>ML661799.1:229524-946390 GCA_007570785.1 Antilocapra americana | reverse complement strand
CCCCCCGCCAGCCCCAGCAATCCTGAGGGTTTCGCAGTCCTGGCTGTGGCTGCCTTCCGAGAATCCACTACCTCTGACAGGGTGAGAGGGAGGCTTCCGCGAGTCCTCATGAGAAGCTCAGGCTGGTGCCGCCAGGGGAAGGGGGGTGGCCCAGAAGGGCCTGGCAAACCTTTCTAGAGTACAGAGCAGGGGCACAGGACCCCAGACTGCCCGACTCCCCTTGTTGTTAGTCGCTAAGTCACATCCGACTCTTTTGTGACCCCAGGGACTGTAGCCCTCCAGCCTCCTTTGTCCATGGGCTTTCCCAGGCAAGAATACTGAAGCAGTTTGCCATTTCCTTCTCCAGGGGATGGATCTTCCTGACGCAGGGATCGAACAGAGTCTCCTACATTGGCAGGTAGAGATCCTTCATCACTGAGCCACAAGGGTAGCCCTGACTCCCCTACCCAACACTTAAACAGGATGATGACACCTTCTTCCGATTCTCTCTGAGGTTGACAGAGAACCTACTTCCTGCTCCTCTCCCTGTGCCCTTCAATCAGTTTGGGCACTTCCCTCCACCCACCACCACCAAGCCCCAGATGTATTCAATACACCCCCAAAGCCCAGGACACGCATACACACATGCACACAAGGGCATCACAATTCAGTCTCTCCAATGTCCCTAAAACAGAGTCCACATTCTTGTCCCCCACGGAGCCCTCCTCTTTCTTCCTGGCCCTTTAAGTGTCCCTACCCCACACTCCACTCCCATCACTCTCTGAAAGCAGCTTTGTTACTGGTCAGAGAGAGGTCTCCAAGGAACAAAAAGGGAGGGATCCTTCCTTGGGCACCTATTCCTCCACACAGTGCTGGGGGCCAGAATAATCTGACAAGGGGCCATGACTGCACCTTCCACTCAGCCTTCTTGTTGGCCAGGCTGGGCCTGGGGCCGAGGAGGAAGCAGGATCTTTGAACCACAGGTCTCAGGCCACCGTGGCCATGCTTCCTGGCTTCCTCTCCACAGCCTCCATTCCCCATCTGCCATCTGCCCACCCCTCAAGACGACCACACTGTTCCAGGGACACAGAAATCATTGCCCAGAACTACCTCCTGCATGCTCTGCACCTCTGCGTTCTCCCAACCACCCCCGTGCCCTTGGTCCTGCCCTCGAGTTCCTCCCACGGGCCAGGGAGAGGGGGCTCAGGCACAGCAGATGGCACCTGGTTTGCGGGGGTGGGTGTCCCCATCCAAGGGAAGAATCAGGTTTTGTTTTCTTGCTTCCTCCGCTTTGCACATGTCACTCCCCTGGCTGCTCTCCTTCCTCCTATGCCTCCCTCAGCCCCCTTCCTCACCTCCTGCTGCTGACAAGGGGTGGGGGTGGGGATGGGGGGGTTTGCTGGAGCACGCAGCTGGGAGGAAATGCTGCCTGGGATCTGAAGGAAGCATCTTCGGGATCCTGTGACTTCATCCTCACTTGGCCGGTCTCTCGTGGTGGTCCACAGGCCTCAAAGGACTTGCTAGCTTTCTTTCTGGGCACTTCTCATCCCCCCACTTGACGCTCCAGGGAGGTGAGCACTTTGTGCTAAGCTTGGGCTTTTTTATGCCTTTAGGTCTTTGACCTGCTGCTACCTTGCCCACTGCCTCAGACTGGCTGACTTGTTACTCATCTTTCACACTCGTTTAAAGGGCATCTCCTGTGCAAACCCTGCCCTGGAGGCTGTATCTGTGCCTGCACCCAAACATGGGACTTATTAATGTAAGTCACCCGAGACTGTGAATACCTCCAGGGCAGCAACTGCTCTTCCCCATTCCTCTCCACATGACCTCCACCCCTCAGAGTGAGCCCCGGGAGCCCGCTCTTTCAGGCTTTTCTCCTGCTTTAGAAAAGATCAGCAGTCGCAGACCCTCAGTAGCCTCCCCAGGCCCACATCTCACTCCTCAGTTCACTCCTCAGGAGAGGGGAGCTGGGCCAATGTCACCTTCATGAGAGCAAACTCCCCATCACAAACCCCCTCCCAAGCTGCTGCGCGGTGCCCTGGGTCTCTGGCCTGTTCCTTTGGCATCTGCACACTGGCTTCCCAGGCCAATTCTATTGTAACACAGACCATCTGGGGAGCCCTGGCCCCCCTCCCCGCCAGCTCCTTGCCTCTACCTTGCTGTCACGGGGGCCCAAGGCTCAGGCCCTGCAGGTAAGTGCAGTCACTTCTTTCCCACGCCTGCTCCATCCCAGTAGCTCCATCCTAGATGACACGGCTTTTACCCCAGCCTCCAAGTTTTCTCCTTTTCTACTTGCTCTGTCTCCACAGGTCTTCCTGACCTGGCTCATCTCCTTGTCCCTTTTGGCAACATCTGACCCCAGTCTTGCATACCCTAGGAGTTTCTCTTAACCTGCTTTGCCAGGGATCCCCACCCCTCCTGGGGACATCGAGTCTGCTTGATTCTCCTTCCTCCATTGTGACTGTGGAGGGTCAGGGTGGGGCAAGGGGGAAGGAAGCTGGGAGGTGGGTGTTGAGCGCCTTCCCTACCTCCAGTCCTACGACTGGCCACACTCCAGACATTGTCTCCCAGGGGCTGAGCTGCCAGCAAGGCAGCATGCAAGCTGTTTGTGGAGATGCGGTGGGAAAGGGGAGGGTATCAGGCACAGACATTTTTTTAAAAGCAATAAGCAACAGATTCCTCCAAACGGTGTGAGTATAGCAACGAAATCCCTGCATAGACTCTGCTCCCTGAGCAGACGTGTCAAGGCTGGTAACTCCATCTCTGATGCTCTCAACAAGTCACTGAAAGCCTCCCACATGCACCACTGCACCAGGGCTGACCTAGGGAATCCTGCTCTTGTCAGAACCCCTGGTTTGCAATCCAAGTATATCAATTCATATTCCAGAAAACAAGGGGTCAGCTACAATTGCATCCATGATTTCAAGGGCCCAAAGAATTCCAAAGCTCCTGGTCTTGTCTTCAGGACCCTACCAGGAACACAGGGATCAAATATCTTCTTTAAACTTCTCCATTAAATGCATCCTCTTCCAGAAAGGCAGGCAGGGCCTCGTGCCTACCTAGTCCCACAATTCCAAGTCCCACTCTCCAGAATAAAACTGCATACTTAGCACCCCCTTAATCCTGGTGGCTCCTTCACATTTCCTAACCCATCCAACTGGAAAAACACTAGTGGTGCAAAAGGCAAGGTGAACAGGGGCTACAAAGTTGTGGCTTTGCTTTTTACCCACAAGGGAAGGTCTGGATGATGGGATCTTGCAGGGAAAGGGGTGGATCAAGGAAAAGAGCCTTCTCACTCAAATGGTAGATCCCCAGGGAAAGGAAGGGCCAGAGGGGCTGCTGTCTCCTGCTGTGAAAGGAGACAGTAAAGGAGAGCTTGGGAGGGTGTGAACTAATATTTACTTTATGCCCACCAGGTACCAAAGGGTTTGAGGGGAGCAGACTTAGGTCAGGTGAAACAGAGGAATACAAAGTTAAAAAAGAGACTTTTCTCTTCAGCCCTCTTTAACATCTTTGTGTTAATGCTGGTTCCCTTCTAGACAGTTTTGTTTGGGAACGATCATAACCATATGCCTGAGATCATCATCACTAGAGAAAGAGGGAAAATGAAGTGAGAAATGAAGGCTGGGAAGATTACTAGAATCCCTGGAGAGTAAGCCGTACCACCCTGCAACTGCCATCCTCTCCATTTTGAAAATCTCCACATCCCTGCCCTCTGCAGGACTCACCCATATGATGCTATGTGCTTGCTATTTGTCTAGCTCAACCTACTAGTTGCTAACTTCTTGTTTCAATGACTGTCACAATGTGGCTCCAGCTTCTCTCTTCCTTCCTTCCACGTTAACACCAACTGAAACTGTTCCTGTTTTCTGCATTTGCTTATTCCTGAAATCAGCCTGTAACATTCCAACCCAGTCTTACCTGTTGAAGATTATACCCTTTAAAGACTTCTCTTGAAGTATTTCAGATCTCTGGGAATAAAAAGCATCTCTCTCATGAGAGATGAGAGAGATTTAGCTTTGGTTCAAATTCCTTTACGGTACTTTTTATTAGTTTTTTTGTAAGCTACCAGTTTCTATACTGCATACTGTTTTCCTTCTGCCACTATACCTGCCCATACTTCTTTCCTTCTTCACCTGTGTGCCTATTTGCACATACGCATGCAACGTTTCACCCAGCTTAGGAGTAATCCATGCTTGACATCTCCCTTGTCTTCCTTTCCATTTTCTCCTAAACCTGTTCCAGATAGTGTCCCCCACCACTCTACTGATGGCCCATCAAGGTCACCAGTGACCTCTGTCTTCTTCTTTGCTAATTTTTCATCTCCCAACCTCACGATGGGGTCTGTGGGTCTCTTCTGTCAATAATCAATCCTAGTGATCCTACTCAGTTTCATATTCTTAAATATTAAATGTAAATGTCCTGTCCAGACCTCCTTCTCTGAATGCCAGACTCATATCTAACCACCTATTGTACAACTCTAGAATCTGACAGTCTTACATGTGGTTATGTTCAAAATGGAACTAATGCTCCCCTCCCACACCTGTTCCGTCATAACCTTCACAACCTTTATCAGCCAAAAATCTGGGGAGTCATCTTTGACTCCTGTCTCTCTCACACACATTCTACATGTGTCAGCACTTCCGCTGGCTCCACTTCCAGACTTGATTACTCAGTCTCCTAACTGGCCTCTCTGCTTCCATCCTGGGCCCTCTATAGGTTATTCTCAAATCAATTGCCAGAGTCATCCTGATGGCAGGCTGACTCAGAGCATGTTATATCTTCTGACAAAATCCCTTCCATGGATTCTGCTCAGTAAAAGCTGAAGGAAATCTGCCCCCCACCCAACCCCACCACCTCTGTTACTTCCTATTACTCTTCCCCTTGCTCCCTCTGCTCCAGCCACACTGGGCTCCTTGCTGGTCCTCCAACACATTAGGCACCTGCAGACCTTCTCACTGCACGGAAGGCCACTCTTCCCCCAGGCAGGTATATGGGTTGCACATTTCAAATATTTATGCAAGAGTAACTTCAGTGAAACCTAAACCCGTGACCACTACCACACTCCCTCTGCCCCAAACTGCTGCCCCTTTACTTTGTTTCTCCTCTCCACAGTGCTACACACACACCCTTTTGCCACCTGCCAGAAACTCCACAAGGAAAGGATTTTGGTTTGTATTATCCTCTAATGTACTCCCAACAAGCAGGTCAGCACCTGGCAAACCAAAGAGGCATAGTGAATATTTGCTGATAAACCCGTAAGGGTCATGCTTTGTTCTGCTTTGTAAACCCTGCAAGAATTTTTACATGGTTGAAAGTAGGCACAAGAACCTGCATTTGGTTAAGCTATTAAAAGTGCATTGAAAACAACACCTCAAAATAAGAGTCACATCACTGCTTAAAATGGGAAGGTTTATTAAGATTTTTCCTCAAGAGGAACAGCCAAGCCCATGCTTCTTAAGAGAAGCGATCAGCAGGAAATGTATGTCACACCTTGGGCCCACAACCACTGGGAACTTCTTTACAAGCTCTTGTTGATGTCTGAAAAATAGAATTCATGCTGTCTCCCAGAAAACAGAACTATGCCCCCAGTTCAAAGTCTCCAGCTATTCTCAACAAGAATATTTAAGCAAGATATGGCATTAGATTAATGGACTATATATTCAACAAACCCAAGATGAAGCTGTAGTAAGAAAAATCCATGTTGAAGGCAATGTTGATACTACATTTTCAAAAATAATTTGCATTTTTCACATTTTTGGAGAATAGAAATGCTAAAAGTTGGGTGGCCAGGCTGCCTCAAAGCTCACATTCATTTCCTTCCCGGCAAGATGGGCTCTTTCCAGACCCTGGACAAGCAACCAAACCACTCTTCCCTTTCAAGTTTGGAGCTGAGTCAAGAGGGGCTGTTATATTTTAACACACATTTAAGTAGCACGTTAAATAAGTACAAGACCCAAATAAAACAAAGGTTTTGTTTCCTTCCTCCAAATACCTGACCAATTCTTCACTTTGGTTTCACGACATACATATTTATGATTATTTTACATCCTGTAACATTCTACTCTGATTGCTTACAAAGGAAAATACTGAGGTAATCTTTATATCTTTCTGCCCTCAGTCCTGAAAACAAAAATTGGATCATGGGCTAACAAAGACATATGTACCTATGAGGATAATGAGGCAAAATATATGAAATTAGGAGGTCCAGAAAACGAAGAATGTTGATATGTGGAGAAAAACAGTCACAGGCCAAGTATTTCATTTTAATAGTTGGTAATAAAGATCAGTATATTCCCAAGGAGTAACTTTTTCCAAGTATATTCTAACTTCTAAGAAGCATACTGTTTCACCAAGGAGTAAAAGGCACCAGTTATGATGGCAAATCAAGGTGCCAGAGATCAGTTTAACGTTGTAGGGGAAAGAGTAACATCAATATCCATCTCGAAACATTTCTAAGAGAATTTACCCTGTGGCCACATTAGTGAATCACTGTTCATATCTCAGATGAATTTCTTATATCTTCTCTGTCCAATTAAAAACTCACGAGGGAAGGCCTTTTATTGCCTCTTGGTGAGGCACGCAGTGTTTATGTAATAGATGGCTTTAATATGTACTTTTAACTCAATGCTGGTAGAAGTATTAACTGATACTGAAGCTCCCCCTGGTGGAGGGTAAAATTATAGATTACATATTTACTGTTAAGTTTTTAAAACTAAGATTGTTTGGGGGCACTACTAAGCCATTCAAGTTGTTTGTATTCAAAGTGGGAAAGAGCAAACTGTCAACTATGACATCAAGCCTCCTTTAAATCATAATATTACCCATATAACCAAAGTTATTATAAGCAGCCATAAATACTAATATGGTATCAGTTCTTGAATATTTACCATATGGTTCATATAATACCCTTGAAGAATTTTAAATATTTATTCTATAAAAATACACCATTATTTTCAGGTACCCTCCCTTATGGAACCAAGACTAAGGACTTCACATAGAGACACTATAAAAGCACACCTATCTCACTTTCTTATCTGATCAGCAATGGCCGATTTCTTTCTGATAGCGATGCATTGCTCTGATTTTAGCTGGTCCTTCTCTGTACACTACTGTGTGCCAGAAGGGCATTTTTCTTCACAATTCTACCTTTACTCCAAGTGGACTGTGTAAGATGTAACAAATCCAGTACCTGTCATGCTCTAAAACAGAGGACACGGAGTTCGCGCTACTCCTTAAGCAGACTGGAACTTGGGAGTTATTCTTATTTAAAATAATTCCTACTTAATCTGACAAATAACTACACAATCTATGTAACAGGTAATATCTAGAAATGTTTGCTTGCTTATGAGATGTTTGTCTATGATTTTAAGTCCGAAAGAATGTTTGAGAGGTGTGTTTTAAAGCAGAATGACTTTAGAGGACCTTAAAATATGCCGTACTGACCTGGACAGACTGGCCCTAATGCTTCGCTTATTTTTTAAATTTATTGCATTTAGGAGATTTTGGCCCCTCAGTCCCAGACATATGTATAACTGGATCAGCAGAAGGTAAGTATTAGGTAACTAAGTTTATTAGAAACTTAAAAGAATACAATTTCCAAAAAAATTTTTTACAATATTTTAACATTTTTTCAGGTTGGTCAGAACTTACATTTGAAATCTGATCTTTAAATGTCAATTTAGTAACTGATGGGGCTGACCACACTCCTGGAAAGTCTCAGCAAGGCATGAACACTACTTCACACCCAGTTGCAATGAGACAGTGTCTAGATCCCTGAGCAATGATTTAGACTTTCTAGGACTGGTCTCCTGGATATTCAGAAACAAGGCACAGGGTTTCCCAAGCTTCTTTCCTTCTTCAGTACTCAAGTGGCTAATGAGCTGTTTGGCTTTACTTCATGGCATACATAAGTCTTATCAGTCTAGGTCCATGATTAGATCATTCTACTTAAGCCCCAACTTCTGTAAAAAATGAAAAAAAAAAAAAAACTGGCAAGGAAAAGAAAAGCACCACTATATAGCCAGCTAAAATTTTTAACTTAGCAACCTTTTCCATATGACCACCACTATACTACTTCTTACACAGTTGAAGAAAAAGTAACCGACACATCCTTTATATGCTTTTTCACTTTCACCCACTTCTCTTAGATACTTCAATCTATAATACTATAAAGCAAATCTGAAAAATTTTACATAACATTTCATGGTGGACTTATACTCAACACATTAACAATGGCAAAAGGATTTCCTTGATGAAATTACAAGCTGGGGAAAACTGGAAATAGTAAAAGTTCCAAACCCTGATACAGTGTTAAACTTATCTTTTTACATATAAAAATAATACACAGTGGGATATTTTATTCAATAAGATACAATCTTTAAGATCAAGAGAGGATATACAAAATTACTGTATGTAGTATGATGTATTTTACTGTATAATAGGAATAAATATATATAGAACAGAAAGTGCGAGGTCTGCTCATAGAGAAATCACCATTTACTTAGGGTTTAAAGCCAAGTGCTCTGCAGGTACCAGTTGGAAAGAAGCTACTACTGCATTTAAAACAATGTGATCATTATAAAATAAAGGCCTTAAATCTATAAACAATAACAAAAACACACAAACCAAATGAAAATGTACTAAAATTTAATCATCCATAAAAGCTGTAATTTAATCTGACAGTAAAACACAAGAAGCAATATTAGAGTTGGTTTAGTATATTATATATTTTAGCTTTGAAAGCCATAGAAATCAGTATCCCAGTTTTTTCCCTATAAAAGACCCATTTTTCCAAAGCATTATGCACAAACAATTTTAATTAGAATATAATGACAGAATGATATTTCATAATTTTTTAAATATAAAATGAAGTCAATGACTCAAAAAAGTTATCTGCTGCAATGAGTTTGAGGGGAAATTTTCATAATCTATACCATTATGGATATAAAGTATAATGGTTCAACTTTTTAGTGCCTGACAGGGAGGAAACATGATAAAAAGGTCAATATGAAATCATTTGATTATAGTAGCAATATCTAACATTTGAAATGCATCCATGCTCTTTTGTATAATCATATTAGAGTCAAGTATATTTATTTTCACATCTGTTATAACTGCTATTGCAAAGGAGAAATACTATTGTCTTATTTTCCAAGAGATATACACAGAGCAATTCTTTTCTCCAGGGAACTTGTGCAAACCAATATAAGATCTAAATTCTTCACATAATATATAAAACAGGAGAAGCCTCTTCAGATTTATTTTTTGAAGTCTGGAATGCTGGCACTTTCCAATTAGGCAACAGTTCTTCATTCCTGTAATCTAGAACATTGAATAGATACAGATATATATATATATATATATATATATTTATATACATGTTTAATGTCTCAATGTCAGAATATGGTAGTAATAGATATCTAATATTATAGAAAGAAATGATTTTAGCTGATCATTACATAACTAAGTATAACTAAGTATAAACAGATTCTACCCCATTATCACCTTATTTTTAAAAGTTCCTTTTCTACTAGGAAAACAACTCATGCTTACATCAACTGTGCATGGAAAATTCTTTAATTCAACCATTTTATGATTATTAGGGTTCTAAGTATTACTAAGTGTTAGTCGGTCAGTCATGTCCATCTCTTTGAGGCCCCATGGACGGTAGCCCGTCAGGTTCCTCTGTCCATGGAATTCTCTAGGCAAGAATATCAGAGTGGGTATAGAGTGTATAGCCATTCCCTTCTCCAAGGGATCTTCCCAACCCAAGGACTGAATCTGGGTATCCTGCATTGCAGGCAGATTCTTTGCCATCTGAGGTACCAGGGAACTCCCTATTAAGGGTTACATCTTTCAATTTAGGTTAGGTCAAAAAGAGATGATACGGAAATAGCTGATGCCTGTTTTCAAGGGCAGAAAATTCAAAGTAAGGTTTACTATTCAGCAGAAAAGAATTGGTTACAGGAGTAATTTCCTGAAGATTCATTTCTTTCCTCCATTTTCAAAAGTAGGACATATTAGAAAGAGGCTAACATGTTTCAATATGATTTTGTCTAATGGCTAAGGCTAGATAAGCTGTCCTTAAGGTTCACATACTCTTTCTAAAAGCACTTCAGAGTTGCTGTTTGAATTTATTCTGTATCTCAGTACTTTTTAAATGGGATCAACATGGCACTTCAAGTCTGTAATCACAGTAAAAAGCTCTGCAAAGTTTTCTGATTGCTAAGTGACCTACTATTTGGTATTATCAAATAGGCACAGAGGTCCTGGGTAACATTATATATATTAAAGGCTGAATTACCTATCAAAGTCTAAGAATTTATGCAACCAGGATGAAAGTCTTATTTCTAGATTTAAGTCAAGATTTCTTTCCTCTAAGGTAAAACTCACAGAAATACACTGTAGTGTGTGTATGAATGAATATTCACAACAGGCCAGAAGATGGCACCTCTTCCTTAAACATAAGCTAAAAGGACATCTTCAGAGAACTGGAAATTCAGTGAAAGTCAGCTAAGATAATGATAAAAACGAATCAGTCAACTAACTTATAAAAGAGTTAAATATATTTCGGAACAGGAACTGGAGTTCTCTTTTCTTTTTACCTTTGTATCTTTACTTAAAGAAACACAAATACCAGCAATTTTATCAATAATCCTCTTCAGAGAGCTGATGATTCATAGTTACTGACTCAAGATTTCACTAAAAGCCTAAAGCAACCATGTGGCCAGAAGCTGTTTTTCTGAAGTCTGACTACCAGAGGCAACCTATGAACGTTTCTGCTTTCCCTCTACTTTATTTCAAAAGGAGGCATAATTACTCAGTTGTTTCCCCTAAGAGAGATTCGTTCATATCTCTAAGGAAGCATATATTAGTTAATTTGGTGCTCTGGAAGAGGTAATCTACTAAATGGACCCAAGGGACTTACAAGAGTTAGCACAAACAACTCTCAAGTGGGGAGCCTTTCCTCTAAGTGGACCAAGTTTAGTAACAGTCCCATAATTAGCATCAGATTACATTATAAACCCACTTCATGAAAATATTCTTTCATGGTATGGACATGAGTTTGAGTAAACTCCAGGAGTTGGTGATGGACAGGGAGGCCTGGCGTGCTGCAGACCATGGGGTTGCAGAGAGTCGGATACAACTGAGTGGCTGAACTGTACTGAATGTTTATAGAGTTGATGAACATAAGCAGAAACTGTTCAGGGGATTTAAGTGTATAATTAAAGAAAAACAAACAAATGGCCCCACAGCCTGGTTTCTCACTTGATAGGCAGCTTCAATGCTGCCACTAATTTCTCTCCAATGGGTTCACTTGATGAAAACTTAAGTGCTACTTAAAGTCAACGACTACTTAGAGACCTACAGAAGAAACATTTGAAAGAAGTCAACCCACACCTGAGATGACACAACTACTAAAACTACACTGACATACCACCACACCCAGCACAATTGTTCAAGTTACAAAAACTGGCAATACCAAATTTGGGGAGGGTGCGGAATTTGTAAGCTGCTAGTACATGTGTAAACTGGTACAACTACTTTGAAAACTTAACAGCTTCCACTAAAGCTAACCACATATACAGGGTACTGTCTGGTCATTCAATTCCTACATACAGAGATGCATATGCATATATGTATATGTGCATAAAGACTTGTACAAAAAAGTGCACAGGAATCATACTCGTTCCTGAAAAGAACTCAAATGTCCATCAACAGCAAAATACATAAATATACTGCTAGTGCAGTCATACAATAAAAATAAACTACTGCTATATGCAACAAGGATTAGACTTAGAAACATTTTTGAGTGAAACAGGCCAGACATAAAATAGCACATTACATGCTTTTGTTTCTGCTTAATTCAAAGAGAGGCAAAACTCACTTTTTCCCCAGATGAACCACTGTCTCATTTCAATTCAGCATGAATTTGGGTGTGACCTTGGAAGGCTTTCTATTCATTCAACTACTATTTTTTGAATACCCATTCTATACTAGGAACTGGGGGCGCTCTGGAGCAAAACAGATATGATTCTTGCCCTCCCTCAGACAGCCTAGAACCTCACTGAGAAAAAGACAAATTTTCCAACAGATGAACATATCTACAAGTTACATAACACACTTACATTTACAAATTACAGAAACCTGGAAATACCCCAATAGGTGAAGTGGGAAGTGGTTAACGCTGGGGAAAGCCCAACCTAAGGGGATGAGAAAGGCGTTTGTTCTGCTTTTAGCACCTTACCTGGCTCAGAGCTGCTGCTTACTGTGGGTCTAAAGCAGCAGACACGATTTCTTTTTAGGCTTCTTCTTTTCCACTGGTGTTTTTCTATTTATCTGTCTGACCAGGTCATAAAATATCTAAATAAAAGCAAGAAACAAGTATACTTATTCAACCAATATTTAAGACCTTTTTCCACAAAACAATCTTGATTCTGTTAAATATTATTCTGCTCTCAGGTCTGTATTTTGCCACTTTAACAGCAGGTCTCAGACACTCCAGCTGATTTTCAGTCAGGGTAAAGCAGGATTTATTTATTTACAATGAGAGAAATACATTTGCTCTTAGACATTCAATAACAAGTTAATGAAAAGAATTAGTAGTTAAGAAGTAAGAGAAGTCACATTCTTCACGGAATCTTCTATGCCTCCAAAACCCAATTATACTTGCTTTATTTTTAAAAAATGTCAAACTTACAGAAAAGGTGCAAGATTAGTACCAAGAACTTGAGTATTTTCTTCACTCATATTCACCAATTAGTAACATTCTGCCAAGTGTATATTTTTCCTAAGAGGAAATGCAGATGGCCAACAGGCACATAAAAAGATGCTCAACATTGCTAATCACAGGGCAATGCAAATCAAAATGGCAACGAGACACCACCTCACAACTGTCAGAATGGCAAGCATCAAAAAGAACACAAATAACAAATGTTGGTGAGGATGTAAAGAAAAGGGAACTCTCATATATTATTGGTGGGAATGTAAATTGGTGCAGCCACTCTGGAAAACAGTACAGAGGTTTCATAAAAAACTAAAAACAGAACTATCATATGACCCAGCACTTCCACTCCCGGGCACATATCCAAAATGAAAAACACTAATTTGAAAAGATACATGCCCACCAATGTTCATGGCAGATTATTTACAAGTGCAAGATATGGAAGTGTCTACTAACAGATGAATAGATAAAGATGTAGTGTACATATACCATGGAATACTACTCATCATGGGCTTAGCTGCTCAGTCCTGTCTGACTCTTTGTGAACCGATAGACTGCAGCCTGCCAGGCTCCTCTGTCCATGGGGATTCTCTAGGCAAGAATACTGGAGTGGGTTGCCATGCCCTCCTCCAGGGGATCTTCCCAAGCCATGGATCAAATACAGGTCTCCCATACTGCAGGCAGATTCTTTTACCTTCTGAGCCACTAGGGAAGCCAATTACTCATCATAAGCATTAAATTTTGCCATTTACAACAATATGTATGGACTTAGAGGGCATTAGGTCAAAAGAAATAAGTCAGAAAGAGAAGACAAATATTGTGTAATATCACTTACATGTGGAATTTAAAAAATACAGCTAGTGAATATAACAAAAAAGAAGCAGATGCAGATGAAGAGAACAAACTAGTTGTCACCCATGAAGAAGCCGGGAGGGTTAAGAGATACAAACTATTAGGTATAAAATAAGCTATAAGGACTTATTATATAATACAGAGAATATAGCCAACACTTCACAACTATAATGGAGTATAACCTCTAAAAATTATGAATCACTACACCATACACCTATAAAATATAATATTGTACCGTAAGCATGCTCAGTCGCTGTCATGTCTGACTCTGTGATCCCATGGACCAGCTCACCAGGCTTCTCTCTCCATGGGATTTTCCAGGCAAGAATACTGGACTGGGTTGCCATTTCCTATTCCAGGGATCTTACTGACCCAGAGATTGAACCCACATTCTTGTGTCTCCTGCACTGGCAGGTGGATTCTTTAGTATTCCTCCATCTGGGAAGCCTAATATTGTAGAACAACTAGGTGAAAATTAAAAGTGTTAGTTGCTCAGTCATGTCCAACTTTTTGGAACCTCATGGACTGTAGTCCACCAGGCTCCTCTGTCCATGGAATTCTCCAGGCAAGAATACTGGAGTGGACTGCCATTCCCTTCATGTCTCCTACACTGCAGGCAGATATCTTACTGTCTGAGCCACAACGAAGCCCATACAGCAAGTATACTATAAATTAAAAAAAAAATTAATAGTCCCAAGATCATAAGCCTAAATTAATTGTCGACGGGGGTACCACTACCAAACAATTTATTCAAAGCTATAAAAGTGCTTCATTTATATTCTTTTCCTTCTGGTCCATCTTACTCAGTTCCATTTTCTTCAAACCATTTAATTCTATTATCTTATTTTTAAGAAAGCTAAAAATATAAGAGTTTATTAACAAATGGTAGTTTGTTTCACAACTCCAAAACCCTCCAAGAACTTAATATGCATAGTGAAAGTCACTCAGTCGTGTCCGATTCTTTGAGACCCTATGGACTATACATATACAGCCCATGGAATTCTCCAGGCCAGAATACTGGAATGGGTAGCCTTTCCCTTCTTCAGGGGATCTTCCCAATCCAGGGATCAAAGCCAGGTCTCCCGCATCACAGGCAGATTCTTTATCAGCTGAGCCACAAGGAAAGCCCATACTTATTATTATGCTTAATATGCATAGCCACAAACAAAATCTCATTAGTTCTTCAGCTTTAATACATAAGCTATAAAGTGAAAAATAACAAAAGGATAAACTAAAATAGTAAATTAATCAAAACAGCACATTTCTTCATGCTAGCCAGTCTGGGTTTCTGGTACTAAACAAAATGACAACTGGTTTTGTTGTATTATCCTCAAGGATTTCTTTGGCAAATGGTGCCTACCTCACAGCAGCAGCTGGTTCAGTGATGAGGGCAAGTTCAAACTACGGTTATTTGGTTAGATATGCTGAAAGTCCTCAGCCTAGATTCTTCCTCATCTTTCTGAACTATAGAAAAATCTAAAGGGAACACAGAATAATTTCTTAATCCCTCGGTCACTCCTCAATTGGGATGTCTTGATTCCAATTATTATTCTAGCATTAGCAAAGAACAATTAATTCCTGATTAAGAATGATGTGATTCTAATACCACTATGTACTACTTTCAGAACACAACTTGTTCACAAAATGATGCGAACAAGTTTTTAAAAATTATATATTATATATTCTACGATATAGTAGAGAATTAAAGAGGGCAATTTAGTTAAGCAGGATGTCCCTGTATGATCTCAAACTTGAGCCCAAGAGCTGAATTGTGTTAAAGTAGGATCCCTCTATCTTCAGGCATTCAGAAATCACATATGTATTTCCAAGGTATTAGCTGTCTGAGAAACTATTAACTACTTATAAAACTCTGTAGTTGGATTATCAGGCTATCAAGACTGAAATATTAAAAGAAACAAATTATTATACTCAAGAATTTTTAGCATGACCTTTGTATGTTTTCCAAAAGAATAAAGAGCCTTAAACAGCTCATGAATTTAATGTTTTTGTATCGTTTCTCTATTTTTGTTTTAAAAACATTCATGTCAACAGTTGACTTCGATGAGGCTACTGGTTTCCAATGCAGCAGGCCTCTGAGGGAGGAAGGCCATCCCAGAGGGAGGCTTAGCAGCATGTAAGTTCCCACAAACAGGCAATGCTTGAAAGGAATGCCTCATGTCCCCTCTGGTCCCTGGACCCTGGCCCAACTCAGCTCTAGCTGGGCCCTGTGAAATCTGTGGATGGGTACCAGTGAGGGTGACCACAGGATGCAGGAACCAGATCTCTAAGGAACTAGATCCAATCTTGCTGCAGATGGTGACCTACTATTTCCTTAGCCAAACTCATCTATCAATCTTAATGTGTATTAGCTCAAAGTTATCTCTTGGAGATAATTCTCAAAGAGTAAGACTAAACCAAAAATTAAAATTATGATTAGCCATGTTTTTCAAGATAACATCTATGAAATTGTAATTCTACAACAGAGAAAGCTGAAACTGCAAGCATTTCACACTTCCTTTCATTACTTGGCAGTGAATTAGAAGTGTTATTGAAGATCACAGCAGAACTTTCCCCCCACTGGTATGTAAACTGCTTCAGGGCAGGACCAGTGTCTGTCCAGATGAGTGTTACTGGCAGCTAACACAGAGCCAGGCACACTGGGACATGATGAATACTCACTGAATAAATAAAATCTGAATTTCTTATTTTTATGTATTTATTTAAGCTGGTTTTACTTTAAAGGCAAGTTTTGACATTCTTTATTTTTGTAAAACAGAGGATGTGTAGCAAGCTTAAATTTTTTTCATGCCCCATGTTTAAAATAATTTGGTCATTGTCTACCACCATACCAGTCAAGAAAAAGAGACCGAAAGGACCAAAGGCCGGAGAGGAATGGCAAGCAAAAACACACAGAAGACTGCTAACCTAACCCAGTCTAAACTTTCATCTATGTGGTGTGCTGAATTCTGACTGACTACCTGTGATCCTATAAATGGCAAAAGAAAGAGAAAGTGATGTCGTTCAGTCGTGTCCAACTCTTTGTGACCTCATGGACTGTAGCCTACTAGGCTCCCCCGTCCATGGGATTTTCCAGGCAAGAGTACTGGAGTCGGTTGCCATTTCCTTCTCCAGGGGATCTTCCCAACCCAGGGATCAAACCCGGGCCTCCTGCCTTGTAGGCAGATGCTTTTACAGTCTGAGCCACCAGGGAAGTCCTAAAAATAAATGGCAAACACACTGGCAAATGAGAACTTTTGCTCTACTAGGGAAGGAAAGAAGTCTATTTCATTTTTTTGGTTGCTGTTTTGTTTTAAAGCCTGATGTTAAAATTAACAAAAGCAAGGGAACCTCTTAAGATTTTGCTTGGATGTGGTAGTGACAGTTGGGAACTGCACTCATCTTTTAGGGATCCAGTAAACTATTGGCCCTTTACACTCAGGCAGACAAGCTTACTTGTTAAGCATTCCTGTCCCCAGCTGTGTTCTCAGGATAGCGGAATGCTTAAGTCATGGACAGAAAAAGCCTTGTGCACCTGCTCTAACAGGCCTAAAAGACAGAGTGAATTATAGCTCTGTATCCATCCACTCACACAGATTCTTCCTTTTGAGTCATATACCAAAGGGAAGCAGGACTCAAATTACATGACGTCTTTCTGTACAACATAATTTCATTACAGTACTACCTTGATTTCTGTATTTTTCTACTGAATTTTACAACCTATTTACACACATCTGCATCGTTAATTGTTGTGAGACAAGGGTGATGTGCCAATTTTCACACACCACTTTCTGGTGTATCATTCAGAGCCTTAGCAGGACTTTAAAAAACACATTCTTTAACTTAAACTTCCCCTTTGCCAACAAGGTAAATAAATGTGCTCTCATTATAGCCATCAAAGTGATTTTATATAGAGAAGGAATATAGTTTCTAGGAATTACTTAGTGTTTTCCATAAACTGATGAAGACTGCTTAAAAGAACACCGCTTCTTTTTAAAAAGCTGTTTTTGGCTGTTAGCTCGAAAAGAGGGAGACTGAAAAGGCACTTATCTGTGCTGCCTCACAGCTGTTGGTTACCTCATTAACGTTGATCTTTGACTTTGCAGAGGATTCTAAAAAGGCACAGTTACACCACTGTCTTGCTAAATTCTGACCCTGTTCTTTGCCAACTACTCGCTCGTCTTCCAGGTCACATTTATTGCCAACCAAAATCATTGGAACCTGTGGAAAGGAAAAAACATATACTAAGCAACTAACATACTTGTTACTCAGCCTCTTATAAGCAAGCAATTACCCTTCACCAACTAAAATGTGTTAGGACTACTAGTTTCACCAAAGAAAAGTGAAAGTCGCTCAGTCATGTCTTTGCGACCCCATGGACTGTAGCCTGCCAGGCTCCCCTGTCCATGGAATTTTCCAGGCTAGAATACTGGAGTGGGAGCTATTCCCTTCACTAGGGGATCTTCCCAATCCAGGGATTGAACCCAGGTCTTCCACAGTGCAGGCAGATTCTTTACTGTCTGAGCTGCCGGGAAGCTCATAAGCTTCACCAAGTGCTTTAAAAAAGGTGTATGTATCTGTGTTGAGGAGAAGATGAAAGGGGAAGAGACAGAAAAACATGGACAAGATTCTACCACATTGATCTGCTAAAATTATTTTAAGAATATAATCCCCAAATTCTCATATGGACTCATGCTAATGGCTGAATTCCAAGTAGAAAAATATGAAGGAAAAGGAAACGCCTGCAGTACAGAGAAGAACATACTCAACGGTCTGGGTGTGTCTTAAGTGCCTCAACTCACAGGACCAACAAACGTCAAAAACATGGCAGAACCAACACAGTAATAAGTTTTACTTCTAGATCTGAAAATCAGCTTAGGTGAGACATGAAGGAAGAGTAAGACTAAAAATAAAGCCACCGAGCAGCTATGTCTTCATCCATGATTCAATCTTTAGTTTATTACATGGGATAAAGAGATTAACATTATCAGAGTTCAGTCATTTGCATGTAATTGCCTATGAAAAGAGAACTCTCTTAGATGAATTAGTCATGGGAAGAAAGAAAAGTATTCATTAGTTTATGGTTGGCTATGAGTCATATGGTGCAAATCCCTCCTGCCTACAATACTACCCAAAGTTATGGTGCTGAGCAGGTGCCTGTGTTCCCATTAATAATGAGTGAGAACACACAGAAACAGAAAGGAAGATACATATGAAATTTTATACCCTAACTTGTACAACTTTTGAAAAGGAACTGTGTAACTCAAACCTGAGACAAACATGTAAAATACAGATTTCATCTTTGCAAAAAGGGACAACATTATTCATCAAATAAGAATTCTAAAACAGTATATTTTACCACAATAAACAATTAACATTAAAAAAATCTAAACCCCCCCAAAATTATAAAAACTCAGTTAATCAAAATATTTAACATAATTCAAAGGTAATAACTGTAAGTAAAAACTGTACCAACAGAATTTTAGAAATGGGAACATAGCATTATGGTTCTTGATAATGTTCTTCTAACAGTTTTTGACATTAACTAACTACCACCTTTCCAAGCAAAACCTGAGTCCCCCTTCTGCTACCAAGTATTCTTTGACTCTTCTTTTTTCACTACACTTGTAATCCATGCAGCACATCATGGGTCATAAGTGCAGTGGAGAAAGAAGAACTTTACATACGTGTCCTTCATTTCATGGACTTCATTTCTAACCATCTCGTCAGCATATCTGTTGTTATTTAGTTGCTAAGTCGTGTCTGACTCTTTTGCAACTCCATGGACTGCTGCCTGCCAGGCTCCTCTGTCCATGCAATTTTCCAGGCAAGAATACTGGAGTGGTTTGCCATTTCCTTCTCCAGGGGATCTTCCTGACCCAGGGATTGAGCCTATGTCGCCTGCTTGGCAGGTGGATTCTTTACCACTGAGCCACCTGGGACGCCCTGTCAGTGTATGATCTGTAGGTAAATTTAGAAAGCTTAAAATTGTTTTTGATCACCAGGCCTCTTTTAGGTACAAGGTAGATACTCTCCAAATCTCTCTTGATAGAGAAAATAGATACTTTAGAGATAAGACAGAGAAAAGATACTTTATATTTGGCCACAGAGAGATGGCGATATGCTATAGAGAGAAATACTTACATCTTCTGTGTCCTTAACTCGTAAAATCTGTTCCCTCAGGTCTTGTAAGTCATTAAACGTGGACTGAGCGGTAATAGAATATACTAGTGCAAACCCTTGGCCATTCTTCATATACAAATCCCTCATTGCTGTAAATTGCTCCTATAATAAAAACATGCAATAAATTATAAATGACTCCTTAAATGCACTGAATTGAAACAATAAAATGGAAACCATTTAAATCAGAATAATAACAAGTTAGCTACTGAATTCTTTATTACATGTTATAGTGACAGGAAACCTAAGACACAATACACAGCTTCTGGAAAATCTGAGGTGAATGTTCCTGTCTCCTATTTACCTGACTAAAAACAATAAACTGTAGAATTACAAGGGAAATACTAACCACTTTTTTTTTGCTGGGCTGCTGTGGCATGTGGGTCTTAGTTTCCTGACCAGGGATTGAACCCATGCTACCTGCAGTGGAAGGGTGGAGTCTTAGCCACTGGACCACCAGGGAAGTCCTCACTTTAATTTGTTTTTGTGTAATTTAGCAAAACTGTATATAATTATTTTATATGTACAGATTTTAATCAAATTATTTTGGTGCTACAAAAAGATGATCTCCAAGGTAGTGTTATCAGAAAAGTTCAAGGCGTAAACCCTGATGCCCTCCAGCATTAACAGGTTGGGGAAATGAAGCCAAATCAGGAAAGGAGACTTAGAAACAATGAACGATACAGGGAGAACACCAAGCAAGTATTGTTTCCTGTAAGTCAAATGAATAAAAGTTTCACAGGGAAGGATAATTATCTACTGAATCAAAGGTTGCTGAAAAAGTCAAGGGAACTGAGGTTATATGTGAGGGATGCATTCTGAATGATAAGACCATGTGCTTGAAGGTATGTAAAGAGGGGCTTGACGATATGAGGGATAATCAAAGATGTTAGAATAAACAGACTGCAGGTTCCAGAGAAGTTGAAGGGTTTGAAAGGAAGTGAGCTGGAGAAACGAGATGGTGAGTGAAGAGTAAGACACTGGAAAATGAAATTCAGGATGGTATTTTGTTATTGGTTATCATACAGTCTAGGGTAAAGGCCATGGGAAGGAATGAATGAAGCAGAGTGGAGGTCAAGAAACTGACAAGCCAAGCTACTAAATCATCTATATTACCCATAGATTCTATCTGGATACCAAAATCACCAACACTTTAGACTAAAGCAGTGTTGGAGAAAGTAAGCAATCCTAAAGGAGAAAGAACTGACCTAGAATAAGATTAATGAGCATCAACTACTTTCCAACCTTTATGCAAGGCACTGGGGAGAGACAAATATACAGAAAATTATAACACAGCATGCTGACTGCTAGGATAGGAGAAATACAAGATATTTGAGAAAATAAGGGAGGATCTCTGCAGTGGAGGAAAACTTCCTTAATTTGGACAAGAGGAAGAAGAATGTCCTCACAGTTGTGGAAGCTGTGAAAGGAAGAAGTAGAAAGTTTTTTTTAATTTTTTAATTGTTGGGGTCTTTGAAAACAAAGGAGAATTACTGCTGATTCAGAAACTAGGAAAATTGGGGGTTGGGGAAAGTGGCAATAGGGAGAGACCTCAATTCAGCTGATCCAAGGATCCTCCAAGAATAGGAGGTTTCAAACACATTCTACCAGGGATGTTAACGCTAAGTTTAGATATTTTTCTGACCACCTTGAAATATGAGCATTGATTTCTGTTATTATTAGAAGGCAGTGGTCATATTCTGCAATTTAAGAAAAACAGCAATAAACAGGTATAGTTCTAAAAGGAAAAAAAAACAGTGTAAAGTATGTATATTTATATTTAGAATAAAGATCCATTTTCCCACAAAAGGACAGAAAAATATGGTATAATTTGTACTCTAATTGCTCCAGTCTTCTCATGTTTTTTGATTTGAAACTTTCTCACCATTTACAAAATTATAATGGGGGATATTTGTGAATTTTAAAACAACTTAAAACATTTAAGAATGCCATTCATTTTAGAGCATTGCCTAATAGGAAAAGTCTATGCATATGCAGAAAAAAAAGAAAATGATTTAATGTGTGCATTTTTTTGTGGCAAAATAAAACATCATTAATTAATTAAAAAAAACTTAAAAAGGTAAAGACAAGTGAAGATAATGAAAATAAAAGCAAATACATAGAGTTCATTAACTATATTATAGGTATTTTGTGCCAAATGATTTATAGTCACCATCCCATTTGATCAATGTTGTTGTTTAGTTGCTAAGTCACGTCCAACTCTTCTGCAACCCCACGGACTGCAGCCCACCAGGCTCCTCTGTCCATAGCATTTCCCAGCCGAGAATACTGGAGTGAGTTGCCATTTAGTTCTTCAGGGGATCTCCCCGACCCAGGAACCAAACCTAAGTCTCCTGCATTGGCAGGTGCATTCTTTACCACTGAGTCACCAGGGAAGCCCCATTTGATCATGACAAGCACCCTATCATGTACTATCATCATTATATTCATTTAAAGATATGAAAAATGAGGCTCAAAATAATCCTAAAGATTTTTGTCAGAAAACACTTATCCATCACCAGTCCCTTAAGATGTCAAAATGCTAGTAAAAAGCAAAAACAATTTTTAAAATAAATGAATTACCATGGTATCAAGAGACAGTCTTATTTAAGCCCAGAGAAACACCTATCTTAACTAAAATCCTGGATTTAAAATACCTTAAATACCTTTTTTAAGAGCAGTAATAGCATAATCCTCACCTCAATACAGAAAAAAAGAAACTCAACACACAAATTTTGTAGGTGAACTCAACATACAATTTAATAGTGATATGTGGGCATTAAGTACATCAAGGAGTTTAAGTCACATAAGAAAATTTACAAAGTTCTACATTTAGAGACTTAAGTTCTTAATCAGAACAAATGATTTTACTCAGAGGAATCAATAAGGTGACAAAAACCTGTTTACAAATTAAAATCTAACCAAAAAAAGGGAGAGAGAGAGAGAGAGAGAGAAATGTCCTTACTGTTCCCGCTGTATCCAGGATTTCGAGCATACACTGTTGGCAGTCTACTTCAACTTGCTGTTGGGGTCGGGGTTGGGGGTGGAGGGGAATAAAAAAGTAACATCAAAATGTCAGTCTGTTTTCCTCCCACCTCTTCACTCAAAGTTCCTGTTAACAACTGGAGGCCTTTCTCTAGCAATTAGCTATACTGGTGGAGACCTAACTTGGTACTATAATAAAGAATAGGAGGTTTCAAACACATTCTACCAGGGATGTTAATGCTAAGTTTAGATATTTTTCTGACCACCTTGAAATATGAGCATTGATTTCTGTTATTATTAGAAGGCAGTGGTCATATTCTGCAATTTAAGAAAAACAGCAATAAACAGGTATAGTTCTAAAAGGAAAAAAAAAACAGTGTAAAGTATGTATATTTATATTACCTTCAAAACAAGGCACAAAAGTACCAGGAAGCTCAAAACATAGCCAAGATATGGGGGTAAAGAAAACCCTGACCATTTATCACATTCAAGTCGTCAAAGTTTTACTAAAATGTGCCCCCAAATTTGTAACAGGAAAATTTAAATTGAAGAGATAAAGGGAACACAATAACACTGAACTCATACAGTTCTCAAGACTTTAACAAAAAGGTACTTCTTTGGAAAACCTGTGTGCATGTGATGAAATTTTATGTACTAAATTCTATTTTCCCAGGGTTTTACAGAAGAAGAGAAGGCTGGCCAAAAGAAAGTACCAACTATTAATGGTTTGGAAAATTTTTAATAAATACGGAATTAAGAAAAATGCTTCAGCACTCAAGGTACAGATCTCTGTTTGTAGTTAAAGCTTTAACCAGCAACTTATTTGGGGGAAATTTCAGTAATGCAACACTGTCTTCTAAAAATAAACTTGTTAACCTAAGGACTATTTTAAACTGCTTCTGTGTCAAATAAAGAATGATGAAGAGGACCATGGGCAGTTCTACAAACTCACACTCCACCACTTCTGGGACTAATGTGATAATAATCTGCACAATCTGTGAGGGCGCATGTTCAATGAATAATGAATTAGGTCTGTGGTTTCTCAATATATCACAATTGTTTCCAATTTGCAGATAATGAAACTGCTCTGCTGGTAGGCTTAATGAACTTAATTCAGCAAGAATTACAGTACTATTTAAGGTAAATTCTAAAACATCTGACAACATAGCCCTTTCTTATTTGTTGAAAGGCAGGTTTAATCTTTTGGATGGGGGCGCCTACCAGGCTTTCTTACAACACTGTTTTTTCTACCCTATGACATACTTGGGAAATAAAATCATGAAAGTTCTCCACAATTCTAGCTAGTCTTATAATTAAATAAAACAGTACTTTTTGTCAAGACCAAATATTAAAATTTATTTTCCTTTTAAATTAAGTGTTACTTTTCAGAGAGTAGTTTTTGGTTCACAGTAAAACTTAGCAGAAAGTACAGAGTTTCCATATATCCCTCTCCTGCTCCTTGCTAGCCTCCCCTATATCAGCATCATACCTACATCAGAGTGGTACAGGTGGGAGGATCAATGAACCCACCTACATCAACACATTATCATGCAAAGTCCATGGTTAGCAGTTTTACTGTTGTTGGTGTTGCGCTTTCTATGGGCTGGGACAAAAATGTACAGTGCCATGTATCCACCCTTCTAGAATTATACAGAATCCGAATACAGAATTTTTTAAGTCTAAAGATGAAATATTTTTGAAGTTATTTAACTAAACAAAAATAACTTTCAGTCACAGTATAACTTCAAGCATAAAGTGATCTTAATTTTAGTCCATAAAAAGAATAATTAAAAATATACCTAAAAAATACTTATTTATATGCAATTTTTCTACATTAAGAAAATTCCCATCATTAAATGCATACATTAAAGAAGGATTAACAATCAGTAAGAACACAGAGCTCTCTATAGCTAAGCAGTATTCTATCTTGGTGAAACTTTTAAAAATTATAGATATAGAGTATCTGTATCATTTCTCAAAACTATTTTCAAAAAAGCTATTCCATGGATACTTGTAAACATGTGTATACAAGTTTTACATTTTACCTTTCTGTAGGAATCTTCTATCGTTGGGTCATATTTTTCAACAAAAATTCCCTGAACAAATTGAACTGTCTAGAAGAAAAAAAAAGCAGATAAAAGGACTTAAAAGAAAAACCAGCCCCTGTTATAAGTCACTTAACATCACAAAGTGGTACAGATTAAGTGAAATTATGTGAAAACTCTGGGTGAACATGCAAATATAAAGTATCATTGTTTTTCCATATAGGGACACATTCATAATTAAGAGTATATTTATGAAAGGAGGCGGTCATGTTAAAAACTGTCAGCTGACATTACACTGTTAAAATAATTATTATATTAAGTTTTAAAATACAACCAGGATACACAGAAAGACATGGATTCTCATTCGCTAAAATGTGAAAATTTATCAGTGTTTCCTATTACCTGCCTTTATATATTTACAGCAATTTTTATCTCATGCCCTCAAAGGACAGAGGCAAAAGTTATAATTTTAAAAAGTTTTGAAACAGTCTTTCTAAATGTGGGAGAAAAAAAAAGAGGGAATTAAAATTTATTGAGTTTATTAAATTTATAATCACAGTCACATTTCATATTCACCCCAGAAGTAGTTATTTTTCTGATCTGCCAGCTGAGATTCAAATGTCATTCACACTTCAATTAGCTAGAGGAATATTTTACATACTATTTTAGCTTGAACTAAATAGGTCAACTTGAATATAGTCAGCTTCAACTATCTATAATAGTGGTTCCATCTGCTCAGCTCTCATTTACTCTTCAATCCACCCAGGATGGTTATGGCATCATCACCTTACTGAAGCTGCTTTGATCACAACCAGCTACCTCTGTGTTATGACTGCTGTGCAGTCATGTAAAGGTATCTTTATATCCAAGTACAAAGATACACTGTTCCATCCTGGATCCTTCAATCCTACCTACTCTTTCAAGGTTAAGAGGTACTCAGAGCACTGTCCTGACTTTTCTCTCTCTAGTCCCTCCCTAGACAACCTCATTAATTCCTATGGATTTCTATTTTTAATTAATTAATTTATTTTAAAAAGGTAATCATGGGCATAGGAAAAAATCCAAAAGACACAAAAGCATATACAATGATAACTAAACCTATTTCCAATTCTATTCCCAAGGAAGTGACTGATATGCTATTTGTAACTTATTGAACCTTGCAGAAATAGTCTCTGTTCTTTTGTAATATCTCCAACTTCCTTTCTTATCTCTGTGAAGAAGGCTGTCACTCTTCTGTTCACAGTTGTAACTTTAGAGTCTGATGTTGTAGAAGCTCAATAAATAATAAATAAATACAGCATGTGTATAAAAAATGACCTTTATGCTACTTAAGTCTGGGGTGGGGTAGGAGAGGAATTATTCTACTGGTACCTTTAATGATCAGTCTTCCCCACTAGAATGTAAATTTCTTAGAAATGAGAATAATTTCTTTCTTTTAAACCACAAACACTAACGTTTGACATATAATAGGTAGTTAATAAATACTTGGTGAATGAAAGAACGAAGAGCCACCATTATAAAAATACACATCCGCGGTTGCTGAATGAGTCTGTGTCCCCTGGTGAGCCTGATACTGGGCATATAAAAACACTGCCATTTTTTTCTCTTTAGTGACTAGAAACTGTAAGGCAAGAAAATATGAACGTCCTTTTTGTATTATATTAATTCATTATAGTTAGGTGGCTAACTTACCAGAGCAGACTTCCCCACGCCTCCTGAACCAAGGACCACTAGCTTGTACTCACGCATGATGTGGTCTGTTTAAATACTGACAATCTGAAAGAAAAAAAAATTCAGAGATTAATAAACATGCGAAGATAGCCTAGGAACATACAACTGCTACATAAAATAACATGAGATTTTCATTTTTGTTTGTTTTTCCTGAAAACTATCCAAAGTTCTGACCAGAGGTCTTCTTTGTTGAAAAGTAGATAATTCATGTGAAATTCCAGAATCCTCATAGTTTTTTTTTTTTTTTATTATTGTTTTTGCCATACATTGTCATGATATCACCATGGGTTTACATATGCTTCCCCTCCGGGTCCCCCCTCCCTCCTCCCTCCCCCCCGGGAAATCTCGCTGCACCAGTCCCGAGCATCAATCCTGGGCTGGCGATTGATTAGACACATGACAATTAACATGCTTCAATGCCCTTCTCCCATCTCATCCCACCCTTACCCTCATCCACAAAGTCCACAAGTCTATTCTATACATCTGCGTTCCTTTTGTTGTCTCCCATGTTGGGTTCTCAGAATCCTCATAGTTTTTTGTTTTGTTGTTTAGTCGCTAAGTTGTGTCTGACTCTTTTGTGACCCCATGGATGCAGCCCGCCAGGCTCCTCTGTCCATGGGATTTCCTAGACTGAGCCCACGCCTCCGGCACTGGCAGGTAGCTCCTTCACCCCCAGGGCTCTCCCATTCATACTTCAGTACAGAAGTAAACAAACCAAGGCCTCCCTGGTGACTCAGCTGGTAAAGAATCTGCCTACAATGAGGGAGACCTAGATTGATCCCTGGGTTGGGAAGGTCCCCTGAAGAAGGGAAAAGCTACCCACTCCAGTATTCTGGCCTGGAGAATTCCACGGACTGTCAGTCCATGGGGTCGCAAAGAGTTGGACACGACTGAACGACTTCCACTTCAGTAAACAAACCCTAGGGTTAAAAAAAAATACTCAACATGCTTCCAAAAAGAGCTTAAAAACAAGCCTCAAAGGATTGAGCCAATCCATAGAAAACTGCCTGTCAGCACAAGAACAAAATTTTTTTAAAGAAAAAGAAAAATTCCACCATTCAATAATATAAAATTTACAATGTCCACAGCATCCAAAAAAATTAATACAGATGAAAAAGAAAGTATGACCTGAAATTAGGGTGGAATGAGTCAACTGAAACAGTCCCAGAACTGAAACAATGGAATTAGTCAATAAGAGCTCTAAAACTGATATGATAAATATGCTCAAGGATTTAAAGGAAAACAGAGTGAGGAGAGAAATGGTAGACATATAAAACAACCAAAATGAACTTTCAGTGTTCAAAAATAACATCTGAAATGGAGCAGAAGGTAACTTCAAAGGAACTGAGCTAAAGATAGAAAAAGGTTGCTGAGGAGGAAGGTAAAGAGTGGAGAGACAGAGGGGGCAGGAGGGAGAAAAGAAAAGGAAGAAGGAAAATAAAAGAAGAAAGAAGAAAACCACAGGACAATATCTAGCTATCAGGTAGGCTAATATGTATGTAACTGGAATGGAGGTGGGGTGGCGGGGATTTGAAAAATATAATAAATAATAAAATACTTCCAAAATATGATAAATTATAAATTCATAGATCCAAGAAATTCAATGAGTCCTCTCTTTAGTATAAATATAAAGAAAAGCACAAGGCACAATAATCAAATTCCTGAAAGTTGTCAAAAAGAGAAAATCACAAGAAGCCCAAAGAAAAAGTTTAGATATAGAAGGACAAAGTTATGAAAATAAATAGATTGTCTCAAGAAGTTAGGCAAGACAAAAGAAAATACACCTTTCAAATGCTTCAAGAAAAATACAGTCAACCTAGAATGCTAAATACAATGAATATAGCCCTCAAAAATGAAAGTGAAATAAAAAATCCTTTCGGATCTCCAAAAAAGAAAGAAAAACTGAGGAGAAGAAAAACGTTCACCAGCATGCACTTAATATGCCATATGAAAGGAAGGGAACAGAAGAATAATGTTCAAGGTTCTTACATCATATCTGTAGTAGTACAGTAATATTATTTGCAGGTAGGTAATTATGTATCAGGGCTCCCCTGGTGGCTCAGATGGTAAAAGAATCTGCCTGCAATGCGGGAGACCTGGGCTCAATCCCTGGGTTGGGACAAGCCCCTGGAGAAGGACATGGCTACCCACCCCAGTATTCTGGCCTGGAGAATTTCCTGGACTGTATGGAGAATTTCCATGGGGTCGGACAAGACTGAGTGACCTTCGTTTTTGATTTCAATTGTTTATTAATGATGCATACTGTACATACTAGAGCAACTACAAGGGTAGAAGGGCAGGGGAGAAGGGGCTCAGTTAATAAACCAAGAGGTGAGACAAAATGAAATACTGAACAAAACAATTCATCCACAAAACAGCAGGAAAAATACAAGCAAACAAGCAAAAAAGCACAGAGGAGATGGGAGAAATACAGAACAGGATAGAATTAAAAGGCAATCATATCATTATATTAAATGTAAAGCATCTATTCTAATATTCCAACACTCAAATTCAAAGGCAAGATAAAAAGCAAAACCTAATTATATATTATCCTCAAGAAATAAACAAATATAAGAAAAGTTAAAAGTAACATTTACTAGTGACAAAGTCACAGTTCCTGCTAACATTATGACTGTGGTTTGTTGCCTGCATCCAAAATAGAAACAAATACTAAATTTCATTTAGAGGTTGTTGTTACTGTTAAGTCCTCTGACTCTTTGTGACCGCACATACTGCAGCAGGCTACACTTCCCCATCCTTCACCACCCCCTGGAGTTTGCTCAAACTCATGTGCACTGAGTCAGTGATGCCATCCAATCATCTCATCCTCTGTTGCCCCCTTTTCCTCCTGCCCTCAATCTTTCCCAACATCTGGGTCTTTTCCAATGAGTTGGCTCTTCACATCAGGTGGGCAAAGTACTGGAGCTTTAGCATCAGTCCTTCCAATGATTATTCAGGGTTGATTTACTAACCTTACTAACATTTAGAGGTTAGTAAAAAAAATAACCTGTTTTTTCTGTACAAGTGCTGGTGACTCTAGATGATGACTCCCTACCTATTCTAAGCAGTTAGCATTTTAGGTTACTCTAGTTAGTGTTCTCAAACATTTTGGTCTCAGATTTCTTTATACTATTCACTATACTCTTTATTCTCTTCAGAGTTTCTGTTTATATGGGTTCTCAGGAACAGATGCTAGATTTTTTCCCAATCTTTTCCTGCATCTATTGGTATGTTATTTCTTTTTCTTCTATCAATATGTCCACACTCACCACTTCCGTTCAACACTACTAAGCTATATATAGTAGCTTCTGTGTGTGCGCTCAGTGGTGTCTGACTCTCTGCATCCTCATGGACTGTTGCCTGCCAGGCTCCTCTGTCCATGGCATTTTTCAAGGCAAGAATACTAGAGCAGGTTACCACGCCCTCCTCCACGGGATCTTCCTGATCCAGGACTCAAACTGCGTCTCTTGAGTCTCCTGATTGGCGGGCTGATTCTTTACCACTGTGCTACCTGGGAAGTCCATAGTAGGTTTTAAGCCTGTGAGCCTATGCAAAAGGAAGAAGTGAAACTTTTCACAGACTGACATGATTCTATATGTAGAAAATCCTAAAAGGAATATGCCACACACAAAAAAGCTACCAGACTAAAAAGTGAATGCAGCAAGGCTTCAGGATAAAAGGCTGATACAAAAAAAGGCAATTATATTTCCATTTCCTGGAAATGAAATTTTAAAAATACGATTTATAATAGTATCCAATAAGAAATACTTACATAAGTGTAACAAAATGAGTGCAAGACCTCTGTATTAAAACTCCAAAATGTGTCTGGTTAAGGACTTAATGATTATAGAGATATGCCATAATAAGATATGTCCATATCATTGTTAAGATATCAAGTCTCAAATTGATGTACAGATTCAATGTGATCACAATCACAATCTTTTTGGAGAAACTGACAAGATGACTTCATTTATATGAAAGTGCAAATAAGAACAGCTACCACAGTTTTGGGAAAAAAAAAGAAAACGTCTTACACTACCTGATTTCAAGACATACTATAAAACTATAATAATAAAACCAGTGTTGTATTAGCCTAAGAATAAACATAGATCAGCAGAATCAAATCAAGTCCAGAATTAAAACCATGGACATATGTTCCATTCATTTTTGACAAAACGGACTGTGGTACCCATCCTCTCAGACGCCCCCTAATGATCCTGGCTTCTTGGTAGTCCTAACTTGCGTTGTTCCCTCTCGTATTCATATTCTTGTGTAGTTCTTCCCATGCTTACTCAAGATTGGTTATGTGACCAACAGAAAATGGCAGACAATATCTGACTTCCAAGATTATCATCTAAAAGGCATTACTTGGACCATGGTCTCTAGGATCACTCCCTTTGAGGGAAACCACCACCATGTCATGAGGACAATCAGCCATTCTAAGAAGCTTCCTACCAAGAGCTAGCACCCATTTGTCAACTATGTGAGCCAGCTACCTTTGAAGCCTGTCTTATACTCAAGCTTTAATTCAGCTAATTGTAGCCTCAAGAGACCATAAGCCAGACTCTTCCAGTCAAGCCACCCCCAAATCTCTAATCCTTAGAAAGTGAGGGACAATAAATAATTACTGTTGTTTTAAGACAGTAAGGTTTGGGTTCATCTGTTACACAAGAATAGATTATTATTATTCAGTGTGTAAAAGTCTTTTCAACAAGTCAAGCTGGAAAAAAAATAAAGAACTTCAACTCTTGGTGCTCATACTAGCCAAAATCCAGAAACAATACAAGTATACATCAGGAGGTGAATGGGTAAATAGTGGTATATCCAATCAACAGAATACTATTAATAAAAAGAAACTACTGACAGATGCAGTAACGTAGATGAATCTGAAAAACATGCTCAGGAAAATCAGCCAGACATGAGACAGTGAATACTGTATGATTCCACTTACTTAAATTCTAGAAAATACGAAACTAGGTTATAGTGCCAAAAGGCTACTTGGGACCAGTGGTGATGGGCAGGAGTGATGACTACAAAGGAGCATAAGGGAACTTTTCAGGGTGAAGGAAATGATCTTTATCTTGATCATGATGGTCGTTATTTGGGTATACAGATCTAATGAACCTTACTGAACTGTACATTTAAAATAGGCGCATTTTATTACATGTAAATTGTAAGCTCAATAGAATTAATTTAGGAAACTTAATGGAAAAAAGGGAGGAAATTTCTCAGACTAACAGTTATATGTGAAAGTCAAAGTATTAGTCGTGTCTGACTCTTTGCAACCCCATGGACTGCAGCCTATCAGGTTCCTCTGTCCATGGAATTCTCCAGGCAAGAATACTGGAGTGGGTTGCCATTCCCTTCTCCAGGGGATAATACCAACCCATGTATCAAACCTGGGTCTCCTGGACTGCAGGCAGATTCTTTACTGTCCGAGTCACCAGGGAAGCCCCCAAACAGTTATATATATACATACTGTTAGAAACCAAATATGCCCCCTGAAAATTCTTATGGTGAAGCTCTCCCCACAATATGATGGTATTAAGAGGTGGGACCTTTGGGAGATAATTAGGATTATATGAGGTCATAAGGGCAGAGCCCTCATGTATGGGATTAATGCCCTTGTAAGAGGGAGGCTGACAGCTTGCTTCTCTCTGCCCTCTGCCATGTGAGGATATAAGATAACCAAACACAAGCCAGGAAGTGGGTCCTTACCAAACACCTAATCTGCTAGGGCCTTGATCTTGGACTTCTCAGCCTCCAGAACAGTGAGAAATAAATCTATTGTTTAAGACACCCAGACTATGATAATTTGTTACAGTGGCCGGAACTAAGCAACATAGTAAGGATAAATTAGTAGACTATGCAACAGACATGACAGCAAGAATGCCTGTTGTTCTGAATCAAATATTTATAAAATATCTCCCAGGTACCAGGTCTGTTAATATATATATACTAGATACCAGGGACAAAAAATAAAAAGTATCAGTTCCCTTCCTCAAGGAGCTCACAGAGGGGGGAAAAAAAAAAACTACAATATGATTGTAAACCAAGTTATTATAGAGACAAGATTAAAGGGTTGGGGAAGGATGGAGGAACAGAGAAGAGCCCAGGATAGTTTTTAGAGGTTGCATAAAAGATAAGTGAAAAGCTAAAGAGGAATGTTATAGGTATGTAGTGAAGGGAAACAGCATGAACAAATACTCCAAACTATTAAATACAGAAGATTCAGGGAATACTGCATAGCTCAGCATGAGTAAAACACAGGGTTTAAAAATAAGACATGGAAATTGAAGCCAGGTATGGAGACTGGGTTATGCTTACAAAAGCATTCGCCACTTTAAAGAGTACTTTTCATCTACTAAGCAATGAGGAGGAAACAATGATTTTTTTTAAAGTAATGTATACACAAATATTATATAATTATAACACAGAAAACTGATACAGTATATAAAGGAGATCAAAGGCAAAGAGAGATCAGAGGCAGAAGAGCAGGAAGCTACTGTCATAGCTCAGGTGGGAATGACACCGCGCTGTGTGGTAGCTCTACAGCTGAAGGCAGGCAGTGGTTTTCTGAAGGTAAAGCTGACAAGACTCCACAGCTGATTAGAGGTTGTTACTGAGGCTTTCATTAAGAGGACTGAAGAAGAGCCAGGATAATTCTCAGGTATCTACCTTGGGCAATTTAGGGGGCTGGTGGCACACTTCCTCCAATTAAGATATATAAAAGAAGATTTAAAAAGAAAGTTAACATTCCCACCAACAGTGTAAGAGGGTTCCCTTTTCTCCACATCCTCTCCAGCATTTATTGCTTGTAGACTTTTGGATGGCAGCCATTCTGACTGGTGTAAAGTGGTACCTCACTGTGGTTTTGATTTGCATTTCTCTGATAATGAGTGATGTTGAGCATCTTTTCATGTGTTTGTTAGCCATTTTTATATCTTCTTTGGAGAAATGTCTGTTAAGTTCTTTGGCCCACTTTTTAATTGGGTTGTTTATTTTTCTAGAATGTAGCTGCAGGAGTTGTTTGTATATTTTTGAGATTGTTTGTCTGTTGCTTCATTGGCTATTATTTTCTCCCATTCTGAAGGCTGTCTCTTCACCTTGCTTATAGTTTCCTTTGTTGTGCAAAAGCTTTTAATTTTAATTAGGTCCCATTTGTTTATTTGTGTTTTTATTTCCAATATTCTGGGAGGTGGGTCATGGAGTATCCCACTTTGGGTTATGGCAGAGAGTGTTTTGCCTATGTTATCCTCTAGGAGTTTTATAGTTTCTGGTCGTATGCTTAGATCTTTGATCCATTTTGAGTTTATGGAAAACAGTGTGGAGGTTCCTTAAAAAGCTGCAAATAGACCTGCCATATGACCCAGCAATCCCACTGCTGGGCATATACACCGAGGAAACCAGAATTGAAAGAACCACGTGTACCCCAATGTTCATCGCTGCATTGTTTACAATAGCCAAGACATGGAAGCAACCTAGATGCCCATCAACTGACGAATGGATAAGAAAGCTGTGGTACATATACACAATGGAGTATTACTCAGCATTAAAAAAAATTCATTTGAAGCAATCCTACTCAGATGGACGAAACTGGAGCCCATTATCCAGAGTGAAGTAAGCCAGAAGCAAAAACAACAATACAGTATATTAACGCATATATATGGAATTTAGAAAGATGGTAACGAGAACCCAACATGCGAGACAACAAAAGGAACGCAGATGTATAGAATAGACTCGTGGACTTTGAGGATGAGGGTAAGGGTGGGATGATATGGGAGAAGGGCATTGAAGCATGTTAATTGTCATGTGTCTAATCAATCGCCAGCCCAGGATTGATGCTCGGGACTGGTGCAGCGAGATTTCCCGGGGGGGAGGGAGGAGGGAGGGGGGTTCCGGAGGGGAAACATATGTAAACCCATGGTGATATCATGACAATGTATGGCAAAAACAATTAAAAAAATAAAAAAAAGAAAAAGAAAGTTAAATCTTTCTGCCAAAAATTAAGTTTGAGATTCCTAAAGGAAAAGCAGGCAAATATCTGACAGATACAACTGATGGACCAAGTCTGGAAGCTCAGTAGAAACCAATAAGGACTTGGGAGTGGGTGTTACAAAAAGATGGTAGTAGTTGAAACCACAGCAGCTGAGATCAAACAAGGAGAATTTATTAATTCAGCGAAAACAGAAGAAAGCTAAGAACTGAACTCTGAGAAACAACCACATTTTACTATCTAGATGAACAGGAACCTGAGGAATAAATGAGGTGGGAGATGTTTGTGCTGGATACTAGTAATCCTATTAACTCTATCTATACCAAGTAATCCTTTCATTTCTATGGGGTGCAAAAAAGCTGACAATTAAACACAAGAGACAGATCCCCATATCCCTAAACCCCTTTCCAGGTTCCCAGGGATTCTCAGTCTGGGGATTACTGTCATTTTAACAAGAGGTGAATTCATCATCTCTCTCATCCAAAAATGTGTATCTTTTGAGAGGGAATCCTAATATAGCAAGGCTCATTCATGCTTCCCAAATTGCCTCCTAGGGCAACAGCATTTGAGGAAAAGCACTCAGACATGGCCAAATTATTCTGAATATTCTGTAACAAAATATTTGGCCCCCGTTCCTCAACTCAAGGAGCAAGACAGTCAATTTATAAAGTTATTTTTCACATGTTTTGTAAGCACAGAAAACCATTTTCTTTACACTATGGACTATAAATGTATACACATATGCACATATGCAAATATAAGAATAATATAGCTCAGATAAGGAATCACATACAAATTTCAATGAGGATTAATGTAGATGAATATTTTCTTTTTAAAGGGAGTTAGTTCTAACTCATTACTGCCAAGTTAGAAAACCACTACGTTCTTCCAAGCAAATCCCATGCCTTTTTATGGAAATCTCCTGTGCCCTGCACTCAACACAGCACAAGAAAATTTCTCACTCTGGTTAAGATTCCCCGACAAATAAGGAGGATAAGAATAAACATTACACTATGTTTACATTTTAAGTCAATCTTGAATCCCTAACACTATGGCCCAAGATATAATATAACAATTTTTTCATGCTTCAAACTCCAGTAAAACTACTTCTAAATTTCACAAAATGATATAACGATTTTTCCCGTGATACAAATAGACCTGCTTTTGCTGTTTTTAAATATTTAAACTAATAACAAGATGAAATGGTTTCTCCTGTACAACTGAACCTATGACACAAAATTCATTAAAGGAAATTTAGTTGTGACAAGAAATTTTGGATAAAAAACGTTTTACGTTAAGAAACACTGACAGTTCTTAACAAGCAGTTATACTGTTGGCTATATTTAAATATTTACAGAAGCTTTGAATATTTTAGATCTGACAGCTGACCACAACATATTGGGGATGGTATTAAGTAAATATGGAAATGATGGTAAGACTTAACTTTCTAAAATAAAGAAAAACGTTCCTCATAGTACATCATAATGGAAAGTCAATCGTTTCTGTAACGTGAAGCCATAATACTATCCCACTGAGAGAGCATCTTCCTTGATACTTCTGTTCTTCTCAAGACTAGTACTTTGGGGGGAGGATATACACAGGGATAAAATAATCAGACATAATATACTTACAAATGAAGTTTATAAATTAGTCTTCACACTCTAAAACCAGGTAACTCAGATCAACAGTACTTTCCTACCCCTTATCAAATGAAAAAGATAAGCTCCTGAAAATAGAAGAGGCCAGCAGGGACTCTCAAAAAGAGCAGACAATTAGTCACAGATTTGAGTAAAATCTGACAAGAGGCAATAAATTCAACAAGTAGCAGAACAAAAGCCAAAGAAACCAGAATTAAGAGGATCTATAAAACACTGTAAAATAAGCGTAATATCCTTGAAGAAACCTGTGAAGCTATTAAATCTACATAGAAGACCCTGGAGAGACTTGCCTGGTAGTCAAGTCGTTCAAAATCCACCCATCAATGCAGGGGACATGAGTTTGAGTCCAGGTCTGGGATGATCCCACATGCCTCGAGCAACTAAACTCTACTAAACTAAACTAAACTACTGAATGTGTGCTCTGGAGCCCCCAAGCCAAAACTGTTGAAGCTCACACTCCTAGAGCCTGTGCTCCATAACAGTGAGCAGCGCCCCTGCTTGCCACAACTAGAGAAAGCCCATGCAAAGCAATGAAGACCCAGTGCAGCCAAAAAGTAAATAAATAAATTGTTTAAAAAATATATTAGAAATAAAGTAATGTAGAAGTGGTGCTGTATGACTTCTGAAGCTAGAAAGGGTGCCAGAAATTCCTCCTGGATCTCTATTTGAAGTCATGCCTTTGGGCCCAGAGCTACCAGGCTGCCCCGAAGTGGCCACTTTGGCAAAACCACAGAGATGGAGAGAGCTGCCAGAGGAGCACCAGCTGTGAGACCTATCAATAAAGAAGATCATTCCAGACAGCCACCATTTGACTGCAACACTCAGAGGAGAGACCTTAGGCCAGATCTACCTAGATGAGTCATTCCCTAATTCCATACTCAAGAAACTATGGACGATAATACATGGTTATTGTCTTGAAGTGAAAGTCGCTCCATTGTGTCTCTTTGTGACCCCGTGGACTAGAACTCTCTGAATACTGGAGTGGGGAGCCTTTCCCTTCTCCAGGGGATCTTCCCAACCCAGGAATCAAACCCAGGTTTCCTGCATTGCAGGTGGATTCTTTACCAGCTGAGCCACAAGGGAAGGCCATTGAGTACTGAGTGGGCAGCCTGTCCCTTCTCCAGCGGATCTTCCTGACCCAGGAATCAAACCTGGTTTGATCCGCATTGCAGGAGGATTCTTGACCAACTAAGCTATCTGGGAAGCCCGGTTACTGTCTTAAGCCACAACATTCTGAATGGTTTGACTACTAAAAACAGAAAGTAGAAAGGAAAAAACAAAAGAACAAAGAACAGATGGAAAAAACTGAAAATAATGGATATTTTCAACATCTATTATGTATGTATTATCCAAAATACATATTCAATAGGAAAAATGAAAATTAAAATGCAAGACAAAACATACATATAGCAAAAGTTGACAGAACCAAAGGGAAAACTAGTCAAACACAAAATCAGGATTAGATTTCAACAAACTCAATAACTGAGAAAAAAGGAAGATAAAGTCAGTAAGGATATATTAAGGATTTGACCAAATAATGAATTAACTTAATTCAGATGACATATATAAAACACCACACCCCACACCCAGCAACTGCCAATTACACATTTTTCTAAATTGCATATGGATCATTTATTAGAACAGACAATGCTGGGCCATAAATCAGGTTTAAACAAATTGCAAAGGGCTGAAATCATACAAAGTGTACATTCTGACCATAATGAAATTAAATTAGGAACCAATACAAAAAATATAATTATATAATTTCAATATGTCTTTAGGTTAACACAATCCTAAATAATACATGGGTCAAAGAAGAAATCAAGATGGAAAGTAAAGGATCAGAGCTAAATGATAATAAAAATACATATTAGTAAAAATTATAGCTAAGTATTTATTACTGTAAAATAAGTACAAAAATCTGAAAATAAAACTGCAATTATCTCAACCTTTTAGTTTGGGAGAAGACAAAAAGGAAGGCATGTTAAAGGCGTTCTCTTCTTGGGAAGAGCATAAAGATACTGAACCTCTCTTTTTCTATAAACTGAAAAAATATAAATCAAAACGTGAAAAATATAATGTCAACAACTAAATCACATATAACTTAAAAATCACTAGAGGAAAAACAGGCAAAGAAAACTTGACTAGTGCCAGAGTCATAAAAATGAAAACTAAACAAAATGAAAGAAAGGTAAAGAAAAGAGTACAGGAATAGACAAAATAGATTAGTAGTCCCAATAAAAAGAACCCTCCCAAATCCTAATTTTGCAAACCACAAATGATAAAAGTTTATTCTATGAAGACTATGATGACAAACTCAGAAAACAATACACTTATCTTGCATGTAGCAAATCTTCTAACATGCTGTATTAATAGCTGGCTTTGTCTTTTGTTTTAAATACTGAATTCAGTATTTAACAACAGAATGCCTGAACTATAGGAAGCGTTTCTTTTGTGGCAATTCACTCTAAAAACATCTCTAGATATGGTCATCTATTCCTTTGAACTCTATGCTCACTAAATAGAGTACATTCCATTTCTGGATAATTTTACATTGCTGTTTCTTTGTAGTGGCTACTTGTTGGGCCCCTGTCTCTGATGCTAAACAGAATAAAGAGAATTCCTCTCCCAGGCTACGCTCCTTCAAATGTTTGAGAACAGCTATTTCCCCAACCATAACCTCTTTTTCAATAAGCAGTCCTATTTCCTTTTTCAAATGATAGATTCAAATTCTGTATTCATTCTGTTTCCTCTGTAAAAGCTTTAGGTTTTACACTCTCTTAAAAGTAATATATGCTAATTAGTACTATTAGCAGGCATTATGAAAAAGCTTATAATAAAAAGCACAGTCACTGTATCTCCTTGTGTGTGCGTGTATGTTAGTTGCTCAGTCATGTCCGACTCTTTGTGACCCCATGGTCTGCAGCCCACCAGGCTCCTCCATCCATGGGATTTTCTGGAAAAAATACTGGAGTGGGTTGCCATTTGTTTCTCCAGGAGATCTTCCCAACCCAGGGATCGAACCTGGGTCTCTCACATTGCAGGCAGACTCTTTACCATCTGGGCCATCAGGGAAGCCCTAAACCTTAACCTACTTCCAATTTCTAGTTCTTTCTCTTGAGTGTTCTCCATACTTCTGAGTAAGATATTTATACTCCGATCTCTTTTTAGTTTTAGATTTTGCTATTATGGTAAGTGAGAATTCTAGCTCTCTTAACACACAGCAAAATAATATACTAAGATTACATTTCCTTTTTCATATAACGTGTGTTTATTCTGGAATTGTCTACCAACATTTTCTACCCAAATTTGCCAGACAATCTATCAGTATTATACCCTTCTCTCCCTGCTCCCGTCAAAATCCTTCCTGGAGCTTGCTGTAATCTGTACCAGCTCTCTAGGTCTGCGTATGTCTATCAATCTAGGACTTTGTTACATGTTGGTGTGTTTCAAAGCGCCTATCCACAGAGGTTACCACTACCAATTCTTCTTTTCTTTGTCTATGGTTTTATTTTCCCCAACACCAGAAAGGAATGCAGTTCCAATATTATCATATCTCACAAACTTTCAAGAGAAGTTACATTCTAATGTTTGGGAAAGCTTCCAGTTTGCTTTAAGTTGGGAATTAAACTCAAATTATTCGTGTGTGTGTTCACATGTATATATATATACACGTATATATTTTTTAATTGGAGTATACTTGCTTTACAATGTTGTGTTGGTTTTTGCTGTAGAACAATGAGAATCAGCTATATGCTTACATATATTCCCTCCCCCATGAGCCTCCTACCCTTTCTAGGTCATCACAGAGCACTGAGGTGAGCTCCCTGACCACTACAATTTCTACTGCTTCTCCAGAAAATAAGGAATTTGTCCCAATAAATCAGCATCTTCTTTAAGTACACTGTCTAAATCAACTGAACAGTGTGAATATGAACTACAGGGCTGGTGACAATATTTTTTTTTAAAAAGAAAGAAAGAAAACACTAAATTATAGATCATTTTCAGTACTGTGCCATCACTTTTTCGAACCCGCACTGAAAACTTAAAAGAAGAAAAACTTTTAAAAGCATAAGGTTTCCACTGCTTCTCAGGTTCTTACATTTCTTTCAGGGCTCCCCAGGTGGTGCTAGTGGTAAAGAACCTGCCTGCCAATACAGGAGACGTAAGAGATGTGGGTTCGATCCCTGGGTCAGGAAGATTCCCCTGGAGGAGGGCATGCCAATCCACTCCAGTATTCTCTCCTGGAGAACACCAGGGACAGAGGAGCCTCGTGGCTACAGTTCACAGGGTCACAAAGAGCTGGACATGACTGAAGCAACTTGGCACAGTACATTTCTTTATTCAATGACACTTCCTTCTTTATATATTAAAAAGCATCACAAATACTACCATTCTAAAAGAAACTCATCCATCAATTATCCCCAAACAAGTTTTTACTAAAACTTTTAATAAATTATGATTGAGACAACTATTCCATTCTTTGTACTCCTGACATTCTCTACGAATTCAGGTAAAGGATTAAAATATTTAATCCAACCATATCACTTTTTCAGGAGTAAAATTTCTGGCAAATTTGACCAGTGGTCTTGAAAGGCTTAATGCTAGTATACAACAAATGCAATAATCTACCATTTGAAGTTATTCCTTAAAAAATGTGTTAGTAAGTACACATTTTTCGTTTATAATAATCTTTGTAGCATCTGTAGTTACGTCTCTTTTATTATGGTCTCTCTTTTGATCCATCCTAGTAGATCTGTTAATTCTATTAGCCTTTTTCTAAAAATCAACTTTGGCTCTGTTGATTCTTCATTGTTGGCTTCTTTTATATTTCTTTTGTATTTATTTTTATGTCTATTATTTCCTTCTTTTTTTTATTCTGTCCTTTTTCTAATTTAGATTGAATGCCTGGCTCTTCCATTTTCAGCCTTTCTTCTCTTCCAATGAGTATCTCAGAGCCTCCATCAGGGATCTCTTTCTTCTACCTAAAGTGTATCTTTTAGAATTTCTCTTAATGATATTCTACTGGTGGTAAAATGTTTTAATTTTTCTGAAAACTTTATGTACCTACACTCTTAAAAGATATTTTAGCTTTAACAGTTGTTTATTCTCAGCACACCATAGTTATTCTTTTCTTTTGCTTTCAGTTTCAATTTTTCCTTTTAATAAACTAGTCTAATAGTAGATCTTTGGAAGGTAATCTGTTTTCTCCTTCAGACTATTTTTAAAATTCCTGATTATGTGCAAATTTAACTATGACATGTTTAGGTATTGTTTTCTCCTCTCCTGTTTAGAATACACTTCTTGAATTTATGCCTTTTTGCAATTTTAGAAATTCTCAATTATAAACTCTTCAAATATTATTTCTACTTGACTTTTCTTCACATCTGTATTCTGCTTTGATAACTGTTAGATCTTCTTATGCTTTTCTTGTATTGGTTAAGAATATATGACTGGGCTGATACAGTAAGAGACTCTACTATGGCTTAAACAAAACTCAAGTTTTTTCCCTCTCTCACATTACAGTAGAAAGGGATAGTTCAGGACTAGTTTGGCAGCTTAGCAGTTTGAGAGAGCTAAGCTCTTATATCTTGTTGTTCTATCATTCTTAGAGTATTGCCCTGTGTCACATAGCTAAAAACAATCCACCACCATGTCCACATTTCAGTCTATGGGAAGGAAGAAGAAGGAAGGAGATGGCTATCTTTCTTATAGGCGTAAACCATAGAGCTAAAACCTATGCACACATAACTTCCACTTGCATCCAAATTGCTGAAACTGACATACAGTCAAATATCACTATCAGAAAGGCACTGAGATGGAACCTATAGCTGGAGAGCAAAGTTTCCAACTAATACAGTGATTACTCAGATGGAAAAAGAAATCAAGGAAATTTAGCAATCTCTGCCCCAATTTTCAAATTCTCTTTTCTTCTCTTACATATGGTCCATCTGTGTCTCTGCATTTTGGTTAATTTATTTTTCAGGTCATCTTCCAGCTCATGAATTCCCTAATCTATTGTTAAATCTATCTATTGAATTTAAAGTTTTTATTTGTATTTTTCATTTCCAAAAGTTCTTTTATTCATTTTTTTTGTCAAAGCCATTGGCAATTGTTCATAGTCCCATTCTCCTTCTCACAGTGTTACAATGAAATGTTCAAAAGTCTGAACTTAGGATCTACATTGCCTGACTAGAATCCTGCTCTCTATTTACTAAACTCTGACTAGAACACTGACTACTAAGAATCTGGGAATGACACTATTAAATAGAATATGGGAGACTATCACACTAAACAAAAACATTCCCTAAAAAAACAAAAAGGGTGAATGCCTATCTTCTTTTAGCAACAGAGTAAATCATCATAAAGTACATCAGAGTGGACCACTTTTTATATGTAGTATAACCTACTTAGATGAATATTCTTCAGCAACTGTTATCATTACAGGCAAATAAAACATTTGTAAACCATGAAGAAAATTTTATAGGCAGTGATTAATACTTTCTATGTTGTCCCAAAAAGCTTTTTCCTTAAAAGATAAGTCTTACTAAATTAACTTTACTAATCTATGCTAAGTATGCCAATTATAGAATCCTGATGTCAGAATCTTGACATTTCCATAAATAGATATATTTACTCTAATGTTATTCCCTTAAGGGAATTGCCATATAAATTACATAACCATAATCTGAAAATTTAAGACTAACACTAAAGCAAGTCATAGCAAAATTTTTTAAAAAAGTATGAATTTAAAGAGGCTTCCCAGGTGGCACTAGTGGTAAAGAATCTGCCTGCCAATGCAGGAGACATAAGAGACCTGGGTTTGATCCATGGATCGGAAGATCCCCTGGGGGAGGGCACGGCAACCCACTCCAGTATTTTGTCTGGAGAATCCATGGACAGAGGAAGCTGGTGAGCTACAGTCCATAGGGCTGCAAAGAATCAGACATGACTAAAGTGACTTAGCATGCATGCACATGAATTTAAAATTATTTCTAGAGCAAAACAGCATACCTGTCACAAATTTCTGAAATCTTTAGAGACTTCACTTCTTATAACCAATGGAAATGTTGTGATCTTTCCTAGAAGGGAAAGTAAAATGATGTGACCAATAACAACTAACCTCTATACAGCATTTTATTATGTACAAAGTTCTTTCCTTTATATTTTTTAGTTAATCATATCAAAACTGTATATGATTTTTCCCACTATAAATATAAGGAAACCATCTAAGGTTTAACTTGAGTTAACAACTTAGGTGCAAAGTAACTAGGAAGCTCTATTCAAACCTATCCTGATAGTAAATGTTATTCTCTTTTCAATATATTCTGCTTTGTTACATAACAACAATATTAATAGCATATTATTTACTGAGAACTTACTACATGCCAGGCACTACCATGAAAAATCCTCACAAAAGTCTTAATGAGGTAGGTACTATAATTTGCCCAAACCACACATCTAGTAAGAGAATCCACACTTCAAACTCTGGCAGCCTGGATCTCGAGTTAACACTCTAAAATTCTAACTCACCTCTACTTTTATACGTGCTTAGAAACTTGTAAACACATAGGATACCTCTGGAAGGAAACTGAGGAATTAGGGGACAAGGAAAGATTTTTACTATGTGCCTTACATACATTTCTTTAAGGCAACAAAGAGGAAGGGATTGGGGTAGGAATTTACTACAGACGTGGAATTTCATGGGGAAAAAGGTGTAGATTCAAGATAATGAAAAGCCTAATAAAAAAAAATATTTTAAAAAAGTCCAGGTGGTTTGAGCATTTACAATGAACAGTTGGGAGAAAGCAAGGGGGAAAGAATGAGTACAGATGTGGTTTAAACAATGATTAGGCTAGCAAGCTACCAAAGACCCTGTGTGATAAAAGACCTGAAGTTTCCCTATCAGAGGAAAAAACTCACTTAAGGTTTTTCATTACATAATTTGAGGGGAAAAAAAGATGAAAAAAAAAAAAGCTCCCAACTTCTATGATAAGTGTGTAGGTAGGAACAAGGGATTGAGAAATTGGAGAAGGGAGTCCAGTCAGGAGAACAAAGAATGGGGCTAGAATTTGAGACACAGAGAGGGTTAGCTTTCATGTAAGGGACATAGTTCAGCAACACTGTTGTGAATACCAAGTTAGATAATTCATATATAGCACTTAGCACAGCGCCTGGCTAAAAAACAACTACTACTACTGTCACTGCTTTACTACAGCAATTAGAGTTACTGGTATTTGGAAAAGAACTGTGGAAAGGTAATGTCACACAAGAGTACACAGCACTGTCAGATTAGGAACCCCAAATCAGGAGGCAGCATAATACAATTTATTTATTCTGAACTTTACTGAATTGAAGGGTCATCAGTTCTCTGAAAACTGTTAGCACACAGGGAGAAGTGGAGACAAAGGAACCCAAACTAAGAACCCCTGATCAAAAGAAACCCCTGGCCTAACTGGATCCCTGTGTGAGCCTGGGAAAGTTATTTGTTAGTATACAATTTCCTTATTAGGGAAACAAAGCTGGGTTAAGACACTGGTTCCTGATAATTAAACAAAATAACGTATTTTAAGTAGGTACAAAATCCTTAAAACATGGGAGAAGTTAAACGCTTTCCCCTCCTAAAGTAAAAACAGGATCAACATTTTGGTTTGATGAAAACACTGCCACATCAGAAAACTGCTGCTCAGATTCTAGTGTACTAGTCTGTCTGCTTTAAGAACCTCAAGTCCACCTTAGCACAGCCAGATTGTCATGAATTTCTTTCGCAGAAACTCTGAAGGTTCCTGTGGCCAGAGCATTGGCTCTGTGTCAAGAAATAACACAGCAACAGACACCTCTGTCTTTAAAATTTCCTGTTGAGGACTGTCTTAGTCCTAACCAACTTCTTTACATTTGAGATGAGAGGAGGTCAGAGAATATAATAAGAAAATTATTTAAAGCTTGCTTTCATGAGACAAATCAATTTGATCAGGTCTAAAAACAGACCATTAAGTAAGAGTGAAGTGAGTGTGAAGTCGCTCAGTCGTGTCCGACTCTTTGCGACCCCATGGACTGTAGCCCACCAGGCTCCTCCATCCATGGAACATTCTAGGCAAGAGTACTGGAGTGGGTTGCCATTTCCTCCTCCAGGGGATCTTCCCAACCTAGGGATTGAACCAGGGTCTCCCGCACTGCAGGCAGATGCTTTACCCTCTGAGCCACCCGGGAAGCCCCATTAAATAAGAACTAAACTTAATCAGGGAATATGGTGTTTTGTGTCTAATGCTAAGAAATACACAAAAAAATACATAAATACTGATTTATAGTTTCTAGGATTTTTATACTGAAGAACAGTAACACTGGGTGAGAGATTTTATTTTCTTGTAATGGAACCAAATGGGGATTCTATAAATGGGAGATCCTAATTTAGCAATTAAGAGTTATGAATTGCTGACCACCTAGGTTTATAAATGGAATTCATGATAAGAATCAGTTCCAAACATTCTTTTTTTGTATGACCATGAAAACCCTAGGAGATTAAGTTACCATAAGTTTATACCTAGATCACTGCAACAGCCCCTTATCGAGTCCCTTCACATCCAATTTTCCCCTCTCCAATCTTTCTCCCACAGTGAAGACAGAATGATCTTTGTAAGAAAGACGTATTTCATCATGTTAGTGACCCTCCTCCCAAATCCCTCCAGTTAAGATACTTCAGTGATCTGCCACCACCCTTAAGGATAAAGCCAAAATATGTTGACATGGCCTGCAAGAGTCTGTCTGCACAGTTTGGGCCCTAATTCCCACACGTGCATTATCTTGCAATATGCTCCCTCTTCGCTCTTCATGCTCCAGCCAAACTGGCTTAATACCATTTTCTCCACTGTGCCATGCTCTCTCCTGACACACACTGGTCATCTGGTAAACCGTTCTGGAGAAAAATACAGCATGAAAGGGGGTACAGGGAGTTCACAGGGCATGAAGATTTGTAATATGAAAAAAGTGATATTTGAGTAAAGATCTAAATGCAATGGTAAGGTAAAGAACAGAGTCATGTTTCCTTCAGAACATCTGAAGGAAATGGAAAAGTCTTGAGATGCCTGGTGACTTCAACAGAGAAAGGAGGGCAAGCTAATTGGAGGACAATGATGAGAGGATTAGGAGGAGGTAAGTTAAGAGATGAAACAGTGGAGAAGGAAATGGCAACCCACTCCAGTGTTCTTGCCTGGAGAATCCCAGGGACGGTGGAGCCTGGTGGGCTGCCGTCTATGGGGCCGCACAGTCGGACACGATTGAGGCAACTTAGCAGCAGCAGCTAAATATGGGCTTTCGGGCCATAGTAAGGACAGTGGCTTTTGCTTGGTATGACAAGAAAAGTCACAGGATAGTTCTGATCAAATGATAACAAGTTCCCACTGAAATTTTAGACAGATTTCTCTAATCTGTTGTGTGGTGAAAGGAAGGAGGAGATCAAGGGCAAAAGTAAGGAGAACTATTTGAAGGCAAATGAAACCCAGAATATGGCAACATGGACCAACGAAAGTGGTAAGAATTAGTTACCTTCAGAAGTGGTAAGAATTGGAGAGATTGCTCCATCACCACACATCGACTCAGCCCAGTTCTTCTTCCGCCGACGCCACCCATCCCTCAAGACCCCCGGACCCCGCCGAGGCTGGACCCCGGCAGATATGTAACAGTGAGGAAACCTAGACCCACCCACCAGAAAACCACACAAGCCTTCCCATCCAGGAAACTTCGACAAACCACACATCCAACACATCCCACAGAGAGGAATCCCCACAATAAAGGGACAACACAGCAAGATAAACAAGATGAAAAGGCAGAGAAATACCCAGTAAGTAAAGGAACAGGATAAATACCCCCTAGACCAAACAAAAGACGAAGAGATAGGAAGTCTACCTGACAAAGAATTCCGAATAATGATAGTGAAAATGATCCAAAACCTGGAAAATAAGTTGGAGTCGCAGCTCAATAACCTGCAGGCAAGGATTGAGAAGATGCAGGTAAGCTTTAACAAGGACTTAGAAGAAATGAAAAAGAGTCAAAATACAATAAATAATGCAATAAATGAGATCAAAAACACCCTGGAGGGAACCAACAGTAGAATAACAGAGATAGAAGACAGAATAAGTGAGGTAGAAGACAGAATGGCAGAAATAAATGAAACAGAAAGGAAAAATAAAAAAAGAATTAAAAGAAATGAGGACAATCTTAGAGACCTCTGGGACAATATTAAATGCACCAATATTCGAATCATAGGAGTCCCAGAAGAAGAAGACAAAAAGAAAGACCATCAGAAAATTCTTGAAGAGATAATTGTAGAAAACTTCCCTAAATTGGGGAAGCAAATAGCCACTCAGGTCCAAGAAACACAGAGAATCCCAAATAGAATGAACCCCAAGCGGGACACCCCAAGACACATATTAATCAAATTGGCAAATATCAAATACAAAGACCAAATATTAAAAGCAGCAAGGGAGAAGCAAAAGATAACTCACAAGGGGAATCCCATAAGGATAACAGCTGATCTCTCATCAGAAACGCTTCAGGCCAGAAGGGAATGGCAAAACATACTTAAAGTCATGGAAGAAAACAATCTACAACCCCGACTACTGTACCCAGCAAGGATCTCATTCAAATTTGAAGGAGAATTCAAAATTTTCTCAGACAAGCAGAAACTGAGAGAATTCAGCAACACCAAACCAGCCCTCCAACGAATGCTAAAGGAACTTGCCTAGATAGGAAACACGGATGGGATAGATAATCTGGAACCCAAAACAATAAAATAAATGGCAGCGGGATCATACTTATCAATAATTACCTTAAATGTAAACGGGCTGAATGCCCCAACCAAAAGACAAAGATTGGCTGATTGGATACAGAAACAAGACCCCTATATATGTTGTCTACAAAAGACCCACCTCAAACCTAGGGACACATATAGACTGAAAGTTAAAGGCTGGAAAAAGATATTCCATGCAAATAAAGACCAAAAGAAAGCAGGAGTGGCAATACTCATATCAGATAAAGTAGACTTTAAAATAAAGGCAGTGAAAAGAGATAAAGATGGACATTACATAATGATCAAAGGATCAATCGAGGAAGAAGAAATAACAATTATAAATATTTATGCACCTAACATAGGAGCTCCACAATATGTAAGGCAAATGCTAACTAGTATGAAAGGGGAAATCAACAACAACACAATAATAGTGGGAGACTTTAATACACCACTCACACCAATGGACAGATCAACTAGACAGAAAAGTAACAAGGAAATTCAAACTTTAAATGATACAATAGACCAACTAGACCTAATTGATATCTATAGGTCATTCCACCCCAAAACAAGGAATTTCACCTTTTTCTCAAGTGCACACGGGACCTTCTCCAGGATAGATCACATCCTGGGCCATAAATCTAACCTTGATAAATTCAAAAATATTGAAATCATCCCAAGCATCTTTTCTGACCACAATGCAGTGAGATTAGATATCAACTACAGGAGAAAACCTCTCAAAACTTCCAACATATGGAGGCTCAACAACACACTGCTGAATAACCAACAAATCACAGAAGAAATCAAAAATGAAATTCAGTTATGCATGGAAATGAATGAAAATGAAAACACAACAGCCCAAAACCTATGGGACACTGTGAAAGCAATGCTAAGGGGAAAGTTCATAGCAATACAAGCTCACCTCAGGAAACAAGAAAAAAATCAAATAAATGACCTTACTTTACACCTAAAGCAACTAGAAAGGGAAGAGATGCAGAAGCCCAGGTCTAGTAGAAGGAAAGAAATCTTAAAGATCAGGGCAGAAATAAATGCAAAGGAAACAAACAAACAAAAAAAGTGGTAAGAATTAGTTATCTTCCAGACTCATTTAAATACAGGGCCAAAAGGAGTGAAGAGTTAGGAGAAAAAAGGCTACTAAACAATAAACAGAAGACAGACACCAAATAGAGAACATCGAGCAGGATAAACATCAAAAAATTTACACCTTGGAATACATTCAAACTGCAGAAAATCAAAGACAAAGAAAATGTTGAAGAAGCCAGAGGGGGTAAAAAACATTGAACTTCTAGAGAAGTAAGGATGAGAATTACATGAGATGTCTCTTCAGAAATTAAACAAAAATAAGAGAGGAATAAAGTGAAATGTTTAGGCACTGAAAGAAAACCCCCCTACAAAGCTACAATTCTGCAAATCTAGCAAAATTATTTTCAAATGACAGAGAAATACAGACTTTCTCAAACAAAATTTCAGAGGAATCTGTTGTTTTATATATCTGCCCTGCAACAAATGTTAAAAGAAGTTCTTGAAAAGAAGAGAAATAATTTAAGCCAGAAACTTGAAACCAAATAAGAATATATGAAGGTAAAATTAAATCTTTTATTTTTCTTGTTCTTAACTGATCTAAAAGACAACAATCTGAAATAACAACAGTAACGAGTTAGATGATTACAGCTGATGGACAGGTGAAGTGAATGACAGCAATGTTATAAGGGATTTTAGGAACTGGAAATAACTCTGTTATAAAATACCTGTATTATCTGTGAGGTAGTACAGTGTTACATGAAACTGGACTTGGATTAGTTATAAATGTATATTTCAAATTCATGGGCAATCACTAAAAAAAGGTATAACTGACATGGTAAGAAAAGAAATAAAAAGCGCTCAATTAAAACCAGAAGGCAGCAGAAAAAGAGTAGAAAACAAAAAAGGAACAAGGGCAATGAACAGAAAACAGTCACACCTATGGTAGCTATTAATCCAGCTACATTAAAATCATTAGTCAAAAATCAAAAGTCTAAAAACACCAATTAAAAGAAAGAGGTGTCACCGCTCAGAATGGCTGCAATCCAAAAATCTACAAGTAATAAATGCTGGAGAGGATGTGGAGAAAAGGGAACTCTCTTACACTGTTGGTGGGATTGCAAACTAGTACAGCCACTGTGGAAAGCAGTGTGGAGGTTCCTTAAAAAACTGCAAATAGACCTGCCATACGACCCAGCAATCCCACTGCTGGGCACATACACCGAGGAAACCAGAACTGAAAGAGCCACGTGTACCCCAATGTTCATCGCTGCTTTGTTTACAATAGCCAGGACATGGAAGCAACCTAGATGCCCATCAACTGACGAATGGATAAGAAAGCTGTGGTACATATACACAATGGAATATTACTCAGCATTAAAAAAAAATTCATTTGAATCAGTTCTACTCAGATGGACGAAACTGGAGCCCATTATCCAGAGTGAAGTAAGCCAGAAGCAAAAACAACAATACAGTATATTAACGCATATATATGGAATTTAGAAAGATGGTAACGAGAACCCAGCATGCGAGACAGCAAAAGGAATGCAGATGTATAGAATAGACTTGTGGACTCCGTGGATGAGGGAAAGGGTGGGATGATATGGGAGAATGGCATTGAAATATGTTAATTATCATATGTCTAATCAATCGCCAGCCCAGGATTGATGCTCGGGGCTGGTGCAACGAGATTTCATGGGGGGAGGGAGGAAGGAGGGGGGTTCTGGAGGGGAAGCATATGTAAACCCATGGTGATATCATGTCATTGTTTGGCAAAACTAATAAAAAAAAATAAAAAAAATTAAAAAAAAGAAAGAGGTGTCAGAGTGGATCAAGAAACCCACTTTGAATATAAAAACACAGATTAAAAATAAAGGGGTGGAGCAAGATATACTATGCTAATACTAATCAAAAGAAAGCTGGAGTAGCCATATTAATTTCAGAGAAAGCTGACTTAAGAGCAAGGAAAATTATCAGGGATAAAGAGAGGAATGCATAATGTATGCATAATGATGCATAACGATAAAGGGGTCAATTCTCCAAGGAGATATAACAGTCCTTAAGGGCTTCTCTTGTGGCTCAGCTGGTAAAGAACCCACCTGCAATGCGGGAGACCTGGGTTGGATCCCTGGGTTAGGAAGATCCCCTGGAGAAGGGAAAGGCTACCCGCTCCAGTATTCTGGCCTGGAGAATTCCATGGACTGTATAGTCCATGGGGTCACAAAGAGTTGGACACGCCTGAGCGACTTTCATGAATGAATGAATGAATGTGTATATGCCCAACAACAGTGTCAAAATGCAAGAGGCAAAAACTGACCAAAGAGCAAGGAAAACAGATGAATCTACCATTATAGCTGGAGAGGCTAACACCCCTTTATTAGTAATTGGCGGATACAGCAGCAGAAAACAGTAAGGACACAGCTGAACTGAACAACACTGCCAATCAACTGGACCTAACTGATAACTTTTACAATACCTCATGAACAACAAAATATATATTATTTATAAGGGCATATGGAACATTTAAATAGATAGACCATATGGGATTTCCCTGGTGATCTAGCAGTTAAGACTCGGCACTTGCAATGCAGAGGGACAGACTCCATAATCTAGACTATAAATAAGTCTCAATAAATTTAAAGACATTTAAATCAAAGTATTTTTTTCTGACCAGAGTGGAATCAATAATAGAAAGACATCAAGAAAATCCCCAAATATCTGAAAATTATAACATACCTCTAAATAATCCTTGATTCAAGGAAGAAACCAAAAGGGAAATTAGAACAGAATGAAAATACTAAACAAATGAAAATAAATATAACATATAAAAATTCGTAGAATGAGCCCAGAAACAAACCCTTATATAAATGATCAAATGAATTTTGACAAAGGCATTAATACCATCCAGTGAAGAAAAGGCAGTCTTTTAAACATATGTATTGGGAAAACTAAATGTTCACATGCAAAAGAATTAATTGGACTCTGGCCTTACACTATATATGAAAATTAATTCAAAATAGATCAAAGACCTAAAGGTAAGAGTGAAACTATAAAACTCTTAGAAGAAAATAAAGGAGAAAGGGGAAAGTTTCATGACACTGGATTTGGCAATGATTTTTTGGATATGACATTAAAAGTACAGGCAACAAAAGCAAAAACTGATGAAATGGACATCAAAATTTAAAACTTCTGCGCATCAACAGATACAACCAACAGTGTAAAACGGCTACATGGAAGAAAGTATTTGCAAATCACATATCTGATAAGGGGTTAATATTCAGAATAAAAACTGAACAACAACAACAAAAGCCCAAACAAAACGGGGAAAGGACTTGAACAGACACTTCTCCAAAGATGATACACGGATGGATAATATGTACATGGAAAGATACTCAACATCACTAATCATTCAGTTCAGTTGCTCAGTCATGTCTGACTCTTTGCAACCCCATGGACTGCAACATGCCAGACCTTCTGTTCATCACCAACTCCCGGAGTTTACTCAAACTCATGTCCATTGAGTCAGTGATGCCATTCAATCATCTCATCCTCTGTCGTCCCCTTCTCCTCCCACCTTCAATCTTTCCCAGCATTAGGGTCTTTTCAAATGAGTTGGTTCTTCACATGAGGTAGCCAAAGTATTGGAGTTTCAGCTTCAGCATCAGTCCTTCCAATAAATATTCAGGACTGATTTCCTTTAGGACTGACTGGTCTGATCTCCTTGCAGTCCAAGAGACTCTCAAGAGTCTTTTCCAACACCACAGTTCAAAAGCTTCAGTTCTTTAGTGCTCAGCTTTCTTTATAGTTCGACTTTCACATCCATACATGACTACTGGAAAAACCATAGCTTTGACTAGATCAACCTTTGTTGGTAAAGTAATATCTATGCTTTTTAACAAACTGTCTAGGTTGGTCATAAGTTTTTTTCCAAGGAATAAGCGTCTTTTAATTTCATGGCTGCAGTCACCATCTGCAGTGATTTTGGAGCCCCCCCCCCCAAAAAATAAAGTCTCTCACTGTTTCCCCATCTATTTGCCATGAAGTGATGGGACCAGATGCTATGACCTTAGTTTTCTGAATGTTGAGTTTTAAGCCAACTTTTTCACTCTCTTCTTTCACTTTCATCAAGAGACTCTTTAGTTCATGGAAAGGTAAATCAAAACCATAATGAAATACCACTTTATATTCATTAGGATGGCTATTACCAAAACAAAACAAATGAAGAAACCAGAAAACAAGTCTTGGTGAGGATGTGGAAAAATTAGAATCTTTGTGCACTGCTGGTGGGAATGTGGGAAAAGGTATGGCAATTTCTCAAAAAAAAAAAATTAAAAATACAATTACCATATAATCCAGTAATTCCACTTCTGGGTATATACTTAAGAGACCTGAAAGCAGGGATTCAACCACATATTTGTAGTATACTCATGTTTACAGCAGTATTATTCACAATAGGACAAAAGTACAAACAACCCAAGTGTCCATCAATAGATGAATGGATAAACAAAATGTAGTATGTTCATGGGACTTTCCTGTTGGCTCAGCGGTAAAGAATCTGCCTGTGTATGCAGCAGACCCAGGTTGGATCCCTGGGTTGGGAAGATTCCCTGGAGAAGGAAATGGCAACCCACTCCCATATTCTTGCTTGGGAAATTCCATGGACAGAGGAGCCTAGTGGGCTACAGTCCCTGGGGTTGCAAAAGGCGAACACGGCTTAGCAATTAAATAACAACAAACAATTGCATGTACATACAATGGACTATTCTTCAGCTTTAAAAGGAAGCTATGATACCTGCTACAACATGGATCAATTTTGAGGATATAATAAGTGAAATAAGCCAGTCACGAGAGGACAAATACTGTAAGACTCTACATGTATGAAGTATCTACAACAGTTAATAATCAAATTCAAAGACAAAAAGCAGAATGGTGGTTGCCAGAGGTAGGAAAATGGAGTTAGTGTTTGGGAAGATGAAAATAAATTCTGGAGATGGATGAACAATTTCACAAAAATGTAGATATACTTAGTGCCACTAAACTATACACTTAAAAATGGTTACAATGGTAAATTTTATGTTATGTGTATTCTACCACAATTTAAAAATAATGTAATTCACCATACTAAGTTAAAATAAATCATAGGCAAAGGTGCCAGCAAAGAAAGACTGGTCAACAACAGCCATTAAGGTAAGGGGAAAGCCAAATATGTAGTTTCTTGGAACAAAAAGAACAAAGTATTTCAAAGAAAAGGAACTGATCAACTGTTAAATGCTGTTGACAAGTCAAGTAAGATAAGGACTGAGAACTGACCACTGGAGGTCACTGGAGACTTGATGAACCATTTCAGTGAAATAACTTAGGGCCAAAAGCTGGACTGGATTCAAGACTAGAAGATGGTAAACTGGAAATAACATTAGATGACTTTTTCTGAGGCATATGCTTAAAGAATAGAGAAATGGGGTGGTCACTATGACAACAGAAAAGAGGATTTGGATTCAAAAGGGGTTTTATTTGTTCTATTTTTACAGTACGTAGAAGTTCAGTTCGTCAAACACTTAATAACATTTGTCCAGGATGAACCATTCTCAAGATTAGGTTTACTGCTTGACACTAGAGGGTACAGGGCTGCAATTCTGAATCTTGCTTCCCTCCACCTCCCAAAAGTATGCTATCTTATTTTTCCAAAGTCATTAAATTTTTTTTAGTAAAACTCTTTATCAAATAATATTACAATAAATGTACAAAAATTTAACTATCTTTTTTGTTCCATATGTCCAAACATTCTGTTATAATAGATAACACTATAATGAATCTGTGCATACATTTTTATCCAGAGTGACCATTTTTTCTTGGGGTAACATTTTCAGATGGATCATTATTAGTTTTAAGGTTAGGAGTTTTCTGAAGGTTCTTCATGGAGATTAATAGTTTTATCAACTTATATGCCCATATCAAGAATACATAGGTCTTGGGAATTCCCTGGTGGTCCAGTGGTTTGGACTCTGAGCTTCCACTTCAGGGGGTATGGTGTTGATCCCCAATCAGGGAACTGAGATCCCCTAAGCCTCCATATGGTCATAAAAGAAAAAAAGTCCTATTTTTCCCTAATAATTGTCCCTAAAAATTTCAACTTAAATTTGCTCATTACAATTTAAATGTTCTTATTTTGTCAGCTCTATCATCAAAGATGCATTATGCTGCTTTTAGTTTAAATTTCTTCGATTAACTAGTGAGGTTAAAATGTTTTCCAAATATTTATCAAGTCACCTCTTTCTTCTTTTGTGAACTGCCTATTCATTCTCATTTGTTTTGAAAAAAGTTATTTTTCCTGTCTGTTATGTTTATTAATTAGGGACAGTCACTCTTTTGTTTACTGTAAGTTTTCCCTGTAGGTGTTATTTATTTTTAACTTTCTATCATATTCAAGTAAATTTTTGTTAATCATGTTAAATCTGCACTTTCCTTTGCCATTTTTCCCTTTCACAATTTGGTTTATAACTACTAAGGAGTGCATATTGGTGAATTAAAGCAAAAGACTGGGTTTAGGAGTGAAAGTTCTGCTATAAGGAAGTCAGAAAGCTTCTGTTTTATTATCTGGTCTTTACTTAGATGAAAGTTTATAAATGTATATGCAATAAATAAATAAGTACATAATAAAATCTGGTAAAGGCAACAGGACTTGGATTCAGAACACCTGTAATTAGGTGCTGGCTCTACCACTTAGCAGCTAGAAGAGACTTTGGACTTCTTAATCTTACTCAACTCTCCTGAGCTATAAATAACAGCATTTCTGAGGGCTTACCATATGCCAAGCATGACTCCAGGAATTTCACTTTTGTCAACGTATTTAAATACAACTCTATGATATTATAATCACCACTTAACACAGAAGAAAACATATAACCTAGAGAGGTTAAATAACTCATCAAAATTCACACACAATCAGTAAATGGCGGAACCAGGATTTGAATCTAGGCTTTCTGACTCCAGTGCCCTCATCCTGGCTCCTAATCACTCTATTATATGATCTCTTTCATCTTTAAAATAGGAATGATACCATTTATCTCATAGGTATAGTGAAAGGATGAAAGGAGGCACTATACATGCAAGAATTTTATAGTGTAAAGTGGCAAACATGAGGAAGGGTACTATTAAAGATTTTTGTTCTGAATATCAGAAGAAATCAGAAATACTGTATGACTTACTAAAACAAAAAAGATGGGAAATTCTTTACCACATATATTGAGAATTAAAATCCTGACGGTAACCTGTTAAAAGTACCATGGAGATAGCCCTTAGGCTCCAGCTATCTGGCTGGAAAAAGTCTGCCTCAGGCTAGAAGAATATACAATTTATTCCATGAAAATGACAATATAAAGCATGATCCCAAACCAGTTAAATATGCATGCTCAGAGGCCCCAAGAAAACAAGAGACTCAGTTTGTCTTTCTCCCTTAGTCTTGCCACTGCTTCCTCTTCTGTGTAACAGATATAAACCCTAGCTTATATCACTCATGGTGTTATACCATACCTATTTCCTTTTTCTACCCAAATCCTCCAAGCCCTGTGGGGTGCATTTCAAGTTCCAACTTCAAAGTTATATCCAGTAACTCATGCCTCTAGTCTTCTTTATCGAACCTCTCATCACTTCTTTTACAAAAACTACTTAAGTCTTCAGTTATGTTTTCTATTGTTGAGATATAACTCACATACTGTAAAATAGTTTAAATTACATTCACAAGGTTGTACAATGATTCACCACTATCTAATTCCAGAACATTTTCACCACTCTAAAAAGAAAACCCCCATGTCCATTATTTATTACTCCCCCATTCCCTACTCCTAGCTTCTGGCAACCGTTAATCTACTTTCTGTCTCTATGGATTTGACTATTCTGAGAGTTATGAAATAACAGAAATATGTGACCTTTTGTGTCTGGCTTCTTTCACTTAAAACGTTTTTCAAGGTTCATCCATGCTGTAGCATGTATCAGTACTCCCTTTCTTTCTATGGCTGAATATTCTACTGTATGGCTACACAACGTTTTGTTTATACATTCAGTGGATGAGTTGCTTCCACTTTTGGGCTATTATGACCAATAATGTCATGAACACAAGGTACAAGTTTTTATGTGAACCTGTTTACAATTCTCTTGGGTATATACCTAGAAGAGAATTGCTGGGTTATTCATTAAGTTTAACTTATTGAGGAACTGCCAAAGTGTTTCCCACAGTGGCTATACCATTTTATTTTCTCACCACATCCTTGTCAACAGCTATTACTGCCCATTTTTTTGATTACATATATCCTAGTGAGTGTGAAATGGTATCTTACTGTGGTTTTGATTTGCATTTCCTAACGTCTCTGGTTATATTTTATGTGATATATTTCCTCTAATTTATAGTCAGCAAGCTTTTCCTATAAAGGACCAGACAGTAAATGAGGGCTACATATGGTCTATGCTACATACTCTCCTCTGTTTTTTTTGTTTGTTTTTCAAACAACAAAAGCAAAAGCCACGCTTAGCTTGAGGGCCATACAAAAATGAGCCTTGGACTGTAGTCTGGCAACCTTTACTTGGATTGTTTCATAATTAGCCTGGCCTTTCCTATCAATGTCAATTTTGTTGAAAGCAAAGACCAGACTATTTTATATTCCTTCATAGTGATCTGCACAGTTCAGTTTAGCCACTCAGTGGTGTCCGACTCTTTGTGACCCCATGGACTGCAGCACGTCAGGCTTCCCTCTCCACCAACTCCTGGAGCTTGCTCAAACTCATGTGTACTGAGTTGGTGATGCCATTCAACCATCTCATCTTCTGTTGTTCCCTTCTCCTGCCTTCAATCTTTCCCAGCATCAGGGTCTTTTCAAATGGAGTCAGTTCTTCGCATCAGGTGGCCAAAATATTGGAGTCTCAGCTTCAGCATCAGTCCCTCCAAAGAATTTGGAGAACAGATTTCCTTTAGGATTGATTGGTTTGATTTCAAGTCTTCTCCAGCACCACAGTTCAAATGCATCAATTCTTTGGCACTCAGCTTTCTCGATGGTCCAACTCTCACATTCATACCTGACTACCTGACTCAGATCTGCACAGAGTCCACAAATATAAAAGCAGAGGTTTTAAAAATACTTGAACTGAACTTTTTGCACAAAGAATATCCCCAATTAAAAAAATATCTTCCCATAGGTATTTACATGATAAAAATAAAGCATACCAGTTATCCTAAAACTACAAATAAGATTAGAATTATAGTAATATACTATGGCAGAACTTGTTATCTGTTCCTCTAACTTACTAGCCATAAAACAAAGGTATATACTCTGGTGAATGTGAAAACCCAGTAATTTCAACAATTTGAGCTTCACCTCTGGAAATTATAGGTTGATCACAAAGAAGGAATTGATTCTACATAGAAACACCTGGACAAAGAATGAAAAACAATGTATCAGGGAGCAGACAGCTTGTTATTTATTTCTAGAAGTCACTGAACTTCTTCCAAGTCCAGATTTCTTATCTTTAATAGTAGAAGTGATTTCATCGGTCCTACCTTTCCCACAAAACTGTGAAGATCAAATGAGACAAAGTTTATAAAATTTTATAAAAAGCGCTACAAATAACAATGACTCATATATTGTTAGAAGAATTCTAAGCCAAAACCAAGATTTCACTATTAAACAAGTATAAACAAGAGTTTCCTGGGTCTTTAGAGGTATAACAAGTACTTTTCTTAACGGTCCACATGACATCAACAAACTCTAGGGTGATTCTTTTTTTGAATCTTTCTAAAAGAGGAATGGAAATCAGAACAAACTGGTGTTATATTCTGAGTCTCAAAAAGGTTAACCAAGTGCATAAAAACATTCAGACCAGTTCCCCGGGTCTTAGAAATCTAAGACAACATTCATTCTATGGCATCTTTACTTTATTCTAGCTAAAAGGAATAGTACACTAAATATTCCTTTAAACACTAAATTGTCTGCTAAAAATTCATGGGAACCAAACACTAACCTCAAAGACAAAGCCAGAATCAGTAGTAAAGTTTGATCAACAGAAAATAAGGAATAATATAAATATCTAATATTCTATGCTAAGTACTTTATACAGACCATACGATTTGATTTTTATGACCATAGACGGGGTACTATTGTTATTCATATTATAGCTAAAAAGTGAGGCTAAGAAAAATATCTTACCAAAGCTCATAGTAATCTGCATAGCAGGGATTAGAATTCAGATAAACTGTTTATCACACTTCATTTGGTTAGCAAACAATGCTAACATTTGGTTAGCAAAAGCTAACCAAAACCAAAATCTAAGAAAAAAGCAAAATTTCCAAAAGTGTGCTTCAATTCTTTTTCTTTCCATATCTGAGTACTACAAAGCTGATTTAAAAAGTAGTTAATGACTAGAAGACTACGTAACAAAATAGGGTGCTGTCCATGGGACTTCCCAGGCAAGAATACTGGAGTGGTTTGCCATTTCCTTCTCTGTGGGATCTTCCCAACCCAAGGATCAAACCAAGGTCTCCTACATTGGCAGGAAGATTCTTTTCCACTGAGCCACCAGGGAAGCCCACCTTAAGTATTACTAAAGTCTTGAGGTGCAGGGTTCAAAGAGAGACACTATAATTAAATATTTACAGTTAAATTTTCTAGAAGTTACAATCTTAGATCTAAAGCCCTGTTTCTAACAATGCCTTTTCACTGGCTAGAAGCGAATAACTGAAACATTAGCCTGAATCAATCTGTAAGGCACACCAAACAGAGCAAACATCAGCCTTACCTTGCTATCTAGATTAACACAGAAAAGAAAACAATAAAACAATGGTCCCTAGTGCCACAAATATCTATTATGTTTATCTACTATAAATGAGACACTGAGAGACTAAGGAAGATAAAACCAGTCACCCAAATTTAACAACAAAAATATACTATAATCCCATTTTTCAAAGTGTTGGTTTGACTAACTTACCGATTATATAGATTGCAGATAACAAAAATTGTTAGAAAAAGCCAAATACTTTTCAAAAAAGCAAACTGGGTCTATGTTGAGAAGGTGCTCCACTTTGAGGGATGCACCCATTTTTAAATTCTCTTAGTTTGCATTTGCTGACATTTATTTACAAATTGCGCACCAAGTTAAAAAAGGATAGAAAAGGAAATCTGATGGAGAACTTAAAGACAGACAGAAACATGCTGTCTTTCCAAATCAGAGAAAAAAATTAAAAAAAAAAAAAAACATCTACAGCTCTAACTGGCAGAGCTCCCCTGCTAAATAGACAGAAGTATACTAGTGGATACAAACAGGCAAAAATGAAAAAGTCTGCCAAATTAACGTTCTGTTATGAGAGGAAAGAGAAAGAATAGGAAAGGATCTGGTCAGTAACTAGGATTCTGTCAAAACTAGGGTGGTGGAGCATACAAAAGGAAACAGAGACGCTTACTATTAGCACACAAAAATGGGGCAAAAAGTATTGTGTAGTCCAAATATAATTCAAATATTCACTGGAAGGACTGATGCTGAAGCTGAAGCTCCAAGACTCTGGCCACAAGACGCAAATAGCCAACTCATTAGAAAAGACCCTGATGCTGGGAAAGATTGAAGGCAGAAGGAGCAGAGGATGAGATGGTTGGATGACATCACTGACTCCATGGACATGAGTTTGAGCAAAGTCCGGGAGATGGTGAAGGACAGGGAAGCCTGGCGTGCTGCAGTCCACAGGGTTGCAAAGAGTTAGATACGACTAAGCGACTGAACAACGTTAAGAATTACTGGTAACTGTCTAAATTAGTATCTTTTTTCAATACTTGGCCTGGTATAAACATACCTATGTGTGGGTGTGTTCCGTAAAACCCCCCACAGCACAGATTTTCCACCTCACCAAAACTTCTGATACCCTGATCCCTTCATCATCTCACAGACAATCATCCCCTTTCCTTCCCTCCTAAACCTGGACTCCAAGAGTGATCATCAGTGCAGCTTAACAGTAGCGAAGCACAATGAATCTAACTTCCTGGGTTTTGAAGTCCAGCTCGGACACTTGCTCTGTAATTCCAGCAATGTCTTGACCTCTCTGTGCCTTAGTATCATCATGGGGCAAATAGTGCCTAATTCACAGGGTTATTTTGTGTAAATGTATTAGTATCTTTAAAGCAAACTTATAAATATGCCTACCACAGAGGAAGGGCTCTAGAAGTGTTTTTTCTTAATCATTATTGCCATTTTTGTCTGAGTTATTCTTTGTCTTGAATATCCTGAATATTCATTTCAAGGACTGATGCTGAAGCTGAAACTCCAACACTTTTGCCACCTGATGTGAAGAACTGACTCATTGGAAAAGACCCTGATGCTGGGAAAGATTGAAGGTGGGAGGAGAAGGTTGGATGGCATCACTGACTCGATGGACCTGAGTTTGGGTAGACTCTAGGAAATGGTGATGGACAGGGAAGCCTGGAATGCTGCAGTGCATGGGGTTGCAAAGAGTTGGACACAACTGAGCGACTGAACTGAACAGATGGTTATTTGTATGTCAGTCTGGTTAGGTTGCGTGTGTGTGTGTGTGTTTGTGCACACGCACATGCACGTGCACGCACACACAAAGTTGCTTCAGTCATGTCTGACTCTCTGCAATGCCATGGACTGTAGCCCACGAGGCTCCTCTGTCCATAGGATTCCCTAGGCAAGAATACTGGAGTGGGTTGTCATTTCCTCCTCCAGGGGAATCTTCCTGACCCAGGGATCAAACTTGTGTCTCCTGCATTGGCAGGCAGATACTTTACAACTAGGGCCACCTGGAAAGCCCAGTTAGGCTACAGCACTCAGTTATTCAAATACACACTAATCTAGGTGTTGCTGTGAAGGTATTATGTGAATGTTGCTAACCGTCACATAAAGGAGATTATTAATAATGTGAGGAGGCCTATCTAATCAAATGAAAGCCCTTAAGGGACAAAAAAAATGTTTCACTAAAGAAATTCTGTTGCAAGAATTTAAGCCAAAGTTTCCAGCTGGTATACCCTATAGATTTTGGACTTGCCTATCCCCACAATCATATACGTCAATTCCTTGAAATAATTTTTTTATTTTTATACACACAGAGAGACAAAATGCATATGTGTATATGTTTAATGTGTGTGTGCACATGTTGTATCCTACTGGTCTGTTTCTCTGGAGAACCCTGACTAATACAAATATTTGCTGTTTACTGATACTGAGAACAAGATAAAGTCTGTTTCTGTTACTTGCAACCAAAGAATTCCAAGTACAGTTATATATGTCACCATTTGAGAAGGAGAGCCCACAAAGATCTCATTGTTCGACCACATGCTAACAGTTGAAGATCAAGGTTGTAAGCAGAAATTTTAAATTCTAAACCTAATGGCAATAAAACTAATTTTCTAGACTAGACTCCTCCAAAGTACAGAGAAACTAAGGAATGAAGGCATACTTAAGAAAAAAAGGGTGTCTAAAACAGCTGTTAGAATGTTCAGGCTCCTTTACACTAGTTCAGTCCACTACCTGTTTTTTTGTGGTCTATAAACCAAGAATAGTTTTCACATCAAAAAAATTTTTTTTAAATAAAAAAAAATTTAAGGAAAAACAGTATTTTGTGACACGTGGAAACTACGTGAAATTAAAATTTCAGTGTTCACAAATAAAGTGGACACAGCTATGCACTTCTGTTTACGTATGGTCTATGGCTGCTTTGCCTAGAATAGTAGAACGGAGTACTGCCACAGAGTCAATATGACCCTAAAAGCCTAAAATATTTGTCTCTTTACTGAAAAATCTTTGCTGATCCCCAATCTAGTTTATTAGAAAAACCATAGCCTGTCTTTAGGAGGAATGGGCAAGAAAAGGATAGGAAATGTTAAAAAAGAGGACACAAGGAATAAGTTAATTATAGGTATAATGTTTTGAAACCTTATCACGCACAAAATATTGTTTGCAGCACTTTACATATATTAATATTTTTAATACTTACAACATTCTTATGAGGTGGAGACCATTATCCTGATTTTATAGATGAGGAAGAGAGGCTAAAAAAAAACCTGCCAAGCTCAACAGACATAAATTACAGAACCAGGATTACAACCCAGGCTGTTTGGCTTTAGCATCCATGTGGTTAACCACAACATCATACTGCTTTATCACTCATCTTCTTGTCTATCTAATCTGCACGGTACTAATGATGCTGATTTTCCTTAAAACTAAAGTATTACAAACCATGTAACTGAACCAATGCTGGAATAAATGAAGATGTCTGTGGCAGTACATTCATTAGAGAACTTGAGGGATGACAAATACCTGTGCCTGTCTTCTTTCTTGAAGACAGGAAACTCAGGAAGATGCCCCCCTGGTTTCAATCACTGCCCTCCCCAAACTATACTTGAACTCAAAAGCTCAGGCAAGCTTCTATATGCAGGCCAAGATAAAGCATGTTCTCCTCCCACATGTTATTGCCTCATCATGGCCAATTAAATAAGAATCTGGACAGTGGAGCCATGATGCTGATATTTGTTAAAACTTCTCAGTTAATTCTAATACACAGTCTTTCCAGGGTTGAGACCTACCACACTACATCTCTCTCCTTTCAAGGAGAAGAGTGGTGATCAAAAGAAAAGAGTACAGGTGAGGGGAGGGGTAAAAGCAGAGATGGGGAAAACTGACAAAACTTATCTTCCAAGAATGGAATTTTCATTTAATACCATAGCATCCTAGTAAAGTGCATTTCTAAGTCTTCGTGTATCAACTCTACATCTAAAAACTTAAAATGAACAAATAAAAATAAGGTATAAAAATAAAACTAAATGTTTTTATATATGCATGTATATACAGGAATTTCTATAAGATACATAGCAAACAGATAACCATTATTTTTGCCTTATCTATATTTTTTACTTGATCTGTTTTTTGTCAATTTGTATTTCTTTTTATAATGTACTACTTGGTTAATTAAAAATAATTTTAAAAGTGTAACTAAAAGGATGTTCAAGGATTACTTTAATTATACTTTGAATATGAAAATAACTACATAAAGAACTAGTAAAGGTTACATGGTCCCCTCCTGGAAAGCAGTCTACTTCTTGTCAGAGGTCTCACCAACTTCTACGTGCAGCAGAGATGTATATTCTAACAAATCTATTAAAGAATCTTTTCTACCAGATGACTATTACCAACTAAAGTCTTACTGGTACTAATTTATCACAGTACCTAAGTATGAGGGGAAAATATTTTAAATAATAAAAAATAATAAGGACTTCCCTGGTTGCTCAGTGGTAAAGAATCTAAGCAGAAGACAAAGGTTCAATCTCTGGTCTGAAAAGACCCTGCATGTCTCGGAGCAACCAGCCCATGCGCCACAACTACTGAGCCTGTGCTCTGCACAGTGAGAAGCCTGTACACCACAACTAGGGAGTAGCCCCTGCTCACCACGCTACAGAAGCCCATGTGGCAACAGAGACCCAGCACAGCCAGAAGTTAATACATAAATAAAACTATAAAAAATAATAATAAAACAGAAATATTTCAACATTTTACAGACACAAATATCTATTATACATTCTAATTTTTATAATCATTTATAATGATCTCACATAACAGTTAAAATCAAATCTCCTCTTTATATGCACTATTCATTTAAATGAATCTCAAGTTTTTAATATAGCTTCAGAAACAAAGTACGCAATAGGGGTAGTAAGACAACATCCAAGCAATCACACAAGCTTGGCCGAAGGTCTAAAGTCACAGTGAGTTAATGTTCAAGCATGGCTTGTCATTCGTTTGCTACTGTGATTCTGAGTAAAAGACCCAGCTTCACATACATTCACAAAGTGTTGCACTAAAGAATAAAACCTCAAACCTGGTAAAATGCTAAGTAAGCCTCAATACATAAAACCACATTTGAGAAAAGAATCTGCCTGCCAATGCAGGTAGGCGTAAGAAACGTGGGTTCCATCCCTGGGTTGGGAAGATCCCTGGAGGAGGGTACAGCAACTTACTCCAGTATTCTTGCCTGGAGAATCCCATGGACAGAGGAGCCTGGAGGGCTACAGTCCATGGGGTCGCCAAGAGTTGGACACGACTGAAGCGACTTAGCATGCACACACACTGAAACATAACTGGCAAGAAAAACCAGACAATGAAGGAACAACAGTTGGTTTTCATTTGGCTAGACGTAGAACCATGACCCAAAGCAAGGCGGGCCTTTGTAATAAGCCTAAGCTAGCTGTGGTAAGAACTTAACTCCAACTCTTAGAAAACAGTCCTTTCTGAATTGCCTAGGTACCGAATATCATTTATTGTTCAGTTGCTCAGTCATGTCTGACTTTTCATGATCCCATCGGCTGCAGTACGTCAGGTTTCCCTGTCCTTCACTATCTCCCAGAGTTTGCTCAAACCCATGTCCATTGAGTCAATGATGCTATCCAACCATCTCATCCTCTGTCGTCCCGTTCTCCTCCTGTCCTCAATCTTTCCCAGCATCAGGGTCTTTTCCAAAAAGTCAACTCTTCACATCAGGTGGCCAATACTGAATATCATGTATTCTATTCATTATCATTCACTTTTAACCTAGTGATGAACACGGTATTCTCAGAAGAGATTTTTCTTGACAGAGGTAAACTAAGTCTTCCAGAACACTAAGAGTGTTTTAAAGTCTCACTCAAAAATGTCTTAGGGAGTTCCCTGGCAGTCCAGGGGTTAGGACTCCACACTTTCACTGCTGAGGGCTTGAGTTCCCTGGGCATGGAATTCAGAGCTCACAAGCCATGTGGTACACCCAGAGGGAAAAAAAGAGAGAGAAAAAAAATAACGACAGTATGTCTTAAGAAAAAAAGTTAGGTTACAGTTAGTAAGTAAGGTCAGAAACAACATTAAAAGATTTTGGTAATGGTGTGATTAGCTAAATTTAAATGAGAAACTATCTCAGAAAAAAAATGCCTTAAAAAAAGCGCCTAAAAACATTTCTAATTTGAAAACCAAAGCATAATTCTTTAACAATGTTTAACGGCTCTATTCTCATGTATTTTGAACTTTAGGAAACTAAACTTCTAAAAAATGTTGAGCCAAAGCAGCATATATTATGAGATACCTAAAATAAGGGCATTACCAAAAATGTAAAAAGAGAGATATTTTATCTCCTTTTAAAAGGAATAAAAGTTAGACAGCAAAGAGAGTATATATCCAATATACTTCAATCAATAACCCAAAGATTAAAAGCCACATTGGACAGGAATGCTGTGGTTCCAAGTATTTCCACAGAGCTCACGGCCCAGCAGCTTGTGTGTCCACTGTGCGACTCAGAGGTGCCTTTAGAATTCTGAATCACTGCCAGGCACTCAAAGTTCTCAACCCTAAATATGTCAATCCTCAAAAATTTGTATTATTCTAATCTAGTTACAACACATATACTTGTCTTCTTAAAAAAAAAAAAAAGGAAAACTTAGCCAAACTTAAACAGTAACTCAGAATCTGAAAAATATACAAAAGCACATCTGTCTATTAAAGAAACCTTTAGTATTTCCAGATATGAGAGTACAAAACTACAAAGTATAGTAATGAAAATCTAGTGCTAACATCAGAGTGGGTAAATAAAAGATGAAAAGAGAATGCCTAAAGAGACTCAAGTATATAATGCCATTTCAGTTCTAAACGACCCAGCAATTCCACCATAAATGGGAATTTACGAAACAGAAAAACACAAGCAAATAAATATGTATGCCAGGAACAATCACACACAAAAAAACAGGAAACAAAAGGCCCTTCAAAAGAAAAATGGATAAATGTACAGTAATTCAGTAAATACTCCAAAAAGAAATGAGATAAATTACAAGAGTGATATGAAAAGATGACCAAAATGCCTTGGACAAAAAAAAAAAAAAAAGCAACTTGCCATAGTTAAAATTCAGCCTATTAATCTTTTTCAAAAGATACAGATACAAGTTTATAAAACTATTTATGTTAGAATATATGCAGGAAAAAACTGGATAAATATTCATATTACTAGTGGTTGTCCTTAGAGAAACAAACTTTTGTTAAGTTATACATATCAAAAATATTCAGATATACAGAATAAAATAATTCTATTTCTTGGAATTCATCCTAGGAAAATAAGTAAGGATGCCAGGAGAAATTCAACTACAATGATATTCAAAAAAGAGTTTTTATTATAAAAAATTGAAAGCTATAGGGAATAAGTTTTATAAATGATGGCAAATTTACCTAACAGAGTATTTACTATCTATTGATATTATTTATCCAATAAATACTAAAATATATCCATTTTGACAAAAAAGTCACAATATACTTTTTAAAGGAGCATGAACTATTATCCATCTGATTTCATTTTCTGAAGGAAAAAAGGATGTACTGGAAACCACTGGGCAAGATGTTAGTAAATGTTAATAGGCTGGAAGGTAAATGAAGGATGATTTTCCTTTTAATTTACTGCACTCATTCCAACAGGGGCAATATGGCTCCTAAAGGGGTAAAAAAACTTTACCTTTTAGTGTATAAAGAAAAAGATTAACATACAATAAATGAACAAATATACAGGATACCCGTGGCATTAAAATTTCATGAGGGGAACAATTAGAAAAAAACATATAAAGACTAGACTGAGAGGAACAAGTGATAATAATAAAAAAGGCTAAGAAATCTCATCGGTACTCTCACTTTTTTCTACAATGAACTAGGTATTACTTGAGTCTTTATAAGTAGTATATGTACATTGATTGAACTACTTAAAAAGGAACATTCTATGATAAGTTAAAACGTAACATTAATTTTCATTACTAAAGTTTATTCCAATAGTCTTAAAGGTTTAAAAATACAATACAGAGTTTTAAACACATAATGTTAAAATAAAAATACAGAGGGACTTCCTTGGTGGTCCAGTGGTTAAGAATCCACCTGCCAATGCAGGGCACATGGGTTTGATTCCTCCTCTGGGAAGATTCCACATGCGGCAGAGCAACTAAAGCCCATGAAAGAAAGTGAAAGTCAAAGTGTTAGCTGCTCAGTTGTGTGGGACTCTTTGCAACCCCATGATAACTCTGTTGGTAAAGAATCAACCTGTAATGCAGGAGACCCCGGTTCAACTCCTAGGTCGGGAAGATCCCCTGGAGAAGGGATAGGCTACCCACTCCAGTATTCTTGGGCTTCCCTTGTGGCTCAGCAGGTAAAGAATCTACCTGCAATGTGGGAGACCTGGGTTCGATCCCTGGGGAAGATCCCTGGAGAAGGGAAAGGTTACCCAATCTAGTATTCTGGCCTGGAGAATTCCATGGATCTACAGTCCACATGGTGGTAAAGAGTTGGACAGGACTGAGCGACTTTCACTTTCACTTTTTTTCACTTTGCAATCCCATGGACTGTACCCTGCCAGGTTCCTCTGTCTATGGAATTCTCCAGGCAAGAATACTGAAGTGGGTAGCCAATTCCCTTCTCCAGAGGATCTTCTCCACCCAGGGACTGAACCACAGTCTCCTGTATCGCAGGCAGATTCTTTACCATCTGAGCCACCAACTAAGCCCTTAAGCCACAACTATTGAGCCTGTGCTCAGAGCCTGGGAGCCGCAACTACTGAAGCCCGAGCACCCTAGAGCCAGTGCTCCACAACAAGAGAAGCCACCGCAATGAGATGCCCGAGCCACAACAGCTAGAGAGTAGCTTCTGCTTGCTCTAACTAGAGAAAACCCATGCGCAGCAATGAAAAATCAGTGAAACCAAGGATAATTAACTTTTTTAAAAGCTAGCCCTAAAAAAAGAAATTATAAGAGAAAAAGAAATTTAAAGAGTATTGTAACAGAATCATCTGGGATCACTTGGTGGAGTAAACTACAGGTTCCTTGACCATACTGCAGATATGATAATAAAATCAACATTTCTATGGATGGGCTAGTAGCTTTTATTAAATGAGGCACAATTCTATCATCATACCACTCTATGGAAATATGAAATCCAGACAGATATATATCCTATTATCCATAATCTCTAATGGGTACAAGGCATTGTGAAGAATATAAAATAAACAAGCAAAATTCATAAATTTTGCCACTAAAATAGTCATTTTACTTACATCTGCAAAACCCAGCATTAACTACTGGCCTTCTCAGACAGGACAGTATCATTCACAAAGAAACACAAGTTTTTAACCCTCCTATGATAAAGACTAAACAAGTAGAAAACAAAAATCACTGCTGGGTAATAATAACGAAGATGCTGTCAGCTACACTCAATTGTCTTCAGTTAATACTGTGTTTGGCATGTCAGCCTTGAAATTTACAGAATTCAAAATTTTGCCTGCCCCAAATTAAAAATCTCTCCTGTTAGATACTCTGGGTTTAAAACGTAAAACCACATAAGCCAAGATTTACTGTGTATATAAATAATGAATCTACCTAACTGTACAGGCAATAGTCCCACTTAACTAAAGAAGAATCTATTGGTTAGTCAAAATAGGCACAAAGGATTAAGATACTGCTTCATTCCCTAGCAATCGTCTCCAATTTCTTACAGACATCAATGCCAACTTTTGGTGGTAGTAATAATGACAACAGCAATAATATTTAAGAGCTTTTTGTATGCCAGGCATACTTATTCAATCTTTAGACATGTCTAAGAAATAGGTACTGTTCTTTTTCCATTCTACATATGAAAACAACCGCGAAATGAAGAAATGAAGTAACAGCTGGTAGACACTAAAATATAAACTTCCTTTGAGTGTTTGCCTACTAACCACAAATGCAGTATCAAATGACCAAATATTCAAAGTGAGATGTGGCATATTGTTTATATAAATATGCTTATATATTGTGATTAACAATCATCTATAAAACAGTATACAAATGAATGTAACTAAGGCAAACCTGAGTGAGAAGAATCAAAAGTTTCCCCAAGTTATCGTACAACAGTACAATACTTTTCCCTCTTTTCTCACTCACTACACCAAGAAAATGAACTTAAATATGCCTTAAAGTACATAATTCCATCTCAGGAATACATTTGTTTAATTCATTTGTAAAGCCTTTAACTCATTTTATCCCCAAAGAATCTTCATTTTTAAAAGCTTTACTAAATTCAATTTCATATTCTATAATGAACTCATCTTGCTGCTACTGCTCAGTCGCTTCAGTCGTGTCCAACTAACTCTGTGCGATATCATAGATGGAAGCCCACCAGGTTCCCCCATCCCTGGGATTCCCCAGGCAAGAACACTGGAGTGGGTTGCCATTTCCTTCTCCAATGCATAAAAGTGAAAAGTGAAAGTGAAGTCGTTCAGTTGTACCTGACTCTTCGCGACCCTGTGGACTGCAGTCCATCAGGCTCCTCCATCCATGGGATTTTCCAGGCAAGAGTACTGGAGTGGGGTGCCAATGCCTTCTCCGATAATGAACTCATCTTAGAACCCAATTACAATGAACTCATCTTAGAACCCAATTATAAAATATATGAACAATGTATAAAATTCAGGAAATAAACTTAAAATTAAAAAGAAAAATAAAAACCACCTGTAATTCCAGCTTCATGATAACTTTGGTCCTTTTGATGTTTCCTTTTCACCTACATTCTACATATAAATAGGAACTTGTAAAAATAAGAACTGAAGTCATACTATATAAACACTGTTAATCAACTTTTTCTCTCTTAACAAAAATGCCTTTTTTAAAATGGTGTGGCCAAATGCTATATGACTGTGTGCATGTGCATGTACATGGGTGTTCAGTAGTACCTGACTCTACCAGCCCACGGCCTGTAGCCTGCCAGGCTCCTCTGCCTATGGAATTTTCCAGGCAAGAATACTGGAATGGATCGCCATTTCCTACTCCAGGGGATCTTCCTGACTGAGGGACTGAACCCACTTCTCTTGCATCTCCTAGGGGATGCAAGAGGTCATTGCTTTGTAGTAGTAAACAATCTGCCTGCATTGGGAAGCACAATCTATGACTGACTTTCTATAAAACACTGGCTTATAGGATTGAAAAAAAAAAGTTTTTTATATTGTGAAAATTAACCACAAGGTGGAGAGGGTATGGTTGGTCCTTCACATAGAGTCATCTCTCTTTTTCAAGTACTTGAATGCTTTAAAAAAAAAAATCATTTAAAGAAATTTACTCATTAAATAGGCACTCTCTGCATTACTAAAAAACCTCACTTGTCCATCTTCAGCACACCAACACACAGAAGGCATTAATACATACATATATTATGTATTCCATACTTAGTTATGGAAATGTTATGGTTGCGAAAGATCAGAAATGTGACAATCCATGTAGACACAAGCTCAACCCAGTACAGTTGAACCTAAGCAGAGCCAGCCTGGAACACCACAAAGCAATGATTCTTTGTATCCAATGCTTAAGGCCTACTGCTTACATACAAACACAAGCAGACGGCACTAGTGGTGACACAATCCCAAGCTTGTTCTACTGACGATAGTAGTACAAGTCTAAAGCATAATAGGAATAACAGAATGCCTACATCACCTAACACCCTCCTAACAATGGTTTCAACTGCAGATTGTGGTTGTTACTTATATTACAATGCTGTCACTTTTTCAATGTAAAAACCATGATATTTAAATAGCACTAAGAAGTTACCATTTATTTAAAATTCAAAAGAATGTTTCACAAAGTTTGTCCCAAGTGTGAAACTCAGTATTCAAAAGGCACGGGAACTTTTCTTTTAAAGAGTATATACTATTTCTCCAGTTACGGGTTACTTAAGTTCCAGATCTGTCATATGGATGTAAAAGAAAATCATCGAAATAACCTAGTATCTGAAGACCTAAACAAATAAAGGTGGGTCTGAGACTTAAGATTCACCCTCCAGCTCACTTGTCCATGGTTTTTCTTAAATTAATCTAATATTCTTAAGTAACGTATAAAAGTTTCACTTACATCAACTTTTAGATATACACATCAACAGGGCAAATTGATGCTTGTACTTCATATGCAAAACAATTTTCTGAAGCATGAAAACTTCATGCCAAGGGGTTACGTATGTCATTACTAAACTGATTATATGATTAAAATACAGAGCAGCAGAATATAACAGTAGAGCAGTTGAAAACTCATATAGAAATCTAGCCCCACAAACCCTAAAAAACAAAAAGAGCACTTTGAGGATACCAAGAACCAAAAGTATCTCAGGTCTATAAAGTTGTCTTTTATAGACCTGTCATATTATAACCTTAGTCTCAAACTACTATAAACAAATTTAAAAATGTCCCACTCTTCACAAAAACAAGGCTCTTAATTCTGTCCAGGTTTGTTGTACTTCAGACCCAAACCAACAAGACAGATCCCATCCTGCACAAAGTAGTGATACTGCCACAAATGGTGAGATTCGTCATATCCTCTCAGAAGGTCCCTCTAGGCCATCATATCTAACCTAAAGTACTGGAAAAACCATAGCTTTGACTAGATCAACCTTTGCTGGCAAAGTAACATCTCTGCTTTTTAATATGCTGTCTAGATTAGTCATAACTTTTCCTCCAAGGAGCAAGTATCTTTTAATGGTTACAGTCACCATTTACAGTGATTTTGGAGCCCAAGAAAATAAACTCTCTCACTGTTTTCATTGTTTCCCCATCTGATGGGACCAGATGCCATGATCTTGGTTTTCTGAATGTTGAGCTTTAAGCCAACTTTGTCACTCTCCTCTTTCCCTTTCATCAAGAGGCTCTTTAGCTCCTCTTCACTTTCTGCCATAAGGGTGGTTATCCTCTGCATATCTGAGGTTATTGATGTTTCTCCCAGCAATCTTGATTCCAGCTTGTGCTTCCTCCATCCCAGTGTTTCTTATGATGTACTCTGCATATAAGTTAAATAAGCAAGGTGACAATATACATCCTTGACGTTCTTCTTTCTCGATTTGGAACCAGTCTGTGGTTCCATGTCCAGTTTTAACTGTTGTTTCCTGACCTGCGTACAGATTTCTCAAGAGGCAGTTCAGGTGGTCTGGTATTCCCATCTCTTTCAGAATTTTTCAGTTTGTTGTGATCCACACAGTCAAAGGCTTTGGCATAGTCAATAAAACAGAAGTAGATGTCTTTCTGGAACTCTCTTACTTTATCAACGATCCAATGCATGTTGGCAATTGGATCTCTGGTTGCTCTGCCTTTTCTAAATCCAGCTTGAACATCTGGAAGCTCATGGTTCACATACTGCTGAAGCCTGGCTTGGAGAATTTTGAGCATTACTTTATTAGCATGTGAGATCATTTAAATGTACTCTAAACTTAATTAAGATATTAGTTTATTTGAAAGGTTAGAAATTTTACGCAGTTTTGAGAGATCTCATACTGCTGTTCTGCCTGAGTATTAATATCAGTTGGAGTAAAAAGTCCCATTATGTAATTTTTTTAATCCTACTAACCATTAAACGCCCCAGAATTACTGATCATATTTCTGAACAAATCAGGCACTATGACATACAAGTGGTGGTGGTGGTTTAGACTCTCAGTCGTGTCCAACTCTTTGAGACCCCACAGACTGTAGCCCGCGAGGCTCCTCTGTCTATGGGATTTTCCAGGCAAGAATACTGGAGTGGGTTGCCATTTCCTTCTCCAATGATATACTAGTAGAAGACAGAAATAAACACATACTTCCCCCACAATGAAACAGAGATTAGATGGACAACACATGCTGGCTGCATAAACAGTTTGATTACTGCTGTTCGTTTCAAAAAACTAAACTTTTAAACAGTTAAAATTTAAGTGATACAAACAGAACCAAAAGAAGATGATACCCTGAATATGAATGGAAAGATCTAGAGCAAATTTCCTTTAAGCTAAAAACATTAGGGACTACTCAAGTAGTCAAAATCTTAGTGAAAATTACACTTTCTGGGTTTCTGGTCTTTATTTCTCTCTTTAGAATTTCTAACGTGTGATTTATTTTAAGCAATTTAAGCCTCATGGGGAAGTGAGAGTTTTGCAGAGGAAAAAGATAGGTGAAGTCAATTATTTCTGAAGAGTTTTCTGGACTCATCTAGAAGAAAAAGAGTGTGCTACACTGAAGCTTAGAGGGATAGGGGCAGTCTTCTGTCATTCGCCTACTCATTCATTCATTCAAGCTCGCATTCAAGCAAAACAAAAATATTTACTGGCCTCTGATTTTGTGCTTGGTACTGCAGTAATCCTTTCTTCTGAAAGTTTGCTGTCAACATCCTCAACAATTAAGAGTTTATGGGACTTCTGTGGTGGCACAGTGGATAAGAATCCACCTTCGAGTGCATGGGACATGGGTTTGATCTCTGGTCTGGGAATATTCCACATGCTGTGGAGCAACTAGGCCCATGCACAACTACTGAGCCCGCGCTCTAGAGCCCACAAGCCACAAATACTGAGCCCGCATGCCACAACTCCGAAGCCTGAACACCTAGAGCCCATGCTCTGCAACAAGAGAAGCCACCCCAATGAGACGCCTGTGCACCCCAAAGAAGAGTAGCTCCCACTTGCCACAATTAGAGAAAGCCAGCATGCAACAATGAAGACCCAGTGCAGTCAAAAACATATAAATAAAATTTTTACAAAGAGTTGTGAATTTTCATATATATAATTACTTTGGGTTTCATCATCTTCAAAAAATGAACAATATTTATTTCACAGATTTGATATGCAGATGAAATGGGATGTAAGGGCTTTACCTTTAAAAAAAAAAGTTCTCTTTTCCTTATAAGTGTCTCTAGAGATTGGGACATTTATCAGCCTAACTATGAAAAATCTTTTATTCTCCACAGATTCCATGTCTTCAAAGACTGTTGTTTATCAAACGCACTGATATTTTATTAACCAGATATATAATGGCTAATAGGAACCCTCAAACAGTCAAAGACATAAAAACTAATGAAACTCAATGCTGGGTTCCTGAGGCATAAGCACAATGTTTCATTAAGAGCCTGCAAATCACCTCAATGTATGGTAAGGATAGTGTGGTGATTAATCCCAAAGATGTGAGTTAATATAATTACTGGCCAAAGATACATAGTATTTCACCTGTATAAGCCTACTGAGAGCAAATACTAGGCTTTTTGCAGCATTAAATAGAATCCATTTCTATTTCTGAGACCCCTGGGGAAAATACAATTTATGTACAAGTTAGTGATTTTCCACATCTGGAAAACTACTGGTTACCCTGCTAATTTGTTTCAAGCCAGATTCATTAGTAACACTATCTTCAAAGTCAAAAGTTGTACATATTTATCTATAAAGGTAGGTAGTGCTATCCTGTGTACTTCCTTTGTTTTTATAAAAACAAAATCCAAACCCTTCACCAGAGACTTAAGTGATCTGTCCCTTGCAAACTTCATCTAACAGTCTCTCCTCCGCTTCCCACTTCTCAGTCATGACTAGCTGCTTCCTACTTTAGGGCTTTTACACCAGCTGGCCCTCTTGTCTCGTTCACTCTTCTCGCAGATCATCACGTCTGGCTTTTCGCGACTGAGGCGTCAGAATAAATATCATCAGGGAATTTTTTTCTCAGCACTCAATCTAAACCTTTCCATCACTATCATTTCTTCTTGTTATAGCTTCTTCATGGCATATGTGACCTCTTAAATCTGTTCACTTATTTATTTATTTACTGTTTCTCTCCAAAACCACCAAACCCCACTGGTATAAAGAATTCCACAAGAGCAATCTACTCATTGCCCTATCTCCAGTTCCTAAAATAGTACCAGGTAACCAATAATCACTCAATAAAATATTTGTGGGCTAACCAACCAAACTGTTTAAGATTATTCTGGGGAAGGTCTATGATTTCTTTGTTAAGAACTTACTTAGCATTTAAAATTGCTGATTCAAAAGAAATAAATAATGTTCTTTTGATTAAAAAAAGAGTAAGAAATGTACACAATAATCTATTCAACCAGTGGGCTTTATTTTCTTTTATGACAATCCTTTGGGATATAAAAATACGAAAATCTACTCATGTTTCACACACCTCACAGGTCACCTCATGTAAAAACTGAGTAAATTTTCTTTTTTTAATTTTAGCTTTATTGCAGTCTGACATTTAAAACTGACTTTTCTTATAATAATACACCATAATCTAATAACATTTCTCCTGCCAAGAAGCAAGAAGGCTTCTAAGAATGTAAGAAGTACAGATTGGGAAGCTATAGCTGACGTCACAGTGCTGGTGCCAGCATGGCCCAAATCAGGGAAGATCCTGTTCTCAGCTACGACCAGAGAGAAGGAAGGAAGGGAAAGAGTGACCAGTCTGAGGAAAATCACTGTAGTTTTGATTTAGGTTGACAAACCTGAGTATCTTCAAATCAATTCAAAACAGAGTCAACTGGAATCTAGTAGCTTGAGACATTAAATCCCTGCTTTGACTACCTGAGGTCTCTAGTAAAAGAAATAATCACACAGTTTACCAGATCTGGGCTTATATAAGAAAAACAAGTGTTGGTGGAAAAAACAAACAAACAAACATATAATCCCCAATACTATATGCTACATTTGCCTATTAATTTAAAAATATTTTCAAGGATACTTGTAAAGTGGAGAGATGTGAATAAAAATAATAATGACTTTATTTCTGAATTCAGAAAATATTTGGAAACTAAAAGAAACACTAAGAAAAGGTATAAAACTCAATGGCTTAAAAAAAGCAAACACCCTGGATGTAACACAAACCTGTATTTACTTTTTTAAAATTGGAGGTTGCTTCTTTTCCCAATTGGTAACATAAAAGGAGACAGCAAGCGGATAATTCACAGCTCGTGTGAGTCTACTTATCAGTCAGGAGAAATATTAACAGCAATCTTTAGGCTAACTCACTTACACAGTACTCAACCAAGTGGAAAGCACAAGTAGCAGAGGGCTAGAAGCAGGTGCCAGAATGACTAAGAACGGCTTTGGCTAACTCTTTTTTTTTTTAATTAAGAAATTCAGAAGTACTGGAAGTGCTGCTGTTTCTAAAGATCACGTACGGAATTCCCTGTCTTTGCTGCTTTGCAATTCACCATCTTCAACATTACAAGCTGCTTAGCAACAAGCGACACCTCACTTTGTATCAGTTCTGCTCACAGAACTGAGGCTTCTGAGGTCCAGCCATGGTCATGGGAGCTGGAAACGACATACAGGAGAACCTTACCTTACAGTTAAGTGTTTTAAGGTAGAAAGAAAGTGAAGTTGCTCAGTTGTGTCGGACCCTTTGCAACCCCACAGACTGTATGCAACCTGCCAGACTCCTCTGTACTGGAGTGGGTTGCCGTTTCCTTCTCCAGAGGATCTTCCCAACCTAGGGATCGAACCCAGGGTTCCCACACTGCAGGCAGACTCTTTACCATCTGAGCCTCCATGGAAGCCCTATTTTACGATAATACCTCCAGAAATATGTCTAAAAGTAAGGATTCTCTGTTAGCTAAGAACTCAAAATGCTAGATACGTAAATTTCTGTAGGTGACTATATATTTGTCAAAGTAGCATAAACATATGCTTTTTACTGATAAAAAACAGGAATCTTTTACCGTTCAACTTTTAAAAAAAAAAGCAGTAACAAAGTGTACAACCAAAAAGTCCTATTTTCTCTCAGAGGTTACACACCTAACTCTATGTAGCCTACTCATTAGACTCAGACTCTTTCTTTTGAATTTCATCTCCAAACTGGATATATCTGAAGATAGAGATCTTCACAATGGTTGATTCCCAGCAATGCCCCCTAAACCTTTTCTCTTGTTTTCTGTTAAACTCTCAGATCTCATGTTTATTTTGGTAAAAGGAGATTAAATGCTCCTATGTGTTTAAACCAGTCTCCCTGTCTTCAGTCTCTTTCTTCCTCAATTCATTCTGTACTCTGCATCTAGACTCATTTTCAAAAGATGAATGCTCTGATCGGATCTTAATCCTTATATCAAAATTTCCTGTGCTCCCGCATAAAGCCTATACTTCTCAATCTGGAGCTCAGTGACTTCCAAAGTCTAGTCCCGATCAATCGTTATGCCCTTACTGCCATTATTTTCTAATTATACAAGCCTAGGCTTCTGTCAAATCAATCTTCCGTCCTCCAACTTGTCCTGAACTTTCTATCTTGGCTCATGCCATTCCTACCACACAAAGAATGTCTACCACTCCCTCTCAGCTGCCACTGCTCAAGGCCCCTTTGCATCTCTGCATTTATTTATGTAAATAAGGACATACAAGAGATATGTTCTGCCCCACCTAGCAAAACTGGCCCAAAATTTTCAAACCCAACAACTGTCAGCTTTTATTAAATGCCTACTATGTGCTCAGCAGTCTTAAACAGTATTTCTAATCCTCTCAACAATCCTATAAAGCAGATATTATTATTTATTCTCCTTTTACAGATGAGAAACCCAAAGCTCAAAAACATCAAACTATATATTTAGTAGAAATCCTCAAACTGTATACTCAGTAAGTTGCCTCAAATCATACACTGAGTAAGCGGCGAAGCAAGGATTTCAACACAGGCTGCTTAACTCTACAGCTATTGCTCTAAACACTAAGTTGTGTAGTTTGAGGGTTTTTTTAAGTCTGAATCATGTGACTATCCCTCTCCTCTATCTGAAATAATTTAGTTTTACATATTTCTACCTACTACACCCTATAAAATAAGCCTTCTCATGTTCGTTATTTTAGTAAAGGGAGAAGATTAAATGCTATTTCTTTTCAAGAGAAGAACAATACTGAAATTGTAATGTCAAGGAACATCATTTTTGTCGCAAAGATTACTTTTACTAAAATATTTTCAAAGAAATTCATTCCAAACAACTTTTTCAAAGATGACTGCAAATTAATAATCATACACTTTGATAGTTTTACAGATAATTAATAATATGAGGATTTTGTGATCACCACCTAGGAACTGTAATTGGTATCTATCAAATTGGCAAACACTGTAAAAACTGACCTACTCAATGTCACTGAAGGTGCAGTGAGACACATTCATACACAGGGTAACCACCCTTTGATGCAGTTATCCCACTTTTGGGAATCTACCCTAAAGGGGAAAAAAAAAAAAAACACAGAGATGCAATCAAAGATAAATGTACAAAAATGTTTGTCCCAGGGTTATTTAAAATAGTAGTATCATAAAGATCAACCTAAGAGTCCCACACTAGGAGAGCAATAACCTGTTCAGAGATAAAAGCAGGAGTAAAACCACATTTATGGAAGTATTTTCAGGATTTTTTTTTAATTGAAAAGAAGTAAGAAAGGAGAAGAACTAGAAAAACGTAAATTGAAATGTTTGTAGAAATTATCTCTGGGCGATAGGTTTATGGGTAATCTTCAATTTCTTCTTTACATTTACGCTAGTTTCAAAACTTGCCACCACAATGAACATGAATTAGCTTAAACAAGAAAAAAAGGTTTAAGCAGTTATAACCCCTGAATATGGCCCTGAAACAAACAAGGGCATATTGCTTGGACTAGAAACTACACTTTCTACTGCAAAGAAAGCATCAAACTTGTTTTCTTTCCAGTTTTTATTAGGCTCACTTGTACTTTTAGACTGTGTAAAGAATGTCATCCAAAACTCAGTAGTACTCATGTAATTGCACAAGGCTATCTAAAAGTCAGCCAATACTCCAACAGAAAGCACCACCATTAAACGAACTGTTTTATTGTATGCCTACTGAGGATAATAAATGTCCAATTAATCCTAACTCAAAACATGCAAAATGGAAAAACCAGAAAAACTATTCTCGTTTCACAAATTAACTAAATATACTGTTGTTGCCTTATAAGCACATGACAGTTAGGTCTGGGAGGAACTTGAAAATAAAGCTGGCAAACTACCAACATCACTAAAAATGCACACTTATGCATTTGACTACTATCTTTTAATGGATAGTTAACTTCAGTGGCACAGGATGATTTTAATCACTGTAGAAAAAATATTAAGCTGTCCTTTCAAACAAAAACCTCCAAAACTTTTCACATTAAACATTAGAATTAAAACTGTTAGCTGAACCAGGAAAAAACTTACCTACAATGTAGCATATATGCAGAAAAGCAATTTGGGAAAAAAAGACCAATGGAAGTAAAATAGGCAGTTGAACAAGCAATTCTTATTTTACTATATACTTTAACCAATGGGAGACTGATTTGCTCGAATACTAAAAAGCTGTTAGAAAATAAGACTGCAGAAATAGCTGTTAGCAACTGAAAGAGAATTAAAATATCACCAAAATCTTACTTAGAAAATGAGTATCGTTCTATTTTTACTCAATCATGAAAATACAACATTTATTTATAAAACATATGTCAAATTCTGGCAAACAAAATAAATTACTAGACTATAAATTCCTTAGAGAAGAAACTATAGCTCTACGTCTCAGCTTCCATCAAACAATCTAATACTGGGTCACTCAAACATCTGTTCAATGGCTGAATCTGAAATCTATTAATGAAATTATGCAATATTTCCACAACTACACAATGAAATTTAAAAGGTAGTTTAAAAGACACCAGTGATTTGGGATAGATGCTGAAAACTACGTAAAACCCAAATATTAGTGTTACACGTGAGCTGCTAAAACAATTAAGTTATGGTTGCTTGCTTAATATTCTATACAATACTTGTCTAGAACAGAAAGATCCTATGAATTTAAAAATATGAAAAATAGTGAATGAATTTACTCTCCGGATCACACATTTGACAGATCTGAAATGTTCAGTCTGCAGTAAGAATTCCTACTACTACTAACTCAGAATCTTATATAAGTGGCATCTGGGTTTTGTCCAAAGAAACAGTTGTACCCAGTTCTTTGTATCTCTTCAACTTTATACTTCCGTCACTGACAACTAAGCTACAGTTCTATCCTAAGCAAAGTCATGAGTGAGTATAACACAGCACTGCAAGCAACCATGCACGTTACAGGCATACATAGGTACTTGTGAATTCAAAGTAAGCCATCTCAAGTTTTAATTAATCCAATAGTGTCTTTTATCAGTTATGTGTAGTTAGTACATTCCTATCCTTATGAGATATAGCCTAATTTAAATATATTCTAAAACCAAACATAGAATGATGCATTTAATCCTAAATTTGGTTAATTCTACCATTTCACACTTTGAACTACTCTCTATCAATGTGAACTAAATAAACAGGGTGGAGATACGAAACTATCTCTATCCCTGGAAAACCTGGATATGCAAAGAAATCTTCTTTTCCAGATTTATCTAACCTAAATTTATACAGCCTAAATAAGTCATTAGAACTTTAAAAAAAAGCCATTAGTCTAATAATTGAAAATAATTTCATAGAATATATTTAATCCTCCATGTGTATATCATGTACTTCTGAAAATTATAATAAAAGGATGGTTTCTAGACCACTTAACAAAAGTACACTATCTCAGCTCCACCATAACCATCATACACAATTTCCTTTGCACCTTTTACCTCTAAAAGGCCTATTTTCAAGTGGAAATGAGAGCATGGCACAGTTCTCTGCTGAACTACTTAATGGATCAGAACATTGTGATACACTAAGTTTACAGGTTCAATAATAATCTGGATCTTTTAACTTTGAAACAAAGTGCTCTCTTAATCAGTCATCTCAAAACTGAATGCAAATGGGATTGGAGGGAGCGCGTGTGAGTCTTCATTGCATACTCATAACCACTATCACAAAAATTCAACATGTAAAATGGCCAATACTTTCTCTGTACATGAAAATGAAAAGCACATAAAACTACCATTTGTAACCTCCAAATTTCAGACACACACAAAAGGGGAAAAAATGGACCCTTCACCTGTCTCAGTAACATAAGAAAGCTGAAGTATCTTTATTTTAAACAGTATTCATTTCCATAAGATATGAATTTGGCATTAAGTCACATAGCAGTATATGACATCAGAATGAGCAGAAAATACTTGGCAATATGCCATAACTCTTTTTAAAATTGATGAGTTCAATTTGAAAGGAACATTAGGAGGAAGTAAGTTTATGTTCACAATTTTAAACTCACCGCAACATTAAGATATAAATGCTTTATACAAGATATTTTTATTGACCTTCTAAAATGAGGAGTTTAGAACTGGGAGCTTAGAGGTTATATGAGGTTCAGTGGACATTTGCTGGGTCCCTAGCATGTGTGAGACACAGTGTGCGGTGCTTCAGCCCACTCACTTTTTAGATGCTAGAGTTTCTGCTCATGTCAAATCAAGCCTTTTAGACTTCTGAATTAGAAACACTGAGCAATGCCATCACAATGGTATAATTCTATTAAAAGACTGATATCATCCTTCCTCATAATCTAAATAAAATTTCAAAGAGGCAATGTTGACTTAACAGAAACAATAGTCTCTGTGTTTTGAATAACTTGTAAAGAATTACAACAATTTAAAAATTCAACTATGAGAGTCCTCAACTAAGTGCCAGTTGCATAATTTACTGCAAAGAACAAAACATGAGGCTATCAGAGATTTAAGATTCTAAAGACAGACAAAATAGAAATTAAACTAATTGCTGATACAATTGAAAAGTTCTTTTATAAGAAAAAAGAATTATCAATATGAAAAATTAGGTGCTTGACTGGGATATCTATTCTTTATAAAAGATCACCAACCATATACTAACAAAGTTCTTGAGTAACAGTAAATGCTGGCAAGATTTTAAGTTATTTAACTATGAGATCACAAATTATGACATAATATAAAACTTCCTGAGGGCAGAGACCCTGTCTAATCCAACTGTTATCCCCAACAATTAGCACCCTGTTATTAAAATGTTAAAGACAGTTGAACAAATATTATGAACTCATGTGAGCTAGCTACTGGAAAATTCAACTTAATGATCTAAAAGGTCTCTTTATAATTCAAATTGTTTTTAAATATTAAATAATATTCACTCAAGTGACATTGCATGAAACTTCAGATCAACAACTGTGGCTGTCAGTTTAGTACAAACTACTCTCTGAAGGAATTAATAGATACACCAAGAAGACAAGTATATTTATAGTAGTAGTCCTTCTGGAAATCAATTCCAAGGAAATATTCAAAAAGAAAGAAAATGTTGCATACACAAAAGTGTTCGTTTCATTGTTATTTTCAATAAGGGGAAAAGGAAACTATCTATATGCCCAAGAGCAGGTAGACAGACTATTTTGCAACTATGCAAAAAGGTTTAAAATGAACATTAGCCTCCTAATTGGTCTTCATGCTTCCACTCCCTGCTGCCTTCTCCAAGTTGATTTCCACAGCAGCCAGAACAGTTCCGATAGACTTTTAAGTCAGAACATTTCTCTCTTCTACCCAAAACCCTCCAGTGGTTTCCCATTTTATTCAAAGTAAAATTCAAAGTTCTGACCATTGCCTACAGGCTTTACAGTGGCCTCGGCCACTTCTCTAATCTCAAGCTCTCTCATTTTCCCTCCTGTTTACTGGCCTTCTCCAAAAGGCCAAGTACACTGAGTGGTCTCTTCCTGTTATCTTCTTCCCCTAGAGAGCATAAATTCCTCATTTTCTTCAGGTCTCTACTCCAGCATCATGTCTTCCCTGACTACCCTTCCTTGCCACTCTCTCTATGCTCTAACCCTACTTTACTCTTCTGCGTATCTCTCACCATCTGACTTATTCTGTATTTATATGGTATGGCCCATCTTTCCAGATTAGTGTATAAACTCCATGATAGCAAGGACTTTGTTTTATTCACATAATAGGCATTTAAAAAGCACTTGTTAAACAGATACTGAATACTGATACAATAATTATTAACTACACAAAAAATCATGCATATAAACAAACTTGCAAGAGAATAGGAAAAATGATCTGTGAACATTTTCAAGTGCTGATCATATTGCTAAGGAGTTTAAACAAAAAATGTAAATCAGCTGTGATTATGATTTTAAGCTGTCAATAGTGACTATGACAATCTTATCTCCCTCAAAGCCATTTGTTTAGAATTATTATGAGAACTTTTCCCATAAAAATGTTAGTAACAATCAGCCTTAAAATCTTGTTCCCAAAGACCCAAAGTTTAGTCTGTGAGGGCAGACACTCATGCTTGAGGTCACACAGAGGTGAACAAACGCTTCTGAACAGTTTTAATATAGAATTGAATAATATTCAGAGTTTACATTTAAGACAAGCACCCATGGTTGGCTTCAGAGAGTGCCTGAAGATGTAAAATTCTGTGCTTAAATGTCTATTACTTCTTTCCTGAGAGAGTCTACATGTGCATTTCATTATATTTTCAATGGTCTCAGTGGCCCAGAAAAGGTTAATAATTACTATTTTGTATGTTGGAAGTGAAGTGAAATCTAATTTGAGCTACCTCTCAAAGGATAGAAAATATATAAAACCAAGACACATCTTTGCAATAACACATTTCATTCAAGAAATACCAAGTCCCTACCATGTGCCGGGCATGGTGTGATTTTGAGCACCTTACACTTAACCATATTTTGTAGTACATAATTCAAAATACATAGGAAACAAGATTCACTAAAACACCAGACTAAAAAGAAATCCAGCGAACACAAATATAATTTCAAACAGAAAGTGGTATAGGAAATCATAATAAAGACAGAAAGGAACTCAGGGACTGATTTAGTGCTTATTATGTCAAAATATCCACAGATATCAGTTACATCAAAAGAAAAGAAAAACTACACACACGTGTGCCCACCCCCACACACTGTGACAGGAAACCAAAATAAAGTTTCCAAATCCTGTTTCCAGCAGCATCCCTTCTGAGACTGCCCTTCAACATGTTTTTGAAGGTAGGAGCTCCACGTTAAAACTAAGAGCTGATACTTTACTCTTACTGTGATAAAAAACAAAAAGAATCATCTCAAACCCAGGAAACAGAAAACTGGCCACCTGTACGGCTGTGACCCATTAACCTCCTGCCCTGTTAGTCCCTTTCTTTTTATACCTTACTTCCTTCAAAGTAGTGACAGAACGGTCTTCTCTCCCAAAACGGAATGACTCGTGAACGCTAGTTCTTTTTCCAAGAGGTCAAAAGGTCCCCTAAACTCTGCTTCTTGGCCCTGTGAGTTGATGTCTTCCCCTCATCTTTTCCCCATAGCAGTAAATTACACAATTCAGCTGAGGACACCGTCCTTAACTTCCTGAACAAGGGGGCAAAAAGACACTCCTACCAGTCCCAGCCTGAAGAAAGACAAGAATCACACGGTGACCTCTTCCCTAACAAAATTCAGGGAAGAAGCAGAGACCCAAGAAAGACAACGGCCGAAAAGGCGAACACATGGCATGCTGCGGAAAACGTGGGGGACAGAGGGCGGGAAAGGGGCGAAGAGGTGGAGTGGGGTGTAGAGATGTCAGCTCTGTGCACTAGGGGAATGAAGAAACGGGAGATCCCGAACCCTGAAAAGTGAACACAGAAACGACACCGCTCCCGTCTACCCACACTTCTCCAGCAGTCAAGGGAGGTCAGAAAATTCACCCAATCCTCCAACTCCCTCCTTCGCGTGCCCCCCGAAGGGTGAACTGGGTTTGAAAGAAGAGCTGACCCCAGTCAGGACACAAGCAAGAAGAAGAATGCGGCGATGTCCCATCTAGTACCCCTCTCGGGCAGCAAGGGGCCAGGGCACTGTGTCCGGGGACATGGCGAGGGAAATGGGCTTGTGCCATGACACCTCGGGGAGTTGGAGGGTGGGGGACACAATGTCCTCTTTCTCTCCCACACCCGGCCCGGGCCCCTCCCGTCCCTCTCCCGCAGGCCCAGCCACAGTCGACCGGCTCGGTCCGCGGGCGTGGTTGGCTCTGGCCCCGGCGGCGGCGGCGGCGGCCGGGCCTCCCCGAGTCCTGGCCCCTCCCGCCGGCCAGGCCCCCGGGCCGCCGCCCCGGACACCGAGGGAACACGGAGGAGGAAGGGGGAGCCGGGGGACCGACCGGCGACAGGAGCCGCCTCGGCCCGGACTCGCCCGACCCGCGCCCCTCGCTCCCTCCGGGGCCGGCTCCGGCTCCCCGCCCCTCACTCACCCCCCCGGTCCGGCACCTCCTCCACCTCCTCCTCCTCCTCCTCCCTCCTCTCGGCCGTGGCTCCTGCTCCGGCTCTACGCGGCGACGGCGGCGGCAGCGGCCTCGAGAGCAGCGGCGGCGGAGCCTCCAGAACGCGCACGCACGCAGCACGCAGGCCCCGCCCCCAAGTTCCGCCCCGCCCCCTTCGAGTCGGCGTCGGCCGGGTTTCGGCCCCGCCTTCCCCGGGGCTTTCCGGAGTCCGCTTAAAGGGGCTGCGCAGGAAGGAGGTGGAAGAGCGAAGAACACCGCGGGGGAGGAGTGGGGAGCTTCGGCTTTTAGTTTGGGCTGGCTGGTGGAGGCGGGGGGAGGCCGGAAATGAAATGAGAAACTGTTCGAAGATTCAGGAGAAGAATTTTGGAGGGAACACGACCGTTTGACAAGTACTAATTGAGCATCTAGTAGGTGCCAGGCACGGTCCTAGGCACAGAGAATGACGGAAGGAAAGGCCTTCGTGGAGCTTGCATTCTAGTGGGAGAGAAGAGACAAACAAGCAGAAATTTCGGAAAGTGATAAGTGGAGTGAAGAAAAATAAAACCAGGAATGGGATGACTTCATAGGTGGCCAGGTATTGCCCCTCAGAGGAGCCCTATAACCACATACACGTATGACATGAAGGAATAAGCCTAGCAAATACCTTGGGAGGGGAGGAGGAAGGGGTGGGAGTCTTTCCAAGCTGAAAGAACATCAGCTGGCCGCACACGCAGAGGTAGGGATAGCCCAGCATGTTGCAGGACCAACAAAAAAGGCTAGTATGGCTGAGTGTGATCAGCTAATCATAGAGCAGTAGTAGGTTGAGAGAGATGATGGGGGAGGTCAGATCCTATGGAGCCTTATGGGCTAAGAGCAACAGAAAGCCATGGGAGGGTGAGCAGGGAGGGGAATGACCTCATCTAGTTCACATTTAAGAGTTACTCTTGCTAATATGTGTAAAATACGCAACAGGGAAGCACAGACGTCTTCAAGGAGACCAGTGAGGAAGCTCTTTGTGGTCGCTTGGACTAGGATGGCAGCAAAGGAGTGAGAAGGGGTGTATCAGAATGTATTCAGATACACTTTGAATTAGAATAGATTTGGCAGAGAATGTGTAAACGAACATAAAGCTCATGGATGATGCTTAAGTTTAGGACCTAAAGGGTAAGTTAGTGGTGGTATTATTTAGTGAGCTGGAGAAGATTTAAAGAGAAGAAAATTTGGAATGGGGGAAGTAGGAATTACGTTACATAAAGTGCTTGTTCTACATCCAAGTGGAGATGTTGAGTAAACAATTGAATGGATATATGAGTCTGAAGATATGAATTTGGGAATCATCAGCACATAGATGCTTTTTAAGCCTTAGGTCTTACATAAAATCACTTAGGAGGAAGAGTAGCTAGTGGAGAGGACGAAGATGAACTCCAACCTTTGGAAATTCTGTAGAAGAGGAGAAGGAAATACCAGATAGGAGCCACACCAGGCAGATAGGGGCCACACCAGGAGAGGGTGGAGTGTTGGAAGATAAGAGAATTGTTTTAGGAAGGTGGGAGTGATCAATCTTATCAAATACTGTTGAAATAAATAAGGTGAGGACTGAGGGTTTGAACACTGCATTTGACCTGATGAAGGATGCTGATGTCCTTGAGGAAAGCAGTTTCAGTGAAGTCATAGAGGAGAAACTCTGATTAGGGTGTGTTAACAAGAGATGGGAGGTGAGGAAGAAAAGTGTTTATAGCAAGTCTAAGCAGCTCTTGAGGATCTTTGCCCTCAGGATCCACTGAGAGAGAGGAGTACTTGGTATTGTTGTTCAGTCGCTCAGTCGTATCCAACTTTGCGACCCAATGGACTGCAGTGTGCCTGTCTTCCCTGTCTTTCACCATCTCCTGGAGCTTGCTCAAACTCGTATTCATTGAGTCAGTGATGCCATCCAATCATCTCGTCCTCTGTCACCCCCTTTATCTCCTGCCTTCAGTCTTTCCCAGCATCAGGATCTTTTCCAATGAGTCAGTTCTTCGCATCAGGTGGCCAAAGTACTGGAACTTCAGCTTCAGCACCAGTCCTCCCAATGAATATTCAGGGTTGATTTCCTTTAGGATTGACTGGTTTGATCTCCTTGCAGTCCAAGGGCCTCTCAAGAATCCTGTCCAACACCACAGTTCAAAAGCATCAATTCTTAGGCACTCAGCCTTCTTTATGGTCCAATTCTCACATCCGTACATAATAGTAGTAGTAGTGTTAGTCATTCAGTAGTGTCCGACTCTTTGTGACCCCATGGACTGTAGACTGCCAGGCTCCTCTGTCCATGAGATTCTCCAGGCAAGAGTACTAGAGTGGGTTGCCATTCCCTTCTCCAAGGGATCTTCCTGACCCAGGGATCAAACCCAAGTCTCCTCCATTGCAGGCAGATTCTTCACCAGCTAAGCTATAGAAAATGAAAGTGAAAGTGAAGTTGCTCAGTTCTGTCCGACTCTTTGCGACCCTATAGACTGTAGCCTACCAGGCTTCTCCGTCCATGGGATTTTCCAGGCAAGAAGCCCCCAAAAGACTACTAGAAAAACCATAGCTTTGACTAGATGGACCTTTGTCAGCAAAGTAATATCTCTGCTTTTTAATATGCTGTCTAGGTTTGTCATAACCATTCTTCGAAGGAGCAAACTTCTTTTAATTTCATGGTTGGAGTCACCGTCTGCAGTGATTTTGGAGCCCGAGAAAATAAAGTTTGTTATTTAAAGTGATAAATACAGTCTGTTTCCTTTGTTTCCCCATTTATTTGCCATGAAGTGATGGGACTGGATGCCGTGATCTTTGTTTTTTGAATGCTGAGTTTTAAGCCAGCTTTTTCACTCCCCTCTTTCACCTTTATCAAGAGGCTCTTTAGTTCACTTGGGCTTTAGGGGAGGTATTTTAAAGACAGACATTGTTGCCTTATGTTGGTATGCTGGAATGATCCTTTAGAGAGATAAAGGTGATGGTGCAGAAGATAAGAGGGGGCAGCTAGAGAAAGCTTGTCCTTCAGTGGGTGAGAAGCAATGGGACCTAGCATAGAAGTGGAGGAGTTGACTGTGGGTAGGAGCAAGGACAGTTTTTGAGGAGAGAAGGCAAAGTCTATGGGCACAAACACAGGTCAGGTAGTAAATCTGGTGATGGCCTATTCAGGCCATGTCTGTGCAGGAAGCATGTGGGAGCTGAAATCCAGCCTCTGTTTTTTCCAACCAAGTTTTGAGACCAAATCAACCTGGAGGAAAGGGCGCCTTTTCTAATTGCTCCAACTGCAGAGACAGTGCCTTTTAGAAAATCCTCCATATCATACACACGCACACATACACAGTCTGTATGCTCCTTTTCCCAGTTTGTACCAAATATTCTTTGTGCAAGTTGCCTCAGTGGATTTGACAAGGTAGATGAGGGCTGTTGAGCTTTCTTTTATTCTTAGCAATAGAAAGCTGTGAGTGGGGAGGGGCTGCCGGGTGTATGAGATGGAAGCTGTGAGAAAGATAGAAGAAAAAGAATTCCCTCAAAGAGTGGAAGTGTAGTAAAGACAAGGCTGAGGGTCTTCTTGAGTTGGTGGTCCTATATTTAAGTGAGACCACTCAGCAAGGTTGTATGGTTTTTCTCCAGCCACATTCCACAGCTTGCGGGGTTGAAGGAGAGGTAGATTTGGCCAGGGCTGGGTTTTGCTGATGGAAGTCATGAAAAGGGGAGGAGTATAAATCAGGGAGTGGTTATAGTGACAGACCTTAGAATCTAAGCTGGGAGGGAATAGCTGTTTTGCTGTTGGTCGCTATGTCTGACTCTTTCTGACACTGTGGTCTGTAGCCCACCAGACTCCTCTATCCATGGGATTTCCCAGGCAAAAATGGATACTGGAGCAGGTTCCCAGAGGGTAAGTAAAAAAGCAGTGGGGTCAATGGTTTGGTGGTTCCTGTAGGAAAGAATAATTAAAGGGGAAGCTATCAAGTAAGTGGAAGCAAGGGGACTTTCCAAGAATCAAGCATGGGAAAGGGTGGTGAGTGAGGTGTCTGTGAGAAATAAGGGTCCAGGCAGGCACCTCGGAGTTGAGGGAATACCAGGCTCTTAGGCTCCTGTCTTGTCACAGTCCTTGTGATCCACTGACCTGGGGGAGGTTGAGGGCAGGGGATTGTGTGGCTTTACGAGCCTTGGGAGAGTCCCTCTTGCCCTGCTTTACTCACCCGAGCATTTGTGTAGATACTTTGTCCTGCCTGATGTTTGACAGAAACTGAACATCTTTCCTCCTTACTTCTGCTTTCTTGCTCCTGGCATTATCTTTCTCAGTCACTCATCCACCAAACCTTAGCCACCTTTAATCCATCTTCCCCATCCCTGCACCCAACTGATACCCAAAGTATAGCGATCAACACCATCCAATAGAACATTCTGCTGTGATGAGAATGTTCTTTATCTGCATATCTAATACAGTAGTCACATGTGGCTATTGAACATTGACTGAGGAACTGGATTTTATAACTTTGTTGTTGTTCAGTCACTCAGTCATGTCCGACTCTTTGTGACCCCATGGACTACAACACGCCAGTAGTGTATGTAAATTCAATTTAGATAGCCACATGGGGCTGGGGGGTACCGTATTGGACAGACAGGTATAGACCTTTCCTACCCAGTGTCTTTTCCATCTTCCCCTGCCTCTGTGTCCTCACTGCCACTGCCCTCGGTCAGCTACTGATTACCTCTCATCTAGACTTTTGCTGTAGTTTCCTATTTGATCTTCTGCTTAGTTGCTTTCCCTGCGATCCATTTGGTGTTCTTGCCAGAACCATCTCCCTAAAGCAGTGGCTAGATCATGGCTCCACCCTATTTTAAAAAGTATCAGTAGTTTCCTGTCAAATTAGGTAAAACTGCTTAATCTGACGTTTGTCCAGTTGAATGTCTCCATCCCCCTTCTCCAACCTTACCCTGTACCGCCCCTGTACATAATAGAGCACTGGTTCTCAAGCAAAACTGAACTGCTTGCTCTATTTCCTACCAACTTTTTACAAAACAGCTAACTCATTTGCGTAAATTGTCTCTGCCTGGAATAGTGCCTCTCATTTCTTCTTCCAGACCCCAAATCTGTTGAAATTCTTGAAGGCTTGTCTTACGTAGCAGTTTGTACCTGGAAACTTTTCTGATTTTTACTCTCTTAAATACAGTTTCTGGTTTTTGTTGTTGTTGATGTTTATTTGTTTGCTGCACTGCATGGCTTACTTCCCTGACCAGGGATCAAACCTGGGCCCCGGCAGTGAAAACACCAAGTCCTAACCACTGGACTGCTGGGGAATTCCCTACAATTTCTGTTTTTAACCTCACCTGCGGCACTCCTAAGTTGCCTTGTCATTTATTTTATGCGTTCATTGTATTGCTGTTATAAAATATTCCTTCTTACAGATCACTGCATTCTGTATCATTGCCCCTTGCAGTGTCAGTCTTGTACCTGATATATATGAGGTACTCCTCAATTAGCCTGTGAATTGAGTTCTGGAAGAGCATTCATGCTCCTGTAACTCTAGAGTAGTATCACTAGCCCTCAAAGAGAATGTCTTTATACCCTGGAAGAAACAAAGAGAAAAAGGAGCAGGAGGAGGCAAAAAGTATTAATGTTACAATTGAGAATTTCTTAAGTTGGAAGGCCAACTCTTGGAAATTAAAAAGAAATGAAGGAAAGAAGAACAAGCAGGAAAAAATTAATGAAATGGGAAACAACCATTCAACATAGTTAATAATCCTGACGCATCTTGAATCCCTGACTTGATGGACTGATGGACTACCCCCATCCTCAAGAGTTCTGACTGCCACAGCTTTGGTGGCTATGCTGATAAGGTGGTGATTTTCCTTTCTTTTTCCAAGAAAAAGTAATTTTTAGGAAAATCTTCTTCTGATAGTTTTCATCATCGAACTTAGTAAACTGATCTTAAAATTCAAAACAAAAACAAAACCAGGAGATTTTCTAATATGAGACTCCAGCTTTTGAAAAGAAACAGACTGTATTTCTTTTCTTGTTACTATTTGCTGAGAGTTTCTTCCAAATGCTTCCCACCTTTTACAGAGTAGTTTTACAAGTCACTTCTAACTCATAATTCTAGAGAACATGGGCATGCTTGGAACTTGCAGGATCAGCTTAGCTATTCAGAGGGTCAATTTATGGAAAAAGCCTATAAGAAGCATTCAGATGGTGATACAAATCAATAAAAAGAGGTTTCCATCTAATAAGTGTTTAGAAAATATATTTTTAGACCTTTAACTCTTAGAAACCTGAGAATAGAATTACATTTATTCCGTTCCACAGTACCAAATATACTTTTCCTGTTGGTGCAGTGGTTTTAAGAATTTGAACAGCAGGTATTACATTTTACACACAAAAAAACATAATTCACATGTATAGGACCTTATATCTGTTTATTCAGTAAGCCTTAACCAAGTGCTTGCTACTTGCTAAGCACTTATGCTTGTTACCAGGTATACAAAGAAAGAAAAAATATGGTACCTGCCTCTAAGGAGGAAACAGGGTAAAATTCTGACCTGACATTGGTATATCATTTTACAGTTTTAAAAATGACTCCACAGTACCTAATTTAATCCTATCAACAATGTCATTAAGGTAGGTATCAGTCTCATTTTGAATTAGGGAAAGTTGTTTAGGGTGATTACAAGAATTGTAGAGAAGGACAGAGCTGTTAGGGCTTCCCAGGTGGTGCTAGTGGTAAAAAACCTGCCTGCCAGTGCAGGAGATATAAGAGATGCAGGTTCAATACCTGGGTTGGGAAGATCCCCTGGAAAAGGGCATGGCAACCCACTCCAGTGTTCTTGTCTGGGACAGAGAAGCCTGGTGGGCTACAGTCTATGGAGTCTCAAAGAATCAGACATGACTGAAGCAACTTAGCATGCACACACACACAGAGCTGTTAACTGGTGGGGTACTGAGCTGGAACTCAGATCTCTGGGTGTCAGAACATTGGTTGAATTAGAATGGAAGTTTCCTGAGGACAGGCACTTGATCTGTTTTGTTCATTGCCATATTTCCAGAATCTAGAAAAGTACCCAGCATATAATAGTTTCTCAGTAAATATTTCAGGAATGTGTGTATGTCTGTGTGTGTGTGTGTGTGTGTGTGTGTGTGTGTTGCGGAGAGAGAGTGAGAGGGGGCAGTCGGTGGGTGAGGGAGGGAGAGAGAATACAAGCCAAACATCTAAATCATTAGCATATTTGTATATTTTACTTATGTGCTAAGTTGATCTCTTCTGTATTAGTGCTGGCCAAAGTATGGCCCACAGACTGGGTGCTGGTCCACAGAATTGCTTAATACCAGTTGTAGTTCACTGGGGCTGCTATAACAAAATATCACAGAATGGGTAGCTTATAAACAACAGAGATGTGGTTCTCAGTTTTTGATACCGAAACTGACATCACGATGCCAGCATGCTCACGCTTTGGTTAAGGCCTTCTTTCTGGTTCTTATCAGCACCTTCTTGCTGTATCCTCAACTGGTGGGAGGGGCAGGGGATCTCTTTGGCATGTCTTTTTGTTTTGTTTTTGTTTTTTGGCTGCACAGAGTCTTCACGGCTGTGCAGGCTTTCTGTAGTTGTGGTGAGCGGGCTACTCTCTAGTTGCAGCGCACAGGCTTCTCATTGCAGTGGCTTCTCTTGTAACAGTGCATGGGCTCTAGGGCATGCAAGCTTTAGTGGTTGCGGTGTGTGCAAGCTTAGTTGCTCCATGGCATGTACCAGGGATAGAACCCATGTCTCCTGCAGTGGCAGGCAGACTCTCAATTGCTAGACCACCAGGCAAGTCCCTTTCATAAGGGCACTAATTCCATTCGCAAGGACTCTACCCTCACAATCTAAGTACCTCCCAAGTGCCCACCTCAAATATATTTTGAGTGCAAAGTTCCATGCAATTCTTGGAATTTGTTTATCCTAAATTCAGATTTAATTTGGCATCCTGTGTTTTATCTGGCAGCCCTAAGTATGATTAAACATGTAGGCTCTGGAGTCACACTCTGTGACTTCAAATTCTGACCCTACCACTTACCAACTGTGTGACCTTGGACATGTTAGCTGGGAATTAGGATTTCAGCATAAGAATTTTGGGGGAATACAAACATTCAGACCTTAGCACCAGCTAATATTTAGATAAATACAGAAAATGAGAGTAAACATTTAGAATATTTTGCAGCTACTTCATATTGCTCTGACATATAAGCGAGTGGTCAGTAAACCTGTCTAGCTGAGTAGGGCATAGACCAGCGCAGATGTTGTCCAACTTGTGTAGTGAATCACATGAGGGATGAGCTGTATGCTAGTCAGACAACATCTAATTTTCTTTAACCTTTTGACCCTCTTCACCCCTTTCTCCCACCTCTGGCAATTGCCAATCTATTCTCTATGAGTTTTTTTTTCTAGATTCCAAGTATAAGAGAGATCATACAGTATTTGTTTTTCTCTCACATAGCATAATGCCCTCTAGATCCATCCACATTGTTCAAATGGCAAGATTTCCTTCTTTTTATAGCTGAATAATATTCCATTTTATATACAGACACCAGATTTTCTTTATTCATCTATCCGTGGACACCCAGATAAACATGAGTGTTTGGTGGTGTGTATATTGCCTATTTATTGTTTTACACAACAGATTTGATGTGCAGTGTTCCTTTCTGCTAAGCTTTCTGATAAGCCAGCTCATCCTTTCCATTTCTTTCCGTGAACATCATCATCTGGGAGGAAGCAGCTACTCAACTGTGCAGCTCTAAAACTCCAGCAAAGAATCTAAGATTTCTGCAGCAAGCAAGTTGGTGAGCACTGCAGCAAGTAAGTAAGGGTGAGCAAAAGGCAGGACACTTCTGGCCCCTGAAGAGAAAGTTTGATGTAGGCAAGAGGCCAGAATGTGCCAACCGTAGGCAGAGACTTCTCTTATCAACAGAGAAAAGCTTGCACTTAACCACCCTATCAGAGGAAAGACTGGCCCCAGACCAACCCAGCCTTCAATAAATGGAGGGAAGAGGAATCCAAGAGGCCTGTTCTAGTTTGTGGATGAGTTAACATCATTTCCTATTCTGTAACAAAACTCAAGCATATGTAAACCACAAATTAAGCAACTTGTATAGATACAGACATATGTATGCCTTTTTAAGAAGGCAGAAGAGTGTGGTTAGGGTTGCTAGGTTTAGCAAATAAAAATACAAGATGTCCAGTTAAATTTTAATTTCAGAGAAACAACAAATGTATCTTTAGTGTAAATATGTTCCATGAAATACTTTGGGTTTGTTTATCTGAAGTTCAGATTTAACTTGACATCCTGTATTTTATCTGGAAACCCTAAGTGTGATTAAACATGGAGGCTCTGCACCGGGTGACCCAGGGGGAGGGAATCGGGAGGGAGGCGGGAGGGGGGTTCTGGAGGGGGAACATATGTATACCCATGGCAGATTCATGTCAATGTATGGCAAAACCAACACAATAAAGTAAAGAAAACAAAAACAAAAACATGGAGGCTCTGGAGTCACACCGTGTGACTTCAAACTCTGATCCTACAACTTACCAGCTGTGTGACCTTGGACAAATTACTTCCCCTCTCAGAGCCTCAGTATCTGTGTATGTAAAATTTACCTCATAGAGTTGTTGTGAAGATTAAATAATAGATAAACATTTACAATGGTAACTGACACATGGTAAATAAAGTTTTTATAGGAAAGATAAATCATTTGCTAACCACACATCTTAAAAAATAGAAAAAAAAATCTAGGCAGAGATCCCCCACATTTTTATGAAACTTTCAATACTGCTTACAACAAATTAAAGTAATATGACTTAGACCCATTATCTATGGCATAAAGGAATACCCAACCAGCATCGCACAGTATCATCAGGCTTTCTATTCCTTCCCTTGATGGACAACGCTTGGACCCACTCTTGGAGATGTCTTAAGCTCCAAATTTCCATGAGAAATTTGGGTCAACCTTTATAAAGTATTACTTGAGTATTTACTCAGGAGCCAATTCCATCTCTAGGGTGGGGTTTCATCAGAATGGTCCATACTCTAAAGTAACATGCAGATGTCTGTCCTCTGTAGGTTACTTAAGAGTAACCGTGCTGTACAGAGAGCTACAGTTCTAGCATATAGAATTTCACTAGCACAAAGTTAAAAATCAGACAAGAAGAAACATAGTGAAATGTGAAGAACAGTAGACCTGGAGTCCAAAACTCTGGTTCTACTCCTCAGCACGAGCCACTTAATATTTGAGGGTGGGGGTGAAGTAGAAAAGAATAACTTTATTGCTTTGCCAGGCAAAGGTGGCCACAGCAGGCTAATGCCCTCAAAACTGTGTCCCCACCTGGAGGGGGTAGTGAGGAGTTTCACAGTAATGGTTCAAAGAAGTTCAGGATCAGCCCATGAATGTCCTTCTAACTGATTTGTGGGGAGGTAAGTAGGAGTCACCATCATCAGTCTTCTGGTTCTAATCATCTTGTTCTAATCATCATCTTCTAATCATCTAATCTCTAATATTTTTAAATATTTAAAATATTAAATATTTAAATTTAACTTAAATTTAAATACTGCTTCCTCATTTATGAAAATGAAAACATCAATGCTACCTTAAAGGGTAAGAGTTAAGTTAAGTGAAATAACATAATGAACAATACAGTACTGGGAACAAAATAAGCATTTGGTAAATACTTGTTAACGTGAAGCTGCTTATTCATTAGAAAGAAGAACATATCCCAGAGCAGTCTTACAGAAAGATTAAAGCCTGGGATCTGTACTACTTTATATGGCTGAGCTAAAACAGTAACTCTTTACTCTGTCCTTGTCTGCTTCTGGATAAGAACCAATCATTTCAAAACAATGATACAATCTAAGGGGAATTCAAGCAAGGACTCCATCTTTCCCATCTCCAGTCGGGGGGGAGTGTGTGTGTTGGGGTGGGAGGGGAGCAGGGTTAAGATAGGAGAAAGGCCAGGGAAGGGGTTGGAAATTTCCTTTCTATTTTAATAATTAGTTAAGCCAGATCCTAAACTGTGTGCATAAAAACTATTGGTTTGAGGTCAGAAAGTGGAAAACACACTTCTAGTACATTGACAATATTAATTTTGACTTGGGAGCAAATCCCAAATTCAAACCAGATTCAGAAATTATGATCTCAGCTTTTCCAGAGTTCGTACTGATTAGGCTTGTTACAGATTAACCAGAAGTAGAATGTATTAGGGGGAAAACATAGAAGAAAAAAAAATGGAGTTCATGAGATTACTCAAACTCAGAGAATGAAATTTCCTGTCTTAGTGCTTGCTGTTAATAAATGAGATTCAAGGGAAAGTGTGGTATTTTCTAAGGAGGACTGAAGGGGTGAATACTAGGGTTTTGCCAAGGGGATTACCAAGGGCTTCAGTTGCTTTGGGCTGGAAAGTCATGAGGAGTGCACAGTTTTGCAGGGAAATAGAGAGATGATGGTAAACTAGGGGAATAGAGCTGCTAGCTGTAGAATGAGCTGAATATGACTCTCTGGAACATCAGTTAATTACCATTTACATATTGAGTATCAACTATATACTCTGTTGTTGTTCAGGCAATAAGTCACTAAGTTGGGTCTGACTCTGCGAACCCATGAACTGTAGCACACCAGGCTCCTCTATTCTCTACTGTCTCTAGGAGTTTGCTCAAATCCATGTCCATTGAGTCAGTTATGCTATCTAACCATCTCATCCTCTGCTATCCCCTTCTCCTTTTGCTTTCAAGCTTTCCCAGCATCAGGGTCATCTCTAATGAGTCGGCCCTTTGCATCAGGTGGCCAAAGTATTGGAGCTTCAGCAGCAGTCCTTCCAGTGAACTTTCGAGGTTGATTTCCCTTATTATTGACTGGTTTGATCTTCTTGCAGTCGAGGAACTCTCAAGAGTCTTCTCTAACACCACAACTCAAAAACATCAATTCTTCGGCACTCAGTTTTCTTTATGGTTCAACTCTCACCTCCGTACATGACCACTGGAAAAACTATCACTTTGAATATATGGACCTTTGTCAGCAAAGTGGTGTGTCTGCTTTTTAATACGCTGTCTAGGTTTGTCATAGCTTTCCTTTCAACAGCAAACGTCTTTTAATTTCAAGGCAGTAGTCACCACCGGGAGTGATTCTGGAGCCCAAGAAAGTAAAATCAGTCACTACTTCCACCTAAGAACTTAATACTTAGCAGACTCAATGAGACATAGTGCAGAGCACTCGCGCACAGTATGCCTAGTTTAGGGGAATGTAGCCTATGAGCCTAGCGTAAGAGAAGAAAAAGCTAAATGGAAGGCCCTGGAACCAGAGGGTTAGGAAATCTTGAATGACTAATAATTTGAATTTCAAAAGTAAAGGCTAAATTCTAAAACAAAGAATAGCAATAGATTTGCTACCAAAGAGGAAGACTCTTGACAAAAAAATTCATTAAGCGTCAGGTATGCTGGGACATGATTAAAGGCCTTGGCCTGGGCTTTGAACTTGGCAAAGGGTAGAGGGGAAGTGTTTCTCAAGCCCTTCCCTTGTCCGTTGCAGAACTGAGGTGCATGGTGTAAAGGAAGGAAAGCTCAGGGCATGTACATCACAGGGCAGACACCCGAAATGCATCATAATATTCTTGCTGGGAGTTGTAGAGTTTCTCACCACCTTTCTCTGCACCGTTTGAGACATAATTGCCAAAATGAACAGATTATCATGATTTCAGCCTACATCTCACTAACGCTCATTTGCTGACTTTAATGAGTTCCAGAAGCAATTTGTGTGATCCTACAATCAACTCAGGTTTATCATGGAAAGAAAGCACTGTCTTTCTTTGCCGAATACAGATCCATTGATATGAAAATGAATTCAAATGAATTCTTGTGGGCATTGTAAGGCCCCAAAGTTCCCGAGCACCATTAAGCATAGATATGTTAGATGCTGGCTGTCCTGATGAGCTGGCTTTTGTCCAATACCTGTCTGGCAGACTACATTCATGTATCCTTTTGTTCTATCTTCACATTTCACAGCTTCCTCTTCTCTGCCTAAAAAGGAAACTATAAGTCTTCAAGCTGTTACAATAAAACTACTGGCAGTGTATAAAGTGAGAACAGAGCCTTGCTTTAATTTACTGCACCATACAGATTTATTACACATCAGAATAATAATAATAATACCCTAACAACACTGTGACTTGCCACCTGATAATCTCCTCCCCTGCTCTAGTAGGAGGGAGTTTACAGGACCCCGTAGGCTCCCTGTATGGTGCTTAGCGCTGGCAGGCACACTTTTGGCTCAGGGCCAAGAGATGATGTGGTACTACTGGGCCGTGTAGTGCCCAGACGTGCTGCAGAGCTGGTGAGGAGATGAAGTGTTTGGACAGAAAACGCCAGAAACCGTTTGCCAAGCCTATAGAGAAGTGTTTTCACAATTGCTCATTGCTGGGGGAATAAGCATTCTCCTTCTCAGGAGAAGTTCCACTACCTGAAATGCGATGAGAACACAGTTTGAGAATCTTAGAGGTGAGAGAGTCCTTCAAAAGGAATTCGACCTCCTTTAGGCATCACTGCATTTAAAAGAATCTGGGACCTTCAGAGTTACATCTGTTCAGAGTTTGTGAGGAACAACTAACAAAAGGAAGAGTCTTTTTAAAATTTATTTGTTTTAATTGGAGGCTAATTACTGTAGTGGTTTTGCCATACATTGACATAAATCAGCCAAAAGGCAGGGTTAAAGATAGTCAGCCCTTTGGCCCAGGGTCTCCTTCAGGATGCCAGTGTCACTTCTGGCCTTCTTCTTAGGCTCCTCCCCGTAGCTTCTGAGCCCTGGGTGCCCATCTGTCTTGGTTGCTTCTGGGGAAACTGCTCCAAGGCACGCGGGCACACAGCTGGCCTGTGGCAACAGTGACATCCTCACAGAAGACAGCGTCCATCAGATGTGCCCTCTTGCTGTTCTACTTGCTCTGAAAGTCTCTGATTAGGGTTTCTAAGTTTTAAGATAATAGGAACTTAATGAGGATTACTTTGATTTTCTCTCACCAGCCGATGCTTTTGTATCCAAAGTGCTGCTGCCCCCAGCTGCACTGCATGAACAAACTGCATCATGAGCAAGCAAAAGCTGCAGCCCAGGAGACTGCTGACGTGACCCCGGAAACACACAGTCCAGTCTGGTTGCCCAGTGTTTTTGCTCTTATACCAAGAGCTTTGCCTGTCATAGCATTTGGATTTCTGGCCATCGTGGTGACCATATTGGACCTCCCTTCTCCCTGCTGCCATCAAGTTTTAAACAGAAACATCTTTAACAAATCATCAATGACCAATCAATGAATTCTAAGCTCTTGGGAGGCTCAGGCTCCTGCTGCTTCTCTCCTCTCCTTACCACCTCTTATAACAATTAAAAAATTAGTCCAGCCACAATCCATTACCTGGTTGTACTTTGAGACAAGGATTTGCCTTCCAATGGCAGTTCCAAGACAGAAATGATTGGAAAATTATGTATGATTAACTCTCTCAGGAATCAAATGACCTCAGTAAATATTTTTTGAGACTGTTAGGCCCCAGGGATGCAAAGACATTATCCCGGTCTTCTGTCCAGACTTTGGTTTTCTTCTCAATAAACCAACCTAAGTTTTGGTTTGTTTTTTGTTAAGTGGTGGTCAGTGGGGTAAATTGGCCATTGGGGATTTTTATCCTGCCAAAATGATGGCCAACCACAAAAATGGGCAAACCACCATTCTTAGCAGACTGTGCCCAGCAGTTCACAGCATAGGCTGGCTGGTTAGCGTCATCCCCTTCCTCTGTTGGCTGTTAGTAATTAGGACCACTCAGCAAATCCTGACTCTTGGAAATCACTTCAGTCCTGTGGTTGCTGATTCCTGGCAAGTAAGATACCATGTCACTTTTCTGTCTGAGGTTCGGTGTTGTATTATCACTACCAACTTGAACTTCTGGCAATAGGCCTTCATCTCACAACTAAGCCCAAAGCAGTCTAATCGAGTGGAAACCGGAGTGTCTGAGAGGTTGATGAGATACCCAAATGGAGAGAAACAGGGTCCTAGTTAGATTAAGAGAGGTGACAGTCCTGATGCTTCAAAGCACATTGCTGATCTTTTCTGATGGAAGACCCAAAGCTATTTCACCTCAACAATTGTTTTGAGGATGTATTTTCAAGACAGGCCAGCCATTTTCTGGAATGGTTGTCAATAGGCTGGCCTAAAGGGTACCAAAGAAGGCAAATGACAATGCAAGATGGAAAGTGGATCAAAACTGTCACATGGTAAATAAGTCAAGAAATCAAAATTTTGCCAAAAATGGACTCCCAACTTTATTTATTTTAGTGTTTTTTTTTTTTTTCCATTTTTGGTTTTGAAGAGTATAAGCTAACTGTGGACATCCTGGCCACTGGAAGTAGAACTAGTAGAACTAGCATGTGATAGGAACCCCGAGAAGAATTCAGATCACATGGAGGAGATGAGAGTGAGGCAGAGGCTTCTGCCCCACAAGAAACAGTTTCTCAGCTCACAGGATGCCTGTGTCACCGACAGCGTGTAGGAGTGCAGACAGCGTGCAGAAACTCGCCAGCCCCAGATGCTGCCCGAGACGGGAGTTTCACTTGGGGCACCAGGCACAGGCCGGTTTGCTGCCTTCATCCGCCTGTAGGTGCTGACTTCGCTGATAGAGTCTCCACCGCAGCCCAGGGGCCCCTTCCCACTTCCTTCTTTTCTTACTGCTCTTCTGTCAGAGAAGCCAAGGCCCACTCTAGCCTGCTTTGCATCTCTTACATCAGAGGTTCAGGATGGCAGATTGCAAATGCTCGTTGAAATCTTTTCCTTTTGTATTCTTGACATTTGAGCAGAGAGGCAGAGAGTATGTGGCCTAGGAAGCTAATAAAAGTCTACCTTTTCAAAATGAGTCTGAAATGAAGCTCATTTGAAAATGGAGGGGGAGGCAAAGACAACCATCAGGGCAGAAGCTGATCTCATGGACTCTCAGTCTTAGAAATTTTCTTGTTGGAAAGGGGTGGGGGGAAAGCTTGATACTAGCTGTTTTGCATGGCAGGGTATGAACGAGAATCTAAAAGATGGGTTCAATTATTTTTTAAAATCGCAGTCCTAAACAGTTCCACTGGGAGGAGTGAGTTTTATAATGCAACACAACCTTGGCTGTCCAGTTCATGCCTTGGACTTGGAAGGAGAAAGGTGAGGATATTTTACAAAGGGAAAAGTAAAATAATTGTTATTGAAAAAATTCTACCATGACAAAAAATTAAAGTGTAACCTACAAGCCAAGGAACATCCTGTCAAATTGTCACTGCACCCCAGCTGACACGCTGCTGTTTGACTCAGCTCTGCCTAATTTTGGCACCTTTCATCTCAGAAAACATGGTAAATACTAATTACTTTTAACAGCATTCTAAAGTCGGTCGAGTCATTCAAGCTTATAGTGATGACAGTTTGGGCAATAGGTAGCAATTTTCCTTTGTTGTCATTAGCCTTCTCACATGCTGGGAAACTGAGGCATGGAAGGCTTCAAGGTTCTGGACCAGATTGGTAGTGTTCCAAGAACCAAGCCTTGAGAACTTCCGTCATCTCTAGGAAGTGGCTTTTTGATTCAGCAGTGGTACTTTCCAATGTCAGCACTTGTGTGTGTCAGCAGCTAGGATGACTCCCGTTCAAGGGGCCCCAGATTCTCGGCCTCTGCTTCATCTCAGAAAAGTAGTCTGGCAGTTGAAGAAAACAGAGTGGGTGGGGAAGTAGGGTGAAGCCTCGGTGAGTCTGATGGTTAGGTGACTGAACGGATCTTAGCAAGGCAGAGAAGGGCCTTGTGACTGTGAACTGGTATAACTGGAGCAGATTGGACCAGGCATAGCATTGTCCTTAGAACCCTGATAAGAAGCTGGCAGGACTTACACTATCTCCTCTCTTGATAATGAAGCATCCCAATGCCCAGGCCAAGCCTGACCCCTTGCCTTACTTGTCCTACTCCCTTGGGTGCTGCATACATCCTGTGAACTCTGCAAAGGAGCCGTACTGGGGTGGATTTTCCTGAAACCTTGTTTGCTTTCACCTTCAGCAGTGATCAACACAGCATTTACTCTTGGTTGATCAAAGTGGTCTTAGATAAACTAGATAATTCAACATCGGTCGGACTTTGATCATTGTTTTGAAGTGCTGCAAGACAAAAATGAACCGTTTCCACCAGGTAGAGAAGATTAAATCCATCTTCATGATCCATTGCTTCGGAAAAGTGGGAGAAATATAAACTGACATACCATTTGGAGAATGTCCATACCCACAGAGTAGTCCAACTCTTTATCTCACAGGAAAGGGGGAAAGAGGAAGTGGGAACTGACATTTGAGTGCCTACTGTATGCTGGTCACTTTAATTTAATCTAATCCTCCCTCACAAGACCCTACTAAATAGGTATTATCCCTATTATTAGAAATAACTCTCTGAGGTGCACACATTTGAGAATCAGGAGGCCAAAATCGAAAACCCAGGACTTCCTAGCTCCACATGCTTTTCATGAATATTGTTTACATGCTGAATTGCTCATTTTAAATGAAGGCTGACTATATCCTGAACTCAGCCTATAGGAGGGAAAGGACAGTAGTTGGGTACTGTCTTCATATATGCCTGAGGGCTAAGTCGTTTCAGTCCTGTCTGACTCTTTGCCACCCCATAGACCATAGCCCTCCAGGCTTCTCTGTCCATGGGATTCTCCAGGCAAGAATAATGGGTTGCCATTTCCTCCTCCAGGGGATTTTCCTGACCAAGGGATTGAACTGGCATCTCTTATGTCTCCCGTGTTGGCAGGAGTATTCTTTACCACTAAGCCACTTGGTAAGCCCCATTTCCAGGTGGCGATAGTGATAAAGAACCCCTCTGCCAATGCAGGAGACACCAGAGATGCAGATTTGATCCCTGGCTCAGGAAGATCATCTGGAGGAAGAAATGGCAACCCACTCCAGTATTCTTGCCTGGAGAATCCCATGGACAGAGGAGCCTGGTGGGCTGTGGTCTGTGGCATCGCAGAGTTGGACACAGTTTAGCAGCTGAGTGCACACACACACACACACACACACACACACACACACACACTTTATTTATTTACTTTTGACTATGCTGGGTATTCACTGCTGCAAGAGGGCTTTCTCTAGTTGCAGCGAGTGGGGTCTACCTTCATTGTGGTGCACGGGCTTCTCACAGTCGTGACTTCTCTTGTTGCAGAGCAGAGGCTTTAGGCACACGGGCTTCGGTGGTTGCATCACACAGGATCAGTAGTTGTGGCAGGTAGGCTCATTAGTTGGGGCTCACGGTCTCTAGAGACCAGGCTCAGTAGCTGTGGCACATGGGCTTAATTGCTCCTTAGAGGCATATAGGATCTTCCCAGACCAGGGAGTGAACCAGTGTCCCCTGCATTGGCAGGCGTATTCTTACCCATTGTACCGCTAGGGAAGTCCGGGGTACTGTTTTCTTATATAAGATGGTTATCAGAATATCTTTTCTGACAGGAAGGGCCAGGATGTCAGCCTTGTTTAAAAATCCTATTTGGCTGAAAGATCTGATTCATTGAATGAACACTTTCCAGGCCATGGGATGTAGGTCCTTCCAAAAGGTGACTGATATATAGAGGGAGATACTCTATGACTTTGTGAAAAATCCAATTAGAGTTTAGCCTTAATCACTTGTCAATAAATGTAGGGATACCTTACATTAGAAGGATCTTCAAAGTCATACTGCTCTCACCCTTGTCATAAAAGTAATTATACGACTTCCCTGGTGGTCCAATGGTTGGGAGTCTACCCAGTGATAGGGAACATGGGTTTAATCCCTGGTCCAGGAAGATTCCAGGTGTCTTGGGGCAACTAGGCCCATGCGCCACAACTACTGAGCCTAATGCTGCAACTACTGAAGCCCATGTACCTAAAGCCTGTGCTCCACAACAAGAGAAGCCACTGCAATGAGAAGCCAAAAATCACAACTAGAGAGTAGCCCCTGCTTGCCACAACTAGAGAAAGCCTGTGAGCAGCAGTGAACACCCAGCACAGCCAAAAATAAATAAATAAAAAACTTTTAAAAAGTACTTACAGCTAACTTTATGGAGGGCTTATGTCCCAGAACTGTTCTCTAAGCTTTACATATGTTATTTAATCCTTCAACAATCCTTTGAGGAAGGTATTGTTATTTTCTCCATTTGACAGATGAAAGGCACAGAGAAGTTAAGTAACATGCCCAAGGTTACACAGGAAGGAAGTGGCACAACTGGGATTTGATCTTCTAAACCTAGGCACCTATCAACTACACATTTTGCTGCCTGTCATTCAAAGAAGATTATACATAGGCAAGAAAGGTCGATTGTGTACTTGGAGAAGAGTGTTTTCTCGTTTTCTGTTTCTCGACAAATAGCAAGCTTCTGCCACATGAAGCACCAGGTTCCTTTGCCCGCATTCATGTTAAGCTGCTGGAGAAGCCTGCTGAGTTCAGCTCCTCATCTCTCATTGCAGAGCTTGGCCTCTCTGTCCTCAGCTGGTCTTTAGCATCTTCCTCATGTGATGGGAGTGAGGGGCAACTGCAGACTAGGAGCTTCCTTCTCGGCTGTGGGTTACCCATCCTCTGGTGTGATCACTGTCCTGGACACCCACAGGCAGTAAAAAGTGGCCGACATCCCACTCCTTGGACAGGAAAGATCCCACCATCATCATGGGCTTCAACAGAGATAGGCAGGTCAATTACTTACGCTGAACATCATGGATGAGGTTCATGGATGTGGACTTCACTTGGGAGAGAACAGATCTTCAAGGAGAGCTCTTGGGGAGCCCACCCCTGCTGCTGTGGAGAGGGACTGAGCTCTGGTGACCTTGGCTTCTGATAATGTGTGCTGAAACTCACATCTGCCTCTCTTTTCCTGTGTAAACCAGGATTGCAAAATTACTCACTCCACTCAGAGATGTAAAGAAAACAGTTTCTTTTTTCTCTAGGTCATTCTGTTTTCCCTTATGAGTCCCCACCTGCTCGACAACAAAAGGGAAAAAAACTAATTTTAGTTTCACAGGTTCTAAAATTTTGTCGTCCAATTTTTTAAACAGTTTCTTTAGGTTTAACTCTGTGTCTTGGGGTGAGGGTCTGTCTTTCAGTTTCTTCCATTCTTCTGCCTGCTTTCTGTAAATGGTACTACTCATGCTTCTGAGACCAGGCCCCTGGCTCCTTCACCCCATTGTTATGCCCCTCTTAAATGCAGTGCCTTAGCAGGGCTTATATGGGATTGTGAAACAGTTCTCCTGCTGTGGATGTTCTCTTAATTTATTTCATTCTCTTCAGGCAGAGATGTGGAGAGGAGACGACAGGGGCCCTGGTCTGGTGTGCGACTGTCCACTCCATCTCCTTTTAGTATCAAGCTGCAAGGGGAAGCCTGCGAACCTTTATCACAAGCAGAAGAGTATTCCCTTTATACTAACGAGGAAACTCTGAAATTAAAGTGCTTGGTTCTTGAACCTCTAAAGAGAATGAAGTAAAAGTGCAAGTGTTCGTTTCTCAGCCACACTCCTCTGTCCATGGGATTCCCCTGGCAAGAATACTGGAATGGGTAGCCATTCCCTTCTCCAGGGGATCTTCCCAACCCAGGGATCGAAGCAGGGTCTCCTACATTCCAGGAAGATTCTTTACTCTCTGAATCACCAGGAAAGCCCTCTAAAAAGTTTAGAGTATCCCATCCATTTTTTCCAAGCTTGTTGTTAGTGACTGTCCTGACCTGCCTGAGGCATTACACCTCTAGACAAGCCTCTGGGATGCAGGCTGCAACAATAGAGATTTAGAGAGGAATGAAATGCAGTCTTTCCTCCATAACAACAGGAGATTTATACCAGGACCTGCTACAGATGCCAAACTCCAGGGATACAAGTCCTTTGTATTAGATGGTGTCGTGTTTGCACAGAGTTACAAAGAGTAGGACACTCAGCGCAGCACATAAATAAAGTTGTCTATATTACAAGGAAATAGCAGAGCCCATTCTGGATCTCAAACCCATGTGCTATGCTTATTGCTCAGTCGTGACTCTTTGTGGCCCTATGGACTGGTATCTGAGCCACCAGGGAAACCTTTATTTATATTACTTTATTTATATGTAAACTCAGTTTCTCCATCCTTAAAAATGGGATAATAGTAGTATCTACCTCCTGGAGTAATTACAAAGTTTATATCTGTGAAGATATATAAAGAACTTTTCTTTTGCCATCTCATAGTAAACACTCAACCAATGTAAGCTGTTCATTTATTTATTTAATTTTATTGCCACACCATGTGACTTGTAGGATCTTACTACCCCATCAGGGATTGAACCTGCACCCAGCATTGAAAGTGCCAAGTCCTAATCATTAGACCACCAAGAAACTCCTCAATGTTAGCTATTTAGATTCTGAACACACAAAAAATATTGGATTTTAAGCCTTAGAAGTTCCATATGTATGATATAGGGGGAAAAGCATCGATTTTTCAATATAGACAGCCTAAGTTGCATAATGCTGAACAAGTGATATGGCCACTGTGAGGCTTGGTCTGAAGAACGAGGATGAGAGTATCACAGGACAGCTACCAGGATTAAATAAAATAGTGTATGTGAAACACTTGGTAAAAAGTTGGGCAGATAACTGAGGCTCAACCAATATTTCTTCCCCTTTCTCCTTAGGTCAGTAACATGCTCTTTTATAATGGTTTGCTGTTATATCCTCAACCAGAAATCTTGAGCTTCTATAATCCCCTAACTGGCTGGTGCATAGGAGAAGTTCAACAGATTCACCAACAGATTCAAATAAGCCTCCAATCTGGGACTCAGGACCCAGAACATCTTCCTGTCAAGTGCAGCTGGTCAGAGGACAGTTTCTGTCTTCTACTTTTCAGATCTCATAATATAAATATACATATTTCTCCCTTCTTTACTGTACAGTTTCACTGAGGTCCGTTGGAGGCATTTGCATCTGCTTTCCTCATATTGCTCAACCCACACTTGGAGAGAATTGTGTTTGCATAAATACTAGCAGATGAATTTTTTAAATATCACTTTTTCTCTCCTGGCACTCTGTGAGAGAAATGAGCAAATATAAACAGAAGAGTATCAGACTAGAAATATAGCAGATGGGTTCCTGCTGGGAATCTGGACTTTCCTGGAGTTTACACATTTGGGAGATGTAGGATTATGACAAAATCCACTTGTAATGCTCTTGCTTTTTGTTTCTTGGGCACAGTATTAATTGCTTAATGACTAAGCTTAACTTACACTTTCAGCCCAAATTTTCCCATTGGGAAACAAGCAGGATGCTGTAAGCACTCCATGTAGGAGGGATTCTCTTTTCAAGCCTAGCATAAATCCAATTTGATTGAGATATCAAGGAGAAAAAAAAGAAAACAATGTTTATCTTCGCTCCATGCTGCAAGGGCAGGGGAAAAAAGGAAACACTTCACTTCCCATGTCTAATGGTCCCATGCTTGTGACCAAGAGTTTATTATGGATACTAAAAAATGGGAACAGATTGTACAAACTTCTTGACCAATCCTGATTCGGGTCATCTCAATTCAGACTATACATCCTGAGAGACACATCTATACCCGGGGAGTTGATCATCATTCTTAACTCAGCCTACACCTTTGGCTCAGACTTGATTAGATATTATCTTCATTCATTCATTCATTCAACAGATTTATTGAGCATATGTTATTGACTAAGCACTGCATTAAGAGTGGGAATATAGCAATCAAGAAAATAAGCAAAGTCCCTGACTTCACAAAATTTAGGTCTGGTGGGAAAATAGATACTTATCTTATGATACAGTCATTCCATTACACAGGTATCTTTAAAAAGCACAGTAAAGCAATAGTTTCTATTCCCATCAACTGTAATGTGTTCCAAGAACTGGCCTTGGAAAAAATGGGAGGTAGAAGCTCCCTGTGACCTCCTGCTGTCAGAGCCTCCACGGGGTCTTTAAGACCACCCCAAGGAAGAGGTCCTTATCCACTGTTGGACTTGATTGACCCCTAGCCTTCGTGAGTTAGGGTCTCTTGAAAGACTGCTGTGAATGACTTCTGGATCTCAGGGAAAGCTCCACCTTTAATTAATAAGTATTAACTTGTTTTTTTATTACAAGAATGATTATCAATAGATAAACAAGGCTTAACAAAGGAGGCACTGTGATGTAGGGCAAAGACCATAGGCTTTGAAGTCAGCTCTGAGTTCTAATCTTGTCTCAAACATTAATTAGCTGTGCCCCTTAGGTGAGTTATTTTACTTTTCTGTGGTCTAATGGCCTCATACCCAAAATAGGGGAAAGAGCACTTGACTCTGAATTGTTGAGATTCTTGAAATGAAATAATCACTAAAAAGTACTCAGCATCCTCCTCCATTATGCTCAGGAACTCTATTCTCTATGACGCAGTACTTGCCTTTGAAAGAAAACAGCATTTGCATGAAATACTTAATGACCATCGTACAATTATGAACAATTCGGTAAAGGATAAACTACCTCCATAACTGTCTTTGCCCATCCTAACTAGTATCAACTCTTTCTGCTTCTGGAGCTCAAGACAGAAGCGACCCAACCAGGGAATTCCACAAGAAATCAGAATGCTTTAATAAGAATTCAGAATAAGAGTAAGATACTTTATAAATATTTTAAAAGGAGAGCCTTAGCCTTGTCACACTGAGTGTAGTCCCTGTCTTTTATTTTACTGTTCTTTTCATTCATTGAAAGCATTATCTGCTATCTTCAGGATGCTTGAAAATGTGAGGCTAGCGATAAAATTTGTGGGCCACATTCAGCAGGAAATACACAGCTATATGCTGTGACATTACTTCAAGCAATGTCTGTGTCCTTTAGGACTCCTGTACCAGAAAACCATGAGTTTTATAGCTGAAGAGGGGCTAGATCCTGAAAAAAGTCTGACCAGCAGCTCCTTCTGATTATCTGTCTTATAGATTCCTCCTGAAACCCTCAGGTTATCAACGGGGATATTATTATGATTTACCTCATGGCTAAGTGATGGGGCTAATGTGAAAAGCTCCAAATTTTATACAGTTATTAAATCAAGACATAGTTAAAAAAAACCAGAAGCATATAAAATGTCCAAAACATAATCTATGAATTACATGTCAGCCGTTAATAATGATCATGGTTACCTAATTTTCCATGTGATAACAGAAAAAGCTATATTTAGCAAAAAGTAATGCATAATATTCTATATACAGAATGAGAACAGCTGTGTAAAAGAATGAATCTATGCCTATGAAAGCCCTGGAAAGAAACACACTAAAATGTTAACATTCTGAGTGTGGGAACTATGGCTGGTTCTTTCATTTCTACTTTTATTTTTATATGTTTATATCATCTTAAAAGTGCTTCCCTGGTGGCTCAGATGGTGAAGACTCTGCCTGCAATGCAGGAGATCTGGGTTCAATCTCTAGATCAGGAAGATCCTCTGGAGAAGAAATGAAGACTTCTGAGGCCAAGAATATGAACTTCCCTGAGACGATTTTCACAAATCATTTTCAAAGAAGATTTTCAGTAATTCACCGGTTGGCTCACTAAGGTAAGTTGAATTGAGCAGAGGCAGCCTTCTTCAGGAACTTGATGGGGATCAGGAAGCTTGCCTTGGTCGGGTCTTGGGTTCTGGTCTTTCTTCACAAGGGCTGTAATTGTTCTTTTTCTAGCTGCACAGCCTTGTTAGCATTAGGTCCTCCACTTCCTCTCTCAAGCTTTGATCTTTCCAAGTCATGGCATCTGTGCTCTTCTGTGGGGTGAAGGCGGGTGTGCAGGGGCAGCAGAGACAAAGCCAAAAGCTGAGTCCAGCCCTCACTGTAAGGTCACATGGAGTGGAACATGGCTGCAGACTTAAAAACCCAAAGCAACTCCTGTTCCTCTCTTCTCTTTTTAGATAGTCACCAAACTTCCACATAGCTTGTGAGCAAACCCCATTATCCTCATGATCTGAGTCAGCCTATCTCAAGGAACATTTCATTTTTCTTCAGAAGATTCTCCTGACAGCCAGGCCACATTAACAGTCTTACTTGCATCCCAGCCCTTGCCTCTTGCACATGTGGCTTTTCCTTCTGGCTTCTTGTGACAGTTTAAAAGTCTTTGAGAAGGACTGTGGGCTAGCCAGGCCCACATGAAATCAGACCCATGAAATCAGACCATTAGACATGTTCCAAGAACTCAGCCTACTCCACTCCCTTTTTACTTAGAAAAGTAGAAAAAGTAGGAGTCGTGTCCTAAGCTTCCAGGTCACACGCCCTGTGGCTTCTAAGCCAAGCTAATCTGGATGGGGTAATGTCCCCAGATCTTGCAGCAGAGTTTCAGCCTTAGTTGCCCACTAAGTGTTCACTCCCAGTGCTGCCTGGAGCCTTGGCCTTGAGCTTTCCGTTCAGCTCAACTGTTATGCTTTGAGATAAGATTTTTGGGGAAATGATGCATCCTAAAAATCCCCAACAAAGAAGTACAAAGAAGTAATTTAAATTAATGTCTTGACTCTTGCCACCCAGATAACTTATAACCAGAAAGGGAATGGCCCTGGATCAATATCATCGTGTCCCTGATTAGAGCCTTACGGCAACCTGGACAAAGAATTCCAAGCCCTAGGACTCAGAACTTGTAAACCAGAGAGGACAGCAGTCAGGTGACTTGTCCAGCCAGGTTTTACTGGACAGTTCAGTGTTAGCAGGTCCAGAGGGGGCTGCACTTAGCCTGAGTCAGCCTGGGTGTGACAAGCCACAGCGCCGATGTCACCTTTGCAAGCCAACCAAGTTCCCTGCCCCCTCCACCCCCTCTGCTGCTGTCAGCCACCTCTGCCAACTAGTTCACTTTGTTTCTATTTTCCTCCCTCTCCTTCTCTCTCTGGGCAGCCACCTCCTCTGCTATTTACCCCCAGTAACATACCCGCTGATCTCCAGAGTGCTGCTGTTGAGTTTGGTGACTCATTTGTTACTTAGGTATTTTGGGTTCATCACTCTTCAGCCACGTTACTGAGAAGAACCACACAGAACCAAAACAGAGAGGAGAGGAAATGGGGGCGTGCAGATGGGAGGGGATGGGGCAGAAATCCAAGAGCTGCTGTGGAAAAATTCAGCGGAGGTGCTGTTGTCAAAGCTTGGACTCAGAGAACAAGGCCACTCCAAAAGCAACAACGGGAAGGAAACAGTGCTTTGATTACAACTTCATTGAGAGTCCTGGACACACACCCCAGAACTCTCCCACAGGGAGATGGTGTGTTCAGGAATCCAGAAGAATCGTCATTGCTCTTTGGGAATATTTACGAACAACCACACCCAAGCTGTTGGCCAAAGCAAGGTGGAAGGGTGCAGTTACGGGTCAGCCAAGCACCGCCTACAAAATACAGTGCAAATCATTTGCCCTAAACTTCCCCAATAACCATGCACCTATGGCTCAACTATCTAGATTTGTCTTGTGGACAATATCTGGTATGAAGTTGCTGCTGTCCAGAATAGACAGATACTGCTTATGCTGTCAACGATGGGAAAATCCTGTGTGATAGGTCAGCCAGAAGATTCATGAATATGTATATTTCAGAGGCTCCCAGAAAGTTGTCTCAAAATTAATTTTCCTGAAATGGTTCCCCAAAGACCATTGGTTCCCATGATGCTTCGGCTTGCACTGTAAGTATGCCTTGTTCTATTTTCAATCTTTTTAGTAAGAGTATTGAGTTACTGTTTGTGACATTTGTCATCCGTTCCTAGTTTGGGACTTGCAAGATTAGCATGCTGGGAGATATTAATTCCTTTCTAATCATGCATTCTTTAATTCGACAAATATTTTCTAAATGCTTGATGTTGGAGGCAGCTCTTCAGGTCCAAAGCTGAGGAATGAGATGGAGAAATTCCACAACAGGATTGTGAACCCTATCTGAGAGAAAAGAAACTGAGGAGAATAGAGTGAGGACTGATTCATGACAAATCTCAAGATTATTGAATTTGGGGCTATTAATTCTTTCTTACACAGCTTGGTATGTTAAATGAGTTCATTGTACCTAACAGCTGCTATATGAAAAGCATTTTCCTGGAAATAGTAAGAAATATTAAAAAGGTATATTGTGAAAATCATGTACTGGGATGACGGAGCAGATAGATAGAAGGATCCAGGTCTCTGATGGCACATGCCACCATCTTACCCAAGACAGTAACAAATCAGTAATCACGTAGATCACATTCTCTGATCTATTAGACAAAAGTAAAGCTTACTTAAAAATTTAATATCTAGGGGGGTTCTGGAGGGGGAGCATATGTAAACCCATGGTGATATCATGGCATTGTATGGCAAAAACAATAAAAAAAAAAGAAAAAAAAAAGAAAAAAAAATAAAGAAAATCATAAAAAGATAAAAAACAAACAAACAAACAAACAAAAATTTAATATCTAAATATTCTTCTAAATAACATGAGTTAATAAATCATAGCTGATAGGCCAAAGGAAAAAGATTGTGATTAAAATTAGTATAGACAGCTAAATAATTAAATATATTTCAAAACTTATGTGATACAGTAAGAACTTCATAGAAATCTATAGAAACTTGAAAATGATTCTTATAAAAGAAGAAAAACTAGAAATTAATGTGACATTGTCCAACTCAGGACACTGGAAAAATGGATAGCAGCATACACACAAAGAAAAAGAAGAAAAGAACTACTGTAGAGGAGAAATTAATTAAATAGAAAACAAAGTTGCAGTAGAAATGATCACAAAAACAAAAAGCTGGAGGTTTGAAAGACTAATAAAATTCACAGATTAAAAGAAAAAATCACTACATATATATAGAATTTTTGAAAATAAGAGAATTAAAAAGAATAAACTTCATGCCGCTAAATTTGGACACTTATATGAAATGGCCAGTTCCCTAGAAAAAGGAAACTTACCAAAACTGACTCAAGAAGGAATAGAAAACTTAATTAGACAGCTATAGTTATATTTTGAAAATTGAATTGGTAGTTTACAAATGAAAATGAAAACACAACTCTCCAAAACCCATGGGATGTAGCAAAAGCAGTTCTAAGAGGGAAGGTTATAGAGATGCAAGCTTATCTCAGGAAACAAGAAAAATCTCAAATAAATAATCTGAACTTACACTTAAAGGAACTAGAGAAAGAAGAACAAACAAAACAAAAGGTTAGAAGAAGGAAAGAAATTATAAATATCAGAGCAGAAATAAATGAAGTAGAGATTTTCATTTATTTTTTATTAAAAGTGTTTATTTTTATAAATGTTTCATTAATAATAATGTGTAGTGATTTTTCTTTTAATCTGTGAATTTTATTAAAAAAATCTTCATAAACAATAGAACAGATCAATGAAACTAAAACCTGGTTCTTTGAAAAGATAAACACAATTGAAACACCTTTAGCCAGACCCATCAAGAAAAAAAAAAGGAGAGGGCCCAAATCAATAAAATCTGAAATGAAAGAGGAGAAATTACAACTGATACCACAGAAACACAAAGGATCAAAAGAGAATACTACAAGAAACTATATGCCAATAAAATGGACAACCTAGAAGATATAGACAAATTCTTTAAAAGGTGAAATATCTCAAGAACTGAACCAGGAAGAAATAGAAAATATGAAGAGACCAATGAAATTAGATCAATAATTAAAGAACTCCCAACAAAATCCAGGACCAGATGGTTTCACAGGTGAATTCTATCAAACATTCAGAGAAGAATTAATACCAATCTTTCTAAAAGTATTCCAAAAAATTGCAGAGGAAGAAATACTTCTGAATTCATGCTATGAGGCCACCATCATCCTGATACCAAAATCATAATACTCAACAATGAAAAGCTGAAAGCATTTCCTCTGATATGAGGAAAAAGACAAGAATGCTCACTGTTGCCACTTTTATTCAACATGGTATTGGAAATCCTAGACATGACAATGAAAGAAGACAAATAAATAAAGGAATCCAAATTGGGAAGGAACAAGTAAATCTGTCACTGTTTGCAGATGACATGAGACTATACACAGAAGAATCCTAAAGATACCACCAGAAAACTACTAGAGCTCTTCGATGAATTTGGTAAAATGGTAGGATGCAAAATTAATAGACAGAAATCTGTTGCATTTCTATACACAAACAATGAAGAATCAGAAGGAGAAATTAAGGAAACAATCCATGACATCAAAAAGCATAAAATACCTAGAAATAAATGTACCTAAGGAAGTAAAAGACCTGTACTTGGAAAACTGTGAGACACCACCCTTATGGCAGAAAGTGAAGAAGAACTAAAGAGCCTCTTGATGAAGGTGAAGAGGAGAGTGAAAAGCTGGCTTAAAATACAACATTCAAAAAAAAGCTAAGATAATGGCATCCAGTCCCATCACTTCATGGCAAATAGATGGGGAAACAATGGAAAAGTGACAAACTTTATTTTCTTGGCCTCCAGAATCACTGCAGATGGTGAGTGCAACCATGAAATTAAAAGATGCTTGCTCCTTGGAAGAAAAATTATGACAAACCTAGACAGCATATTAAAAAGCAGAGTCATCACTTTGCCAACAAAGGTCTGTATAGTCAAAGCTATGGTTTTTCCAGTAGTCATGTACGGGTGTGAGAGTTGGATCATAAAGAAGGCTGAGAACCAAAGAATTGATGTTTTTGAATTTTGGTGTTGGAGAAGACTCTTGAGAGTCCCTTGGACTTCAAGGAGATCAAACCAGTCAATACTAAAGGAAATCAATCCTGATTGATTGCAGGGACTGATGCTGAGGCTGAAGCTCTAACCTTTTGGCCACCTGATGCTAAGAGCCCACTCATTGGAAAAGACCCTGATGCTGAGAACAACTGAAGGAGAAGGAAAAGGATATGACAGAGGACAAGATGCTTGGATAGCATTATTGACTCAATGGACATGAGTTTGAGCTAGCTCTAGGAGATGGTAGAGGACAGGGAAGCCTAGCATGCTGCAATCCATGGGGTCACAAATAATTGGACATGACTGAGCGACTGAACAACAACAAAGAGATGGAAAGATAAAGCTTGTTCTTGGATTGAAAGAATTAACACTGTTAGAATGACTGTACTACCCACAGTCATCTACAGATTCAATGAATCCCTATCAAAATACCAATGGCAGACTTCCCTGGTGGTGAAATGGATACGAATCCACCTGCCAATGCAGGGGACATCAGTTGGGTCCCTGGTCCAGGAACATTCCACATGCCACAGAGCAACTAAAGCGCATGCATCACAAATACTGAGACTGTGCACCACGACTGCTGGAGCCTGAGCTCTCGAGGCCCTGCAAGCCACAATTACTGAGCCCGCATGCTGCAACTACTGAAGCCCATGTGCCTGGAGCCTGTGCTCCACAATAAGAGAAGCCACTGCAATGAGAAGCCCACACACCACAATGAGTAACCCCCACTCACGTCTACTAGACAAAGCATGCACACAGCAACAAAGATCCAATGCAACCAAAAAATAAATGAATAAACAAATAATAAAAAAAATACCAATGGCGTTTTTCACAGAACTAGAACAAATAATTTAAAATGTGTATGGAAACATAAAAGGTGCTAAATAGCCAAAAGAAGAAAGAACAACAGAGCTGGAGGAATCACACTCCCTGACTTCAGACTCTACTACAAAGCTCTAGTAATCAAAATAGTATGGTACTAGCACAAATAGGGACACATAGATCAATGCAGCAGAATACAGAGTCCAGAAACAAACCCATACACTTACGGTCAATTAATCTATAATAAAGGAAGCAGGAATATACAGTGGTGAAAGGAGTCTCTTCAATGAGAAGTGTTGGGAAAACTGCAAGCTACGTGTAAAAGAATGAAATCGGAACATTCTGTAACACCATATACACAAATTAACTCAAAATGAATTAAAGAACTAAATGTAAGACCAGAAACCATAAAACTTCTAGAGGAAAACATAGGCAAAACACTCTTTGGCATAAATTGTAGCAATGGATTTTTGGATCTGTCTCCTAAAGCAAAGGAAATAAAAGCAAAAATAAACAAACAGGACCCAATTAAACTTAAAAGCTTTTGCACAGCAAAGGAAACCATTGACAAAATGAAAAGACAATCTACTGAATCTAACAAATTAAGTTTCTTTCCATTTAAAAATTAGAATATCAGCAAGACACCAAAATATTAATAATATATTAACATACTCTTTTAAGAGAACAATACAGTTTAGAGAAAGATGTAAGTAAAAGTTATCTAATTTAGTGAAGTGCTTTTTTTTCACATTTCTTTTACTGTTATCATTATTTAGTTTATCTACAATTTTCCCTCTGTCTCGAGTGTATAACAGTGTTTTTTTAATTTGAAATATAGTTGATTTGTAATAATCTGTTAATTTCTGCTATACAGCAAAGTAATTCAGTTACATACACATATAAACTTTCTTTTAAAAATATTCTTTTTCATTATGATTTATTATAAAATATTGGAGATAGTTCCCCGTGGTATACAGAGGGACCTTGTTATTTATCCATTCCATATATGGTAGTTTGCATCTGCTGACCCCAAACTCCCACTCCATCCTTCTCCCATATCCTCTGCCCATTCACAACCCCAAGTCTCTTCTCTGTCTATGTCTATGAGTCTGTTTCTGTTTCATAAAAGTTCATTTGTGTCATATTTTAGATTCCACATATAAGTAATATACGGTATTAGTCTTTCTCTTTCTGATTTACTTCACTTAGTATGATCCTCTCTAGTTTCATCCATGTTGCTGCAATTGGAATTATTTTGTTCTTTTTTATGGCTGAAGAGTATTCCATTGTCTATATGTATCTCATCTTCTTTATCCATTCATCTGTCAGTGGCCATACAGCTTGTTTCTATGTTTTGGCTATTGTGTATAGTGCTGCTGTGAACATAGCGGTGCATGTATCTTTCTGAATTACAGTTTCGTTTGGATATATGCCCAGGAGAGAGATTGTTGGATTATATAGTCACTATTTTTAATTTTTTGAGGAACCTCTATACTGTAAAACAACTTTTCATTCACTTATTTTTAGACTTGAAGGCTCAGTCTCCAAGTGAACAAATAAATGAGCTGATTTGTTCATTCATTCATTCTACTAATACTTATAACAGCCTAAGCCAAACAATACATGGTCCTTACTTTCTTGGAGCATACATTCTAGGACAAGACATTATATATATATATATAATTTATTTATATAAACCAGCAATGAAATAGAGGTGTGCACAGGATATCTTGTAGAATGGAGGAGCAGCAGCTAAACAGGGAATTAAGGAAGGCTTAGTAGAGGAAGAGATGTTCAAGAGGGATGTTCAGCAGTTAGTTAGCTGGACCAAAGAGGAAAGGCTAGGAGAGCACCAAGGAGGAGAGGCTGGGGTATAAATCATCCTGTGTATATTATTAAGTGTGATCAGAAAGAGAAAGTAGTAGAGTACATGGCTGAATAAGAGTCAGAGAGGCAGGCAGGGGCATATCAGGAGGGATTAAAAGTTAAAGTGATTTTGCTTTTGTTTTGGTTTGCCACACCTCACAGCATGCAAGGTCTTAGTTCCCTGACCAGGGATTGAACCTGTGCCCCTTCAGTGAAAGCATGGATTCTTAACCACTAGATTTCCAGGGAAGTCCCAGGGTGTTTTAATTTTATCTTGAAAGCTACCGGGGAACCATCTAATTAACTTAAGCAGGGAAATAACATGATCTGATTTGTATTTTCTAGCAGATTGGAGAAGAAGCAATTAGAGACCGCTATAGTGATGCAAGTGACAGATGACAAAGGTGTCACTAAAGTAGATGCATTGGAAATGGGTCAACAGATGGTAGGAGGCAGACTCTAGAAGCCTAAGTAACTGATCAGATGTGCAGGCGAGTGAAGGATGAGTCCAAGGGCATGGCCTCACTTCTGGCTTGACAATTATGAGGCTGGTGATGCTTGTCACTGAGGCAGGAGGAGAAATAGGTTTATGGGAGAAAATGATGCGTTTAACTGAAATCTGTTACCACCAATGTGGAGAGAAGTTTGAGTTGAACGCATTTAGCACAGATTTGGGACTGAGGGTCATATGTGGAAGCTGAAGCAATGTTTTTGATGGAAGACCACCCAAGAAATGTCGTAAGTAGACCAGGAGAGCAAAAGGCTGAGGGCAGAGCCTCCTTTTGTTTGATCAAAGAATGAAGCAGAGAAAGTATGAAGAAGGAGGAGAGAATGGTGTCACGAAAACCAAAGGAGGAGAAATGTCAAGGAGGGAGGTTCCGTGCTAATAAGGACTGTAGAGAGGTAAGGTCAGATACTGTTGGCCACACGGCAGTCACTGGTGACCTTGAAGAACAATTTCATTGGTATAAGAAGGCTGATTTCCAGATTTAAGATTATAGTAGCCTTTCAGGTGAATAGGAGATGGAAGTGGAGACAATAATAAGTAGACTCTACAGACCTGGCTTTGAAGGAAAGAGAGAGGGCTAGCATCAGGAGAGAGGAGCAGTGTGTGGATGAATAAAAGTGGTTTTTAAAGAGAAGAGGTGAAAATATTTACGTGCTGTCAGGAAAGATCAAGTGAAAGGGAAGCTTAGAGTAAGGGAGATAGAGGGGATGATTAATAGAGTCAGAGTTTCCTGAGGAGGAGGCAGAGATCAGATGGAGGGATTAGCCTTGAACTGGAGAAAGAATCATCCTGAAACAGGAGGGAAGGAGGAAAGGATAGAATTAGAGTTTTTAGCTTGTAGGTGCTGGGGAGGGAACTCAGGGAGTTCCAACCTGATGGCTTTTGATTTTCTGGTAGGGTGGAAATGAAGATGATTTGCTGACATCTTGAGGGTTTGGGAAAAAATAAGGAAAGGGTGAAAGAGAAGAATGACAGATTAAATAGGTAGAATGTTAGAGAATGGCTGATATTCATGGACCAAGAAGAAGGATCTGGGAGGAGAATGCTGGAGAAGATAAGAAGGCAAGGCCACTGGTGTTGAGGAGTCAAGGGCATGTAAGATCATGTGACATAAGTCTTCCACATGAAAATCAGAGTTTTGCAGTTTTATGGCATAAGAGGTGGTGGAGAAAAAATAAGAATGTGAACCAGATCCCAAGTCCTAGGTGAAGCTTCAATACTTTGGTCACCTGATGTAAAGAGCCGACTCATTGGAAAAGACCCCTATGCTGGGAAAGATTGAAGGCCAAAGGAGAAGGGGGTGGCAGAGGACGAGAAAGTTTCATAGCCCCACTAACTCAATGGACATGAATTTGAGCAAACTCTGCGAGACAGTGAAGGACAGGCAAGTTTGGCATGCTGCAGTCCATGGGTCACAAAGAGTCGGACGTGACTTAGCAACTGAAAAGCAACAATAGGTGAAGGTTGGGAGATTCATGATTCCAGCCAGTGATTCAGAGGAAATATTGTTATAAATTATCATATTTGATTTGATCTTAAAGTTTTTGTTGATTTAACACAGTAACAAGGTTTCAACTCTGTAAGTGTAATATATAACTTTTAATGACAGATTTCAAGCAAACATATTTTAAGTATGAAGAATAATATATTTGGTAGTAATTTGCCACCACATAAAAAATGATCTAAAAGGAGGCAGGGAGTCAAGTGCCCTTCAGCATTCCCAGTTAGCTACTGTCTGTTCACTCCTCCTTTCACTCCAATTCTTCAACAACCCAACAATATTTATTGAACATTTACTATGTTTCAGATCCCCATCACTGGGATGCACAAGATATATCTCAACTCATCAGTTTCAAAACACACATCTCCTGCCCTCTTCCCAGTTTTTTAGTATCTCTGAAATCCATTGGGATACTTCTTACACTGATGTCAGTCAGGTTTCAGTCACGATGGAGTCATCATGGTCTGCCCAGGTTCAAACTTACTCTTAGCTGTCCATGTTGTCATTTTTTCAGTTGAGTTAAGTACATTGTTGGTAATAACATGTTGAGCTTGGTTGCCATTTAAATTACCAAAAATTACACTTTCGTTTGTTGTTGAAATGAAAAGTGATTAAAATGAGAAAGAAAAGTGATTGTATTTGCAGAAGGCATGAAAATAGCAGGACATGAAACTGACATTAATTAGCAAAGCAGATATTCATCACTGGAGAAATTACCACAATTCCATTCATTATTGCAAAAAATAAGAACCAAGTGTTTAATGGGACTCATGAAAGAAAAAATACCTACAAACAAATGAAAGTTTGCTATGTTTTGTTATTGGTATAGACACAAAATAATTGCCTAGGATAAGCCAAGCAATACAGTTGAAGGCAGGGAGAATTGTTCCATATTTCAAAGTTATGAGGGGCTGGTGTGACAAATTCCTGGTCATAGAGTTGTGGTTAAGGCATCATGTCACAGTTTAGTTGTCAGGATTTTTTTTTTCTTAGTGAAACATAAAATGATGATGTGTCTTAAATGTGTTTTAGAATGAATGTCCTAGAACTATCTAAATATTTTGTTTTAGAGAAACAAAATGTCAGATCTGGAAGAACAAATTCCTTCCTTTACAAATGAGGAAACTGAGTCCCAGGATGTAAGAGGCTGGCCCAGGATTGCACCACACAGCTTGTCAGAGGCAGAGGAAATTTATTTACTGTAGAAGATATTGTTGAGCCTTCTGGCAAAGAAGCAAGAAAAGATAAAACTTACATAAAGGCTTAATGGCCCAGACCTCTGTTAAAAACCCTGTGATTGCTTTTTTTTCCTATTGGAAAGATGATAAACAGATTTAGTAACTACTAATCTTTGACATGCTTCTGATTTCTGCCATCATCTGTATCAATTTAATCCCCTTAACCACTGTCTTCACTGGCTTTATGGCTTAACCATTTCATAGAGTACACAATCTCAGTGTCCTGTTTTCTTTTTCTCAAGAAAATTTCAAGTATATAAGGCAGTTTTAATACCGATTTAGATAGCAATCTATTATTTGATGTGACGTATTTTTTGACTACTTAAGAAAACTAAGTTTCTTACTGTCAGTCTTCCCCTGGAGCTAAGATAGTTAAGGACAGCAGGTGTACAAACTCAAGAGGCACAATTAAACCAAGGACAGTGGTGGTATCCTGTCCTGTCCATCTGATGAAAGCATCATGGAGTAATTAGAGAATTATCACTTCCTTCCCTTTCCTTTGGCTCCATGCTGTCAAAGAAGCCAGCTCTTTGTTTACCATCCACAGCTCCTAATGTTGGTAAGAAAATACAGCACAGAGTGTGAAAATAAAGATGCTGTTGCTACTGCTAAGTCGCTTCAGTCGTGTCCAACTCTGTGAGACCCCGTAGACGGCAGCCCACCAGGATCCTCCGTCCCTGGGATTCTCCAGGCAAGAACACTGGAGTGGGTGGCCATTTCTTTCTCCAATGCATGAAAGTGAAAAGTGAAAGTGAAGTTGCTCAGTTGTGTCGGACTCTTAGCGACCCCATGGACTGCAGCCTACCAGGCTCCTCCGTCCATGAGATTTTCCAGGCAAGAGTGCTGGAGTGGGGTGCTATTGCCTTTCCTGGAAAATAAAGATGAGAGGTACTTAATTTTCTAGTCTTGCAGTGGAAAGCTCCCGACATTTGTGGTAAGAATTTCATGGCCAGCAGTTGGAATACTTTAACCAAATAAGAGTCTAAAAAAAATGATGCTTGTTTTGGTTGTAATAGCTGCTATTATTTTATTCTTACTAAATAATGGTATTCTGGTCATCAGTCATACTAGGCAGTTATAAATTATTACTGTTTATAAATAAATCACTCTAAGGGCCTTAGGAGGATTTAGAGATAGTAGGAGAGACCCTATGTTTCTCTTCTCCCCTCTTTGAGGCTCCTTTTATCTCTCAGTGTTCCAGTACAGGAGAGGTTTACCCTTTTTTTCACAGTAAAATTGATCCCTAGTGTATCTTCTTATTCATCCTTCTGATCCTTCTTTTTTGTAAATAAAAACCTTACAAGTTGTAAGCAGCTAATAGCTGGTTACAGTTTTTAGAAAACTAGATTAGATTAATTAATTCATGGTGGCTTCCAGTTTTTCCTTATTAGCTCCAGAAAATTCACCCTCCTTTGGTCCCTTTTAAACAGCTTAGAGATTGGCATGTATTTGACTTTACACTCTGAAGCAACATCCTGGCAGTCGCCCACAGCTATGTTAAGTTCAAAGGACGTTGCATTGGCGTACTTCTCACAGAGGAAATGAAAGGCAGGCTTGATCAGTTTGCAAGGCCCACACCACGTGGCTAACTCAACTTCTCTGAGTTTATCACCTGCAAGTTGAAGACTTCCTGAAAATCATACTTTCTCTTCATCTGTTTCACCACTTTGACTGTGGGGTCTGACAAGCAACTATAAGAAATAATGGAGGTGGATCCAAAACATTGGACCAAGCTTCCCAATCCTTTTTCTATATTAAAACATCAGTTGAAATCAACTGAGCAGAAACTCCTTGGTAGTCCAGTTGTTTTGACTCTGTGCTTTCATTGCTGAGGGTCGGGGTTCAATCGCTGGTTGGGGAACTAGGATCACACAAGGAACAGTGCAACCAAAACATGTATATATATATATATATATATATATATAGTATATATAGTTGTGTATTCATTATTATGTAGCATTTTCTTATGTTACTAATACTCTTAAGAACAATTATTAATAGCTGCATAATATTTCACTGTGAATATAACATACCTTTTTAAAAAAATCTTTTCTGTGATTATAGATTTAAGGTGTTTTCAGGATTTTGCAATTGTAAATAATGCTACAATGAACATCTTTTTACATTCATTTTTTTCGGTGAGAGATAAGATTAACTACTTTCAGGCTGCCTGGGTATTTTTCTTAATATTCTGGATTGGTAATTAGTGGCCTGAAAGTAATAAATGTGTTTAAATTGATTGTATTTAAAGAGGAACTTTTTTCTTTTTAGAAGTATGTACATTTACCTATCATCATCAGGGCTGGACTCCTTGTCCCAGAGAATAATTGAGCATGTGTTCAGCAGCCTGGGATGAACACTGCCCTTTTTCCCTTTTCCAGAGTGTGGAAAGACATGGCAGGTGAGTGAGAGAGGGGGAGTTTAGAGGACGAGCAGTGATTCTGTGCCTAAAAACTTCTGCTCTGTTACCAGGAAATGGTCAAATACTGGAAAATATTTTGTAAATATCACTTTTTCCTGCATTTCCAATTAAATGATACATTCCATGAAACCCGAGTGAACCCCAGACCCCTTGCAGTCATTACAGGACTATACGATTGTAGGTTCAGAAACCCAACACCATCAGGATCTGGGCCAGGAGAACGGGTTCTGGCCTTGGTGGGAGTAATCCCCTAGCTTGGCACCTAGTAGCTTCAAAGGATAATTTGATCCAAAACCCTTAGGTCACACTATTTAACACAGCTGCTAGAACACACACCCTATAAACAGGAAATACCTTAGGAAGTACAACTGAAGATTTATTTTTATTTTTTAAGAAACTACTAAAAAGCCTGAGCTGAGGATGACATTTATCTGACATTACAGTTAACAACATAGAAGTGCTTCCCCCAAAGCCTTGTTTTTATGTTTTGAGCAATTGTGTGCCCACTGCTGTTTAGTAGGTACTAAAACTCTTCCAATTAATCTATCACTCATTTTGCTTTGTAAAATGAGTATGTCTAGTCAGGGGATTTGTAAGTTGCATAGTTCATTTTTGCTGTCATAGAAAACAAAAAGATTTACTAAACCCTAAACCAATATTCAGATACCACTGTGCTTGGAGTAAAGACAATTTAGCACCAAGAAAAAGGAAAACCGTATAAAACAGAGAATGAGGAGGCTCTAGCTGGTTGAATAGCATCAGGAAAGATTAAAGTTAAGAACTGCCTACTTCTAGAAATGAATTACTTGTGTGGTGACAACATGATTCATCTACCCCTGTGCCAGCTTCCTCTCCTGCCCTGGCTGTGTTCCATTTGTTTCAGTCACACAGCCTCATCATCTAGGCTATTTCATACCACAGGGCCTTTGCACATGCTTCACAGCACCTGGAATGCCACTGTTCCTTTCTCCTCCTCTCTTTATTGAAGTCCTGCTCACCCTTTTTCTTTAAAAAAATTTTTATTTGAGTAGAGTTACTTTAAAAAGTTGAATTAGTTTCTGCTATGCAGCAAAGTGAGTCAGATATACATATACATATGTCCCCTCTTTCTTGGATTTCCTTCCATTTAGGTCACCATAGATTACTGAGTAATGTTCCCAGTGCTATACAGTAGGTTCTCATTAGTTATCTATTTTATATATAGAATAAATAGTGTATATATTGCAATCCCCTAATTCATCCCACTCACCCCCACCTTTCCTCCTTGGTATCCACACATTTGTTCTCTACATCTGTGCCTGAAATTTCTGCTTTGTAACTAAGATTGTCTATACCAATTTTTTCAGATTTCACATATATTTGCTAATTACAGTATTTGTTTTTCTCTTTCTGACTTACTTCACTCAGAATGACAGTCTCTAGGTCCATCCATGACTCTACAAATGACCCAATTCCATTCCTTTCCACCATGGGCTTCTCAAGTGGCAAGGTGGTAAAGAATCTGCCTGCCAATGCAGGAGACACAAGAGATGCAGGTTCAATCCCTGGGTCAGGAAGACCCACTCCAATATTCTTGCCTAGAAAATTCCATGGACAGGGGACTCTGGAGGGCTACAGTCCATAGAGTTGCAAAGATTTGAACATGACTGAGTGACTTAGCATGCACATAATATTCTGTCATATATTAATATTCATATACATATTCTTTATCCATTCCTCTGTTGATGGATATTTAGGTTGTTACCCTGTCAACACAATCTAAACATGGGTGGAAAACCTAGATAGGCATTTCTCCAAAAAAGACATACAGATGGCCAAAAAGCACATGGAAAGATGCTCAACATCGCTGATTATTAGAGAAATGCAAATAAAAGTACAATGAGATATCACCTCACACCGGTCAGAATGGCAATTATCACAATAATTGCACAATTATCACAACTCTACAAACAAGAAATTCTGGAGAGGGTGTGGTGAAAAGGGAACCCCCTTGCACCGCTGGTGAGAATGTAAATTGATGCAGCCATTATGGAAAACAGTATGGAGGTTCCTTTAAAAGCTAAAAACAGAACTATCATGTGACCTAGCAACTCCACTACTGGGTATATACCCAGAGAAAACCATAATTAAAAAGATACATCTACTCCAATGTTCATTGCAGTCCTGCTTATTCTCGAAGGCTAAGGTGTCAGTTGATTTTGTTAGAGCTTGAAGACAGCATAAAATGAGAGATGCATGTGCTCATGCTAAGTCACTCTAATTGTGTCTAACTCTTTGAAACCCTGTGAACTGTAGCCAACCAGGCTCCTGATTCCATGGGATTCTCAAGGCAAGAATACCGAGGTGGGTTTCCATGCTCTCCTCCAGGGGATCTTCCCTCCCAGGGGTTGAAACTGCATCTCCTGTAGCTCCTGCACTGTAGCCTGATTCTTTACTGCTGAGCCACTGGGGAAGCCCTGGAGTGAGATATAACTGGATTTAAATCTTGGTACCCTTTTTAACTAGATGGATGATCTTAGGCAAGTTAACTTGAGTCTGTTTCCTCCTTAGTTAATAGAGTTAATACCTTGCTTGCTGGAGCGTAGTAAATATTAAGCCATAATATATACAGTCCTTGACATACAGTAGAAACTCAGAAAATGTCAGTGTCCTTTTGCCATGCCTATCTTCCAAGCCTCCCTTGATTCTCTAGGCAGCGTCATTTTATTCGAAGCTTAGAGTATGAGCTTGTGTCTTATCTCTGAGTTCCCAGAGATATACAGTATTCAAATTCTTCATGATCCATTTAAGTCATAGAGCTTCCACATGGAATTTTAAATTTATTTATTTATTCAATAAATATTTGTTTGAGGAAATCAGATGGCAGTTCCTACCACTGTGTTTTTAATAAGTTGTTTTCTTCCTTTAGACTAGAGCTTCTCAACTTTGATACTATTGAGACTTGGGCCAGATAATTCTTTTTTGTGAGGGCTATTCCATGCACTGTGGGATGTTGAGAAGCTTCTGTGGCCTCTATCAATTAGAAGCTGGTACCAACTCCCCAACCCAGGTGTGACAACCCCAAATGTCTCCAGACATTGACTGCTCTTGGTTGAGAAAAACTGCTTTGGAATGTTGCTCCTTTGGCTATCCTCTCTCTCTCTCTCAGTTCAGTTCCATTCAGTTCAGTTTATTTGCTCAGTCATGTCTGACTCTTTGTGATCCCATGGACTACAGCACGCCAGGGCTCCCTGTCCATCGCCAACTTCCAGAGCTTGCTCACACTTATGTCCATTGAGTCAATGATGCCATCCAACCATCTCATCCTCTGTCATGTCCCCTTCTCCTCCTGCCTTCAATCTTTCCTAGCATCAAGGTCTTTTCAAACGAGTCAGTTCTTCACATCAGGTGGCCAAAGTATTCGAGCTTCAACTTCAGCATCAGTCCTTCCAGTGAATATTCATGACTGATTTCCTTTAGGATGGACTGGTTGGATCTCCTTGCTGTCCAAGGGACTTTCAAGAGTCTTCTCCAACACCACAGTTCAAAAGCATCAATTCTTCAGCATTCAGCTTTCTTTTTGGTCCAACTCTCACATGCATACATGACTACTGGAAAAACCGTAGCTTTGACTATATAGACCTTTGTCGGTCAAGTAGTGTCTCTGCTTTTTAATACGCTATCTAGGTTGGTCATAGCTTTTCTTTCAAGGAGCGAGTGTCTTTTAATTTCATGGCTGCGGTCACCATCTACAGTAATTTTGGAGCCCAAGAAAATAGTCTGTTACTGTTTCCATTGTTTTTCCATCTATTTGCCATGAAGTGATGGGACTGGATGCCATGATCTTAGTTTTTTGAATGTTGAGTTTTAAGCCAATTTTTTCACTCTCTTATTTCACTTTCATCAAGAGGCTCTTTAGTTCCTCTTCACTTTCTGCCATTAAGAGTGGTGTTGTCTGCATATCTGAGGTTATTGATATTTCTCCTTGAATCTTGATTCTAGCTTGTGCTTCATCCACCCTGTCATTTTGCATGATGTACTCTGCATGTAAGTTAAATAAGCAGAGTGACAATATACAGCCTTAACGTACTCCTTTCTCAATTTTGAACCAGTTCATTGTTCCATGTCTGGTTCTAACTGTTGCATCCTGACCTACATACAGATTCTTCAGGAGGCAGGTAAGGTGGTCTGGTATTCCCATCTCTTTAATAATTTCCCATGGTTTGTTGTGATCCACACAGTCAAAGGCTTTAGCATAGTCAATGAAGCAGAAGTAGATGTTTTTCTGGAATTCTCTTGCTTATTCTTCCCTTGTGGGCTTCCCTTGTGGCTTAGCTGGCAAAGAATCTGCCTGTGATGTGGGAGATCTGGGTTCAATCCCTGGGTTGGAAAGATCCCCTGGATAAGGGAAAGGCTACCCACTCCAGTATCCTGGCCTGGAGAATTCCATAGACGGTACAGTCCATGGGGTTCCAAAGAGTTGGACACGACTGAGTGACTTTCATTTTCACTTGCTTTTTCTATGATCCAGTAGATATTGGCAATTTTATCTCTGGTTCCCCTGTCTTTTCTGAATCTAACTTGAACATCTGGAATTTCTCAGTTCATGTACTGTTGAAGCCTAACTTGGAGAATTTTGAGCATTACTTTGCTAGCGTATGAAATGAGTGCGATTGTGTGGTAGTTTGAACATTCTTTGGTGTTGCCTTTCTTTGGGATTGGAATGAAAACTGACCTTTTCCAGTCCTGTGGCCACTGCTGAGTTTTCCAAATTTGCTGCCATATGGAGCGCAGCACTTTAATAGCATCATCCCACTGAAAAGAAATTATTTTTGCAACTAAAGAAAAATGTTTTGTTAAAATGCTCTTAGCAGATGTATAGAACAGACTCATGGACTCTGTGGAAGAGGGCAAGGGTGGGATGATATGGGAGAATGGCATTGAAACATGTTAATTATCATATGTGAAATCAATCGCCAGCCCAGGGTTGATGCTCGGGGCTGGTGCACCAAGATGTCCCAGGGGGAGGGAATCGGGAGGGAGGAGAGAGGGGGGTTCTGGAGGGGGAGCATATGTAAACCCATGGTGGTTTCATGTCATTGTATGGCAAAACCAACACAATAAAGTAAAGAAAATTAAAAAAAAAATGCTCTTAGACAACTGCTCATGCTACTTGCCTTTATTGGCTGTTCATTGTCCCTTGGTGAAGTCCAAAGCTTTAAGCATGTCTTACAAGATGACTTGTGATTGGCCTTGATCTAGTTATGTAAACTTATTTCATACTCTACTGCTGCCCCACCACTCATCACACACTCTGACAGCTCCAAACCTCTTCCAGATCCCTGAGCTGTCACCTATTTCTGCAGAAGATTCTTGCTGTGCTTCATGACTGACCCATGTCCTCCATCCCTTCCCTTCCATCCCACATCCATCACAAGTCCACACTTAGAATACTCTCAGACACCTGACCTATTCTCTTTTCTTAAAACTCAGTTCAAACACCTCCTTGTTGGACCCTTTTTCTTTTTCGTTCTGTCTTATTCTCTCTCCTCCCCTTTCTTTTTCTTTTAAAGCATATATCCTCAGCTTTATTATGTCTGGGTTCAGGAGTGATTTTGTCTGCTAAACAAAATTAGTTCCATTTCTTAATTTTCAATAGTGGTTCAGGGCCTTCTTGCCTATGATGGTAGATCACATTAATGTCTTTTGAGTTCCACACAGTCAGCCTCTCTAGGATTTCTGATGTGGCTGGTTGGACACTCCAATACCTTCCTTTATTTTCATTTAAGAGAGGAGGTTGGAATTAGACCCTCTTTCCCACAGGGCTGAAATAGATGCTGGTGCACAAGCTTGTCCCTGAAGGTCTGGGCCAGCTTGATGTAGTTCTTGATCTGCATAGGTTGTTAACAAAAAGTGTAATGGGTCCACAAACACAGTTTTTGTGGTAGTGGTGTGTGCAGAGAGCCTAAATTATTAGTTTGTCCTGGATCACTGGGACTGTCTGTGGCTTCTACCAGAGTCCAGGCATAAGCACAACCAAGACTCTGGGGCTGATCAGGGGCTTATAAAGGAGAGAGTCAGTCATCTAAGTTACCAGTTTTATTATCCAGGTAGAAGAGATCCATACAGCAAAGTGTGGGGAAAGGGCGAGGTGCTTCCACCCTCTCTCCAGGAGTACTCCTCTCCCCAAATCTCCACTCATTCACCAACCCGAAAGCTTCTGAACCCTGTTCCTATCTCCTAAGTCTCCAAGCTGAGAGTAAACATGCTCTGCTTTGTTGCTCTTTGTCCACTTAGACATTTTTCAGGGCACCTAGGGTACTTGATTATATTTATTTGTCCTCTGTCTCCCTCTAAGGGACAGTATTACTCCTTAAGGGCAAGGACTGTGTTTGGCAAATAGAAGATGCTTATTTAGATTTTATCTCACTGAGAAGCACTGGGGTAGATTCTAGGGTTGGAAGAGAGAAAGGAAGTAAGCCACAGCCCCTACTGCCTTTATGGGGCTTGCAATGGGATCATGGGAATGAATGTGATTAACTAGGGTAAAGAAAGAAGAAATCATATAGAAAGCTAACACTTTAGGACTTCACTGGTGGCTCAGTGATAAAGAATCTGCCTGTCAATGCAGGAGGCACAGGTTAGATCCTTGATCTGGGAAGATCCCACATTCTGTGGAACAGCTAAGCCTGTGCACCACAATTAGTGAGACTGTCTTCTAGAGACTGGGAGCTGCAACTGCTGAAGCCAGCGCACCTAGAGCCCATGCTCTGTAACAAGAGAAGCCACCCCAATGAGAAGCACGCACACCATCACGGGAGAGTAGCCCCCCTCACTGCAATAGAGAAAAGCCTGCACAGCAATGAAGACCCAGTTCAGCCAAAAATAAATAAATACCTAAAAATTTAAAAGTTAACATTTTATATTTTTTATCTCTCAGTTAACTTATGATTTACTTGGTAATAAGTACTATTATTCCAGGATGTCTGGCTCTTGAGAGTCCCTTGGACAGCAAGGAGATCAGACCAGTCAGTCCTAAAGGAAATCAGCCCTGAATATTCATTGGATGTTCTGATACTAAAGCTGAAACTCCAATACTTTGGCCACATGATGCAAAGAACTGACTCATTTGAAAAGACCCTGATGCTGGGAAAAATTGAAGGCGGGAGGAGAAGGGGACGCCAGAGGATGAGATGGTTGGATGGCATCACTGACTCAATGGACATCAGTCTGAGTAAACTCCGGGAGTTGGTGATGGACAGGGAGGCCTGGGGTGCTGCAGTCCATGGGGTCGCAAAGAGAAACGACTGAGCGACTGAACTGAACTGAAGTACTATTACTTTGTAAATATGAAGAATTGAGAGAGTTTAATGAAGTTAAGTGACTTGACCAAGTAGCTGGTAAATGTCCAAAATCCAATGTCCTAATCTAAATACAATAATGTATTTGATTTCCAGTTTGAAGTCCTCAAAAATCTATTTGGGGAAAATTGCCATCAGGGGTCATTTTGACCACTTACTCTGCGAGAAACCTGGATTTCTGCAAAAGAATACCCAGACTGATAAACAATCAATCAATTGATTAATCCAGAGTTTCCAGGGGCTGAGTTCTCTACTGCTCCACTCTGCCATCTCCAACTCTAGAAAAACATTAAAAACAGAAGATTTCTCCCAAGTTGCTGGATCTACCTCCGTTTGCCCTAGGGAAACTCCTGGGTCTCAGGGGGCCTCAGAGGACAAGGAAAATCTGACCTGTACATGGTCAGGCAACTGGAAGTGATTACTTCTTGGGACACAGTTAGAGCACCAAGCCATGATGATACAGATCTGGGGGCGCTACTAAAGATGCTCATCTTAGGTTACTCAGTAACCCAAGGCTGAGTCTGTTCTTCTGCCTCTCCAGGCCCTTTTGCTAAAGCTCTGGCTGCAGGCTCACGTGGAGACTTACCTCCTGATAGCTTTGCTAATGACTTTAAAGTCTGATTGCGATCAGGTAGCCTCCAAGCTGGCACCAACACCCATTATACTCTCCAAAGATAAGGAAACCAAACATTAGCTAGCTGGTGGCAAACAGTGCCATAAAAGCGTCCACGCCTTCCTCCCCTCAAGGGAGCAGCAAAATGCCACTCCTGGCCTTATTTGGAGAGGGAAATACAGAACTGAATATGACCTCAAGTAGATGGTTTAAGGTGACTTTAATTCCGAGAGGTTCTCCTACAGGGATACCTTTCATTTACCCTGGAATCAAGTGCCTTTCTTCCTTCCTTCCTTCAAGAATTCTCCAGATAACTTCACCTGCTCGAGCAGCTTCACTCTCCAATCCTGGATTATACATTCATTTACTTACATAGCACTGAGAACTCTAATCATTATACATAGATATAGGATGCAGCTTAGAGAGTATTTCTTAGTATTTCCTTGATGTATTTTGTTTTGTGTCTTGGGTATCCAAATAGTTTATATCCCCTTGCAGCCTTGGCTTGCAGTCACTGGAAGCAGGATTTTGGTCCCCCGCCAGAAATCGAAGTCAGGCCGTGGCAGTGAGATGGCTGAATTCTAGCCACTAGATCACCAGGGAGGGCTTCCTTGGTGGCTCAGATAGTAAAGAATTTACCTGCAGTGCAGGAGACCTGGGTTTGATCCCTGGGTTGGGAAGATCCCCTGGAGAAGGGAATGGCAACCCACTCCAGTATTCTTGCCTGGAAAATACCGCAGACAGAGGAGCCAGGCAGGCTATAGTCCATGGGGTTGGACACGACTGAGCTACTAACACACACAGACCACCAGGGACCCATAGTCAGTGACAAGGCCCTGGCCCATTGGCTTTGTACAAATGAATTCCCACAAAAAGGCAGAAAGTAGTGAAACAAGTAAAATGTTTATTAGGCGGAAAAAGGGTTCGTGTGAATAGACTCACACGGGAGGGCTTAGAGACAGAGTTTTACTTTTGTTGTGGTTTGCATGATTTATTCCGGACATCTCTTCCAGGTTTCCTCTGGCCGATAATCTTGCTTTGCCTAGTTCTGAGTCTGTATTTGGTTTATCTCAGGTCCTACCCGATGTGTCCCTATCTCTTAGCCAAGATGGAGTCTAGCAAAGAGGCCTATGGTTAGGTTGAAATCATTTACTATGGGGTGACGACCCCTTCCCTTTTGACTTTCGAGGGAACATTCTTGGCACGTGTAGTCAGGAATGTCTCCTTGACCTTGAGAATGAGAAATATGTTGTCTCTTTACCTCATATCTGGGCAGGGCTAAGCTCCTCTCTTGCGCCTGTCCCACCTCCCCAGGGGACAAGCTCTAGCTGCTCAGCCTGGGGCCCATCTAGCTCTTGCCTCACTTGGGATCAAGCAACCAGCTTCTTCAGTGTTGCCTGGTGTGATCCTCTGACCCTCCACCCTTATTAGAAATGCAGACTTGCTGGCCCCACACCCATCCCACTAAATCAGAATAAGATCCTCATTTTAACAAGATCCTCAGGGGATTCACGTGCACCTCAACGCACGAGAAGCTCTGGGCTAGAATGTTGTTTGCTGGCTCCTCTGTGACGCCAGCATGGTGGTCAAGTATGCAGGGCAAGGGCAGTTTTCTATGTCCACCGCTCCAAAATTCACCAGTGTGGGTGACAATTCCACTGATCCTTTCTGTATGGTTTTATACATATTAAGTAATTTTCAGTGCCCTGTGCAGATATTTTTATTAATGGTAAATACTGATAATCATAAGAACAAGAAATGTTAGTGAGCATTCATGTGCTAGGTGATTTATGTATGTTATTCTTTAATCATCATCATGTTAGTTTGCTGGGGTTGCTATAGCAAAGTACCACAGACTGAGTGGCTTAAACAGCAGAAATGAATTTTCCCACAGTTCTGGAGGCTAGAAGTCCAAGATTGAGGTGCCGGAAGGTTTGATTTCTACTAAGACCTCTCTCCTTGGCTGTCTCTTTGCCGTGTCCTCACATGATCTTTCTCCTATGTGTGCCTGTCTGGTGTCTCTCTTGGTGTGTTCCAACTTCCTCTTCTTATAAATCAGATTGAATTAGGGCCTCTGCTAAAGGCTTCCTTTTAACTTAATTACCTCTTTAAAGACCTTATCTGCAAATAAAGTTATCTTCTGAGGTACTGGAAGTTAGGACTTTAACATATGAATTTTGAAGGGGTATAATTGAACCCATAAAACTGGAAAGTGGCTGATAATTATAATCCCCATTTTACAGATGAAGAAACAGAGGCTTTCAAAAGTTGATTAACTTGATTAATGCCACATATCTAGTAATGATAGAGCCAGAACTGGACCTTTTTTTGTTTACACATTTATTTACCAAACATTTATTGACTATCTGCTATGTTGTATGCACTGGGATAAGTGATAGGGATACAGAAGTCATAGTGCCGGCTCTTATAAACCTGATATTTTTGTGAATTATTTTTTATTCTGGAGTCTCTATGCTTGCCCTCTCAAGCATAGAGATGCTATAGAGATTCATTTTGTATAACTCCATAAAATATTTATTGCCAAATCCAAGAAAACAGTATAACAATCTTAAAAAAAAATGCCAGGTCCTGAATCTAGCCTCATACACATCTATTTGAGACTGAGATTATATTTGTTTCAGGTCAGTCCTGGCCATTTCCTCCAGTGACCAACTCATCATAGTTTGCCTGGAACTATGGTCTTGGACTTCCTTGTTTTTTTCCCTGGCTTTAGAACTTGGACTTCCATGGTTTTAGCACTGAAAGTCCTGTGTCCCAGGAACTCCAGCTCCAGGCAAACCATCAGAGTTGGTTTCCCTAATATTTCCTGATTTGTGCCTTGCTAGGATAGGAAGCAGCAGGAAAGAGCAGACATCACATAGAGCTCAATTTCAGATTCGAAATGGATTAACAAGACCACAAAACTTCAGTTTCATCCAGGCCTTTCTCTGCTGCTGAGCCAGAAATTGTATGTCAGCCTTTTGCCCCCACAGATTGGAGCTGAATCAGGGGTTAATGGACTGTCTCCAGCTTCCACTATTCTTGATATAAATATGAACACTGCGAGTGAACAAGGTATAATCGCTTGAGGTTCCTTAGCTGAAGGTTCAGGAATTCCCAGGTACCAAATATCCAGCTGTCCTTCCTTAGATAATCTTCATTTCAGGTAGCAACAGGTGACTCTAACCGGCCACCATGGTGGCCCAGGCAGGCGTCTCAGAGCAGCCGTCTTGGGGAGCATGAGCCTGCTGTGCTTCGTAACACGAGAGGCCTCGGAATGTGCAGAAAGGAGCTCCTGAGCAGCAGCCAAATCCTCCTGCATAATGGATGACCATGGCTGGGCCCTGCTGACCTGCTCTGGTACTTTCCTGGTGCTGATGCATTTCCACTGCCCACTGCCTCTGAGATGCAGCTACTCACCAGTCTATGGAAATGACAGGCTTCTCAGCGGCAGAGGTGCCAAGTGCACTGCACTCCAGCCTCTGCTTTTTGTTATCCTGTTAGAGCTCAAGGCTTCAACGAAGGGGTCAGAGAATAAGGAATAGTCGGGGAGCCTCAAAATTACTTAAATCTCTGCATGCATGGGTGCTAAGTCACTTCAGTCCTGTCTGACTCTTTGCAACCCTATGGACTGTAGTCTGCCAGGCTCCTCTGTCCATAGGATTCTCATATGGACAGCAAGAATACTGGAGTGGGTTATCACACCCTCCTCCAGGATATCTTCCTGACCCAGGGATCAAAACCAAGTCTTCTGTGGCTTCCGCACAGAGCCACAGAATTCTTTACTGCTAAGCGACCAGGGAAACCCCAGTTAAATCTACAGAAACTCCTAAATAAGAGATATAGCTTTTTTTTTTTTTTTTTGCATATTTACTTTTTTTTTTTTTTTAATTTTCTCTACTTTATTGTGTTGGTTTTGCCATACATTGACATGGATCCGCCTTGGGTATACATATGTTCCCCCCTCCAGAACCCCCCTCCCTCCTCCCTCCCGATTCCCTCCCCCTGGGTCATCTCGGTGCACCAGCCCCAAGCACCAACCCTGGGCTGGTGATTGATTTCACATATGATAATTAACATGTTTCAATGCCATTCTCCCATATGCTCCCACCCTTGCCCTCTTCCACAGAATCCACGAGACTGTTCTATACATCTGCGTTTCTTTTGCTGTCTCGCATGCAGGGTTCTCGTTACCATCTTTCTAAATTCCATATATATGCATTAGTATACTGTATTGTTGTTTTTCCTTCTGGCTTACTTCACTCTGGATAATAGGCTCCAGTTACATCCACCTGAGTAGAACTGATACAAATGAATTTTTTTTTAATGCTGAGTAATATTCCATTGTGTATATGTACCACAGCTTTCTTATCCATTCATCAGTTGATGGGCATCTAGGTTTAACAACAGCAAAAAAAAAAAAAAAGCCAAAATGCATATTGTTTTATCTGTTCTGTCATCAAATTCAGGTGGATGTATGGCAGCATACATTCTCCTGGCAGAATGGCCTGTCACAAACACAAGGGCCCTCCATGAACTTTCTGATTTCAGGGAAAGGGGGTTTCTTAGCCATATTTACTTCCTTATTTCCATTTACTTATGCTTTTTCTATTTCAAGTTAGTCAAGAAATTAACTGACACATGTTTCACTAGGAACATATGTGTTATCGTGATCTAATAAAAAAAATATGTGTTTAGTCTTTGTCTCAGATTCTTGGCATAGAGCTCCTAAAGTGCTTGGAATTTCCTAATATGAGCATCTTCTGTTATTTATAAACAGCCTCTTTTGATCACCTCGAGTTTTACTAATGACCTGACCCAGGGTGGGACCTCTAGACAGCTTCAAGATGGAAGTTGGTCACTAGAAAGATCAAACTTCCAGCCTCCCTCGTTGATGCCAGGGAGAGGAGGGGTCTGGAGATGGGTTACAGAAACAAGGGGGGGCAGGGAGTTTCCAGGTTGGTGAACTGAAGCACTGATGTGAAAAACTCCCAAACCGCTAATGTCAGAGGCAGAGTTAAAAAACATAATTTGCAATGAACATACTAAGTATCAAGGAAGAGACATAAAAATAATAGGTGGTCATTCAGAACTTACAATCATTTGGGAATTTGGATGCATATGAAAGAATTCGCAATTCAAAGTCCTTTTGGTAAGTACCCAACAAGCAAATGGCTGTAACTTGTCCTTGAATTCTCTTTCAACTTCAATATAATTTCAATTTGCATATATTCTAAGATGGGGACTTCCCTGGTGGCTCAGTGGTAAAGAATCCACCTGCAATGCAGGAGCCATAGGAGACTCAAGTTTGATCGCTGGGTCGGGAAGATCCCCTGGAGGAGGGCATGGCAACCCACTCCAATATTCTTGCTGGAGAATCCTAAGGGCAGAGGAGCCTGGCTGGCTACAGTCCATAGAGTATCAGAGTTGGACACGACTGAAGTGACTTAGCATGCATGCGTATTCTAAGGTGCACAGATTGCAGGTTTATAAGAAGAGGTGTTTCCTGCCTTCACATTACCTCAGAGACCCTGGGTTTCAGACCCTGCCACTTTGACTAGCTGCAACTCTGGCACAGTGGCTCATACAGCGTTTGAATATCCAAGCCAAAATGAAGGTTAGATCAGCACACTTTCGCACGTCCTCTGGGAAATTCAGACACTTCCTTGCACCACATGCTCAGGACATCGAACTCAGCAATTTCTTCCCTGACATTTTATGCTTTTTCTTTTCTTTTTCAAGTGGAAGTTACACTGCAGAAATTCCTCCTGTATCTGAGCCAAGACTTTTTCTATTTCTTGCTAATAAGAACCTTCCAGGGAAACCTCTGAACTCCCACCTCCCCCCAATACATTGTGACTTCAAAAGTGCTGAAAAGCAGGAGACTCTGAGACTTCTGAGTAGATAGGAGAATTGCATGTGCACCCAAGGGTGATTTGATGACCGCTGGGAAGGTCATCTGGCCAGAGGTGGGCTTCGCTGTTGGCTCAGATGGTAAAGGGTCCACCTGCAGTGCAGGAGACCTGGGTTCGACCCCTGGGTTGGGAAGATCCCCTGGAGAAGGGCATGACAACCCACTCCAGCATTATTGTCTGGGAAATCCCATAGACAGAGTAACCTGGTGGGCTACAATCCATGGGGTTCCAAAGAGTTGGACATGCCTGTGAAACTAAGCACACACACATGGGGAGTGCTCTTGGCCAGAAGGATTCCTTCCCATGGGACCTGGAGGCATTTCCATACTCAGAGGCCCTTGAAAGTGACCATAGCTTAGAGTCTTAGAATCACTGAGGCAGAAGGGAGCTTAAGGATGACTTAGCCCACCTCCTCATTTCACAGGTCAGACAGGACTTGATTTGCCTGGGGTTTTGTACCCAGGACAGTGGCCAAGCCAGGCTCTTTCTAAATATTACCAGGACTATAAGTTAAAAATAAATAAATAAATTTAAAAAAATGGTAACTTCCCTCACAGTCCAGTTAAGACCAGTTAAGATTTCATGCTTTCACTGCAGGGAGTATGGGTTTGACCCCAGTCAGGAAACTAAATCCCACATACTGCTCAGTGAAGCCAAAATAAAATATAATAAAAAGAAATAAACATTACTAGGACTTTTTAGTCTAGCAATATTTAGTTTAGCAATATTATTCTACCTCCTTAATCTGTAAGAATCATTTGCTAACTATGAGCTTGACCCTTGGGAGGATGACTCTACCTCTTGGAGGAGCTAAGCTGTCAGGAAGAAGGAGGAGGCCCCAAGAAGATGAGAGAACACCAGCCACAGTTCCTGTTTCCCCTTCTACTTGCCATGAAATGATGGGACCGGATGCTATGATCTTAGTATTCTGAATGTTGAGCTTTAAGTCGACTTTTTCACTCTCCTCTTTCACTGTCATCAAGAGGCTATTTAGTTCTTCTTCACTTTCTGCCATAAGGGTGGTATCATCTGCATATCTGAGGTTACTGATATTTCTCCCGGCCATCTTGAGTTCAGCTTGTGCTTCCTCCAGCCCAGTGTTTCTCATGATGTACTCTGCATATAAGTTAAATAAGCAGGGTGACAATATACAGCCTTGACGTACTTCCTTTCCTACTTGGAACCAGTCTGTTGTTCCATGTCCAGTTTTAACTGTTGCTTCCTGACCTGCATACAGGTTTCTCAAGAGGCAGGTCAAGTGGTCTGGTATTCCCATCTCTTTAAGAATTTTCCACAGTTTATTGTGATCCACACAGTCAAAGGCTTTGGCTTAGTCAATAAAGCAAAAATAGATATTTTTCTGGAACTCTCTTGCTTTTTGATCCAGCGGATGTTGGCAATTTGATCTCTGGTTCCTCTGCCTTTTTTAAAACCAGCTTGAACACCTGGAAGTTCATGGTTCACGTATTGCTGAGGCCTGGCTTGGAGAATTTTGAGCATTACTTTACTAGAGTGTGAGATGAGTGCAATTGTGTGGTAGTTTGAGCATTCTTTGGCATTGCCTTTCTTTGGGATTGGAATGAAAACTGACCTTTTCCAGTCCTATGGCCACTGCTGAGTTTTCCAAATTTTCTGGCATATTGAGTGGAGCACTTTCACAGCATCATCTTTTATAATTTGAAATATCTCAACTGGAATTCCATCACCTCTACTAGCTTTGTTTGTAGTGATGCTTCCTAAGGCCCACTTGATTTCACATTCCAGGAAGTCTGGGTCTAGGTGAGTGACCACACCATCGTGATTATCTGGGTCATGAAGATCTTTTTTGTACAGTTCTTCTGTGTATTCTTGCCACCTATTCTCAATATCTTCTGCTTCTGTCAGGTCCATGCCATTTCTGTCCTTTATTGAGCCCATCTTTGCATTAAATGTTCCCTTGGTAGCTCTAATTTTCTTGAAGAGATCTCTAGTCTTTCCTATTCTATTGCTTTCCTCTATTTCTTTGCATTGATCACTGAGGAAGGCTTTCTTATTTCTCCTTGCTACTCTTTGGAACTCTGCATTCAAATGGGAATATCTTTCCTTTTCTCCTTTGCTTTTTGCTTCTCTTCTTTTCACAGCTGTTTGCAAGGCCTCCTCAGACAGCCATTTTGCTTGTTTGCAATTCTTTTTCCATGGGGATGGTCTTGATCCCTGTCTACTGTACAATGTTATGAATGTCTGTCCATAGTTCATCAGGCACTCTATCAGATCTAGTCCCTGAAATCTATTTCTCACCTACACTGTATAATCATAAGGGATTTGATTTAGGTCATACCTGAATGGTCTAGTGGTTTTCCCTACTTGCTTCAATTTAAGTCTGAATTTAGCAATAAGAAGTTCATGATCTGAGCCACAGTCAGCACCCGGTCTTGGTTTTACTGACTGTATAGAGCTTCTGCATCTTTGGCTGCAAAGAATATAATCAACCTAATTTCTGTGTTGACCATCTGATGATGTCCCTGTGTAGAGTCTTCTCTTGTGTTGTTGGAAGAGAGTGTTTGCTATGACCAGTGCATTCTCTTGGCAATACTCTATTAGCCTTTGCCCTGCTTCATTCTGTACTCCAAGGCCAAATTTGCCTGTTACTCCAGGTATTTCTTGACTTCCTACTTTTGCATTCCAGTCCCCTATAATAAAAGGACATCTTTTTTTTTTTTTGGTATTAGTTCTAAAAGGTCTTGTAGGTCTTCATAGAACCGTTCAACTTCAGCTTCTTCAGCATTACTGGTCGGGGCATAGACTTGGATTACTGTGATGTTGAATGGTTTGCCTTGGAAATGAAGAGATCATTCTGTTGTTTTTGAGATTGTATCCAAGTACTGCATTTCAGATTCTTTTGTTAACTATGATGGCTACTTCATTTCTTCTAAGGGATTCCTGCCCACAGTAGTAGATAAAATGGTCTTGTGAGTTAAATTCATCCATTCCAGTCCATTTTCGTTTGCTGATTCCTAGAATGTTAATGTTCACTCTTGTCATCTCCTATTTGACCACTTCCAATTTGCCTTGATTCATGGACCTAACATTCCAGGTTCCTATGCAATGTTGCTCTTTACAGCATCGGATCTTGCTTCTATCACCAGTCACACCCACAACTGGGTGTTGTTTTTGCTTTGGCTCCATCCCTTCATTCCTTCTGGAGTTATTTCTCCACTGATCTCCAGTATCGTACTGGGCACCTACCGACCTGGGGAGTTCATCTTTCAGTGTCCTATCTTTTTGCCTTTTCATACTGTTCATGGGGTTCTCAAGGCAAGAATACTGAAGTGGTTTGTCATTCCTTTCTCCAGTGGACCACATTCTGTCAGACCTCTCCACCATGGCCTGTCCATTTTGGGTTACCCTACATGGCATGGCTTAGTGGCATTGAGTTAGACAAGGCTGTGGTCCATGTGATCAGACTGGCTAGTTTTCTGTGATTGTGCTTTCAGTCTGTCTGCCCTCTGATGCCCTCTCTCAGTGCCTACCATCTTACTTGGGTTTCTCTTACCTTGTACATGGGGTATCTCTTCACCACTGCCTCAGGAAAGCGAAACTGCTGTTCATTACCTTGGACGTGGGGTATCTCCTCTCTGTCTCTGGCTGCTCCTGTGCCATGCAGCCCCAGACTAGGTTTGCCATTCTAGACTCTTCTACTTTCAGTGGACAGATTTTGCAGCTTCATGGTACACAAAATGTTACACACCCCCCTCAGGAAGCCTCCCCAGCCATCCTGCCCCCAGGTGAGCCAGGTGCTTCTCTTTCTGCCCCCACAACACCCAAGGAGAGAGCTCTTAGCTTTGCATTCCTGACGTAGTTCTAGTTCTACGGTGGCCTGTTTTCTATCTCCTCCACTTAATGTTGGACTTCTTGAGGGCAGGCCCTCTGTCTCATCCAATTCATGTGTCTGTCAGTGTCTTTAACCTTTAGATAGTTGATAAATGTTTGAGGGATGAATAAAATGCCTCCTAAAACTATTGGAACTGAGCTAGACATACAGTGAAACCAATCAAGCTTAAGTATCAGGGCTCCTCATTTGCATGAAAACTGATCTAGCAATTTCAAAGTCACAATTTGGTATTCTTTTCCTTAAAGAGATTGCTAATTCCCATCCCCTCCAAAACAAACAAACAAAGCACTACATAAATTCTGGCTCCATAAAACCTGGGTATGCCCCTGGATTGCTAATGTTGGGTGTGGCTCTCTGCTGTATTAATATTTCTTCCCTACACAGCTTGCCCGTGGAGGGGAGGGAACACCTCAAATACAGTTTTCTTTCCTGAGGCTATTTTTGAGAAACATAATCTTGTTGCTAAGTCATCTATCTTATTATTATTTTAATTTTTACTGGAGTATATTTGATTTACCACTTGTGTTAGTTTCAGGTGTATAGCAAAGTGAGTCAGTTACACATATATCCACAATTTTATTTTCTATTCCCATATAGGCCATTACAAAGGATTGAGTAGAGTTCCCTGTGCTAGTTAGTAGGTTCTTATTAGTTATCTATAGTAGTTACAGTAGTGTGCATATGTCAATCCAGTCTCCCAATTTATCCCTCTCTCTTTTATTCCCTGGTAACCATAAGTTTGTTTTCTATGACTCTACTTCTGTTTTGTAAATAAATTCATTTGTATCCTTTTTTTAGATTCCACATATAAGCAAAATCATATGACACTTGCCCTCTGTGTCTTTGTTAGTTCACTCAATATGACAATCTCTAGGTTCATCAATGTTGCTGCAAACAGCATTATTTTTCTCTTTTTTATGGCTGAGTAATATTCCACTATAAATTTGCATCACATCTTCTTTATCCATTCTTCTGTTGAAGAATGTTTAGGTTGCTTTCATATCCTAGCTATTGTAAATAGTGATACAATGAATACTGAGGTGCATGTATCTTTTCAAATTATGGTTTCCTCTGGGTCTATGCCTAGGAATGGGATTGCTGGGTAATATGGTTGTTCTATTTTAGTTTTTTAAGGAACCTCCATACTGTTTCTCCATAGTGGCTGCACCAATTTACACCCACAGTGTGGGAGGATTCCCTTTTCTCCATATCCTCTCTAGCATTTATTGTTCATAGATTTTTTATGATGGTCATTCTGACACTTATGAAGTGATACCTCAGCGTAGTTTTGATAGTATTTCTCTAATAATTAGTGATATTGAACGTCCTTTCATGTGCTTTTTGACCTTCTGTATGTCTTCTTTGATTGTTTTTTTTTGATATTGATCTGCATGAGCTGTATATTTTGGAGATTATTTCTTTGTCAGTTTCTTTGTTTGCAAATATTTTCTCCCATTCTCAGGGTTGTCGTTTGTTTTGTTTATGGCTTTCTTTACTATGTAAATGTTTTTCAGTATTATTATTATTTAACTTTTTATACATTTTTAAAGATGACACTCCATTTACAATTATTACAAAAAATTAGATATATTTCCCATATTCACCCTCATAGCCTCTCTTACACCCAATAGTTTATATCTTCCACTCTCCCACTCCTATATTTCCCCTCCCCTCCCTCTGTCTACTGGTAACCACTAGTCTGTTCTCTGTATCTGTGAGTCTATTAAGCCATCTTTTGATCAAAGGAAATGAAAATACTGGAGCTGTGTGCCCGGCATCATGGGATATACTGACTTCTAAAATATTGTGTGTGTGTATGCTCAATCATGTCTGACTCTTTTCGACCCCATGGACTGCAGCCCGCCAGGCTCCTCTGTCCATGGAATTCTCCAGGCAAGAATACTGAAGTGGGTTGCCATTTCCTTCTCCTCCAAAGTATTAAGGACTAGATAAAATGCCCAAGTGTAATTCCAGGAGGATTTTCTTCCCACCAACTATTACTCAGTGCCTTTCCAGAAAGGGGAAACCCAGTCATGTGGGGCAGCCTTCACACTCTGAATCCGTTTAGGAGTTTGGTCGTCTGCCTGGACATGGCTTCAGAGGGCAGGAATCTTCATACCCATTCAGTCGAAAGTCTAGCCAACCTGAACCCTCTCTGCTTCGTGTTAGCCCACTTCTCTCATTGTCTCCTCTGTCACTGTCTTGCTCCCTTGCCTGGTTATTGCACTAACTGCCCTTCCTCCTTCTGCTCTTGCCCTCTCTAATTCATCCTCCACACAATAGCCAGAGAGACCTTTTCAACAGTTCCAAGCTGATCTTGTAGCTCTCCTGCTTCAATCCCTTGGTGACTCTCTATTACACTCAAGATAAAGCTCAGATTCCGTGGCATTAGATACAGAGCTCTCAGGTGCTGGGTGCTGTCTGCCTTTCCCGCCTGTCTCCCTGCTGCTTCACTGGCATTTCAGGGCTCACCTCATTGAGTTACGTGTAGTTCCTGGAAGGTGCTGAGCTCACTCTATTGTCTGGGCTTTGGCACACAGAGCCTGCTCTGCCTAGAGGCTTCCCTTCTACTTTGCCCTGACTCATCTTCACTTTCAGTTTAGGTTAGTGCTGTCTATAGAAAGATTACAGGAGCCACGTGATTTCTAGGAGCCATGTTTTTAAAAGTAAAGTGCATGAGCACCACAGCCCAACAATAATATCTTACATGATGCAATGGCAAAAGAATGTAGTCCTATCAAAACAATAAAGCTGTGTTTAATAGAAAAATATTTCACACTTTCAAATTTCAGCTTATTAAAATTACAAGTCCCGTTCCTATTCCTCAGTCATACTAGTCACATTTCAAGCGCTTAGTCACCCTATGTGGTCACCGTACGGACATCAGAGGTTTAGCCATCACTTTCTCTGATACGCCCAGTCGGCACTGGGTCCCTTCCTAAATATTACCACAGTATTCTGTGGTTAACTCAAGCATAGTGCTTATCACCCTGTGATAGAGTTACATGCTTACTTGTCTCTGTTTTTCCTTATAACCTTCTTGACAGTAGGACTTTGTCTTACAAATCTTGACATTCTCAGCAGCCAACAATCCTGGCTAAGATAGCTGCTCAGTTTGTTTGAATGATGTTGAATGCCTGAACAGCAGCAATCTCCTCAGGGCCTTTAAGGCACTATAGAAGCTGGTCCCTGACTTGCTTTTCTCCTACTACCCTCTCCTTGTTCACTGAGGCAGCCACACTGTCTCCTTATCATTCCTTGGATGGTCTGCCTATGTGCTAACCTCAGGCCTGTAGCACAGTGTTCTCTGTCCCCAGAAAGCCCTTTTCCCTCATTGAAAATATCTTTAAATTTTTTTCATTTATTTAATTTTGGCTGTGTCAGGTCTTAGTTGCAGCACTCAGGATCTTTGATGCATTATGCGGATCTTTTCCTTGTAGCACATAGACTCTCTAACTGTGGTGCACGCACTCCAAAGCACATGGGTTCTGGATTCGGGCTTGGTTGCCCTGTGGCCTGTGAGATCTTAGTTCCCCAACCAGGGTTCAAACCTGTGTCCCCTGCATTGGAGGGCAGATTCTTAATCACTGGATCATCAGGGAAGTGTAAATATCTTTAAAGTGGTCTCATTCTGCCAGTCATTTTCTAACCCCTTAACTTTATTTTTCACCCATCACCACCTGACTCTTCCTACCAGAATTAATTATTACTTACTTATATTTGATTCCTTTATATTTACTTACATTATTTACTTATTGTTTACTACTAGAACAATAGATCACTGTCTTCCTTGGTGGCTCAACTGAGAAAGAAACCACCTGCAATGCAGGAGACCCAGGTTCAATTCCTGGGTTGGGAAGATCCCCTGGAGGAGGAAATGGCAACCCACTCCAGTATTCTTGCCTGGAGAATCCCATGGACAGAGGAGCCTGGCAGGCTACAGTCCACGGGGTCACAAAGAACTGGACACGACTGAGTGACTAACACTTTCACTTTTTCATTAGAACACAAGTTTCATGAGAGAAGGCACTTTTCTGTGATGTCCAATGCTGTCTTTCCAGAACTGAGAACGGTTTGTGGCAGTTCTAATAGGTGCTTATTAAACATTTATTAATTGCAAGTTTAGACTACCTATCAGGGGAGCTTAGGGAAATGGAAAAGCTACTCAGAAGAAGAGTTCCAGAAATTTCAGTATTTCTCCCTTTCAAATTTTCAAAAGTCCAAATAGCTTGAAAGTTATTCAACTTTCAGATTTTCTTTGGCTTATGGTGTAAAAGTTGCTGCAGGAGAAAAAGGATAATTGTGAGTTTAGGAGGTAAAGTCTTCATGAGTAAGTCCTGTTTTTTGCCCCTAAAACAAGGGAACTGCCAATCCTCTAAAGGCAAAAGGGTTGGATGAGTAGAATGTGGCTGTTGGAAGCTTTCACGGCAGTTGGTAAGGGGCACCAGTTGGACCAATACAGGGACTCCAGCAGGTTGCTTGGGAGAGAAAAGGACAAGGTAGGAAAGATGCTGGGAAAAGCAGTCAGACCAACACTGGTCCTGAGTGGCAGTGAGACCGAGCAGAAATATGAGCTAGAGGCAAAGATCTCTGTCTGTGTCTGCACACCGATCACTTTGAAACACAATTTGGTGATGTGAGGCAAACCACTCAATCAATGCTTTGTCTTCACTTGTGAATAGAGATAATTTGTATTTCACAGGGTTGTTGTGAAGATGACATGACTTGGTGTATATGAAAGTGCTCTGTAAGCAGAGAAATACAAGCTTTTAGCACTGTAGGTATTTTCCCATGAGTTCTCTTGTCTGCCTGCACGACACATTCAATCATTGAATTTCTTTATTGTTTATAACTCAGGGCTCTTATAAACTTTTATTTTGCTATAAAACTCAGCCCTTTCCTCTTGAATGTCCCTCAGAGTTCAGAGAAATATCAATCTGGCTTGGAGAACCATCATGATTTGTGACTTAATGGACTACACTTTGGCATTTCACCAGATACTGTTTTCCATTGATTTCATATGGGAATTTCTTCCACCCCCAGATAGAGCAGAACTGCTTGGTGCTAAGGACACAGACTTACTGAGGACATTTACTCCTGGGTTTAAATTTTGGTTTTGCTACTTACTTGCTCTGTAGGACTCTGAGTGGGGTTACTTAATCTCTTAAAACATTATTCTTTTCATCCACAATATTGACATTATAATAATATCATTTGTAATGTGAAGTGTTGTGAGAATTCAGAGAGATAATGCATCTAAAGTTGTTAACCTAGTATGTGGTAAGAGCCAGGTCAATATTCTGAACAGGGTTTTGTGCCAGCAAAACCCTTGGCACATATTATTGCTGGGTTCCCCAAAATACTTAATTGAGAACTGGAAGTGAAGAATAGAAAGCAAATAATGATTGAAAGCCAGTTTTTGTTTTAATTTTCCAGCCAATCAATAGAAACTGAAAGCATTATGGCTTCCTGACACAGGTAGAGACTTAAACAATAATATTAAGGCAATTTATTTTCTTGGGTTGACAACTGATAAATCTCGCTTGAAATATGGCAGTAGGTTTGGGTAGAAGGGGATATTGGCCATATTAGTACTGAAATATTGATGGATATACATAGGAGGCAGCATATTTTCCTATTACAAATCATTCTGCCCCATTTCCAGACCACACATCTTGATTCTTGTTCAGAAATTTTGATGAATACGAATGTAGATATTATTGTGCATCACCAAAAGTATGATTAGCATTATGTTTGTTTGTCTGGCTATTTGTTTAATTTATCCACACAATAAACAGTTTTTGAACTATTGAGCTCTGTAGTAAGGTTTTAGCTATCAAAAACGAGGCACTGATTTTGACCTTGTATTCTGATGCAGGAGACAGACACATAACCAATGGAATTAAAATGCTGCACAAAATTACATGGGGTATATTTTCCACTTATTTCTCTAAATTAAAAAACAATGAGGAGTACATTTTTTTGTTGTTCAGTCACTAAGTTGTGTCCAACTCTTTGTGACCCCATGCACTATAGCATGCTAGGCTTCCCTATCCTTGACTATCTCCCAGAGTTTGCTCAAACTTATGTCCCTTGAATCAGCGATGTCATCCAACCATCTCATCCCTGTTACCCTCTTCTCCTGCCCTCAATCTTGGCTAGCATCAAGGTCTTTTCCAATGAATCAGCTCTTTTGAATCAGGTGGCCAAAGTGTTGAACTTCAGCTTCAGCATCAGTCCTTCCAATGAATATTTAGGACTGATTTCCTTTAGGACGGACTGGTTGGACCTCCTTGCAGTCCGAGGGACTCTCAGAAGTCTTCTCCAACACCACAGTCCAAAAGCATCAATTCTTTGGCACTCAGTCTTCTTTATTGTCCAACTCTCATATCCATACATGACTACTAGAAAAACCATAGCTTTGACTGTATGGAAGTTTGTCAGCAAAGTGATCTCTCTGATTTTTAATATGCTATCTAGGTTTGTCATAACTTTACTTCCAAGGAGCAAGCACCTTTTAATTTCATGGCTGCAGTCACCATCTGCAGTGATTTTTAGGTAGAATTATTTTTCATCTCAGTTTTTGGAAAATTTTATACTCTTCTATTCTGGCTTCCATAGTGGTGTTAAGAAATCAGTTGTCAATCTTAATACTGTTCCTCTGTAGGTGATATCTTTTTGCTTTGACAGGTCTTAACATGGTCTCTTTGTTAGTCTATGGTTTCACTCCAGTGTACCTAGACATGTATTTATTTTACTAGGGATTAATTGTGATTTCTTAAGTTTAACATCCCTATCTTTTTATTGGTTCTGGAAAATTATCAGCCATTATCCTTCTTTAAGTTAAAAAAATTGTTATCTATACATAACAAAATTTATTGTTTTAACCATTTTTAAGTGTACAATTCAGCAGCATTAAGTACATTCACATTGTTGTACAACCATTACCACCATCTGTCTCTGCAACATTATTTCATTTTCTAAAACTTTAATTCTGTACTCATTAAACACTAACTCTCCCTTACCCCAACCCCTGGCAATCACCATTCTACTTCTTGTCTCTGTGAATTTGACTACAGTATCCTAGGTATCTTATGTAATTGGAATCAAACAGTATTTTTCCTTTCATAACTGCGTTATTTCACTCAAGATAATTTCCTCTATGTTCATTGGTATTATAGTGTGTGCCTTTCCTTTCTAAGGCTGATTTTATTGTATTTCATTTCATTGTATGAATCTACCACATTCTGTTTATTCATTCATCCAGGTTAGACTGTATTTCCATCTTTGGGCTATTGTGAAGAATATTGCTATCGGTATACCAATATCTAAGTCCCTGCTTTCAATTCTTTTGGCTGTATAATCAGAAGTATCACATAATAATTCCATTTTTAATCTTTTGGAACTGCCATACCATTTTCCACAGTGACTGTACCATATTACATTTCTCTGAGCCATGTACAAAGTTTCCAATTTCTTTCCATCATCATCTATACTTGTTATTTTCCACATGATTTGGTTCCGTTTTTATTTTCTGATAATAGTCATCCTAATGGGTGTGAAGTGGTTTCCTATTGTGGTTTTGATTTGCATTTCTCTATTGATTAATGATTTTGAGCATCTTCTCATGTGCTTATTGATCATTTGTGTATTTTCTTTGGAGAAATGTCTGTTCAAGCCCTTTGCCCATTTTTTTTTTCCGTGTTGTTGCTGAATTGTTAAGAGTTCCTTACCTAGTCTAGATATTAGTTCCTTGTTAGATATATGACTTGCAAATATTTTCTCCCATTCCATGAGTTGCCTTTTTACTTTGTTAATAGTATCTTTTGATACTCAAAAATTTAAAGTTCTGATATAGTTCAATTTTTTTTTCTTTTGTTACCTATGTCTTTCTTTTTTGGCCAGATCTTGTGGGATCTTTGTTCCCCAATCAGAGGTCAAACCTGTGTCCCCTGCAATGGAAGATTAACCCTGGAGTCCTAACCACTGGACATTTTTGCCATCATACCTAAGAAATTATTGCCCAAACCAATGACTGAAAATTTTGCTCTATGTTTTCTTCTAAGAGTTTTATATTTTTAGTGCTTCCATTTAGATTTTTATCCATTTTAAGTTAATCTTGATTTATAGTATAAAACTTCATTTTTTTTTACATATGCATATCCAGGTTTCCCAATACTGTTTGTTGAGAAGACCATTGTCTCTTTAAATATTATCTCTCCATTTTTCATTTCTAGTCCCTCCTCTGGAAAGCTACATAGATACAGATTCACTTCATCTTCCATGTTTCTTATTAATCTGAATTTCCTTTATTTTTGTAATACTAATTATGTTTAACTTCTTCTGCTTTGTTTTTCAATTTAATAATTCTTTGGGGTAGTCTACTATTTAACCTGTCCATTGAGTTTTAAATTCAGTTATTTCATTTTTTTTAATTTCCAGAAGTTCTATTTAGTTCTTTCCCATATGTGTTGTCATTTTTGACAGTCTCTTATTCTTTGCTTATATTTTCAATTAATTTTCATACTTTTAAAACATATTATACATACTTATTAAATATTCTGTAAACCTTAATACTCATACTTAAAAAATTGTGATTGGTGATTTTCCCCCTGCATACTCCTGCTCTCTTTCAAGCACAGAATTTTGTGTACTCATCTATTTTGTGATTTTTGATTGTGAGCTAACATCCTTTGGAGCTTTGTGGGAACTCTGAGAAAACTGAGTGGAGAGAACTTGTGTCTGCTTTTACTAGAAGCTAGGGTACTACCAATCTGGGACCACTTTGAACTAAATATTTTATTTGTTTTTTCTTTTTGGAACATGAAGGAAATCTGAATTCAGGCCCCAATCTTATTTGAGATTTCACATGTGCCTAAAACTTCGCAAAGTTGGCTTTAGACCTTTATACCAAATGCCACAAGTGATATATATATATATATATATATATATATATATATGTATATGTATATATATATATATATATATACACACACACATTAAACTGTATTCCTTTGACTGGTATGTGTATGTTTCTTGTAATTATTTACTTTACATACAGATAGTCCTTTTCAACTCTTGGATAATGTTTGGTCTCTTCTGTTACTCTAGAAATTATGTGGACTTGAAACTTACTGTGCTGCCTCCAAGTGGCCTTTAAAACAAATACTCTAGATTATCAGGGATCAGCAAATGCTCTAGAACAGCCCCCTAGCTTTAGCATTCATCCTCCTGTGGTTTCATCTTTGACTTTTGAAGATTTTAAAACTTTTCTTTCTAAACAGATGTTTACATTTTATTTGGTGGTTATGAGATACTTACAGTAGAAAGGCTTTTCAGATATGAAAATCCTCATTTATAGGTTCTCATAGCTCTGAATTCTGGGTTTTTAACTTGATCTTTGGTGTGCTTTACTATGTGCTTATTACCCTTGGTGTATGGTGTATTATTTTTATTCTTAAGACAGGTTTGTGAGATAAGTGTTATTATTATCATCGTTCTCATTTTTAAAATAATGAAACTGAGACATAGGAATATATGTTCAAACACCTAGGCTCATGAAACAGAAGCTCCTCTTAAAGAAGAAATGAGCAATTCAGTTGGACAGGTATAAGGAGCCTGAAAGTGAGAGTTTTTTAAAATTGGATGTAAGAGTTAGAACTTAGGTTAAAGGAGAACACCTTGATAATAGCATACTAGATGGAAGTTATAAAAAACCATGTGGGCCTGACAGTTTACTCTGACTATAAGCCAAAAGAGTTGCCCTGCTGCATGGATGCAGGCAGAAGACACAAGCCTCCTGAGTCAGAGACAAAGGATTAAATTATTTGTGGCACAGTAAGCAGCATATGTTTCAGTTTCACATTCTTTCTCCTTGTTCCCAGAGTTGCACAGAAGTGATATATTAATAGACTTTAATGCTCTATATGCTAGGGGTTTGTACCACAGCTGAGGAACCTCAGGTCTAATGAACCCAAATCTTTTATAATGGGCTACAAGAAGACCTGCCTGATTTCTTCCTGGAGAGAGACGTAATTTTTATTATATTAGACAATGAACAAACCTGTTCTCTGTGCTAAAGAGAGACAGTATAAAGGAAGGCCATCGGTGCCTCTGCTTGCAAGATGGAAGCAACATGAGAAACCCATGAAAAATTGTATCCCAACAGAAGGAATCTGAAAAATAGCAATATGACCATGAAGTATTTGCAACATTGTACGTAAACTCTGTGAGACCAGGGATTTGACCTGTTGCTGTAGACTGAATGTCTGTGTCCCCACCAAATTCGTATTTTGTAGTTCTAGTGCCCAGTGTGATGATATCTGGGAGGCAGGGCCTTTGGGAGGTAATTAGGTCATCCTCATGCATGGACTAGAACCCTTATAAGAAAAGACACCAGAAAGATGATCTCCCTCTCTGTCTGCCATGTGAGGACAGAGCAAGAAGGAAGCCAACTGAAAACCAAGAAAAGGACCCTCCACAGACACTGTATCTGCTAACACCTTGATCTTGGCCTTCCCAGCCTCCAGAATTGTGAGAAATAAATGGTTATTATTTAAGTCACCCAATCTATGGTAGTTTGTTATAGCAACCCAGACTGAGACATCTGTGGTCAGTCTCGTTCACTGTAATAGTCTTAGAGACAAGTATATACCAGCCCATCAATAAATATTTGCTGAATGCATTTAGTGTATAACAACTTTTTTCCCTTTATTTATTTTTTACTTTACAATAATTTATGGTTTTGCCATACATTTACATGAATTGGCCATGGGTGTACATATGTTCCCCATCCTGAATCCCCCTCCCACCTCCCTCTCCATCCCATCCCTCTGGGTCATCCTGGTGCACCAGCCCTGAGCACCCTGTATCATGCATCAAACCTGGACTGGCAGTTTGTTTCACATATGATAATTTACATGTTTCAATGCCATTCTCCCATATCATCCCACTCTTGCCCTCTCCCATAGAGTCCAAAAGACTGTTCTATACATCTGTGTCTCTTTTGCTGTCTCGCATACAGGGTTATCATTACCATCTTTCTAAATTCCATAGATATGTGTTAGTATACTGTATTGGTGTTTTTCTTTCTGACTTACTTCACTCTGTATGATAGGCTCCAGTTTCATCCACCTCATTAGAACTGATTCAAATGTATTTTTTTAATGGCTGAGTAATATTCTATTGTGTATATGTACCACAGCTTTCTTATCCATTCGTCAGTTGATGGACATCTAGGTTGCTTCATGTCCTGTCTATCGTAAACAGTGCTGCAATGAACATTGGGGTACACACGTCTCTTTCAAAATTCTGGTTTCTTTGATGTGTATGCCCAGCAGTGGGATTGCTGGATCATATGGCAGGTCTATTTGCAGTTTTTAAAGAAATCGCCACACTGTTCTCCATAGTGGCTGTACTAGTTTGCATTCCTACCAACAGTGTAATAGGGTTCCCTTTTCTCTACCCCCTCCCCAGCATTTATTGCCTGTAGACTTTTGGATAGCAGCCATTCTGACTGGCGTGAAATGGTACCTCATTGTGGTTTTGATTTGCATTTCTCTGATAATGAGTGATGTTGAGCATCTTTTCATGTGTTTGTTAGCCATCTGTATGTCTCCTTTGGAGAAATGTTTGTTTAGTTCTTTGGCCCACTTTTTGATTGGGTTGTTTATTTTTCTGGAATTGAGCTGCAGGAGTTGCTTGTATATTTTTGAGATTAATTCTTTGTCCATTGCTTTGTTTGCTATTATTTTCTCCCATTCTGGAGGGTGTCTTTTCACCTTGCTTATAGTTTCCTTTGTTGTGCAGAAGCTTTTAATTTTAATTAGGTCCCATTTGTTTATTCGTGCTTTTATTTCCAATATTCTGGGAGGTGGGTCATAGAGGATCCTGCCGTGGTTTATGTCGGAGAGTGTTTTGCCTATGTTTCCCTCTAGGAGTTGTATAGTTTCTGGTCTTACGTTTAGATCTTTAATCCATTTTGAGTTTATTTTTGCATATGGTGTTTAAAAGTGTTCTAGTTTCATTCTTTTACAAGCGGTTGACCAGTTTTCCCAGCACCACTTATGTAACAACTTTTTAATGTTTAACATTTGCTAGACCCAGCACTAATCACTTGACAAGTGTTAACTCATTTAATCCTCATAACAATAGGTACCCCATTTTACATAGGGTAGAGTTGAAGCACAGAAAATCTTTTTAACACTATATAATTTTTAAATTAATTAATCTTATTTGGCTGCATTGGGTCTTACTTGTGACATGCAGGATCTTCATTGCATCATGTGGGATCTTTTGTTGTGGTGCAAGGGCTCCAGAGCTTGCAGACTCAGTAATTGCTCTTTGGCCTTCAGTTCAGTTGCCCAGTCGTGTCTGACTCTTTGTGACCCCATGGACTGCAGCACACCAGGCCTCCCTGTCCATCACCAACTTCCAGAGCTTGCTCAAACTCATGTCCATTGAGTCAGTGATGCCATCCAACCATCTCATCCTCTGTTGTCCCTTTCTCCTCCTGCCTTCAGTCTTTCCCAGCATCAGAGTCTTTTCCAATGAGTCAGCTCTTTGCATCAGGTGGCCAAAGTATTGGAGTTTCAGCCTCAGCATCAGTCCTTCCAGTGAATATTCAGGACTGATTTCCTTTAGGCTCTGTGGCATATGGGATCTTAATTCCCTGACCAGGGATCAAATCCATGTCCTTTGCATTGCAAGATGGATTCTTTACTACTGGACCACCAGGGAAGTCCTGAGGAATAGAGAGTTTTAATTAACTTACTCCAGATCATAGATGTATAAAGTGGTAGAGCTGAGATTCAAACATCAACATGTGATTCCAGATCTGTTTTTAGTTAGTATGATAAACTACCTTTCCATGCCTGTCTTGTGGTAGTGCTGACTGGGAAAAACAGATAAAAAAGGAGTTTTAAACGAAGAGTAGACTGGTCTCAGCAATCCTGGATTAGGGGATGAATAAAAAGTGATAAGTTTTGATTGTAGTGACAAGGGTGAAGTGGGATACTTCAAAAGTCCACCCCTCCATAAAGGAACTAAAAATCTGCCCAAAACTGTCAGAATAAACTTTTTTCAAAACTCTGGAAAACAGATGCTTGCAGGAATTCAAGGAGCACATGTTCCAGGAAAAAAAAGCTGAAGAACAACTAGTTTTGTGGCATTTTAACTTGCCCGAGTCCCATCTCCAGGTCCCCAGCTCAGTGGTGGCCTTGAAAATAGCAACCTACGTTCTGGTGGTAACACCAGATGGAGTACTCTGTGTATATGCTCAGTGATGTCTGGCTGTTTGGGATCCCACAGATGGTAGCCCCCCAGGCTCCTTTGTCCATGGAATTTTCTGGCAAGAACACTGGAGTGGGTTGTCATTTCCTACCCTAAAGGGTCTTCCTGAGCCAAGGATCCAGCCCACATCTCTTGTGTCTCCTTCATTGGCAGGTGGATTTTTACCATTGTGGCAGAGTGGTAAAGAATCCACCTGCCAGTGCAGGAAACCCAGGATCCATCCCTGGGTCATGAAGATCTCCCGGAGATGGAAATGGCAACCCACTCCAATATTCTTGCCTGGAAAATCCCATGGACAGAGGAGCCTAGAGGACTACAGTCCATGGAGTCACAAAAGAGTTGCACATGACTGAGTGACTAAACAACAACAAATATGGTAGCAATACTGGAAGAAATAGAGTAAATATTATTTGGAAATATTTGCCTTTGGTTTGTCTGGTGAAGACCAGCTCAAAAGGCATGTTTTATCTCAATGTAGAACTTGCTCAGCCTTGAAACCACTGCCTGGGATCATTCACTGAATACAGAGGCCCACATTTAAGCTTTTGCTACTAAGACAAGGGACAACAGTTGGACAAACAGAAGATTAATCAAATACCTGGAAAAGAGAGGCTAGGGAATGAGATGCATTTAGAGGATAAGGGCTTTGAAAAATTCTGACACATTTCTGAAAATCTACAAAGCTGTTCGCTTGCTCAAGAAAGACCAAAGAAGTTCCTGAAGTCTGACCTCTAGTTGGTCTGAACAAGCAGGAAGTGAAGGCCAAGGCACAGTTGTTAATTGCCTTGCTGAATATTGAAGGCATGCCCCAATAAGCACACAGAATCTCTGTGCAAAGATCAGGAGTACTTTTGGTGCTGATGTTCCAGGTGTTTAAGAAAATTTCTGTACAATCATTAACTGTCAACTAAATTAACAGATCAGAAATTGCAGTGGTGGCTCACAGTGAAGAATACAGCCTTCACAAAACAGGTTCAGAGAAGTCAATTAAGAAACAATGGCTACAGCAACAAAGCCTGTGGAGGGACTAGAGTCTGTTTTTAGAGTTGCCAAACTATAACACCCAAAATTCCCAGTTTTCAATAAAAAATTATAAGGCATGCCCTGAAACAAAAAGTTATGGCCCATTCATAGCAAAAAAACAATTGATAGAAAGTGTTCTGGAGGAACCCCCAGGTATTAGACTTCCTAGCCAGAAACTTAACATCAGCCATTTAATATGCTCAAAGATCTAAAGGAAACCATATCTAAAGCATTAAACACAAGTACGAAAACAATGCCTCATCAAATATCAATAAAGAGGTAGACATAAAGATAAACCAAACAGAAATCTTGAAGTTGAAGAGTACAATAACTTAAATGAAAAGTCATTAACAGGGCTCAGCAACAAGTCTGAGGAAGCAGAAGAAAGAATCAATAAGTTGAAGACAGGTCAATTGAAATTATACAGAATCAGGAAGAGAAAGAAGAAAGAATAAAGAAAAATGGCAGCACCTAGGAAATTTGTGTGACACCATTAAGTGACCTAACACATGTATAATGGGGAATTCCAGAAGGAAAGGAGAGAGAAAAGAGCAGGAAAAATAACTGAAGAAATAATGTCCAAAATGTCCCAGATTTTCTGAAAAAATATGAATGTGGACCTCCACGGAACTCAATGAACTTCATGAAGGATAAACTCAAAGAGATTCACACTGAGATACATCACAATCTTTTTATCTTGAGCTTTCAAAGCAAAAGGATATTCTTGGAAGCAACAAGAAGAAATCTGCCACATTAAACTAATTTCTCATCAGAAAACATAGAGGCCAGAAGCTGGCGGGAAGATATATTTAAGCGCTGAGGAAAAAGGTTGTTAACCAAAAATTCCACATTTAGCAGAAATATCCTTCAGAAATGGAGGAGAAATCAAGATATTCTCAGATAAACAAAAACTGATTGAATTTGTTTCTAGAAAAGTTGCCCAACAAGAGATGCTGAAGGCAATTGTTTAGGTAAAAATGAAAGGAGACTAGACTGTAAGTCAAATCCATTGGTAATGGTAACTACATGGATGAATACAAAAGACAGTATTAACAGATTTTTACTCCTCTTTTTTTCCTATCTGATTTAAAAGATGATGAAAACAATAATTATAAATCCATATTGATGGGCAAGCAATGTATAAGGATGTGATTTGTGACAGTGACAGAATAAAGTGAGGGAAAGACTGAGATATATGAAGCAAAATTCTGTATAATATTAAAATTGATTGATGGATTAAACTCTCAATTAGAAGAGAGATTGGCAGAATGGCAGTTCCACACAAACAGTAATGATAAGAGAGCTGGAGTAGCTGATCTAATATCAAACAAATATATCAGACTTTAGGACAAAAATTGTCACCAGAGACAAAGGATATTTTATAATGATAAAAGAATCAATCCTTCAATCAGATACAAGAGTCATAAACACATATGCATTTAACAACAGAACTGATATAAGCTCACAGAATTGATGGGAGAAATAGAAAATTCTATAGTAACAGCTGGAAACTTTATTATCCCACTTTCAATAATGTATAAAACAAAAAAATTAAAGTCCATCAAAGATGTAAAAGACTTTACAACACTATAAACCAACTATAACTAACAGATACCTATAGAACACTACCTAATGACAGCAGAATCAACATTCTTCCCAAGTGCACAGGGAACATTCTCTATATTTGACTATATGCTAGGCCACCAGCAAATTCCCAATAGATTTTAAAAGACTTCAATCATACAAAATATGCTCTCTTACCACAATAAAGAGAAATTAGAAATCGAAAGCAGAAACAAATCTAGATAATTGATGAAAATTTGAAAATGTACTCAATCAAAATATGGGCGAAAGAAGAAATCACAAAGGAATTTAGAAAATACTTTGAGATAAATGAAAGTAAAAACACAACATAGTAAAACTTATGGGACACAGAGAATGTTAGAGAAATGCTCAGAGGGAAATTCATGCTGTAAACACCTTACCTTCAGTAAGAAAGAGGAAAGACTTCAAGTTAAATCAATCTTCCATCTTAGGAAATTAGAGAAGCACAAACTAAACCTAAATCAAGAAGAGGGAAGGAAATAATAAAGATCAGATTGGAAATAAATGAAATAGAGAATAGAAAAAAATAATAGAAGAAATCACTAAAACCACAAGTTCATACTTTAAAAAAAGTAAGAAAATTGCAAACCTTTATCTAGACTAACCAGAAAAATAAGGAGAAGGCTCAAATTACTAAAAATAAAAGTAAAGAATAAAAACAAGCACCTTATCACTGACCTTAGAGATATGAGAATTATAGGAGAATTCTATGAACAACTGTATGCCAACAAATTAGACAATCTAGGTGAAATGGAGAAATTTATAGAAGCTTGTCAACTACCAGAACTGACTGAAGAAGAAGTGGAAAACCTGAACAGATTTGTAAAAAGTAAAGAGATTGAGTCAGTAATCAAAAAATTTCCGACAAAGAAAAACGCAGTATCAGATGGCTTCACTAGTTACTTCTATCACGTGCTCAAAGAATTAGCACCAATCCAACACAGATACTTTGAAAAATATAAAGTGCAGCAATAATTCCTAACTTGTTCAAGAGGACGGTATTACCATGATGCCAAAACCAGACAAAAACATCAGAAGAAAAAACTACAGATCAATATTCCTTTCAAACATAAATCTAAAAATTCTCGATAGAATACTAGAAAACTGAACTCAACAGCCTATGACAACATTATAAAACATGACCAAGTAGGATTTATCCCAGAAATGAAAAATTGGTTTAATATATAAAAATCAATGCAGTAAAAACTAGATAATTTTAATAAACATAGAAAAAATATTTGACAAGACCCTATATTCTTTCACCATAAAAGCCCTTAACAAAATCAGAAATAGAAGGGAAATTCCTCAATCTGATAAAGGTACCTATGAAAAATTCACAACTAACATCAACCTTAAGTGGTGAAGGGCTGAAATCTTTCCTCTTAAAATCAGGAAAAAAGAACAAAATGATCACCCTCAACACTCTATTGGAAGTTCTAGACAGGGCATTTAGGAACCAAAAGAAATGGAAGGCACTGAATTTGGAAAGAAAGACACATTACTAAAACTATATTTATTCACAGCTGATATGATCTGGATACAATTTAAACATAAAAAACCCTTTAGGTTTTCTTTAAAATGTGCACATGTGCACACACACACACACATGCACACACACAATTAGAGCTAGTAAATGAGCAGCAGAGTTGAAAGATGTAAAATTAACATATAAAAGTTGTGTTTCTATACACTAGCAATAAACAGTCCAAAAATCAGATTAAGAAAACAATTTCATTTATAATGCCATCAAAAAGAATAAAATAATCAGGAATAAATCATTGTTAAGGTGGCATTATTTCACTTCAAACCCCCCATTAGTATGACTACTAGCAAAAAAAGATAACTGAAGGTAACTAAAACAAAAGAATGGAAAATGAGTGTTAGGGAAGATGGAGAGAAACTGAATCTCTGGTGCACTGCTGGTAGGAATGTAAAATTGCTCAGCAGCTAAGGAAAATGATATAGTGGTTCCCCCCAAAATTGAAAAATAGAATTATCATATGATCCAGCTCCTGGGTATAGAGGCAAAGGAATTGAAAGTAGATAAGCATTTGTATATCCATATTCGTAGCATTATTCACAATAGTCCAAAGGTAAAAGCAACTGAAGTGCCCATTGACAGATAAACAGATTAACAATGCATGGTATATACACACAATGGAATATTGTATGTATACCTGTCTTTAAAAGGAAGGAAATCCTGATACATTACAACAGGGTGAATGTTTTTTTACATGGTCATTATTTTTTATTGACTGGCCATGGTTTCTGCTTTTAAAAGGCAATTAACAAAAATAAATATAGGAAGTATATTTCAATTAGCATCACATTTTATGATATAAACATGTATTAAAAAAATGAAACGTTCAAGCAAAACAGGGTGAATTTTAAAGACATTATGCTGTGTGAAATATGGCAGTCATGAAAGTGCAAATTCTGTATGCTTTCAATTACTTGGGGTACCTAGAACAGTCAAATCCATACAGCCTAAAAGTAGAATGGTGGTTGCCAGTGACTGTGGGGAAAGAAGAATGGGGAATTATTGTTTAGTGGATATGAAATTTCAGTATTATAAGGTGAAAAAAGTTCTGGAGATGGATAGTGGTGATGATTAGAACAATAGAAATAAAGAAAATGTGGTATATCCATATAATGGAATGTTGTTCAGTCATAATAAAGGAAATGAAGTACTGCTTCAATATGGATGAATCTTGAAAACAATGCTCAGTGAAAAAATTCATATACAGAAGGCCACATATTCTATCATTTCATTTATAGAAATGTTCAGAATTGTCAAATCCATGGTGACAGAATGTGGATTAGTAGTTTCCCCATTAGGGAGTGGTAGGGAGAAGAGGGTATTGAAAAGTATGGGGTTTCTTCTCAGGGAAATGGAAATGTTCTGGAATTAGTGGTAATGGTCATACAACACTGCAAATATACTGAAAATTACTTAGTTATACACTTGAAAACTGGGGAAATAAATTTTATGTATGCCCATTTGATTGCAATTTTTTAGAAGGAATGAATCAAAGGTGGGTGAATCTCCTTCAGGTTTCAAGTCTGGGTAATTAAGAGGATAATATCTTTGATAGAGATGAAAAAGTTAGAAAAGGAGACTTAGTTTTGAGGACAAATGGCAAATTTGACTTTAACCATGTTGGCTTCATATTCGAGATTCAACTTCGGTTGGAGACTGTGACCTCTGAGAGATGTGTAATGAGAGTTTGGGGCCAGACATCAGATTAAGCAATCTTCAGCATAGGATGTAGTAGATGTTGAGAGAATGAAGCCTTATCCAAGGAAAAGGCACTTCCCTTGCAGATCATAGTTTACTTTTTCTGTCTCTGTCTTTCTCTCTGAGAAGGCCAGATGCTTTAAAACAAACACAACCCCAGCAACTTCAAAACTGGCTCACTGTAGGTTGGCAAGATGAATACAGGAATAGGTTAATTCTATTTTAATATGAAGTTTTCCAATTGGTGCTACAACTTTTCCCTTGCTCTTCTTCAAGGTAGGGACTGGTCTCTCAAAGAGGGAAAATTACTTTTCATTTTCTCAAAGTATTGACACATCGAGCAATGATTGTGCTAACGTTTTGTGGGAACACTCTCCAGTGTGAATTTGAAATAGAAGAGTGATGTTATCCAGTTATGTTTCTGAGATCACTTCAGTTGCTGTGAGTTGAATGGATGGGAGACTGTAAACAGGAAGACCAGACACAGAATTTTTCCCTCTAAGCAGTGAATCTCCTCAGAAGTGAAAATTTTCAGTTTTTCTTTCAAAATCAAGTTCTTCTCTGATTGTAAGTATACATTCACCTGAGTTCACAGAGAACAACTTTAGTTTGCTCTTTTTTGGTTCATCAGTAAAAATACCCATAAAAACTCCATTTCACAGTTGGGTTACCAAAAAATTCTTAACCCTATGCTGTGTGTGTGTGTGTGTGTATGTGTGTATTTAGCAGAAAGAATTTCTTTAGAGTTGTTCCAGATATTATGATCCAACAGAAGAAATCTGCAAATAGACTTTTGATTTCAGTTTTCTGACACATTCCGAATTATACTTCTTATGTTTTCTTTTATCAGGAGGAAACTGAGTTTGTGAAGGAATAGACATACACAGTTACTCATCTGGCACTTCAGCAGAGCTGGTTGCAGGTCTCCTAGAACAAGTGAAATAAACAGACATCTGCAAGTAATACTTTGGTAAGATACTGTGGGAGTCAATACTGTTGAGTCAATGCAGGTCTGGTTAGTTTTTCTGTGTGAGTGTTCAGAGAACTAGGAATTTAAAATGATGCTTTCAGAGATTCTAGAGACCAGGAGAATTCTCTTTTGTTCTTTCATTATCCACAGTTACTGAAAAAGAAAACCACTTATGATAAATTTTGAATCTAGGAGCTGGTCTGGATATGGTCAAACATTCCCAGTATTGTGAAGTTGAGCATAAGAGAAACGCTTCCTTCACATTGTAAACCACAGATGAAAAGGCATTGATATGGCTGTGCTGCATGAAGTCTGCACTTCTTTAAATTTTCCCATGCCCAGGGGACTGTTCCCTAACTTCACTTCTCCCTTCAAACTCTCTACACTTCCTCTCTCAATGACTGTGCCTGGTACTTCATCAAATAAGTAGAGGTCACCAGGCAGCTCCCTGGGGCTGTTGCCTCTCCCCCCGCATGGTGCTTTCCACTCCTGTGGGAGGAAGGAGCTGCACAGCCACTTCTCCTGCATCTAACTTCTGCATCGTCCCCAGGTTAAACGAGTATTTTTAAAAGGGAATGCCGCAATGTTCACTACAGCACTATTCACAATAGCCAAGACATGGAAGCAACCTAAATGTCCATTGAGAGATGAATGGGTAAAAAAGTTGTGAGATACACACACACACACACACACAATGTAGTACTACTCACCCATAAAAAGAATGAGATAATGTCATTTGCAGCAACATGGGAGAAACTAGAGACTGCGAAAAAGCAAAATATCATATGATACCGTCTATATGTGAAATCTAAAATATGACACAAATGAACAGAAACAGGTTCAGATATAGGAAACAAACTTGTGGTTGCAGAGGGAAGGGGAAGGATGGAAGTGAGGAGTTGAAATTACCATAAGTAAACTATTATATATACAATGGATAAACAACAAGGTCCTCTTGTATAGCACAGGGAACTATATTCAATATCCCATGATAAACCATAATGGAAAAGAATATGAAAAAATATGTATGTATAATTGAATCATTTTGCTATACAGCAGAAATTAACAGAGCATTATAAATCAACTATACTTCAATAAACTAGATTTAAAAATATAAAGACAGGAATTCTAATAGAATGACCATACTCTGGTGACTGCGTGCGTGCACGCTAATTTGCTTCAGTCGTGTCCAACTCTTTGCGACCCTGTGGATTGTAGCCCGCCAGGCTCCTCTGTCCATGGGATTCTCCAGGCAAGACTACTGGAGTGGGTTGCTATGCCCTCCTCCAGGGGATCTTCCCCACCCAGGAAGGAACCTACGTCTCTTTACATCTCTTGCACTGGCGAGTGGATTCTATACCACTAGCGCTACCTGGGAAGCCCCGCTCTGGGACTAGACTTCATAAAAATTCACATCTTGCTTCTTTGCATTAAAATGTTTCTTTTGAAGGCATTGGCCTTGTTCCTGTCTATTTCAATTGTGACTTAGCCAAGTTCTCCAGCTCAGTTGACCCAGGTTTGTTGTAGTCACTCCCAGCGTCTTGATATATCCATTTCCTCAGTCTCTGTGAGACTGTTCTTTTCTTGGGAGTCTCACACCTTTTAGGCTCTTTTCTGGATGCTCATCTCCTCAGCTCAGGGCAGCATCCCGTCCTGCAGTTGCTCCACCTCCTGCTGGATCTTCCTTCAGCTTTTTTGACTCCTCAGTCAGGTGAATGTTTAGCGCCATGACAAAGGGTGCCAGCTTCTTCTGAGCCCCCAGATAAGAGACAATGTGGATGAGCTCCATCAGTGCCTCCTGCACCAACCTTTGTGCATCCAAACGCTCTGGCTTCTGCTTCCCCTCCACCTTCCAGTGCTTGCACAACATGGCCCAGGGGGCTACCCTAACCAGAAACATGCAGGGAAGAGAGTTCTGGGAAACAGTTATTTTAACCAAGTTAACAAATTACAAACCACCACAATCACATTCCCAATTATCAATTTTTTCTTTCAAATATTTCAAGCTCTAATTAAATTATATTGCATTTTAGTTAAATTAAAAAAATTTTCTTATTAAATTATATTTTCTGTTTTTCTGTGTATGCAGTCTTAAATAATGGTGCCCTAGTCAGTAAATTCCTAAAACTGGGTACTTGGATGTCTTCCTCTCCATCCTCGTCACTGGTCACTCATCAGATCTTGCTCACTCTTCAGGTCCTAAGTATATTTCTAATAGGTCTGTTCTTCTTCAGCAGTTAACTAGCACTTCCCTAGTTCAAGCTTTCCTTATCTTTTGCATTATTTAACTACCTAACCTCTCTGTCTGGCTTTCATTTTGTCCTGCTTAAAGCCATCCTCCTTTCTACAGTTGGAGGAAACTATCTCAGACTCAAATGGAAACTCTTCATGTATTCTCCCATTCACTACTCAAGTGTTATATTTGGTACTGGAGATTGGGAATATTGTGTAAGGTTATGAGTAACTATTTTTTTAAAAAGAGATATGGCTGATTTTTAAATTTTTATTTATTTATTTTTGGCTGCCCTGGGACTTCTCCAGTACTCTTGCCTAAAAAATTCCATGGACAGAGGAGCCTGGTGGGCTACAGTCCATGGAGTCACAAAGAGTCAGACATGACTGAATGACTTCACACACACACTGGGTCTTCACTGAGGCACACAGGCTTTCTCTGGTTGCAGCGAGCGGGAGCTAGTCTTTGTTGCGGTGCGTGGGCTGCTCATTGTGGTGGCTTTTCTTGCTGCAGAGCATGCGTGGACTCAGCAGTTTTGGTGCACGGGCTTAGTGGCCCCATGGCATGTGGAATCTTCCGTCTCCTGCATTGGCAGGTGGATTCTTAACTACTAGACCACTACAGAAGTCCATGAATAGCTTTCTTGCCTTTCTGTGTTTCTAGGGGCTTTTTCTGAGGTAAAGGTTAAATAAAATTTACTATATTAGCCACTTTTAGTATGAAGTTCAGTAATACATTTACATTGTTGTGAAACTCTTACTACTATCCACGTCCAAATTTTTTTCATCTTTCCAAACTGAAATTCCATATCCATTCAATGCCAACTCCCTGTTTCTCCCTCTGCTACCTCCTGGGAACCACCATTCTACTTTCTGTTTCTATGAACTTGACTATTGATTACTCTTGGTATTTCACATCAGTGAAACTATATAATGTTTGTCTTTTTGTGACTGCCTATTTCACTCAGCATAATATCCTCAAGATTCAGACAAACTGCAGCACGTATCAGAATCTCCTTTTTAAGGGCTAAATAATATTCCATCACACGCACACCATTTGTTTGTTGATGGACCTTTGGGTTGCTTATATCTTTTGGCTAATGTAAGTAATGTTGCTATGAACGTGAGTGTACAAATATATGCCTAAATTTTGCTTTCAGTTCTTTTGGGGGATATACCCAGAAGTGGAATTTGTGGATGATAATGGTAATTCTATTTTTAATCTTTTGAGGAACTATCATACTGTTTTTCACAATCCTTGCAGCAGTGCACAAGGGTTCTAATTTCTCTGTATCCTCATCAACGCTTGTTATTTTCTGGTTTCTTCACTTGTTTGCTTGTTTTGTTTTGGTAATAGCCATCTTACTGGATATGAAGTTGTATCTTACTGTGGTTTTGACTTGCATTTCCCTAATGATTAGTGGTGTTAAGCATCTTTTTATGTGTTTATTGTCCATTTGCATATCTTTTTGGAGAAATGTTTATTCAATTCAGTTTACTCATTTTTTAATTTGGTTGTTTGTTTTTATGTTGCTGAGTTGTAGGAATTCTTTATATATTTATGTACTAACCTCCTATCAGATATATAACTTGCAAAAATTTTCTCCAATTTCATAGGTTTCCTTTTTACTCTGTTGATGGTGTCCTTTGAGGCACAAAAGTTTTAAATTTGATGTAGTACAATTTAGCCATTTTTTACTTTATTGCTTATGCTTTTGTGTCATATTCAAGAAATCACTGCCAAATCCAATGTCACGAAGATTTTCCCTATGTTTTCTTTTAAATAGTTTTAGTTTTTATGTTTAAATCTTTGATCCATTTTGAATTAATATTATAGTGTAAGGTAAGTGTGTGTATGTTTAGTCATTCAGTCATGTCCGACTCTTTGCGGCCCCATGGATTGCAGCCTGCCAGGCTCCCCTGTCCATGGAATTTTCTAGGCAAGAATACTGGAGTGGGTTGCAATTTCCTTCTCCAGGGGATCTTTCTGACCCAGGGATCAAACTTGGGTCTCTTGCGTCTCCTACGTTGGTAGGCAGATTATTTACTAGTTTTTCCATCACCATTTGCTGACAGTACTGTCCTTTGTATTGAATGGTTTCCACAGCCTTTCCTTTAACCCTATATGTGAAGGTTTATTGCTATACTTTCTGTTCCATCCCCTTGACCTAGATGTCTGTTTTTATGCCAGTACTTCACTGTTCTGATAACTATAGCTTTGTATTAAGTTTGGGAATCAAGAAGTGTGACACCTCCAAAATTTAAATTTTTTTTCATGATTACTTTGTCTATCTGGGGTTTTTGTTCCTAGTTTTTTTTTTAAATAATGAATACTAATTTTATTGACAATAAAACATTAAAAGGTTAATTAAAAAATACTGTTCAACCAAACAACACCATATATAGACAAAACAAAACTCACCAATGGGTACCCATTGTACTGAATAAAGTCTGAACTTTTTAACAGATCATTCAAGGTTCTCCATATCCTCTCTTCTATAAGTTGTCCTTCCTTTTTGTCTCATCTCTGTCCCAATCTTCCATTTTGTAATCATTTTATAACTTCTCAACTAATGCCTATGTGTGCGTCTTATCACAGTCCATTCTCTTTATACTGCTGTCCTCTGTTTATACTCCTTCCTATGCCAAGAACACCCTTTCATGATTGACACCCCCTAATTCTTCCTTTAAGAATATCAGCTTATATGTCATCTTCTCTGAGAAGCAATTCTCAGAGCCTCATGTTGGGTTATGATTCTCTCCTCTGAGTTCCAATGCCCTCTACCCACATGTTCTATGTTGTTTGATTAAGACATTAAATTATATAGCAATTGTTTATAAGGTCTTCAAGCTCAGAGACCAGATCTTCTTTTGTTTAACTTCCAGTGGCTAAATACAATTTTTGGCACATAGATAACATCTGCTGAAATTAATTTAACAGAACTGAAGGGAATTTTGTTTTTTAAGGGCAAGGGCCTGCTGCTGAGGGTGGGATAACACTGCCATGGCCAAAGAGGGCCTTGTGTGGGCGGAACCCTTTGGCACTGGTCTTGAGGATCAGCCTCACAAGGGTGCAGAATATATGGACTCTTGCAAAGGAATTTGAGTATCACATGACTTCTGTACCACAGACTGGGAAAATGCTCCTGTTGCCAGGTCATCGTGCAGGGCATCTATTTGAAAAGAATATAAATTTCAGGTCATTCCAAAGGCGAATAGGCAAAAATCCAATTCCTCTGTGGTGTGGTAGTCCTTTCCTGGAGGAAAGCCAGAGGTCCTGGAAAGTTTTCTTTTTTTAATTCTCCAGTGCATTTGGATGAAAAAAAAATGTGTTTTTAAAAACTTTTTATTAAACTTCAGTTCTTTAACTCTTGAGAAGGTTTCTCCAAATGCATTTCGATGACTGTAGATGCTGCATTTATTTTATAGATCGTTATTGTTGTTCAGTCACTAAGCTGTGTCCAACTCTTTGTGACTTCATGGACTGCAGCATGCCAGGCTTCCCTGTCCTTCACTATCTCTGGGAGTTTGCTCAGACTCATGTCCTTTGAGTTGGACCATCTTGTGCTTTGTCGCCCCCTTCACCTCCTGCCTTCAATCTTTCCCAGCATCAGAGTCTTTTCAAATGAGATGGCTCTTCACACAGGGTGGCCAAAGTAGTAGAGCTTCAGCTTCAGCATCTGTCCTTCCAGTGAATTATTTTGTAGATAGTATAGCTCCAAATCCGAAGGAAACCCAGTGAGCTTGGTTCCTGGGATCAGAAATGAGCCATGGCATTTAGAACAAATATGAAGTAGTAGAAGGTGCTGCCCACGAGGCAGGGCCAGGTGCTGGGAGCAGGCTGATCCAGCAGTTCCAATGAAAGAAAGACATCCTCAGTGAGAACCTCCTTCTCACAGCCTTCTCAGAGTCAGTCGCACACAGATATGAGGTGGATCCAAACAATGAGCCTGGTAATGGGAAGACGTTGTAATTTCCGTAGATGCATGAAGGGTGTGAGTAATGAACTTCCCAACTCAAATCTTCCTCCTATATTTGGTCAACCCAAGAGCAAGGAGTTGCTCAGTTACTTCTTGGTTTTCTGCACAGCATCTTGTCCATAATATGTACTTGATAATGTCTGATACAAGAACTATTCGGGAAGAACAAATTAAATTTTCCAGTGAAATTGCTCTAGTCTTCTGCTTATCATGGGAAGTGTATTTTAATGGCTGGCATCATCCATGGTATCATTCTGATATGCTAAATTTTCTGATTTAATCATTATCTTAAACACTGTGAAAGGATTTCCTTGGTGGCACAGTGGGTAAGAATCTACCTGCAAATGCAGGAGACACCCATTCAATACCTGGCCCGGGGAGATTCCACATACCACAGAGCAGGTAAATACATGTGCCACACCTACAGAGCCTGATCTCTAGAGCCCTGGAGTCACAACTACCAAGCCCATGCACTGCAACTACAGAAGGCTGTGTGCCTGGAACCCGTGCTCTGCAACGGGAGAAGCTACCACAATGAGAAGCCCGTGCATTTAGGATAAAATGTGAAGTAGTAGTAGACTACCACAATGAAGAGTAGCCCTCACTCACAACTAGAGAAGTCCCATGCACAGAAATGAAGACCCAGTGCAGTCAAAAATAAAAATAAATTAAAAAAACTGTGAAAATGCTATATGAACTGACAAACAGCAAACAACTCATTGATAATTTTAAATACTTAGGTATTTAAGGAAAGTAAAGAAAATAGTAAGAGGGCCATTCTGGTAGTAAGAGCATGGGGATAACATCTTGAATAATAAACATGCTCTTGAGTAAATATATAGTTATTACAGTGGTTCAGTGAAAAAGATCACATCTATTCTCATCCAAGTTATCATAGCCCTCATGTTGTCTCATGTTGCTAACTGTATTGTTTTACTTTTCCTTAAAATGTATTAATTTCAAATTAAATATGTGTTTCTTAGGCTTGATGAAGAGAGATTGTTTCCTTTGGAAACATAATCTTTTTATTCCTTAGCATTAATGCATTAGTTCAGACTTCCATCTCTTTAATTCTTTAAAATAATGTGTCAAAAAGAGAAGCTTCCCCTTGAAAGGAGAACTCTCCCATGTCCCAAAACAGCTTGTCCTGGGAACAGTTTTAAAAATGCTGCTTGAACTTTGATTCTCTTTGGCCCAGGTTACCCCTAAAGGGAAGTTTCCCTTTAAACAACAGTACTCTTATGAACATAGTTTTGATGTCATAATTGCCATTTACATCCCTGCCTGAATCACTGGGTGTTGAGCTCAGGTTACCTTCAAGTGCTCAGCAAGTCTTCACTAAGCACCTGCAGTGAACTCAGTGCTGCTCTAGGAGCTATTCATTCACTGTATTCATGACATTTATTGAGCACCTTTTGCTTTGCTGGACACTGGAATAGGATATCAAAAGGATGATCCCTGTGTTCAAAGAGCTCAGAGTCCAGGTAAGGAGGTAGCTGAGAACGAATAACCATGTGCAATCTGAGTAGTCTTCTACTAGAGGTGAGTGCCCAGGGAGGTCTAAGAGGGAGTGATTACTGTGATGCTGGGGAAGAAGAACGTTTCAGAGAGTAGATGATACTTGACCCCAGGCCTGGAACAATGAGTGAAACTTTGCTAAAGAAAATAAGAGTTAGGTGAGAATGAAGGGGAAATGAATTTGGGTAGATAAGGTGATTGTAGGAAGATCTGAAAACCAGGGGGAAGAATTTGGACCCGAATTGATTGACAATAGGAAGCAAGCAACTGTGTAGGTTGAGGAGCAGAACAATGACTTGACAAGTGACTGTTTAAGGAAAATTTGGAAAATTCATCAGACTTGATGTTCTGGAGACAGAGGGTGGCCTGGAAGTAGCCGGATAGTTCTTCCAGTTGATTGGAAGGTGGCAAAACCTGAATTGGGGTGATAACAGAAGGAACAAAAAGAAAAAGAAGGTATCCCAGTGGAAAGGGACAGTGCTTGGCTCAAGGTAGGAGATGACAAGTGTCCACCATAGCAAAGATGGAATATTTAATGAATAACTATGACTCTAAAAATTTGAATCAAAGGGACAAAAAGAGTGATTTATTATTTTATTGACAGGAATGAGACAGGAAGTGAATTTGAAGAAAAGGAGATTTTTAAACATTTATTTATTTTTTAATTGAAGGATAATTGCTTTACAAAATTTTTTTGTTTTCTGTAAAACCGTTAACTCCTGCAGGGTAGACTTTTGCCTCCTCCTGAGCACAGGACTCAGTATGTAACAATTTACCAATAAGTGTTGATGGGAAGTTAGTAATGCAAGTAAATGGGGGAGATGAGGGCGTGGCTTTCAGCATCTCCCATGTCGTAAGATGGCTTGTCTGGGAGCTACTGCTCAAAGTGCTGCCCAGGTTGTTAACCTCTTTCGCCTCAGTTTCCTCCTCTGAAGAACGTGGAATTGATTGGTAGATAGCTAACACCCTTCCAGCGTTAAGAATAAGACTGTTCTTTTTGCTGGTATCTTTTTTCTCAAAAAGCAATTCAAAAAATGAACCCCAATTCATCAGATCCGCCCCTTCTCTCTGAAGTGAGCAGAGGAAACTAGTGTAAGAGGTACAGAATCGAAAGGGCCAGCAAGCTGAAGGGCTGTTTTTCACTGTTTGAAGGATCCCATTGCCAAAAATGGAAGTGGCGTTTCAAGTGTGTTTTTGCCATGTCCCCTGGACTTAAATGGAACTAAATTCTCTTGCAAAGATGGAAAGGAGAGGGGAGAAGAGGAGGGGGTGCCTGGGCTGGGAGCTGGCTGCTAAGCTATGCACTGGAAGTCCAAGTTCAAAAATGCTTGCAGGAAAGCTCCAGTTCAATTTTTTTCTCCATACACAATGACACTGTTGTGTGTCCAGAAGCTGGGAGGCGGCAGCTGGGTTTCTAGAGCTCAGTGGCCAGCCTCCTTTTTTATTCTTTTTTGATTCTCGTCTTTTGAAGACATCCCACAGGACATGTTGGTTTGGAGAGAAAAATGCTAGTCAGTCCCATATCCTAAAGTCTGGAAAACAAGAAACATATCCTGAGCAGGACTTGACAGCTGTCATTAGCATGAGGCTTCAGTGAGTATGTGAATAATGACTTTCAGTAAAACAAGGAACATGAAACACTCTATATTCACCTGAATGTGTGCCCTGCCTCTGATGACCATTTTAGGTGGGTAAGCTCCTGCAGTGCTGAGTCCTTTTGCTGTGTTAGCTTAATTTTGTAAACTACCCTGTACAGGAATGTGTTGAATAAATGCCCATCTGATTTCAAAAGTCCAGAGGCATTTCTGTGCCTACTGCTTTACGGGATCTGATCAGATGCTGCCTGGAACGGGATCTGACCCTTTCTTTGGGGAAAAATTTCTAAAATGATAAATTATTTCTTCTGCTAAACCTTTGTAGTTTTTATGTGATTTCTCTTTAAATAGATGAACTTTAAGGAATTCACACTAAAGAAAATTGGGGCTTAGAGATGCGAGTAGTAGAATACATTGACACACATGATAATAATAGTTGACATTCCATGCTAACCCTGTGCCAGGCACTAGTGTGGGTCTTTACAAATTTAATTCATTTAATCCTTGAAGCGACTTTATAAAATAGATATTATTATCTTTGTCACTTTAAAAAATGAGGAAGCCGTGACACAGGAAGGTTAAATCATTAAGCTGATAGGTAACTGAGCCAGGCTCCAAATGCAGTCCTTAGAGCTGGAAGTGAAGGTGAAAGTCACTCGGTCATGTCCGACTCTGTGACCCCATTCTCCAGGCCAGAATACTGGAGTGAGTAGCCTTTCCTTTCTCCAAGGGGATCTTCCCAACCCAGGGATTGAAACCAGGTCTCTCACATTGCAGGTGGATTCTTTACCAGCTGAGCCACCAGGGCAGCCCCCTTAGAGCTGGACATTATACTAATTTCCTGTGAGCAGTGTGTTTCCCTAATGTTCATGCCTCGTGGTTTCCTGACAGCTATGCTGTATTTTTGTTCTAGTTACAGGACTTGACTACTTATTGTCTTTATACTCTGGTTCCCCAACATAAGATGAGCAGAAAATCATGGGAGAGTAAGTAGGAGTGGAGAGGAAGGGAAGAAGTCATGATATCAAGGATACACATGCTATTACACACACACACACACACACACACATATTCACAAATACACACATACACATTCACAATAAAGTTTATTTATTTCATCCTCACGTCACTCATGTGCTCTCAAATGCTCCCTTCCTGCCAGGTTTTACAGAGCATTTCCCTGAGGGCTCAGTCCTTCCCACTCCAGGTCATGTGGAGGGGTGGGAAGGAGATGACTTCCTTTCTAAGGGCCTGCCAGAAGGCCATGTTTGGAGAGGCACACTGAGAAGATTCGATCAATAAGAATAACAACTGTGAAAGCCAACCCTCTCTGAGTGAGAGAGGGCCATCACCAGCTCTCTGATCGTAGAAGGAAACCAGGCCTGCCCTTGAGGAAATCAGCATTGACAAAAGCAAACCCCAGTTCTGATATGTCGTCCCCACACACCAAGACTGTCATCTTGGGACATATTCTGTGGAATGTGGTGTGTACTCTATAGTTTTTTTATTATTATTATTTTTATTGGAAGCTAATTGCTTTACAATGTTGTGCTGTTTCTGCCATACATTATCCTGGGTCAGCCACAGGTATACACATGTCTCCTCCCTCTTGAACCACCCCCATCTGCTTCCCCACCCCATCCCTCTAGGTTGTCACAGAGCACTGGGCTGAGCCCCCTATGTCACACAGAAACTCCCCCCTTGCGATAATATATATGTTTCCATGCTATTCCCTCCTGTACCCTGGATTTAAGAACAACTTCAACTCTTGCAACCATACTGTGGGACAATATGCTGTCATTACAACAAATGAGATTGTATTAATACTGAAAGTTACTCTAGGTGTGTTCATTGGGTGAAATAAGCTTGCAGAACAATATGCATGGTGTACCTCTATTTATGTAACAAAGATAAAACATACACATAATAACAATAATAAAAACACAAGGCATTGTTCAAAGTGCTTTACATTTATTAACTTAATCTTCCAAATATTCCTATAAAATAGATACTAATATTAGCTCAATTTTATATGAAGAAATCAAAGTATGGAGAAGTTAAGTAATTTGCTCAAGGTTGCTCAGCTAAGTGGCAAAGTCAGAATGCAAACCAAGACATCCTGGCTCCAGAGTGTCTACTGTTAACCAGCATATAATACTCTAAATGCCTTGGAAACAGAGACCATTTCTAGACAAATACACAGCAAAGTGTTAACAATGGTTAGCAAAGATGTGGAAATCTGGGATTGGATGAGGGACAGAAGAGGAACTTTTATTTTTATAATACAACAGCTATACTTTGGGGCATTATTGTTACACTATCCAATTAGTTACAGTTTAAAAAAAATCATTTAAGAGCTGCAGACAACCACTGAATTTGAAGTAGCCTAGTCAAGAGAAAGTGGGCTTCCCTGGTGGCACAGTGGTGAAGAATCCGCCTGCAGTGTAGGAGGGGCACGTTTGATTTCTGGGTCTGGAAGATCCCATAGAGACAGAAATGGCAACCCATTCCAGTATTTTGGCCTGGGAAATCCCCTGGACAGAGGAGCCTGGCAGGCTACAGCACATGGAGTTGCAAAGAATTGGACATGACTTAACAACTAAACAGCAACAATATCAAGAGAAGAGATTAAGAAGATTCTATTTTTAGAAGAGAGAATGGGAACTGCACTGGGTTTGTAAGTAAAAAGGAAAGAGAATGAGTGTGACTTAAAGAGAAGGGGGGATGTGAAGTACATGGAGAAATCAAGTTCATAGAGACAGAAAGTGGACTGGTGGTCACCAGGGCTGGGGGGAGAGGGAATCAGAGGCTGTTGCTTAGCCGGCGTAGAGTTTCCATCTTACAAGATGAAAAGTTCTGGAGATGGATGGTGGCGTGGTTGCATATAGCAATGTGAATATATTTGACACTACTGACCTGTGCACTTGAAAATGGTTGGGCACTTAAGGTGGTAAATTTTATGTTAAGAGTATTTTACTACAGTAAAAAATATTGAAGAGAAGAAAAGAGAGAAAAGGAAGAAAGATGACTGGAGCCAGTAGCAGCAACAAAGAAGGCAAGGAGATGAAATCGGTGTATGGAGGTATGATGAGAAACTTGGGCATCTAACCCTGTTTTATGATCCACACTTAAATATAAGGTCTCAACAGAGGGGGAAAACTGCCATCTTCATGTACAGAAATGAAATATTTTACACATTTCATAAGTTAACTGGTAATGGTCCTTTTGGTGGATGGCTGGAGAGCCTGTGGAGAATTCCAACACAAAACACAGTTGTTTCTATCCTGAGATCGAGTGTTCTGGTTTAAAGGAAAGGTTGCTGTTTTAAAGCAGGAGTGGGCTCCCAGTCTCTGAAAAATGTGAAAAACAGACTGATCCTCTGCTCTGCAGAGCAGTACGGGCTAAACAGGGCAGCCTACAACCACGGCAGCCTGAGAGGGAAGGGATCAGGTTTCAGCTGCTGGGACACCTTGCTGGCCCGGAGACAGGCCTCTGTGAGGTGGCCCTGTTCCAGCAGACCCAAGAAGCTCCTTTGCCAGGTCTGCTATTAGCTCCTCCATGTTTTCTCTTGCACACAAGCCAAGGTCTCTGGAGGAAGGAGAGTGTGGTCGCCTTTCATATCAGGCCTTCGTGATACACAATGGGCAGGCAGTGCTCAGCCCTGAGTGGCTCTCAGAGTCGGCTGTCGGGGGCATTTCTGTCTCTGCAGAAGCTACCCTCTCAAGGACTGGGCTTCCCAGGGGGCTCAGTGGTAATGAACCTACCTGCCAATGCAGGAGATGTGGCTTCCATCCCTGTATTGGGAAGATCCCCTAGAGAAGGAAATGGCAAGCCACTCCAGTATTCTTGCCTGGAGAATCCCATGGACAGAAGAGCCTGGCAGGCTACAATCCATGGGGTCGCAAAACAGCTGGACACGACTTAGGGACTAAACAGCAACAACAACAAAGAACTCTCAGTCAAAGCCAAAATAGCCATTCTCACTTGAGAACTTGAGATACTGATACTTCTGACAGTTTCGGAGTACACATGAGATTTCTTTTGTTTTTTCACCCCCTTAAATAAAACTGTTTAGGCCTGGATTGGATGGATTCCATCTTAGAGTATGACATATTTTCATCTTGACAAGTGAGAAGAGGTCCCACCTTTCTATCTTCTTCCTATGATCATTGTGTCATCCTCAGATAGCTAGCATAACTTTACTTATAGCTACATTTACTAGGTGAATATGATGTGCCAGAAATCATACTTAAACATGTCTCACAACTAAATGCTGCAATAGAGAGTATCACCATCATCTTATAAGTGGGTGCAACTGATCTTCAGAGAAGTTAGGAGTCTTACTGGAAGGCCACTCAGTTGTGGCAGAGCTGGGATTTGAACCCAGATCTGTTCAGCTCCAAAGATGGTAAATTCATATATTAACCATATACGTTATACAATATGCTAGATTGCCCTTTCAAATGCAAATAGGAACTATGCATTTTTTAATAGGAGGATAATTACTTTGCAACGTTGTGTTTGTTTCTGCTGTACAACAGTGTGAATTGGCTGTTAAGTATGTATATGTATTCTCTCCCTCTTAGGCTTCCCTCCCCACCCCCATCCCACCCCTCTAGGTCATCACAGAGCACTGAGCAGACATAGAGAATGGACTTGTGCACACAGCAAGGGAAGGAGAGGGCAGGGTGGACTGAGAGAGTTACACTGACATATATATACCACCATATGTAAAATAGCTAGTTTCTAGGAAGTTGTGGTATAACACAGGAACTATATTTTTAATCAAGTAGCTCCTTAATAAGTGGTCAGAGCTTCAGCATATATGCAGAGTTGTACCTTGCCTGACACCTCAGATTCTCCTCTGCCTTACTATGTGTGAATGGCATTTGCACATGGAAACTTTGGAAGCTATATTTACTCAGCTACTAAATACCATGAGGTCCTAGAAGAGGGTTATCCCTGTGTGTCCCCGTGCCTGCATGCATGCTCATGCTCAGTTGTGTCCGACTGTTTGCATCCCCCATGGACTATAGCCCACTCTGTCCTTGGAATTCTCCAGGCAAGAATACTGAAGTGAGTAGCAATTCCCTTTTTCAGGGGATCTTCCCAACCCAGGGATTGAACTTGGATCTCTTGCATTGCAGGAAGAGTCTTTAGCATCTGAGCCACCAGGGAAGTACATGATCTTAATGATTATTTATGCTACTTGAATTCAGGTTTTCAATCTTTATGCAAGCTCCTGAGTGCCTTTACAAAGGCAACTTGGGAGCACTCTGTTAAAGAGGTGATTTTCTAAAGCTGGTTGACCTTTGTAAGACCAAACACTGCAATGGATGGAATTTTTATTATGTATGGAAATATGTCTTCAAAGATAGCATTTATATACTTCCCTCAACTCCATAACCCATGTAAAAATACATAATAGACTTTTAATTACAGACAAGATGGAGGGAAAGGAAGTAGATTTAGTTTCCTGCCAGAAATGAGTAATAAATCAAACAAAATATATGAAACAACAATATTTGAACACTGGATATCAAGCTGTGAAGACAGTGGTCCCTGAGAGAAGGAAAACAAATGAAGTTAGCTCCACAGTTACTCCCAGCTTACTTCTGGGAGAGTGTCTAGGTTTCAAAGCAGGGAGGAGAAATCCAGGCAGAGCCTGATGGTTGAGGAGACAGAGGTGGGGAGCCTAGGGAGGACAAGGTGGCTAGAATCTGCAGAAGAGAGCCGGGAGGGAACAGGAGGGAGCTTCACAGAGAGAAGCCCCTGCTCACTGCAACTAGAGAAAAGCCTATGCAAAGCATGAAGACACAGTGAAGTTAAAAATGTTGCCATTCAGTCGTTCAGTCATGTCTGACTCTTTGCAAACCTATGGACTGCAGCATGCCAGGCTTCCTTGTCCTTCACCATCTCCTGGAGCTTGCTCAGACTCATGTCTATTGAGTCAGTGATACCGTCCAACCATCTTGTCCTCTGCCCTCCCTTTCTCCTCCTGCCCTCAAGCTTCCCCAGCATCAAGATCTTTTCCAATGAGTCAGCTCTTCACAACAGGTGGCCAGAGTATTGGAGTTTCACCTTCAGCATCAGTCCTTCCAATGAATATTCAGGACTGATTTCCTTTAGGATTGACTGGTTTGGTCTCCTTGCTGTCCAAGGAACTCCCAAGAGTCTTTTCCAGCACCACAGTTCAAAAGCATCAATTCTCTGGCACTCAGCTTTCTTTATGGTCCAACTCTCACTTGCATACATGACTACTGGACAAACCATAGCTCTGACTAGACAGACCTTTGTCGGCAAAGTGATGTGTCTGCTCTTTGTACACTGTTTAGGTTGGTCACAGCTTTTCTTCCAAGGAGCAAGTGTCTTCTAATTTCATGGCTGCAGTCACTGTCCAAAGTGGTTTTGGAGCCCAAGAAAATAAAATCTGTCACTGTTTCCATTGTTTACCCATCTATTTGTCATGAAGTTATGGCAAAAAGCCAAAAATAAAGTAAATTAAAAAATATTAAAAACAAAAAAAGAAAAACACACTGGATGAGATTAACAGATTAGATACCACAGTATAAAAGAGCAATAAACCTGAAGGTCTAGCAATAGAAATGATGCCAAATGAATCAGAGAGAAAGACATTTTAAAAAATTTAAGAACATCTGTAAGTTGTAAAACCTCAATACATGTAAATAGAGACCCTGAAGGAGAGAAGCGGGATAAACAGCAAAAACGTTTAAAAAGTCATGGTTGAAAATTTCCAAACTTGACGAATACTATAAAGCCACAGGCCCAAGAAATTTAATGAATCCTATGCAAAACAATCATAAATAATTACAGCAAAAAACAAATTGCTCAAAACCAGAGATAAAGATAAAATCTTAAAAGCTGCCAGAAAGGGGAAAAAAGAAGACACATTACATACTAAGCAAAAAAGAATGAAAGAAGATGAATGTCAGGAACAATGAGACACAAGACCACGGAGCAAAATCTTTGAAATGCTGAAAGAAAAATCTGTCAAAACCCAGCAAAAATGTTTTTAAAAAATAATTTTTGCAGATAACTCAAAAATAGCTTTTCCAGGCATACAAAACCTGAAGTAATTCACAACCAGCCGACCTGCACAACAAGAAATGTTAAAGGAATTTCTACAGGGAGAAGAATGATACGAGATGGAAATCAAAGAAACAAAGAGTAGCAGAAATGGTAAATACAGATATAAAAAAGTCTTTATTATTAAAAAGTTCTTTAAAATAATTCACTTTGGAAAGCAAAATAATAACAATGTATTGAAAGGTTTGTAACATTTGCAGAAGTAAAATGTATGGCAATAGCACAAAGGCCAGGGAGGGGAACATGGATATATATTGTTTCTAGGTCATTATATGATGTGTTAAATGGTATAATATTATTTGAAGTTAGACTGTATTTCATTTGTTATAAAATAATAAAACAAAGAGTTATGGCTAATAAGTCAACCAAGGATATTAAGTGGAATCATTTAAATTATAATTCCAGTAACAGGACAAGGATACCCCTTCTCATTAGTCCTTTTCCACACTGTACTGGAAAAGTGAAAAGTGAAAGTCACTCAGTTGTGTCTAACTCCTTGGGACCCCATGGACTATAGAGTCCATGGAATTCTCCAGGCCAGAACACTGGAGTGGGTAGCCTTTCCCTTCTCCAGGGAATCATCCCAACCAAGGATTCAAATCCAGGTCTCCCACGTTGCGGGCAGATTCTTTACCAGCTGAGACACAAAGGGAAGCCCATCCTAGCTAATGCAATAAGACAAAAGGAAATAAAAGGTATTCAGACTGGGAAGGAAGAAATAAAACTGTCAGTTTTTGAAGATAAAATGACTACCTATGTAAAAAATTACAAAGAATCAACAAAAAGCTCCTGGAATTAAAATACACTTATTGCAAGGTTGCACGATACAAAGTCAATATACAAAGTTCAGTTGTTTCTCTATATATTACTAATCTTAATTTGAAAAAAAAACCACAACATTATTTACATTAGCACCCTAAAAAATTAAATACTTGAGAATAAATTTAACAAAAGTATTTATGTGATTTATGTGAGGAAAACTATAAAGCTCTGATGAAAGACATAAAAAAGGAGATAAATTAGTGGAAAGATATTTCATGTTGATGGATAAGAAGACACAATATTGTCAAGATATCAGTTCTTTCATCTAGAGTTGTAGACTCAAAATGATCCCAGTCAAAATCTCAGCAAGTTATTTTGTCAACAACCTAAAGTTTATGTGGAAGTGCAAAAAATCCAGAATAGCCAACACTGAAAGAGAAGAACCAAGTTGGAAGACTAATACTATGTGAAATTACTAGATAGTTATAGTAATTGAGGCAGCACAGTATTGGCAAAATAACAGATGAACAGATCAGTGGGATGGGATAGAGAGCTGAGAAAAAGACCTACATAAATACAGTCAACTGATCTTTGAGCAAAGGTGGTACCATGGAGTAAAGACTATCGTTTCAACAAGTGGTGCTAGAACAACTGGACATCCACATGCAAAAAGTATATCTAGCATAGACCATATACCCTTCCCAAAAATTAACTCAAAGTGGGTCATAGATCTAAATGTAAGATGCAAAATTATGAAATTTCTAGAAGATGCCATAGGAGGAAATCTAGGTGACCTTGGGTATGGTGATGAGTTTTTAGATACAGCAGCAAAGGCATAACTGTGAAAGAAAGAATCTGTAAACTAAGCCTTGTTAAACTGAAAACATTCTGCTCTGCAGAAGACACTGCCAAGAGAATGAGAAGACAAACCAGAGTCTGGGAGAAACTATTTGCCAAAGACGTGTCTGGTAAAGAACTGTTAATCAAAATATACAAAAAGCTCAAAATGCAGCAATAAGAAAATGAAAAATCAGATTAAAAGGGGGTGAAAAACAACTCACTGAAGAAAATATGCAGATTTTCAAATAAGTATATGAAGATAGGTTCTATGTCATACGTCACCGAGGAAATGCAAATTAAAACAACAGTGAAGTACTACCACACATATAGTAAAATGGCCCAAATCTAAAATACTGACACCACCAAATGCTGGTGGTTGGCGGGGATATAAAACTGTACTGTCTCTGAAAGACAATTTGGCAGCTTCCTGTAAAATTAAACATACTTTTATGATGTGATCCAATTATTGTGCACCTTGGTGTTTACCCAGATGAGTTGGAAAACATGTCTATGCAAAAACCTGCATATGGATTTTTATGGCAGCGTTATTCATATCGCTAAAACATGGAAGCAACCAAGGTGACTTTCAGTTGGTGACTGGGCAAATAAACTGTGGTACCTCCAGATAATGGAATATTACTTGGCACTAAAAATAAATGAGCTATCAAACCATGAAAAGAAGGAACATAAAAGGCATATTACTAAGTGCAAACAGCCAATCTGAAAAGCTCACGTACTGCATAATTCTAACTATATCACATTCTGGAAAAGGCAGAACTGTGGAGACAGTAAAAAGATCAGTGGTTGTCAGGGGTTGGCAGGTGGGATTAATAAATGGAACAGTAAGGATTTTTAGAGCAGTGAAACTATTTTGTTTAATATTATAATAGTAGACATATATTGTTATACATTTGTCAAAACCCACTGAATGTACAACACCAAGAGGGAAAAGTAAGATATGAACTTTTGGTGATAATAGTGTGTAAATGTAGGTTCTTCAGTTGTAACAAATTATAACGAAAAGCCCCACACTGTGGTTGCTGATAGTGGTGGAGGCTGTGTGTGTTGTGGGGCAGGGGATATTTGTGAACTTTTGCTTTGCTCTGTTCTTTCTGTGAACTTAGTATTTAGCTCTAAAAAGTAGATTATTTTTTAAAAACCTTCTTTAAAAATAGTCCAAAAGAAGACACAGAAAGAGGAAACAAGGAACGAAGAGCAATGGAACAAATAGAAAACATATAACAAGATGGCAGATTTAAATCTAACCATATCAATAATTATATTAAATGTTAATTAAAGGGCACAGATTATCAGTTTATATACAAAAGCAAGAATGAACTACATATTGCCTCCAAAGAAATCCACTTTAAATATAAAGTTATAAATAGAATAAAATTAACAAGATGGAAAATAATACAACATGGAAACACTAATCAAAGGAAATCTGGATAGACTCTATTAATATCAAGCAAAGTAGATTTCAGAGCAAAGACTATAACTAGGGATAAAGAGAGTTATTTCATAGTGATAAAAGGGTCAATTCATCAAGAGGACACAGCAATCCTAAACATTTATGCAGTTAATAATAGAGCTTTAAAATACTTGAAACAAAACTGATAGAACTGAGAGAGGAAACAGACAAATCTACAATTATAGCTGGAATTGTAACACCTCTCACTCAATAATTATTAGAACAAATAGAAAGTCAGCAAGTATACAGAAAAGTTGAATAACAACCATTAATTAACTAGGCCCAATTGACATTTCTAGAACTATCCATGCAACAAGAGTAGAATAGATACTATTTCCAAGTACACATAGAACATTGCCACAAAAACATAAAACAAATCCCGAAAAAACTGAAAAGGACTTAAATCCTACAAACTTTTTCCTGACCACATGGAACTAAGTTAGAAGTAAATAATAGAAAGATATTAGGAAAATCCCCAAACATTTAGATATTAACACACTTCTAAATAATATATAAGTCACAGAAGAAATCAAAAGTAAATTAGAAGGTATATTGAAATGAACAATAAAAATATAATATAAAAATTTGTAGACACAGCTAAAGCAGTGTTTAAAAAGAAATTTATAGAACTAAACATCTCTATTACAAAATAAGAAAGGTCTCAAATCAATGAGACCTTAAGAAACTAGAAAAAGATGAATAAATTAAACCCAAAGCAAGCAGAAGAAAGAAAATAATAAAGATAATAGCAGAAAGCAATGAAAGAGAAAACAAAAATAATAGAGACAATCAAACAAAAGCTGGCTCTTTAAACATATTAATAAAATTGACAAACCTCTAGTTTGACTAACCAAGAAAAAAAGAGAAGACAAAATTACCAAAGTGGGGATACATCACCACAGTTCCCAGACACACTGAAAGTGTTTGTTATTGTTGCTCAGTCGCTAAGTCATATCCAACTCTTTTCAACTCCATGGACTGAAGCATGCCAGGTTTCCCTGCCCTTCACTATCTTTTTTAGTTGCTCTAATTCATGTCCATTGAGTCTGTGATGCTATCTAACCATCTCTTCTTCTGCTGCCCCCGTCTTTTGCCTTCAGTTTTTCCCAGCAGTCTTTTCCAGTGAGCTGGTTCTTTGCATCAGGTGGCCAAAGTATTGGAGCTTCAGCTTCAGCATCAGTCCTTCCAATGAATATCTGGGGTTGAATTCCTTTAGGATTGACTGGTTTGATCTGTGAATATTATTTACAACCTTACTGATAAATTCAACAATATAAGTAAAATTGTTTAAAAATTTTGAAAGACAAAGCTAAATAATTTTAGATTCTAGTTAAACAATCTTCCTATAAAGAAAACTCTGGGGCCAGATGACTTCATGAGCAAATCTTATCAAATATTTAAGGATGAAATATCATCAATATAACCAAAGCTCTTTCAGCAAAATGAAGAGAATACCTCCCAAATGAATCTATGAAACTGGTGCTGTTTTGATATTGAAATCAGATTTGCCCTACAAGAAAACTATATACTGATACCCTTCATGAAATTAATGCAAAAATTCTTAAAATTTTAGTAAATCGAATCTAACAATACTTGAAAAGGATAACATATATAATGACCAGTGGGATTTATCCTAGAGCCCAATCTATAATTCAAAACTGAATCTTTAATTCCTATATTAACAGACTAAGAAATAAAAATAAATCATATTTTGTCAATAGATGCATAAAAAGTATTTGACAAAAGTCTAATATCACTGACATAAATTCTTAGTAAAATAGGGACAGAAGGGAACATCTTCAATCTGATTAGGCACCTGTGAGAAACCTACAACAAATATCACATTGGAAGGCTAAAATCTTTCTCCTAAGATTAGAAAAAAGGCAAAATGGCCACCACCACTATTTCTCTCCAATATTGTAAAGGAGGTCCTAGCCAGTAGAATAAGGCAAGGAAAGAAATAACAGACATGCTGTTTGGAAAATGAGTAAATTGTCTTTATTTGCAGATGACATGATTGTCTATGTAGAAAATGTTACGTAAGTTGAATATGCAAAAATTAATTGTACTTCTTTACTCTGGTAATGAACAATTAGAAAATTAAATTTAAAAACAATGCCATTTGTAACAGTAATACCAATGAACAATACTTAAGGATAAAACTAACAAAAAAATATGCAAAATCTGAATACTGAAAGCCAGATCATTGCTGAAAGAAATTAAAGAAGGCCTAATAAAATGGATACATTGTCTTCAGATATTGTATTTTAAGGTTCTGTGTTGTTGAGATGGCAGTTCTCTCTCCCAAACCAATCTCTCAAATTTAACACAATCTCAATCAAATTCCCAGAGACTTTTTTTGAAGAAATTGAAAAACTAATGTGTATGAAAATCCAAAAGACCTAGACTACTCAAAACAACTTTGAAAAAAAAGAACAAAGTTGAAGTACTCACACTACTTAATTTCAAGACTGACTATAAAACACAGCAATTAAGATGATATCCTATTGGTATAAAAATAAATAAATAGATTGATGGAACTGAATATAGAGTCCAGAAGTAGACCTACACATAATGGTCAATTGATTTTCAAGAAAGATGCCAAGACAACTGAATGGGAAAAGGACCATCTTTTCAGCAAATGGTGCTGGAACAATTGGCTAGCCATATGCAATAAATGGGGCTTCCCTGGTGGTTCAGACAGTAAAGAATCTGCCTGCCAATGCAGGAGGCACAGGTTTGATCCCTGTTGGGAGGATCCCCTGGAGAAGGAAATGGCAACCCACTCCAGTATTCTTGCCTGGAAAATCCCATGGACAGAGGAGCCTGGTGGGCTACTACGGTCCATGGGGTCACAAAAGAATTGAACATGATTTAACAACTAAACAACAATAACAAGTGCAATAAATGACCCTCAACCCTTACTTTACATCTTATACAAAAACCAACCTGAAGTGGATCATAGACTTGAATACAAGGCTAAAACTATAAAAATCTGTGGGAGAAAGCACGGAGGAAAGTCTTGGTGGCCTTGGACTTGGCAAAGATTTCTTAAATATGATGCAAAAAGCACAAAAGACACAACCAAAAATAAGGAAGCTGGGTATAAAAGTAAATAATCAAAATTAAATCTTTTGTTCTTCCGAAGGTACTCTTTTTTTTTTTTTTAAGTAGAAAGGTTAGCTAAAGACTGGAGAAAATATATACAGAATATATATCTGACAAAGATTTGTAATTAAAATAAAGAACTCTAACAACTCCATAAGAAGATTAGAAATCTAATTAAAAATAGGCAAAAGATTTAACAGTCACTTCACTGGAAAAAATGATAGACAAATGTCAAATAAGTATATGAAAAGATGCTCAATCTCCTTGGTCATTGTGAGCTTAGTCGCTCAGTTGTGTCTGACTCTTTGCAACCCCATGTAACCTGCCAGGCTCCTGGTGGGGATTCTCCAGGCAAGAATACCAGTGGGTTGCCATGACCTTAGTTTGACTTGTATGAGAGGTGAGGTGAAGTGAAGTCTCTCAGTCGTGTCCGACTCTTGGTGACCCCACAGACTGTAGACTACCAGGCTCCTTCATCCATGGGATTTTCCAGGCAAGAGTACTGGAGTGGGCTGCCATTGCCTTCTCCAGGGGATCTTCCTGACTCAGGGATCGAACCCAGGTCTTTGCAGACAAACCCACATTGCAGACAAACTCTTTATCAGTTGAGCCACCAGGGAAGTCCTCATTTTTCATTTGGGATAGACAAATTAAAACAATGATATATTACTGTGTAACCACTAGAATGGCCAAATTAAATCAACTGGCCATTCCAAGCCCTGGCAAAAATTACTGGCATTCATTATTAATGGGAGTGTAAAATGGTAAAAAATAAAATAAAATGCTTTGGAAATTTCTAAGGAAGCTACATACACATACTGTGTGATTCATTTACTCCATAATCCTATTTTTATCCAAGAAGATATGTGTCCACATCAAAACTTGTGTGTGAATGTTCATGGTACTTTTATTTGTAAGAGTCCCAAACTGGGAACAATCCAGATGTCCATCAACAGGTGATGCATAAGCAAACTGTGATAGATCTATACAGCAGCATCCTACACAGCAATGACAATGAATGAACCATTGATTCTCATAAGAACATTGATAAATCTCAAAGTAATTATGTGAAAAAGTCAATGAAAAGTAGTGCATACTTACTGTAAGACCCCATTTTTATAATTTTCTACAAAGTACAAACTATAGTAACAAAGCAGGTCAGTAGTTAATGAATGAAGGAGGGATTATCAAGGGGCATGAGAAAACTTTGGGGAGCAATGGATATGCTATCTTGATTATGGTGATGGATTCACATATGTAAAAATTTATCAAATTTTGTACATTACGTATGTAAAGCTTTTAGCATGTTAATTCTCTTTCAGTAAGGGTGTAAAACCAAAGGAATTCATTTTTGATTGCTATCCACTGCACAGTTAAAACAAAATTACCCTTGCTATGTGCAGTGTAATCTGACACACACATTTCATTCCATTCCATGTAATCAAAAATATACTCTGATCAGGTCAACTATAAGTTGATTTTGTACTTCTACAGGGGATTGGGATCTGCAGTTTGAAAAACACCGCTTTAAAACATGTTTGAAAAATGGATGGTGTGAGTCCCAAACAGTCTGTTACACTGACAAGTTCCTCTGAGTCTGTTTCTGTGTGTTTACCACTGACTTTCATCTCCCCTTCTGTTAACATGGTTGAGAAACTATAAAACTTTATAAAGTAAAAGTCCCAATCTTCCAGTTCTTGCGTTGGAAACTGAGACTTACTCTCACCCTTTTGCTGCCATCTGCCCACTGTCTTGTTCTGGAGACTGTTGATCTTATGATCTCATGTGTGGAGGTTCCTTAAAAAGTTGCAAATAGTCCTGCCATATGACCCAGCAATCCCACTGCTGGGCATATACACCGAGGAAACCAGAATTGAAAGAGCCACGTGTACCCCAATGTTCATCGCTGCATTGTTTATAATAGCCAGGACATGGAAGCAACCTAGATGCCCATCAACTGACGAATGGATAAGAAAGCTGTGGTACATATACACAATGGAATATTACTCAGCATTAAAAAAAAATTCATTTGAAGCAATTCTACTCAGATGGACGAAACTGGAGCCCATTATCCAGAGTGAAGTAAGCCAGAAGCAAAAACAACAATACAGTATACTAACGCATATATATGGAATTTAGAAAGACGGTAACGAGAACCCAACATGCGAGACAGCAAAAGGAACGCAGATGTATAGAATAGACTCGTGGACTTTGTGGATGAGGGTAAGGGTGGGATGATATGGGAGAAGGGCATTGAAACAAGTTAATTATCATATGTCTAATCAATCGCCAGCCCAGGATTGATGCTCGGGGCTGGTGCAGCGAGATTTCCCGGGGGGGTTCTGGAGGGGAAGCATATGTAAACCCATGGTGATATCATGACACTGTATGGCAAAAACAATAAAAAAAAATAAATTAAAAAAAAAAAGAAAGAAAATTCTTCTCTGATGACTCCAGGTGAGAGGAACACCACAGGGGGCTTGTGAGGAAACGTGAGATGGCAGCTGCTGACCACACAGTTACCGTGGCTGCCAGGGCTTTTGGACTTCATGAACACGGGCCACAGCTGCTGTTATCATTTCCCTCATCAAAGTAAGCAAGCAGGCTCCGGCAGTAAACCTATTCTTTGTGATGACTTAGTTTTCAGCAGAATTTACTTTTAGTAGTTATTTTTGCATAAAGAAGGCCATATGAAAAGGGGTTCTTTGTTTTCTAACATCCAGCATGTTAACAGTGATAGCTATCTGTGCACGACAGGGTTCAGCAAAGAAGAGAAAAAACCAGGGGAGGGAAGCAAAGAACCACAAATGATGAAAGAAATCTAGGCTTGAAGTTCTGCTATGAAGGATGTTTCCGTAGGCAACTTCATCTTCATGTGCCTGGCAGTCTCTGTTCAATGAGGCATCATTCTGTGTCACAGGAATTGGTATAATGGGCAAATTCAGTCCATTTAATGTCCATGAAGATTTTATTTTATTGTTATTTAATTTTTATTGGAGTATAATTGATTTACAGTGTTGTGTTAGTTTCAGGTGTACTGTTATGTTATATATTGTTCTAATTATAGTTAAATTCTACTCTTTTCTTTATTAGATATTTCCCCCATATTGGCCATTGTAGAGTATTGAGTAGTGTTCTCTGTGTTATACAGTAGGTTCTTAGTTATCTTTTTCATATATAGTAGTGTGTATATGTCAATCCCAAACTCCCAATTTATCCCTCCTCACTCTTTCCCCCTGATAACCATAAATTTGTTCTCTACATCTCTGATTCTATTTCTGTTTTGTAAATAAGTTCATTTGTACCATATTTTGTAGATTCCACATATAAGTGTTACCATATGATGCTTGGCTTTCTCTGTCTGACTTACTTCACTCAGTATGACAGTATGCCCATGAAGGTTTTAATCGATGAACTCAGAGCCAAAGGAGATAGAACTCAGGCAGAAGTTTGGGTTGGGATTCTGGCCTCAGCATTTTTCTAGAAAGTGGCTGTGGACAAGCTGCTGGAAGAGCTGCCATGATTTTCCAAAGACTGCAGCCTTCCCACGGTTCCAGAAGAACCAGGATGGTGGATGGCCAAACTAAGCTCTTGGCACATGTAGGGGAGACGGTATTGTAAAGAAGAGCTTAAATCCCCAGCCTTGGCAGAGTGGCCTAAATCTCAGTTGATTTAACTCCCAAAGTCTAAGATCTAGATTTTGCTCTGATAAGCAGCATCCAGAGGTTGTAAGTTCAGAATTCGAACAGTCTTAGAGGATGGGGAACCAGCTTACTGATGCTATTGCCTCTGGGCCAATAGATTTCAGTATTGAGTTCACACCTTCCTTATATAGACCTGGGGCTTCCCTGGTGGCTCAGATGGTAAAGAATCTGATTGCAATGCAGGAGACCTGGGTTCGATCCCTAGGGAAGATCATCTGGAGAAGGGAATGATTACCCATTCTAGTATTCTTGTCTGAAGAATTCCATGGACAGAGGAGCCTGGCAGTCTATAATCCATGATGTGGTCAAGACTGGGATACGACGAATGACTAACACTTTATCTTTATAGAGAACTAGGAGAGAACTTGCTGTTGTTGTTGTTTAGTTGCCCAGTTGTGTTCGACTCTTTGTGACCCCATAGACTGCAGCAGGCCAGGCCTCCCTGTCCCTCCCCATCTCCTGGAGTTTGCCCAAATTCATATTCATTGCATCGGTGATGTGGTCCAGCCATCACATCCTCTGACACCCTCTTCTCCTTCTGCCTTCAATCTTTCCAAGCATCAGGGACTTTCAGCTGTTAGCATCAGATGACCAAAATACTGGAGCTTCAGCTTCAGCATCAGTCCTTCCGTGAATATTCAGGGTTGATCTCCCTTAAGACTGACTGGTTTGATCTCCTTGCTGTCCAAGGGACTTTCAGGGATCTTCTCCAGCATTCGAAGGCATCAGTTCTTTGGTATTCTGCCTTCTTTACTGAGAGAGCATGACAGACTGGCAAACACCTGGTTTTGGTATAGGCAAACTTTGGTTCAGGTTCTATCTCTGCTGCCTGGCAGCCTTATGTGACTTTGGGAAAACTTCTTAACCTCTGAATGTCAGACTTCTCATTTAGTGCAGTAGTTCTCAATTGGGAGTGATTTTGCACCCCCCCACCCCACCCAGGGAACATTTTGTAACATCTAGATACATTTTTGATCATCTTGACTTGGGGGAGGAGGTGCTATTGGCATTTAGCAGGTAGAGGCCATGGATGTTGCTAGACATTCTACAATGCACGGACTGCTTCTCATAGCAAAGAATTAAGTCAATAGAGCTGAGGCTTGGAAATCCTGGTTGAGAGATAATGTATACTAGTGTTTGGCATAAAATATGAAGGTGCTAGATCAATGGTACTATCATCACCCAACGATCAATTCAGTGTGGCTAACTGAAAACCAGATTCTGGGAAAGAAAGGACTATGCACGTCTGTCTTAGGTTCTGGAAAAGTCCCCAGCAGAGCTCCCTGAAGTACACTCAGTAGTTAATGCAAGGATAGCAAAGAGGTTTTAAATAGTGACTCTGGAGTCAGGCTGCCTGAATCCAAATCCTGGCTTACCCATTTACAACCTGTGTATTCTTGGTCAAGTCATTTAACCTTAGTCTACTTATCTATAAAATGAGGACAGCAATGATACCTGCCTCACAGAGCTGTGTTAAGACACACAAGGGATGTATTTGCATAGTTCAGCAACTGCTCAACTGATATTTTCTGTTATCACAAGGGGAGTAGTTATGGAGACAGTGCTGAGAGGTACATTGATTTTAATCAGAAGCTCTGAACATTGTTATATGAACCATGAAGGGGAACACAAACCAAACAGAAATGGACAGTTAGCACAGCAATATAAAGTTCATCAACCCTCGAAGGACCCAGTATGAGTTGCTGGGCAAGTTGCCAGGTGTTTATAAATATCATCTCATTGAATCCCTTTGACAACCTTTGATATGGCTCTCATTAGCCGATTTCAGTCTTATTTTACACATATGGAAAGATGCTCCAAACAAAGCAACTTGCTCAAACCCATACAGTCCTAAGAAGTAGAGCTGGGGTTCTGAATTCAGGTAGGACTCTGTTGTTTAGAATCTCAGTCATGTCCAACTCTTTTGTGATCCCATGGACTGCAGCCCACCAGGCTCCTCTGTCCATGGGATCCTCCAGGCAAGAAGACTGGAGTGGGTTACCATTCCCTTCTCCAGGGGATCTTCCCCACCCGAGGACTGAATCCAGATCTCCTGCATTTCAGGCAGACTCTTTACTACTGAGCCACCAAGGAAGTCCCACTTAGGATTCTAGCCTGTGCTTTGAGGGTTTGAAATTCAGAAATGCTCACCTCAGGGCAGATTCTAGGATATAAAGTATCCTACTTTATATTCAGTTAGTTGGCGTGTTCTGTGTTTAAGAATGGAAAGAACAATGTTAAGGCAAGTCTCTATCTCCAGTGCCAGCTGGGACAAACAGCCTGGGGTGTGAGGACAAGGGAAAGGGGAGCAGGACACAAGTGACAGGAGCAGTTCTTGCTCTTGTCCAATGACAACTAGTAAGTCCAGGAAAGTCTCCTTGCCTTACTGAGCAGTGTTAAGCCGCTCATAGAGAACATTTCTTGATAATGGCCAAGGCCAGGCATCCTAAGAGAGATATAGAACATTACTCAGCATTAGTAATTTCTGCCATGTGAGGATATTTTCTAGAGGATTCCTAAAATGCTCCTCCTTTCACTATATGTTTCATGAGGCTAGTACTCTCTCTCTCTCTGGTGTGTGTGCGTGTGTGTGTGTGTGTGTGTGTGTGTGTGTGTGTGTGTGTGTGTGTGTGTGTCTAGTGGGCTGAGACCACAATAGCCTGGGCCCAGGGAGCCAGCAGAACCAGGAAAAGGTCCCTGGTAAAGATGTGGTCTTCCTCTAAACAAACAGCTCTGTTTAGATAAGGGTGGAAATGGCAGCTAAAAATAGCCAAAAAGAATGCATGCATGCTAAGTCACTTCAGTCATGTCCGACTCTTGGCGACCCCATGGACTCTAGCCCACCAGACTCTTCTGTCCATGGGGTTCTCCAGGCAAGAATACTGGAGTGGGTTGCCATTCCATTCTACAGAGGATCTTCCTGACCCAGGGCTTGAACCCGTGTCAGGTCTCTTACATATCCTGCACTGGCAGGCAGGTTCTTTACCACTAGCGCCACCTGGGAAGCCCCCCAAAACAGCCAGGAGGCCTGACTATATCCAAAGACTAGTTGAGGGGTTGCACCCCCTGGTGCTCAGGCCTGGGGCTGTGACATAGGTGTTGTTTCATGGATCTCTGGCATTCCTTGGGGTCCCCTTCACCCCATTCAGTGTTGGAAGGTATCACACACGGCTCACACCTAGAAAACCATCTGGGCACACTCTCCCCCCAGGTCTCATGCCTCACTGCCGGGACCATGGGGCTGGAGGCCTTCTCTGGAACTCTGGGCCCCACTCACCCAGCAGAAGCTGGGGAGGAGCCCAGCACAGGACACGAGGCCTCAGGGTCATCCTATGCCCTATGCGTTCCATGGGAAACTGTGTTCTTCCCGGGGCTGGCAGAAATGCTCTCTCCAGTTCACTAACCTGGTTGTTTAAATATAGGGGAGGAAACAGCTGCTGGTTGGGCGGAAGTTTCTGAGAAGACAGGGTTTTGGCAGAGGCTTGCTAAGGCTGATAAGGACATAGTGTGTGCTCCCAGATGGGTGTCTGCTGATTCACTTTGGGCCTTTCAGACACCGCCGTGAGCCACTGCTGTCAGAACTTGGCTCCATGTGCACGTCTGACATGGAGAGGAGAGTTATTTTTAAGCTGATCTCTGTGACTTCCTCTTGGCCCTCCTCCTTGCTCTCCTTTCTCAGAGGCTGAGAGCAGCTTCCTGCTTAGGCCACTGGACCACAGGTGATGTGTGCAGGGTCGTGGAAGGCGAGGGAGGGCTGTGTGGGAGGCAGGTGCCAAGGGCGCTGTCCTGACAGGCAGAGTCCAAGCCTGGCTCCTCTTACAAGAGGATTGTGGGAGGATCCCCAGCTCTGGTGATGGGAGCGGGGAAAGGAGACACAGCCTCCAAATCAGTCACCCATCCCGGTGACTGCAGACCGTGGAAACTGCAGTTCCAGGATTCTTGGAGCCGCCCGCAGGGCATGAGCACCCCGGCTGGACCTGATCCTGACAGGGGCGCCCCTCTCTGGGCCAGGCTAGGCGGACCTGCGGGGAACACCCCTCCGGCGTCCAGTTCTCTCAGAGTTCCGGAGGAGCACATGCGGCTGGGTGAACCACCAGCATCCTCAGATTGCGACGCGAATCAATCAGCCCTACAGCCCCACCCCTCCTCCCCGCGTTAGAGCCAGGGTTCTGTGACTCCTGGGAGGTGCCCGGGGCACCAGTCCCACCCTCCCGCCCTGACACTACCCCCTCCCCCCACACCAAAGACTCCGCGAGCTTCACCTCCGTGTTCCTGCCTCCCTCCAGTTCTCAGGCCCAAGGCTGAGCTCAGCTGCCTGTGAGGACGGTCCTGCGGCCCTGGAGCAAGGGCTCATTGCATCTTTGCAGGGACCTCCTTCCTTGTCATCTGCTGGGGGAGACTGACGTGAGGGGGCACTTGGCCCCTTCCTCGCCCTTCTCCTAGCTGACCCAAAGCTCCTTTCAGCTGGTGTCTCCTTCATCAAATAAGCCAGGCTGAGGACCAGCAGAGGGCAGTTTAGGAAACTGGTGCCTCCTCTCCCAGACCCAGGGACTGAGGCTCAGTCTTACGTGGTGGGAGGCCTGGCTGGGCAGCCCTGTGACCTCGTCTGTCATGTGGTCCCCCTGCCCCGGAGACAGTAACCAGCCCACAGGATGCTCAGAAAGGCCTTTCCAGGTCAGAGTCTAGAGGTCCCCTCTTTAGAAGAAGAGCAGCCCCTGGGGCCACCTTACTGTCCAATTCACGATTTGCGCTGCTCATCCCTGTCTCTCATCCACAGAGACTGGCAACACCCAGCTCTCAAGTTTGCAGTGGGACTGAAGGAGCAGCCCAGGACAGGTGGTACAGGGGTTCTTGCATCTCCCCGCACCCCGCCCCCGCCCCCGCCCCTCCTCTGCCTTCCCAAGTCCCACCCCAGCCACTGGCCCTCACCTCCCTGCAGATGTTTTCAGTTCATAGATTGCATGGAGTTCACGTGGGTCATTTGTTCCATTTGCTCAGAAACAACAGCCACCATTATTGGCAGGAAAGGGAGAGGGTGCCAACTCCCAAATCACACAAAAAGCCCTAGTCATGGGCACTAGGCGTGGGACGGGAGTGGGGGGGTAGGGAGGAGCACGGGCTGGGCCATCTTGCAGTGACCTAGAGTTCTGTTGCCCCAGCTGAAGTCATGGTCATTAAAGCAAGCTCTAGCCTTCCCCTGGGAATGGCCAGAGCAAATTGACTCATCTTGGAGGGACAGGGACAGAATGAGATGTTATCTTGGAAGACCGGAGTGATTGGAACTGACTCCACAGCCTGGCTCTGAGCCTAAACCCGTGACCTAAAAGAGATTTATTTCTTTGCTCCTTTGAAATTAGGAAATATTCCAGGGGTAATGAAAGACTGGATGATGTTTGGTGTTTAGGGTCAAGAACAAATACGAACAAATGTAATTCAAGTTAAATGACGGACCTCATGTGCCCCGTGTTCGCTGTGCAGCTGTTTTGACAGAAGTTGGCTGTAATATTCAGCAACCCTCACACCGTGTGCAGGAGGAGCCCTTCGTAGTGGTGAATAGTGGCAAGTGATGTGCCAGGTCCTCCAGAATGAATGACACATGAGAAACGGAAACTATGGTTAGTGCCTGGGATAATCTGAGCCTGGCACTGGGAAAGCATCACCTGCACTGGGAGAGCCACCCCAGAGTAGCTCTTAAGGGCTAGTGACCAGCGGGCTGCATGTCTGGAAATGAGCATTTTTAGATCTGAGGCACTCAGAAGAGTCATGGGTGGGACTGTTGTGAGCCCAGCAAGGTCCCTTGCTTCTGCTTCCCTGGGTGTGTGGGCACCATTCCCAGTGCTGACACACCACTCGGAACAGGGTAAGCAAGGTTACCCTGGCAAGCATGGAGAAGGGAGAAGAAGAGGGTACTGCCTCCTCCAAATCTCCCTTGGAAGCTCCCTGTTTCAGAAGTCAGGAGCACTGATGGGGGAGCTGGATGGGAATAGAGCTGTTCCCATGAGACTGGGAGAGTCAGCCCTGAAGAGACCAGTGTCTGGGGAGCGCAGCCTCAGTGGTTCCCAGCAAGCCTCTATCTCACAGTTTGGCGAGGGTGGTAGGTATGGAGTGATTTTCCTTCTGTTCAATATTCATCAAGCACCTCTTCAGGGGAGCACTGCGCTGGGTGCTGGAGTAGCCTCAATGGGGCAACACAGACCCTCCCCAGTAGTGCTCACACACTGGCACAGGGGGTAGTGAGCCAGGCTGTAGACTCAGTTCTGTACCAGCTACCATGCCCACATTGCTTCCCTCCACCCTTGTTCAGGTTATCAAGGGGGAAAGGAAGACACAGAATGAGCAATTTGTCCACCATCATCCATTTAGAAACAGAGTTCAAAGAAGACAGATGGGCGTGTTTCACAGCACAGGGATGGACCTGCCAGTGATTTCTCTCTGGGAGCAGAGTGGGGACAGGCCTGGCACCGGGATGAAGAGGCACAGGTGTGCAGTGCTGTCAAGCGTCTCTGCATAACTAAGCATCTGTTAAGCACATCTAGGGTGCTCTAGGTGTAACTCATTAGCACCCACGGTGGCACCCACTGCATGGGCTGACAGGCAGAGTGGTCAAGGATCAAGTGCAGCCATGAAAGAAGAAAAAAAAATCAAATACAGGCTTGATTGGAGGGTTGCAGGCTGTTTGGAGATTCAGAGAGATGGGGCCCGAGTGACAAAGGAGCCAGTGAAGCAGAACACCGATAGAGCCCTTCCAGCAAAAGACTGAGAGAATCAACCCTAAGAAAACACAGGACCTGGGGACATGACATCCTTATGGATGCCCAGCCATGTGGATTCTCAACATTTCTTCTAGTGAAGAACCAGGAGTGCTTGTTCCAGGTTTGACCTTGAACATCAGACTGTGGGCATCAGACTCCTCTGGTGCTCCCTCCCACCCCAAGTCCTCACATCCTGGAAACCTCACACCAAACACAATGATCCAGGGTTTCATGAGCCCTTTACATCACGTGCCACATTAAATGGGTGAGTTAGGGCCAGAGGTGGTTCTGGGTCCTGCAGGTAGAGCAGTGACCTGACAAGTGAAGAAAGGAATAAACTCTGATGAAGAATTCTGGTTGTGAAAGGAGTAACAGAGGAAACAAGCTAGAGAGTGCACGTGTGTGTCTGTGTGCGTGTGTGTAGAGGGCCCCATTTTAGACATATCATGGAGATGAGAGAATGAAACACGATTGAATGCTAAAATGCTGAAACCACGAACTCTAATGTAAATATCAGTTTGTCTGAGGGCCCCTTTGACCAGACCCAAACTTTGACCAGAGAAATGCTGCTGCCTATCTGTATTGGTGTGCAAGTGAAGTTAGATGCAAAATGCTATTTTTGTTGAGGAAGCAGTCTCCTAGATCCGTTCTGATGCCTCACTGGCCCAACAGAGGTATGGTCAGCATTCTGGCAATGTAAAGAGCAGAAAGACCTGAGAATAATACTACATCACACGTTCAGTGAGAATTTACTGCAGGTTTCCTATGTGCCAGATACTATTTCAGGCTCTTGGTACTTTTGTGATAAGGGGATTGGAAGGGAGACAAAAAGATGAATAGACATAATTTCTTATCGAGTTGTACTTAAGGAGTTTACTAGCTACTGGGGGCTTACCAGCTAGTGAGAGGAGCAGTCATGTAAATAAATAACTACAGAGTGGAGTAATAAGTGCTCCAACAGAGGAATGTGTGAGCTGACGTGGGAGGACAGGAGAGGAAGCTGTTGACTCAGCCTGGTAGTATCTTCAGTCCTTTGTGGAAGTGAGTGGGGTTACATAAATAAAAACAAGTTCTACCTGGGGAATCATCATATTATGCTCTATAAGCATCATTCCTAAGGGAGCATTTACTAGATCGTGCTTGACACTGAGGCTTCAAGCATTATATTGAAAGCTTTTCCCAAAGTGCTCACTTAATCCCACAGGGCATTTCCAGTCTCAATAGTTTTTTTTTTTTCTCTTTTGCCCAAACTGATACTGTAAAGTATGATTATGGCCCACTTTTCAAATAAAATCCTCACCCCAAAATCACGGGGGAGGGGAGGGATGACAAGAATCTTACGTAACAGCGTGAGATAATTGACCTTCAGGCCTGCCTTTGAAATAAACACTAGCAGACCTTGTAATGTTGTTGTTCAGTTCCTAAGTCATGACCCACTCTTTTGAGACCTCATGGACTGTAGCCCGCCAGGCTCCTCTGTCCATGGGATTTCCCATGCAAGAATACTGGAGAGGGCTGCCATTTTCTTCTCCACAGCATCTTCCTGACTCAAGGATCAAACCTGTGTCTCCTGCATTGCGGGCAGATTCTTTACCGCTGAGCTACCAGGAGGCCCCTCCTTGTAATGCTAGTTCTGTGGAATTATCATTTACACCTTGCCTACTTAGATAAAGGTTGGGGACCGTTGATACTAAAAGGAGGGGCATGAAGAGTTCTGGTACACCAGGTGCCAAGGGCTGATATGGGGCGTATAGATGCCATGGGAGACACAAGCAGAGAGTGATTACTGAGCTAGGACCCCAGAGCTGAGCCTCTTGGCTGCCCGTGGAAAACCAGATTATACAAAACTCTCCCACTCAGCAGTTCAACAAAGCAGGCTAGTTTATTAAGGAAAGCAGCCTTTTTTTTTTTTTTTTCTTTTCCTAGCACTAAACTGCTTGGAGAAATGTATCCTCATAAACTTCCTGCAGGGAACATAGCAGTAGATAGTATCTTGGGTCATGATGAAATGCAAGACATACTTTCACTGACAGCTTTCAATATTTACCTTTAATAAAAATCAGAGAGGATAAGGTTGTCTGGGAACACATCTCAGCAGGGAACTAAACTGATGCAGTTCTAGGACAGCATTGTCTAATATTCCCCCTTGCAGAAGAGGCACATAGAGTATGGAGGGAGAGGGAGCTGGCTTCACTCCACACTGGCCCAGGATAAGCTCCTGCTGAGCTGAGCTTTGGCGGGAGATGGAGCACAGACAGTTGACCCAGTGACACACTGCCCCTAGCAGCTGGCCTGACCTATGAAGCAAGTCTTATCCATTAGGACACTGAAGAATATCTGCCCAAAATGACAATTGGGGTTTTGGCGTAATTGATGTGTAACTGTCCTCATGTGGTTCACTGAGATGAGCCAGGGCACTGAAGCCAAGACAGACTTGGGTTTGGGCCCAGTTCTGTCATTTACTGGCTTTGTTGCCCAGAGCAAGTCATTCAGTGGCCATCATGCCTTACTTTCCTCATCTGTGAAATGGATCTAACAATACTCACTTACAGGGTCACTGCAGAATGATGTGTGTATAACCCCTGGCAGGGTGCCTGGCATAGACTGGTTGGCACCATATCATGCAGCTCTCATGAGCATAAATGTGAGAGGCCTTGTGGGGTAGGAGGGGGAGACACATGTGTTATCAGAAGTTCTCACCCAGTTCCTGCAGGAGTGGCATCACATTTGTTAGGCAGAAGGTAAAAAGAAGAGATCAGGGGGTGGCCTTGCTGGAAACATTTAGGATCCACAGTTGCTCTATCTGGAGTTTGTTCCTATACCTTCTGGTGCTTAAGGCATGGGGGTCAACAGCAGGCTGTGCAGTTGGTCACCATGGTGACAGGTGATAGGAGGCTGAAGCTGTGATGAAGAGGACGCTGGGTTATGAAGAGACCCAAGGTGTTTCGAGAAATGGGCTCCAAAAGACAGGATGCTCTCAACAAAGGTCAAGTAAATGGACCGATGGGCCCTGTGCCCATAGAAGGGACAGGATAGGTGAGAGATTGGCAGGCAGCAAGGGAGGGTCTGGTGACACAGGTATGAAGAGGGAAACATCCTGGCAGGACCCCCTAGGGACTTCTGTCCTCCTCTGAGTGTGACGGCTCCATTCTCACACTGCCTCTGACCAGAGGGACAACCTTGAGTAGAGTCCTCTGTCTCTCTGCCTCAGTTTCTTCTGCTTGGAGGTGAGATGAATTATACCTGCCCGGTGGGATTGTTACATTAATTTAGTGAGGTGGGACATGTGAGGTGCTTTGCACACTAAGAAGAACAACAAATATTGCTTTTATTGGAACACACACAGGTTTGAAAAGAGAACCTGCTTCTTAGCCTCCTTGAGTCAAGAGAATGGAATCTGGTACTATCCAGGAATAATCTTTGGGATTGGATTGAATGCAGGCAGATGGCAAATGAATGTCAACTCAAGTTGATTTAAGAGTATATATATATATTCTCTCAGATAGATAGATATAGATATAGACACATACACACATCCCCCATGGGAAACATTGCTTATTTTTTACAGCTTACTTTTAAGCAGTTAAAATTATACTAGGTAAGAATAAACATTTTTTAATAAAAAAAGTTATGATAGTCTTTTCAAAGTCAATTTAAGGTCTCCTCTAGAGTCTGATAAAGCATGCTAACTTTCATGAGTTGTTCAATAATAGCAAACTTTTTTTTTCAGAACTTCATTGAAAATAATTCAAAAGCTTAGTTGTCTAATTTCAACATTTACGTAATTAACTCAGTGTATTAATTGAATACCTGCTCTATGTCCAACTTTCTGTTTAGATCTTGGATAATAGTTTAATCAAAGAACATGCTGTTTAACTCATTGGTTTTATACTTGATGACAGACATATTTATAACACAGGAATTCACACATTTCTGTGATCTATTAATAAAATGTATATTCTGTCTAAAATGAAAGAATGTAGACAGACGGCAATCTCTCCACATCTCCCTTTTTTTAAAAAAAAATTATATATCTATTTTTGGCTGTGCTGGGTCTTCATTGCTGCTTGGGCTTTTCTCTAGTTGTGGCGAGCCGGGGCTGTTCTTTAGTTGCAGTGAGCAAGCTTCTCATTGCTGTGGCTTCTCTTGAAGAGCACAAGCTCTAGAACACTGGCACGCAGGCTTATTTATCCTGAGGCATGAGGGATTTTCCAGGACCAGGGATCAAACCCGTGTCCCCTGGACTGGCAGGCAGATTTTCAACCACTGGACTCCAGGGAAGTCTTCTCCGTGTCTCCCTGGCCCTTAGTCTTCTCTTCGCCTTTCTCAACAACCTGAGGGGGCTGGCTGGACACTGCGGAGGTGGAACCCCCAAGTTCTTGCTTTGCTCAGCCAGCATCCTGAGTGGCCGTGGAAATGTGCTGCCACCTGGTGGTCATTGCTGCACATAGCGTCCTAATAGGGACACGAGAATAAAAAGCCTCTTTCCACTGAGACGCCTGCAACTGGAACACCTCCTCATTTCCTAAGTGCCTAGAACCTGGAACAAACACATTTAGCTGCACCCTCCTCAGATTCTCCATTAAAGCCCAGAGAACTTCTGACACACTCAGTAGGGGTGGGTGGGGCGTAGGCGCCAGGAACAGTTCCCCTTGGCTGGGCAGGATTTCCTGTTGCTCAGAGTGAAGGAACCTTGACCTCTCTCCTTCCCCCTCACACTGGCTCTATGTGAGTCTCCTAAACTCAAACTCCAGGGAGTCCCTGGCTCCTTGGTCACAACCGAAGCCCTAGTAGGAAGCACCCAGGGGACAGTGGCTTCAAATAAGCCCAGTCTCCACCCTCTGGCTTAACTGAGAGGCAGAGAAGAAAGGGGGCGCTGGGAGAGGGGGCATTCTTCCTAAGCCTCGGCTGTTGGCTAGCAAGCATCAGGCTCTGTAAAAATATAGGGCTTTGGGGAAGTGGCAATGGGGCCAAGAGGAAGTGAGCAAGACGGTTTTGTGCAGCTCCGCAGGCAGCAGTGGAGTCAGTGAGAGCAGGCCCCTGGCAGAAGCCTCCACCTTCTGCCTGCCTGACATCCTGTCTCAGCGCCCCTGGTTCTAGTCCTGCAGCTCCAGAGCGCTGTCTCTGGTCGCCTCCTAACAGCGCGCCTTGTGGTTACTGCAGGCTGGTTGCTGGGGTTTCTCAGGCTTTTCTGAGAAGCTGCAGAGGATCCGATGAATCATCTCTGGCCAGGCTCTTAGGATTTTAAGCGGAACTCCTGCATCGTGGTTGACCTAAGTCCAGCTGCATCAGCCCAGGGTGGTGCCGGGGCAGGCTTTGGGACACAGGAGGCCTTTCCCTAGAAGTCTTTTGCTTTTTCCCCCATTTAGGCTCATGGTTCCCCTCAGAGTCTTCCCTCCTCCCAGAGTTTTCAAGTTTCTTTCAGTAGAACTGAAACAGACATGGGCCTTCTTTTAGATGGTAAAATGACCTGAGCCATGTTTCATTTATAAATTATCTTATTAAATTCTTTGTGTATGGCATCTTGGTCCAACAAAAGGTTTTCTTCCCGGCACAGAGCTCCCCTGGGAACCCAGGCTGCTCCAGCGGTCTCTACTTCCTCCATCTCTTTCTCACTCAGATTTGGTGCTCAGCCTATGTTATTCTTGCGCTGTGGTTTGGTGGTCTTGGTTGCCACTTTCTTTTCCAGACGTGAGTGTAGAACCTCCAGTTGACAATATGGCCATAGTAAATCCAGGGACAGCTTACACTTGTGAAAGCTTGTTTACTTGCTTATTGATTTACTGAAGCCAGGAGCCTGGGTTTGAATGCCAGCTCTGCCACTTTCTAGCTCAGCAACCTGGGGCAAGTTACTTCACACTCAACGGTAATGATAGCATATATTTCATCAGATAACATTGCAAGAGATTTGGTGAATAAAAACATCAACACAGCAGCTGTAGAATGGAAAGTGCTTCACAGGTCCTAGCTGGCTTCTTGGTATTCTATACCTAGTGCTGAGTTTATTATGCCCCTGGTTCACTGAGATGCTTTCCTATCCATTTGTTTGTCGGTATCTTGAGCACCTAGCAGTTGCCAGGCGCTGTGGTACATGGTTGAAAGAAATGAAAAGGGGAGATTCCTGCCCTCCAAGAGTTCACAAGATTGTATAACCCCAGCCATGGGAGGAGGAGTGGTGTCTGCAAAGTTTTCCTCAAAGTTTTGTTTGAGAAGAGGCTAGAAGGAGAAGGGCTTGTTTTCTGGGTGGATGCAAGGGAGACAGAAAGGAGCAGTGTGCGCAGGGGAGAGGAAGTGGAAGAGCACACCCCGAGCCCCCAAGGCTCTTATAGTTTCCCTGGGAACCAGGCAACAGGAGGCTGTAGGGGCTGGGAGACCCCGTAGCAGAGTCTGGACGCCATTACGAGGAATCTGGACTTGACCCTGTGGGCAACATGGAGGCTGTGGAGGGACTCGAATCTGGGGCTAGGTTAGGCAGCTCAGCGGTGATGAGGCAGGTTCTGTGACTAAGAATGGCTGTGGGCAGGGGTGGGGAATGGGAAAAGGGGTCCATTCCTCCTGGTTTCTCTGTCTTCTCCCTGGCTGCTCTTCGATATTTAATCTAGAATGAAAAGGACACTCAGTGCCCCCTCCTAAGCCAAAATGCTAAGTCACTGTGAAAGCCTGTCCCCACCATCCCTCAGCTCAGCCCCCTGAACAGAGATGAGCTCTCTCCACCCAGAAAATACAAAGGAAGGGCTTCTTTTGTTCACAGAGAGGGAATTCCCCAGGTCTGTGCAGAGGATTCAGGGAACAATTCCTAAGGGGTGAGGTGGCTGAGTTGACAGCCCCAAGTTTGTCCCCTGCCTCTCCTTTTCCCTGGGGGTTATTCTCCTCCAGGCCACCCTGTCCCCACCACACTGCCCTTGCAACTGGTCCTTGGGCAAACCCTCCTGTCCTTGGTTTCTCAAACCCAAAAGGACTCACCTGGGTCTTAAAAAAGAGGGGATGGGCTAGAACCGGAAAACACACACCAGTCCGGGTTTCCAGCTGTCACATCCATCCCTAAGGGTTCAGCCCACTTCTGGTGTGATGGATCCATGGTTCAGGGACTTTCCCTGACCTCTACCACCTTTCCCTACCCCAGCTTCTGGCCCGCAACCGTACAAGGGCCACAACCTTTTTCTTTCTAAATGCAGGAGTTGGCCACTCTCTGACCAATCACAACATGGAGCAGAGATCTGTGCTCCGCTCTGCCATGAGCCAACTCCCTCTGTCCTTGGCCACCCCAGGTAACCCCAGGGGTTACCAAGCCCTCCGGGAAAAGTGCTCCTTAGCTATCCCATCACCACAACCAGTTCGTGACTCATCCCTTCCCCAGAGGGTCTTTCTCTTATAAAAGGTTATTTGATGCTACTGGGTGGCCAAAGACTGAGCGCCGGGGTATCTTTTATTGCAGTGAGTCACCAAGATGCAGCAGACTTCCCAGGTGGCTCAGTGGTAAAGAATCTACCTGCTAAGGCAGGAGACACAGGAGATGCGGGTTCTATCCCTAGAGAAGGAAAAGGCAGCCCACTCCAGTATTCTTGCCTGGTGGGCAAAGAGTCAGACACCACTGAGTGACCAAACAACAACAAACCAAGATTAAACAACTTCTTTATAGTGGACTTACCAAAAGGCTTGTTTTGGGAGCACGCAGCCTCCTAGAAATTGCTCTCTATGACTTCCTTCTCCTGAGCAGAGATAAAGAGAGCAGCCACAGTAGAGGCAGTCACCAGGTTGGAGATTAGGGCTTCTCTGATAACTCAGTTGGCAAAGAATCCGCCTGCAAGGCAGGAGACCACAGTTCGATTCCTGGGTTGGGAAGATCCACTGGAGAAGTGACAGGCTACCCACTGCAGTGTTCTTGGGCTTCCCTGGTGGCTCAGGTGGTAAAGATTCTGCCTGCAATGTGAGAAACCTGGGTTCCATCCCCGGAATGGGAAGATTCCCTGGAGAAGGGAAAGGCTACCCACCCCAGTATTGTGGCCTAGAGAATTCCTTGGACTGTATAGTCCATGAGGTGGCACAGAATTGGACACGACCAAATGACTTTCACTTACTTATGTTGGAGGTTGGTGACACCTTTCGCATTCCCAAAGTGCAGGGGTGCAGGCACAGCTAATGCTGGAAAATGCTGGGGTGACAGAAATGCAGTTGAAGAGGGCTGCCCCTTATCACCTGGGGTGTTCACTCAGGGATATGTGGCAAGTCTAGCAGGAATGTGCAAGGCATGCCAGACAGACTTGGGATGCAGCTGGGGTAGGGTATCAACGGATGACACAGAAGCAGAACAACTAAAGAAGACCCTGGCAGGCCCCATGCCAAGGCATCTCGCCTGTGCCCCAGTGAGAGGTGTTTGTTAGTAAACACCAGAGCAGCACTCCTGTGATGGTCGAATTTTACTTGTGGCTCTCCATAGACTGGTGCTTAGAGGTAAATGTTATAAATCCTTCAATCCACAGTGTGGACTTAGGTTCAACTGTTCCTTTTGCTGGCTCTCTAAATAGCCCTTTGGGGCAGCATGGAGAAATCCCTGAACCAGTGAGTGTTAGTCGCTCCAGTCCTGTCTGACTCTTTGTGACCCCATGTACTGTAGTCCACCAGGCTCCTCTGTGCATGGAATTCTCAAGGCAAGAATACTGGAGTGGGTTGCCAATTCTTTCTCCAGGGGATCTTCCCAACCCAGGGATCAAACCCGGGTCTCCCGCATTGCAGGAAGATTCTTTACAATTTGAGCCATCAGGGTGGACTCCAAATCACAATTGCATTTCAAGTGTCTGATTCCCAGGAGTTGAAACCAGGTGAGCAACTTAAGCTTTAGTATTTGGTGTATCAGCCCAAATGACTAAAGCAGTGCACAACATAAGTACAGAGAATTTGTAGCTATTTCTGCAGGGTAGGGGCAGAGCTTGGGGCAGGAGGTCTCTTCTGTGTTTCTGGTCATCCTATTGTCCCTCAAATAGATTTGATATGGGCTGGTTGCTAGAGTGAGTGAGCCCTCAGTCTGGGCTAAGGGAAGCTGAGGGTCAGCAGATGTGAAGCTTATGGGAGGTACTGAAGTTTTGTTCATCTGAACAGGGAATCTTAGTTTGTCCCTTTGGCAAAAAATCTTCAATATAAAGTCTTGCCCTGTATTGCCATGTTCAGCCATGCCCAACAGGGTCAACTCATGTGACCGAATTCTTTATATTTACTGTTATATGCTGTCTTAGTCATTTCGGCTGATACACCAAATACTAAAGTCTAAGGGATTTAGAAACAAGAGAAATTTATTTCTCACAATTCTGGAGGGCTCTTAAGTCCTAGATCAGCATGTTGGTAGAACCTGTGTCTGATGAGAGCCTTCTTCCTGGTATGTAGATGGTGGAAGGGGCAAGAGAGCTCTGTGGGGTCTCTGTCATAAGGACTCTTATCCTATTAATGAGGCCTCCACCCTCATGACCTAATAACCTCCCAAAGGCCCCCCCCTCCAAATGCCTTGACTTTGAAGGTCAGAATTCAACCTGTGAGTTTGGGGTGACACAGTCAGTCAGTCTATGCCATGTACTCAGAAGGAGTAAATTCTATCTAAGTTTAAGAACTTGCCACCAGAGAGCAAATTGCCAATATCTGTTGGATCATAGAAAAAATAAGGGAATTCCAGGAAAACATCTGCTTCATTGACTATGCTAAAGCCTTTGACTGTGCGGATCACAACAAACTGCAGAAAATTCTTGAAGATATGGTAATACCAGACCACCTTACCTGTCTCCTGAGAAACCTGTATGCAGGTCAAGAAGCAGCAATTAGAACCAGACATGGAACAACAGATGGTTCAAAACTGGGAAAGGGGTTCAGTCCCAGTCTAACACCATACACAAAAATAAACTCAAAATGGATCAAAGATCTGATCATAAGACCAGAAACTATAAAACTCCTAGAGGATAACATAAGCAAAACACTCTTCGACATAAACCAAAGCAGGATCCTCTATGACCAACCTCCCAGAATATCAGAAATAAAAGCACGAATAAACAAATGGGACCTAATTAAAATTAAAAGCTTCTGCACAACGAAGGAAACTATAAGCAAGGTGAAAAGGCAGCCTTCAGAATGGGAGAAAATAATAGCCAATGAAGCAATGGACAAACAATTAATCTCAAAAATATACAAGCAACTCCTGCAGCTCCATTCTAGAAAAATAAACGACCCAATCAAAAAGTGGGCCAAAGAACTTAACAGACATTTCTCCAAAGAAGACAAAAATGGCTAACAAACACATGAAAAGATGCTCAACATCACTCATTATCAGAGAAATGCAAATCTAAACCACAATGAGGTACCACTATACACCAGTCAGAATGGCTGCCATCCAAAAATCTACAAGCAATAAATGCTGGAGAGGATGTGGAGAAAAGGGAACCCTCTTACACTGTTGGTGGGAATGCAAACTAGTACAGCCACTATGGAAAACAGTGTGGAGATTCCTTAAAAAACTGCAAATAGACCTGCCATATGACCCAGCAATCGCACTGCTGGGCATACACACCGAGGAAACCAGAATTGAAAGAGAGACATGTACCCCAATGTTCATCGCCGCATTGTTTACGATAGCCAGGACATGGAAGCAACCTAGATGCCCATCAACTGACGAATGGATAAGAAAGCTGTGGTGCATATATACAATGGAATATTACTCAGCATTAAAAAAAAATTCATTTGAAGCAGTTATACTGAGGTGGACGGAACTGGAGCCTATTATCCAGAGTGAAGTAAGCCAGAAGGAAAAACAACAATACAGTATACTAACGCATATATATGGAATTTAGAAAGACGGTAACAAGAACCCTGCATGCGAGACAGCAAAAGAAGCGCAGATGTATAGAACAGACTCGTGGACTCTGTGGAAGAGGACAAGGGTGGGATGATATGGGAGAATGGCATTGAAACATGTTAATTATCATATGTGAAATCAATCGCCAGCCCAGGGTTGATGCTCGGGGCTGGTGCACAGAGATGACCCAGGGGGAGGGAATCGGGACAGGGGAGGGAGGGGGGTTCTGGAGGGGGAGCATATGTATACCCATGGCGGTTTCATGTCATTGTATGGCAAAACCAACACAATAAAGTAAAGAAAATTAAAAAAAAAAAACTGGGAAAGGAGTACATCTGGCTGAATATTGTAACCCTGCCTATTTAACTTCTATGCAGAATACATCATGCAAAATGTGAAACTGGATGAATCACAAGCTGGAATCAAGATTGCCAGGAGAAATATCAATAACCTCAGATATGTACATGACACCACCTTAATGGCAGAAAGTGAAGAAGAACTAAAGAGCCTCTTGATGAAAGTGAAAGAAGAGAGTGAAGAAGTTGGCTTAAAGCTCAACATTCAGAAGACTAAGATCATGGTATCTAGTCCCATCACTTCATGGCAAATAGAACAGTGGAAACGGTGAGAGACTTTATATTTTGGGGGCTCCAAAATCATTGTGGATGGTGACTGAAACCATGAAATTAAAAGGCATTTGCTCTTTGGAAGAACAATTATGACAAAACTAGATAGCATATTAAAAAGCAGAGAAATCACTTTTCCTACAAAGGTCCATCTAGTCAAAGGTATGGTTTTTCCAGAAGTCATGTACAGATGTGAGGGCTGAACCATAAACAAGGCTGAGCACCAAAGAATTGATGATTTGAACTGTGGTGTTGGAGAAGACTCTTGAGAGTCCCTTGGAAAGCAAGGAGATCAAACAGGTCCATCCTAAAGCAAATCAACCCTGAATATTCACTGGAAGTATTAATGCTGAAGCGGAAGCGCCAGTACTTTGGTCACATGATGTGAAGAGGTGACTCACTGGAGAAGACCCTGATGCGGGGAAAGATTGAGGACAGGAGGAGGAGAAGTGGACAACAGAGGATGAAATGGTTGGATGGCATCATTGACTCAGTGGACATGAGTTTGAGCAAACTCTGGGAGATAGTGAAAGACAGAAAGACATGGTATGTTGCAGTCCATGGGATTGCAAAGAGTCAGACACAGCTTAGTGACTGAACGACAACAAAACCAGAGTCTACTTCTTTGTCTTCTGTGTGTTCTGTTTGCCTCTGCTAAGTCAGCAGAAAGCCAGAATATTATTCCCTAGTCAGCGCTCCCAGTTCCTTTGCCACCCAGTGTGACATTCTTATTTAGTCGCTGAGTAAATAAATGCTGAGGCTTCTCCATGCTGCGAACCTCCCTCTGCCCCTTCTTTCTGTCTTCTTGCTGAGTGTTCCAGCTCTGTGCTTTCTATTGGCCCATTTCACTTCCTGAAACACCACTGAAGAGCGATGATTATCTTGATGGAGTTTGAGTAGCCCTCCAAGGGCAGGGGAACTAAGAGCAGCTGCACTTTCACATTCCACCACAGAGAACTGTCCTCCCCAGACTTCTGCAAGCTTGGAGATGTGTGGCCTGTGTCAGGGCTGGAAGTGATGGCCCTGTGATGGAATCTCTCTAAGGAGAGACAGGGTGCCACCAGAGAAGAGAGGGGATGGGTGAGTTGTGAGTTCTGGACTGTGGCTGCGATACCTGGACCTCTGGCAGGATGTGTGACAAGAGCTAGGTGGACTGGCCCACACAGATCTTGTTGGCATACTACTCACCTGGGAGACTCCTCTTGGAAAACGGGATGCCTGTCAACAGCACTGCCGTGTTCTTGGCCAGTGTTACCTACATCACTGTGGAGATTCTCATCGGGCTCTGCGCCATAGTGGGCAACGTGCTGGTCATCTGGGTGGTCAAACTGAACCCCAGCCTGCAGACTACTACCTTCTATTTCATTGTCTCCCTAGCCCTGGCTGACATTGCTGTCGGGGTGCTGGTTATGCCTTTGGCCATTGTCATCAGCCTGGGTGTCACAATCCACTTTTATAGCTGCCTTCTCATGACTTGCTTACTGCTGATCTTCACCCACGCATCCATCATGTCCTTGCTAGCCATTGCCGTGGACCGATACCTGCGGGTCAAGCTCACAGTCAGGTAACTTGCCTAAAGAGGAGTGGTGTTGGGTGGTGATAGAAGTGCCTGGGAAATGGAGCTACAAGTCCAGATCCAAGACTTTTTAAGTGGAAATAAATCCAAATTGGCCTCTGAGCTCGAAAGTGTTTCTTTTCACCATTTGATGTGTGAGGGGTTTAGCAATGATAAGCAGAGACTTGGGAACCAGGAATGAAGGAATCCTCCAATCTTCCCCACCCCACTGATATGGGAGTACCTGCTCCATATCCCCTGGGGCAGGGGTTAAAGGTGATAAAAACTTGATTCATCTTTAATTAGTGAAAAATGCTCTTGATTATTAGAAGTGATAGAAACATGCTAGATGATAAGATAAGCTGAAAGGAAAAAAAAAAAGAGATAAACTGATGGTTCTGTCCTTTACAAATGTAGGCTATTTTAAAGTTATTTTAATTTTGCTTCCTCCTCCATGATGCGAAGGGGACCAAAAAAGTTCTCCATTGCAGACAGTAGTAACGACTTTTTGTGTGACCATGTGAACAGAACAGACTGCCAAATGAGTAATTCCCCAGGTGTCCTGAATTACATTGGTCTCCTGTCGCTCCTCTCTTCTCTTGGGGAAAGAGCATGGTGAGGGAGCTACAGACAACTTCGGATACAAACAAGCATGAGTTCAAATTTCAGATCTTGAGGTCTGATCTTGGGCAAGTTATTTAACCTTCTGTGTCTTAGTTCTTCGGCATGGTGTTACAATGCTCTGAACTCAGACTGTCCTCCATTCAATTTTAGTTCCTCCACTTTTAGCTTCTACAAGTTGCTTGTCTGTTTCATTTTTTTTTTTTTTGCCCATAGAATGGAGATCATAATTGCACCTTCCTGGTAAGGTCAAGTGAGTTAGCACATGTAAAGCTCTTAGAAAAATGCCAACAAAGAGTCTGTGCTCAGTAAACAGTAGCTGTCACTGCTTTGATTTTCACCATTACTGACAATGGAATGAAGATTGTCATAGAAACACCCCTGGTTTGTCATGAAATTTCGTTGAGAGAAAGTCTACTGAGGACATAGCCAGTACGTAACAAAATCCACTTTCTTCTTGTAGTCTGTGTAGAATGTTGGCAGGAAGAATAGTTTAAGAAGAAATGGTGACTTCTGATGGGGTGAGTCTTTTAAGGTCCTGCAAGAACTTCAGCACAACTTTTGCAGCTCCATATACTCTAACTCGAACACCAGGTATTTGAAAAGCATAGAGAAGCAGGGACAGACACAGGTAGAGGGGAAGTGCAGGAGAGGCAGAGTCTAAATGATGGTTGTCAGCACGACAGCCAAATAATTAGTGCAGAACACAGCAGGCAAACATGCTTTGAGCAGATTATTTCTTCTCAGGTAGGCCATCCGAGGAGACTTCAGTAACTCTAACTTCCCAGGAACTGAAGAATTCTTGGGCTGGAAATGGTGCTGTGAGAGGGGCATGCAAGCCCCAGTTGCCGGCAACATGTTATTGCTGTTCTTTAGTCACCAAGTCGTGTCTGACTCTTTTGCAACCCTATGGATTGTAGCCAGCCAGGCTCCTCTGTCCATGGGATTCCCCAGGCAAGAATACTGGAGTGGGTTGCCATTTCCTCCTCCAGGGGATCTTCCCAACCCAGGGATTGAACCTGCATTTCCTACATGGCTGGTGAATTCTTTATACTGAGCCAGTAGGGAAGCCCTTGGCAACATACTCCTGATGTATTGTAGATTGTACTTCTTTAGAGAAATGCCCAGAGAACTTTGCCGGATTTTTCTCTGCTCATCTTGTCTTCATATCCAGTAAAGTTTAGCTGAAATCACCATAGAATCCCAACCGTCCAGCTCCATCTCCCCCCACCTGTTAGCAATTTCTACTGTGAACTCACTGACTCTCTTCCATGCAAACAGATACAGGAGAGTCACCACGCAAAGAAGAATATGGTTGGCTCTGGGCCTTTGCTGGCTGGTGTCATTCCTGGTGGGATTGACTCCCATGTTTGGCTGGAACATGAAACTGACCTCAGCAGACAAAAATCTCACCTCCCTATCCTGCCATTTCCGTTCGGTCATGAGGATGGATTACATGGTCTACTTCAGTTTCTTCACCTGGATTCTCATTCCCCTGGTTGTCATGTGTGCCATCTACTTTGATATCTTCTACATCATCCGGAACCGACTCAGTCAGAACTTTTCTGGCTCCAAAGAGACAGGTGCATTTTACGGCCGGGAGTTCAAGACAGCCAAGTCTCTGTTACTGGTTCTTTTCTTGTTTGCTTTGTCCTGGCTGCCTTTGTCCATCATCAACTGTATCATCTACTTTAATGGTGAAGTGCCACAAATTGTGCTATACTTGGGCATCCTGCTGTCCCATGCTAACTCCATGATGAACCCTATCGTCTATGCTTATAAAATAAAGAAGTTCAAGGAAACCTATCTCTTGATCCTCAAAGCCTGTGTGATCTGCCAGCCCTCAAAGTCCATGGACCCAAGCATTGAGCAGACTTCTGAGTAGTCATCCATGAAAGATGGCTGTCCATCTCATTGACCTTCAGATTCAGCATCAACACTGGAGGGCCTTTCTACCTGGGATGGGGCTCCCATGTCTTTGATTTCTTCTACTGATGCCGGAAGCATCTGGCTGGCTGCCTCTAGTTGTACCTTCTCTATGTCCTCTTTCTCTAATTCTTTTTTTTTTTTTCATGTCCTTCTTTTCTCATTCAATTTTCTGGGTATCTGACTTGAGGACAGTGCTCCATTGTTATTGCTACATGTCTTCTCCTCAAACAGAAGTTATAGAATCTGAAGGATGCTTCATTGACTTACTGACAAAACAGGACTGATTGGGCTGGACATGTGCATGATGGTGACTCAGTTCTGCTTCACTATGGAACTAAGCAGAGAACCATGCTCTCAGCAGTTGCCTGGAAGATGATGGAATGCAAGGACTGAATTGAGTTTAAGGGGGACTTAACTTTCTGGATTCAGCTGTAAATGTATTAAGTGAATAAAAGATGATAACTAACTGTTTTATAACTCTTTGCTGAGAGTCAGGGTCACTTGGGGCTGGAAGACCCACCTGGCGGCTCCTGGCACTCAGCCTGCTTGCTACGTGATGCCATGTGACACTTTCTCCTATAAATTCTCTGTAAATTCTAGGACCCTCACCCCTGACCCCAGCACACTCTGCTCCTTTTTCCTGGGCTGATCAGAGTATTTGTCAGCTTTCTGAACCATTCATCAAGGGTTAGAGAAGAAACCATTCTCTCTTAGACCTGAGTCTTAAATTATTTCCTCTTGTATTTTATTTTAATAGGAATAGTGGGAGGGGGCAAAAAAGAGACACCAGACAGCTATTAATATTATTTGTTGAGCATGTTCTATATACTTTCCTAGTGGCTCAGACAATAAAGAGTCTGCTTGCAATGTGGGAGACTCGGGTTCAATTCCTGGGTCAGGAAGATCCCCTGGAGAAGGAAATGGCAACTCGCTCCAGTATTCTTGCCTGGAAAATCCCATGGACAGAGGAACCTGGTGGGCTACAGTCTAAGGGGTCACAAAAAGTCAGACACGACTGAGAGACTAACACTTTCATTTGCTATGTACTATTTTACATGCGTTCTCTGTTTTGGTGCTGATAGTCTTTGAGGTACCATACTCAGTACCATCTCTATTTTGCAGAAGAAAAAACTGAGGTACAGAGAGTTTAAGTAACTTGTCCACAATCACATAGTTAATCAGTACGAGCACCAGCATTTCAAGGCGGCCCTGCTTTATGGGAGAACCCAACATTCTTGCTACCTATCCTTAGACATGCAGCACTTGCAATTTCTACAAGGCCCAAACTCTTAAGTTCACTTTCTGTTCAATTATCAGAATCACGAGCACAAGCTATGGTGTGTATACTCGAGGACAGCTGTTTTTTTTTTTTTTGCCCTAGTTGCCGTTTCCTGTTGGGATACCAGACAGGGATAGCATGCTAGTTATGTCATTTGGGCATTGCATGTGGCCCTGAAATTTGGAGGTGGCATCTCTGATTAGACAGTCCAAATTTGCAGCTGTAGACTCTCAGTCCCAAGTCAATACAGTACATATATTAATGTGATGAGAACAGCAAGCTGGAGATTTCAGCTAAACCACATCAGAGAGGTGAAGTGTACTGAAAATGTGCTTCTTATTAATTCTCAGCTAGTCCTGAGAGATTATCCTGACCCTAATCTTAGGCCAGAGCCTGATAGCCATATTTATCTTGTTAACATTTCACTTCAGGGAAATGTTCTTGCGTCTCCTTTTGTCAGCCCAGGAAGAATCAGCACTATCTGAGTGTTTAAAGTTTGCATGTTCTTTTCTACCAATGCCAAATCCAGTTGGTCACCCCACCCACCCACTTCCTGGTACCATTCACACTCCTCTGTTAGAGGATGAAGACTGGAACACACACCCCCATTCCTGAAGGTCCCTGGATATAGAAGGGAACTTTGCTCCTGACAAGCTCCCCATCAAACGTTTTGGGGGATCTTTTTTGTTTCAAAAAACCAAGTCTCTGCCACCTCCAATTTTTTCTTAATGGTATCCCTTTGCTTGATTTCAGCCTTTTCCCCCAAATTAATTTTTATGGTTTAGTGAAAATGCTCCTCCAGGATGAGGCCCTGGGTTTACTTGGGGGCAATGGGTGTTTCTGGCACACTGGTCTGCCAACCACTTACCTTTGCCCAAATTGAGACTTGAGGGAAGTGCTGGCTAGTTCTCAGCCTCTAATCCAGTTGTTGTAGCAACATTTGACCTATGCTTTTTTTTGGAAGACTTGATTTAAAGTAACTGTTTCTCTCACAAGAAGGCAGCAGACTATCCTGAGTCATTTGGTGCCATCCGACAAGTTGCAGCTCCTAAGTTTCAGAAAAACTTTTATTTCCCCTTTTCATCCTTCACTCCTTCTCTCTCTTTTCCTTTCTGATATTCACTGCTTAGCAAACCTACTGAAGGCTTGTAGGAAGTCATATCGTGGGAGTCAGTGAGAATCTCTTGAGCTCAGGGGCTCTGTCAGCCCAGAAGAGGCCTTTCAGTGAAGTATCTTTGGGCGTGAACTCAAAAAAGATGAAGCAAGACTCACTGGTGAGGAGTTGGCCTGCAGGTAGTGGTAACCACCCTGGTTTCAGGTTTAAAGATTAGAGTCACGGGAGATTCCCGGGTCGGTCTCCTGGCTCCTCCCTTCAGCTAAACATTGTCAAAGGTGGCTGTTGGGCTTTCATTTTAAAGGAATAATGTAAAGAGACCACCCAGACAAAATCAAGGTTTGCCTTCGCCTTCTCCTCCACACAGATTCACTGGATCAAAGGTAGATGTTGAGTAACTGGCTTACTTACCCGGTTTCTTTTTTTTTATTAACAGTAGAAATAAGTGAAGGCCAACAAAAGGAGAACAAATGAAAGCTGTTTATTCTGAGCTTTCTAGAGCGAAGGAGTCAACCACTAAGATTTAGTTACTAGGCTGTGTCTGACTGTGACCCCATGAACAAGAATACTAGGGTGGGTAGCTATTCCCTTTTCCAGGGAATCTTCCCAAACAAGGGATCGAACTCAGGTCCCCTGCATTGCAGGCAGATCCCTTAGCCTCTGAGCCACCAGGGAAACCACTGCCCCTGGCTCTCTGACAGTCTCAAAGGCAGGAGAAGAGTGGGATGGTTTTATAGTGGAAGAAAGAAGGCTTCAGGTGTACCCTCACTGGAGCCCACTGGTCTGCGGAGACTGCAGTGGGCTGACCACAAGTGGGGCATCCTGCGTGGTAGGCTAGGGGGCATACTTTACTTTCTCTGGTTGGTCTTTAGTTGGAAGCAGGACAAAAATTAGGGGTGTTGCCAGTTGTTCATCTAGCCCTGGCCATGTGGGGCCAATTGTTACAGGGATTATTGTTTGGCTTTCTGGATTGTTACTAGAAATAATGGTCTGACTTCTGATCCGTCTGGTTTATATCAGGCTGGCTTCCTGGGCCAGTTACTATAGATAAGGGGCTGGTTTCCTGGTCTGGTTGTGGGCCAGACTTCTATTTTTATATATGGTTTGGCCATGGTCCACTTGTACCTTCTGTTTCTTAGAACTAAATGCACATTTCTACAGAAACTCTGTCCTTAGTTATTATAATGGGTTTGATGGGAATGAGAAAAGTGCATCTTGTCCCAGCCACTTGGTGGATATGGCATACATAAAGTCTCTGTAATCTCTGAAGTGCTTTACAGTTTGGCAGTCTTGTTACTACTGGGGAAGCAGAATCAAGTGATGGGCAGCAGTTTTCTCTTTCAGATTTAGCATTAGCTCATGGTGGCTATAGTAGCTGTATGAATTTAAACTTGACCTTATTTAAACTAAGCCTTAATTTTTCTTATTTTTAAAGTGAGACTCATAATATCTGTATCAATGCTTTACTTGTTTTCTTGCTTTTTACTTTTAATTATGAAAAATTTCAAACACACAACATGGAGAGACTAGAATAACAAAGGCTCATATAACTATTATCTTGCTTTAATAATGATCAGCTCACAGCCAACCTTGCTTCATTAATGGCCCCTTCCCACTTGACCTGATTATTTTGAAATTTTGGACGTCAAATTATCTCATCTGCAAGCATTTTGATTTGTATTTTCAAAAGTATTTTTAAAATGTAGCTTATTCTTATTACCTGTTTACTTTCTTATTTACATATCAAATAGAGTGAAAATTAATTCTCCCCCTAAGAGGGAGCACTAGAATTAATTATACCAAATAATAGTCAGAATGGTAACAGATGCATCTGGTTATTCTCTGCACTCTGAGCCTGTCATTTGCTTTAGAATGTTACTTTTTCATGTCTTGAGTATTTTCCTGATATCTGTGCACAACCTTCTTTGTTTAGCACTTTCTTCGGTTTCATGGTACAAGCTCTGAGCAATTTTCAGTGTTTTACATGTGGTGTTTTCAGAGATAAGGGCCTACTTAAAAAAAATACCCACAATATCAATATTAATTATTGATTGTGATTTAATGAAACACCCTCAAACTTAGAGGCTCAACATAATTCTTTATTGTCTTTTATGGTTTTGATGGGTCAGGAATTCAGGAGCATCTTGGTTGGGTGGGTCACGCTTGAGGTCTCTCACAAAGTTGCTGGGTCTGTATTCATCTGGGGGGTTGATGGTGCTGGAGGATTTACTTTCAAGGCGGGTCGTCCATGTCTAGAAAGCTGGTTCCTTTCCTCATGGCCTTTCCACGCTTGAGAGTCCCCACAATGTGGCAGCTGACTTCCGAAAGAAAGAAAGAAAGGAAGCAGTAACATCTCTATGGTGGAAGTTGCACATCTTTTATGATCCAGCCTTGGAAGCCATATGCCATCATTTCTGCCATATTTTATTGATCACCTGGGCCAGCCCTGATTCAAGTCTGGAGAGAATTACACAGTGGCACGTATATCAGGAGCCATCTTAGAGGCTGACTATGACAACGTCATTATCATATCTGGAAAAAAGTGTAACAGTGTTTCCTTTTATTCTCACTGTTTAAAAAATTGTTTTTTAAAAATCGGAGGAAAATTGCTTTACAATGTGGCATTGGTTTCTGCCATCCAGCAATGCAAATCAGCCATAGCTATCCATGTATCACCTCCCTCTTGAGCTCCCTGTCCCTCTCGCCATCCCACCTCTCTAGGTCATCACAGAGTGCAGGCTGGGCTCCCTGTGTGATGTAGCAACTTCTCACCAGCTATCTGTTTTACACATAGTAGTGTGGATATGTCGATGCTACTTTCTCCATTCATCCCACTCTTTCCTTCCCCCACTGTGTCCACAACAATAATTTCTTAACATCATCATCTATCTAGTCACTGTCCAAATTTTCTCAATTGTTTGCTTCTGTCAGGATCCAAAATCCAGAATTTTCTTGTATTACTAAGTTCCATATATTATAATTTGTTAGTATGTTTCTCTTGCATGCATGCTCAGTTGCATCAGTCCTGTCTGACTCTTTGCTGTCCTATGGACTGTAGCCCACCAGGCTCCTCTGTCCATGGGATTCTCCAGGAAAGAATACTGGAGTGGGCTGCTGTGCCCTCCTCTAAGGAGTATGTCTCTCAAGCTCCTTTGAATCTATAGAGTGATGCTTCATTTTGTCCCCCTGGCAGTTTAATTGTTGACCTCACAAAGGTTCCATGAGGAATAAATGAGGCAATATAAGCAAAACCCCTCCCATGATGCAGGGCTGCTGCTGGTCCAGTGCTGACTTGGTGTGAATAGAGAAAGGCTCTCCTTGGTCAGGAGAGGACATTATTGAAAACCTGGACAATCACCACATCCAACCCTTGATGAGAAGTGTTAGCTCTGGGTGTGATACATAAGCATTCAGCTTAAATTCACCTGAGTGTGGTTCCATAATTCAAACTTTAAAAATCAGTGGCCAGACCATATGGGTCCCATGTAGAATCAGGGGAAGCATCTGTCACACAGACAGCCTTGATGTGTCCAAGAAGGCTTTCAAGATGTCTGTAGGCTGCAGCCTGGCTATTGGTGCCCCAGAACCCACACTTTCACCTGCTCACATGCTCCGGTTGCCAGCATGTCTGCTTCAGGCTCTACCCTCTAGCCACATTCCCTGGATGAGGCTACAGTGTTCTCCTGGAAGGCAGATTAGTTATGAATCTCTTTATTGGTCTTCCTCTCAGCGAAATAGGAATTGGGCCTCCAAGAGTGGTGAATAAGACAAGAGGCCTGACCTTGGATGGTACCTGGACCATTCTGCAGGACACGGCATAGTTGCATAGACGAATGTGTGCCAGTGATGGTTTGGATTCATGTGTCCTTCTGAGTGTGCCTTGTGTGCCAGAGCGGATGTACCCAGGAGGGAGAGCTCCTCTGTGTTTTGGGCTCTACCAGGAAGCCCAGAATTTTATCACTTTATAAGTAAGTTTATGTCTGCAAATGGCTTCCCTCTGATGAAGTGCCCTTGTGCAGTGTACAACGGGGATATCTGTACATAGCAGCACTTCTTGGGTCAACTGGTTGGTCCTTCTTTTCCCTGGTCTCTCCAAATAGGATGAAAGCATCTTCAACTCAAAGATATCTGTTTCCTTTAAACAGATCCAGGATTCCTAAGGCCGCTGGGTCCATCTGGTCATCCCAGTTGAAGATTCACTTCTTTCCAGTCATGAGGCTCTTCCTTCTGGTCTCTTTGACTGTCTTTTCAGGTAAGAGATGGGGAAGGATCATCTCCAGGCTTCCGAGCTTCCCAGATGCTGTGCATCTTAACCCTAAACTTAGCGCTTTTCCTTTCCTACCTGGAGTTCCTGCTTATTAGTGCAAGACACCAAAGGAGCCGGATGGGAAAATAAAAGGTAGTGAAATAATAGATCTTGTCCAAATTAGTCCTTGTTCTTCAATCTGATAAAAGGGTTGTGGGGAATTTGAAACCCTCAGCTAAAATGAGGGCCCTGTATTCTCAGTGTAAGTTCCCCTTCTCTTTCCCCTTCTTCCTTTGAAAATATTTGTGCTGATATATGAGGACAGGGCTTCCCACTTTCTGCACATACCTCACCTCAAAGATGAGAAGGTCAGAGGACCAGGCTGGCCCCAGCTCTGCCCTCCTCCAGCCTTGTGATCTCTGAAGTTACTGCACCTCTCTCTGGGTCAGCATCCAGGCTGGCAAACTGATTATCACATGATCTTTCTCATGGGGTCCATATGAGAACAAAGTATCATAGCCTGTCAAGTGACATCAAGACATGAGCCTGCTCTGTGGGTTGGTCACACCCACTGCAGGCTACTCTGGAGGCAGCACTGAGGGGCCCCAGTGGGTATCTAGAAGGCTAAGGGAGGGCTGGGCTCTCTTAGCCATCTCATCTCCTTGGTTAGACACTTCCCCAGCCACCGTCAAGCTGGATGAGGCCTGCGTGACTTCCTTTTTATGCAACATCTTGAAACGACAGAGGTGCCCACGCTGGCCTAGCACAGAGGAAGCATGAAGTTCTTAGCCCCTGAGGATAGAACAGAACCGGATGTCTCTGTCTTCAGCCCTGTGCAGCCAGCAGAAGCCTCCAAACTGCCTTACTTTTTCTTTTTTTTTTAATTAAAAAAATTTTTTTATTGAAGTATGGTTGATTTGGGGCTTCCCTGGTGGCTCAGCAGTAAAGAATCTGCATGCAATGCAGCATCTCAAGCTTCAATCCCTGGGTTGGGAAGATCACCTGGAAGAGGGCATGGCAACCCACTCCAGTATTCTTGCCTGGAGAATCCCATGGACAGAGAAGCTTGGCAGGCTACAGTCCATGGGGTCGCAAAGAGCTGGACACAACTGAGCAACTAAGGGAACACACACACACACACACATATATATATATTCTTTTTCATTATAGGTTATTACAAGTTACTCAATATAATTCTGTGCTACACAATAGGTCTTTGTTGTTTCTCTGTTTATATATATATGGTAGTGTGTATCTGCTAGTCCCAAACTCCTAATTTTTTTCTCCCCCTGTCCTTTCCCCTTTGGTAACTATGTCTGTGAGTATTTCCTATGTCTGTGAGTTTGTTTCTGTCTCAAACCTCCTTACTTTCCTTTCAAGGGTGCCAAGGTGAAGTGGGGCGGGGAGGGGGGAGCTAGGGTCTCCTACAGAATCTACTAACAGTAAGCCTCAGGCTCTTCAACCCTCCCCCCCAAGCAACATGAGTGGCTTCCTAAAGTCTTTCAGAGGGGCATACTTATTTTACCTGCTCTTGGAGCAGGGAAAAATTCTCCAGGTTTGCTCTGTTGGTTGGCTAGGCCTCCTGTAACAAACCCAGACTGTGTGGCTTCAACAACAGACATTTGTTTCCTTACAGTGATGGAGGCTAGAAGTCCAAGATCAAGGTGTCAGCAGGTTTGGTTTCTTCTGAGATCTCTCTCCTTGGCTTGCAGAGGACCACCTTCTCACCGTCCCCGTGGTCGTCCCTCTGTTGTCTGTGTCCTGATCTTTTCTATTAGGACACCAGTCAGATTGGATTGGGGTCCTATGCTAATAACCCTACTTTAACTTCATTACCTCTTTAAAGGCTCTAAATCCAAATACAGTCACATTCTAAAGTACCGAGTGGGGCTTCCACGGTGACTCAGTAGTTAAGAATCCACCTGCCAATGCAGGAGACACGGGTTGAATGCCTCATCTGGGAAGGTCACAAGTGCTATGAAGCAATGAAGCCTGTGGGCCGCAACTCTTGAGCCTGTGCTCTAGAGCCTGGGAGCTGAAACTACCGAAGTCTGCAAGCCCTAGAGCCCCTGCTCCACGACAAGAGAAGCCACCACAGTGAGAAGCAACCTCCACTAGAGAGTAGCCCCCGTTCACTGCAACTAAAGAAAGTCCACATGTAACAGTGAAGACCCAGCACAGCCAAAAATAAATAAATAGGATTTTTTAAAAAAGCACTGGGTGGTTACCACTTTAACATATCAATTTTAGGGGAACACTGTTCGACCTCTAATAGTTAGTTGCCAACCCCCAAACAGGCAAAAATCTGCCTCCGATGCTTTTTATTAATTTTCCTCCAGGATACAGGGGCTGAGATGTGTTTAAAAGAATGAAGGTGTTGGTCTGTGTGTGTTTTCACAGATGCCATGGTCATGGACCAGAAGGCCAAGGAAAGCTTTGTGCTGGACACAGCTTCTGCCATCTGCAACTATGACACCCACTATAAGGACCACCCCAAGTACTGGTGCCGAGGCTATTTCCGGGACTACTGCAGCGTCATCGCCTTCACACCCAACAGCACTGACCGCGTAGCCCTGAGGGACACAGGGAGTCAACTCATTGTCACTGTGTCCTGCCTGACCAAGGAGGATACGGGCTGGTACTGGTGTGGCATCCAGCGTGACTTTGCCAGAGATGACATGGACTTTACAGAGCTGGTTGTGACTGATGACAGAAGAGCCATCGCCAACAACTTCTGGTCCGGGCAAGGTAAGGAACCTGTTGGGGGTCTAGCTGGGGGTGACCCATAGCGGAGGGTGGGAGCTGCTGAGATAAATATTCATTGAGCACCAACTCGGTTCTCTGGGTTAACCTGGTCCCTCCCTCCCTCCAGAGCTGGGTGGCTGCTGATGGCGCTGATTATTAACTGGTAATTTAGGGGAAGAGGAGGGTGCCTGGGCCCCAGGGTGCTCTTAGAACCTCTCTCCCCTCACAGCCATCTGATTTGGGCTGCTCAACAGTGTGAGAGCTTTGCCTTGTGAACTAGAATCTTGAATAATCACTTCCTGAGAGGTGGCTGAGGCTGTAAAAAGTGGTCTAGGCACCTGGACGGGCTTCCCAGGTGGCACTAGTGGTAAAGAACCCACCTGTCAATGCAGGAGACGTAACAGCTGCAGGTTCAATTCCTGGGTATGGAAGATGCCCTGGAGAAGGGAATGGCAACCACTCCAATATTCTTGCCTGGAGGATCCCATGGACAGAGGAGCTTCGTGGGCTATAGTCTATAGGGTCACAAAGAGCTGGACATGACTGAAGCAACTTAGCAAGCACACAGGCACCTGGGCAAGCACCCTCAAAAACTGTCCACTTAAATAATTTTATAACTTACAGAGATAAATATGGTCCAAGAGGTCAATGCTTTCTTTTAAGGGGTAAAGTTTGCCCGTGGAGGCAGCTGGAAGGGCATGGGTGGAGCAGCCTGGAGGGGCGAGTCTGTCTAAGCCAGTATGTTGCTCCTTTGGGCCAGGCGGAAGGGATAGGGGCTCCATTTGCTCCCCAAAGTCATCTGTTCAATGTTGAAAACCTCCTTTTACACCAGAAAACCTCTCTCAGGCACATTGCTCTACCTTTTTCTCCCTCCTCCTGTGGCTTCTCCTTATTTCCATTTCTAGAAGGGATATCTTGGGCTCCCTGGTGGCTCAGTGGATAAGAATCCACCTGCCAATGCAGGAGACATGGGTTCAATCCCTGGTCTAGGAAGATCCCACAGACTGTGGCCCTGGAACTGCAGCTACTTAAGCCTACAAGCCCTGAAGCCAGTACTCTGCAACAAGAGAAGCCATCACAATGAGAGGCCCATGCACCTCAATAAGAGTAGCCCCTGCTCGCCACAGTTAGAGGAAAGCCCTCACAGCAATGAAGACCTAGTACAGCCAAAAATAAATCAACAAAAATTAGAAGGGAAATCTTTTTCTAGCTTCATCAGAGGGCAATGCCAGTAGGAAAACAGCAAAGGGCATAAGGGAGGCTTGGGGAAGCCTCCTCCTGATACTGGAGAGCCTTACTCACATTTGACCAGTTGGTAATTTCTTCAGCACACATCTTACTGAAAGTGTGATATCCTTCATACCTGCTGTGTGTCTACTTTGTGTGGTTCTGCTTTTACTTAAGTGGGTAGTCTGTCCTGAGTTTTAGGCTCAGGATGAGAGAAGCCCCACCTAACTGAGCTCCTCAGTTTAAATGAAACGCAGACGCACACCCCAGCCCCTATCTTCTCACAGAGGGCAAGGCGGGTGACCATGGCCGCCCTCTCTTCCTGGGTTTTGATAGGTGTCAGAAACACAACGTGGCAATTATTTTACCTACTGATCAGTTCCCTAAGGACAGGACTGGCCCTCTGGTGCCTCTGATGGTCCCCTCTCATAGCCGTCAGCCTCTCTAACCAAGGGCCAGATTTAGTCAGCATAGAACCTTTGTGCAAATCTGGAAAAGGTGCCCTTCCTCCCAGTGCATGGAACTCAATGGCAGGGTATATGGTTTGGCAAACAGTGTATGGGTTGGATTTCAGCCAACAAGCCAACAAGAAGGCTTGTTCCATCTGCCTTCTGCCTGTGCAGGCTTCCCTGATAGCTCAGTTGGTAAAGAATCTGCCTGCAATGCAAGAGACCTTGGTTCAAATCCTGGGTCGGAAAGATCCCCTGTATTCTTGGGCTTCCTTGCTGGCTCAGCTTTAAAAGAATCTGCCTGCAATGTGGGAGACTTGAGTTCAATCCCTGGGTTGGGAAGATCCTCTGGAGAAGGGAACAGCTACCTACTCCAGTATTCTGGCCTGGAGAATTCCATGGACGGTATAGTCCATGGGGTTGCAAAGAGTCAGACACGACTGAGTGACTTTCACTCACTCTGCCCTGTGCAGGTGAACTTAACCCAGTACTCACCCAGGGCACTCGCTCTCCGGAGACTGAGCGAAGGACAGGCAGAGGTGCAGAGATGCAGAAGGCAAAGGAAGGGCCTGGGGTTGGGCCTTATTTGACTCTTAACAAATCCTTTCTGACGCAGACCCATCAGGCAACAAGAACAGAAGCTGCAGGGCTTCCAAGGATGTCCACAAGGCAGATCACTCCAGGTGAGCGACTTTAGGGGCCAAGTGGACTTTGGGTGGGCAGTGACAATGCAACATGGCAGTGTGTTTGCACCCTCTAGTTTCCAGCTGTGTATTGTTTCTCCTCTGGAACTATCCATCTTCAGGGTGACTGTTGCTTCCTTTTGAAAGAATACAGTTTAGGACTCTTGATCGTAAGCAGCAAAAATGCCCCTCTGGCTATTTTGATTAAAGAGGAGCTTTCATCATAAGGGGAAAGCAGTATCTGATGAAATGCAGGGGCAGAGATGAGGCCACCCTCAGAAATGGGGAGCATCATTAGGATTTATCTCTGTCTTCAATCTGCTTCACTTTTGTGTGTTTGCTTCTTCTCTCTCCCCATTGTCCTTTTATATTTCTTTTTTTTTTCCCCCTGCCCTGGGAGAAGATAATCCACTTGTAGCTGCTGAGTTTAGTTTCCCCCTGTTCCCCTGCCTAAGACCGCCTCCCCCGACTCCCAGTCCCATGTTAGTCTCCAAGGAGGGGGCTGGGCCTGGCTTGGTGTCAGACAGCCACTCCAGGTCCAATCATGTGTGACTATGTGTGATCTGGAGGAGATGGGTGCTCTAAAATAATCTGGTTTCCAGGGGCTGATGGAACTGGGTGGGAGCAGGGGCTGGGAGAGGGGATGGGTCCCAGGAAAGGGGATCCTGAACAGAGAATCTAAACGTGGTTTCTTCCAAGAGATATGGATACTGTCTGTGATTCCTTCCAGGATGTCCATTCTCATCATTTGCATACTGATCACGGGCTTGGGGCTCATCTCCATATTCAGTCGTTTGTCCAGAAGGAGGAGAAACCAAAGAAACAGAAGGGGTAGGTAGAAGTTTGGGGTAGGGGTGGTGGAAATTGGGGAAAATGAAAGGGGTCAAGGAACAGTTCTCAAATGGGTGAATGTGACCCTCCTCCTACCCTGGATTCCCATGCAGCCTGCTCATGGGCTGAGGGCAATTCTTTTTCATGGTCACAAAGGCACCCTGAGAGGTGGCAGAAAGCACTGTGGAGGCATGTTGCAGACCAGGGAAGAGGGGGACTGAGACACTGGGGAGCTTCTGGGGCACCTGGGCAAGCAGGCATAGAGAGGTCTCCTTGAGAAGAAAGGCTGGGAGTGGTTGGGAGTGGAAAAGGACAAGCCCAAGGGCCTCAGGCCTGGCCTCGAACCACGGGAGGAGTGACCCTTAAGCTTTGTGCCTCCTTCTTCCATTGGGCAATTACAGGTAAAGGCCTAACGAGAAACGAGAAAACCAGCCAAGCTTCTGCGAGCCCCACACCACTGGTGAGTTCCCTCCTCGACTCTTCTATCTTGTGTTCTGTACCCACTGCTCCCTGACCTGTAGGGCTCCCTGTTCCTAAACACAGGAACTGTGTTCAGAAGAGGGTGCGTAGATATATGCCCATCTTTCCTGTGGGGCCACTTCAGAGAAGCCAGAATTAATCCCCAAGGCCACCCTGTGGGGAATCGGCTAACCTCTCAAGTGGACACAGGGTAGAAATGGCATCAGACGCAAGTGCCTCTAGTTGGCTAATAGGTTTTGGTTTGTTTTTATGCTCAGAAGCCACAGAAATACCTTGGGCAATGGAGAGACTGTAGGCATAATTATAAAACAGACTCCGACCTCCTCCTCTGGGTACGAACATGTAGAAAACATTTTAGAGAATGAGAGAACACAAACAAACCAGAAACATCTGTTAATGAAACACAAGGGTCTACAGCCAGACAAATCTGAAACCCAAAGCTCGGTGATAATTTGGCTCCTGGGCCAGAGCAGGAGCCCTAAGAACTCAAAGCAGCAGCTCCCATAGTCTTCCTGGCTTTTTGCCATCTAAGAGCTGTGGAGGTGTGGGATATAGACAAAGCAACATCTTGCTTGGTTTTGCCTAAGATCACACCCTTTGGAGGGGCTTCCCAGGGGTCTCAGACAGTAAAGAATCTGCTTGCAATGCAGGAGACCTGGGTTTTAGTCCCTGCGTTGGGAAGATCCCCTGGAGAAGGAAATGGCTACCCATTCCAATATTCTTCCTGGAGAATCCCATGGGTGGAGGAGCCTGGTGGGCTACAGTCCAGTTTAGTTCAGTTGCTGTCATGTCTGACTCTTTGTAATCCCATGGACTCAGCACACCAGGCCTCCCTGTCCATCACCAACTCCCAGAATTTACTCAAACTCATGTCCATTGAGTCAATGATGCCATCCAACCATCTCATCCTCTGTCGTCCCCTTCTCCTCCCACCTTCAATCTTTCCCAGCATCAGGGTCTTTTCCAATGAGTCAGTTCTTCGCATCAGGTGGCCAAAGTACTGGAGTTGGGCTACAGTCCATGGGGTCAAAAAGAGTTGGACATAACTGAGTGACTAAGCACACACACACTCCTTTTGGGACACAATTGGAGTCTAGGTTTTTGCAAAAACCATTTTCAAGTCTTTAAGGCATGACCTAGGGTAACTTATTACTTGTCTGTTTACTTCCGTATAAGTTGAGGACCCCATACTCCCCAGGATTTTTTATTCATTCACTCATTAATTCATTCAATAAACAATGACCATACCAGATTCTGGAATATACAGCCGAGTCAAAGAAATAGCATCTGTCTTCATGGAGCTTATAATGTAGAGTGGGAGGTAGGCAAACCATCTCAGACACAAGCTTATACACACACACAAGTGAAATTGTCAACTGTATGTACTCTAAAGGAGAGATGCATGCTGCTATATAAGTTGAGGCAATGGACCCCAACCCTCATTCTTATCTAGCAGGGCATTGTACAATCTGGTTTAGTCACAGCCAGCTTCCTCACACTCAGGCAATGGGAACATGCAGCCTGAAGCAGGGTCCCTTCTGGGCTCTGAAGGAGGTCAGCTGCATTCATGTCACCAGAGCTTAGTGAGAGTTGAATGCAGGGCCCATGCACTAAGCTTTGCTGCTAACTAGCTGATGTCCTTTAAATCATGATATCTGATTTTCACCCTGAAAACAAATTTTGGTGTTGGACCCCTCTGATGTCCCCATGACAGAGTTTGCCATTTTTGCTACAGAAACACCCAGCAGAGGTAGGCAATAAATCTCAATTCAATTCTCCTTTTCTATTTCCAACAAAGTAGACAACTCTTTGAAGTCCCTTCCACGTGTCCTGACTCCAAAGGCAATGGCTCATACTGAACGGATGGGACTGAAGATTTCTTTTATTAAGTTCATAAATAAAATGATGCTACTATAGAATCACCATGACAATTGGCCCACAGCTTGGGGACTGATTCTGATCTCAGGTGTTCTGAAGGCCCCTCTAACCTCGCCATCGATCATTTGCATATAGGTAAAAGCAGAGGCAGTCAGGGGGTTGTGCTCGGCCACTTCTGAGCAATGCCACAGTCAGATAACATCTCAAGATCTTAGTTCTCACGCAATCAGCTAGTCAAAAGTGAAGAAGAGGGCCAGATCTCTATGGGGAGCCAGGAGATCACTTCTACTGTATTCCTTAGCCAATAAATTTCTGACCAAGTGTTGAATGAACTCCAAGGTATGACTACCTTCTCTCAGGATATCACCGGGGAAGTATTTCTAGAAAAGTTTGTTTTAAAGTATAATATTCCAGTTTACTTCTGAATTAGTATTCCGTGCTGTTTTACCCAAAGAAAAGGAGAGAGAGGCTACATCAGAGGTTCTCAGAGTCTCTTGGCTCAAAGACTGGGAAACTGCCACCAGTTTGGGAAACTGCCACCAGACTAAATGGACACTGCTTCTGATCAGTAAGAAACCAAAGTGTGATAAGTTAAGAGAAATATTCATTTACATCAGGAAACAAATCAAGATGAGGGCATCAGTAGTTGTGGGTGCAAGTGTGGTGATATTGTCATGAGTGCCAGGATTACCTACACTCTTAGCTTCCACCTGCACATCTACACCTCTCTCCCCCTAGAGTGTGTCTCCTGCATTTCAGACCCTGGAATCTCCCCCACTGCTTCTGCTGCCCTCATAAAAACCCTGCTCTTCCATTCCCTCCTGAGAGGGTTTTGGCCAGTCTTCATGCTCGGCACACTCAGTGCATCCGGTCTGGGTAGGCCTGGGATAGGGTTCTAGAAACACCTGCACGTTTGGGTCCAGGCTCTCACAGAGTCTTTTAAGAACACAGTTCCTTCAGCCCTAAGCCCTCTCTGCATAGGTAGGGAACCCACAGCTATTCAACAAGCAGGTTGATGGGAAGAGCAGGGAGGGGGACCCCATTCCTGCCATCCTCTGTATGCCCACTCAGCCAGTCCCCTTCCCTCCCCAGTCCCAGATCAAACAACATCAGAAGTGATGTATTTTCCCTCAGCCACTAAATGATCCTAATCCTTCTCCTGTGGCTGTGTGTTGAATTTTCACAAAGAAGCCACTAGCCCACCGGTTTTGCAAACAGCAATCCATCCTTGGCTGGGTGGGTTAGGACATCCTACTACACAAGGTAAGAGAGCAGACATCAATTTTCCACGACAGATGAAGACATCCATAGACATCTCGGAAGATGCACTTACCTATCTGGAAAACTATTTCCTTTGGGAATCTACAGGTTGATTCTGGTGCCACGGTTGAATCCACAGCCTGTTTTCTTCCCTTACATACCAAAGACTTGTTGAATCTGTGGTCAATTATTTACTCATTTCGTCTTTCAGCAAGGCTAGTTGTGTGCCACTTTTCATGATAGGGAGACAAAAAAAAATCAAGACTTTGTAACTGCAGGGTTGTGCTGTTAAAAAAAATAGGAAGCTTCAATAAAACGGGGAAGAGGAATTAATCCGATGTTTCATGTATTGGGTGGCCTTAGGACGATGGTTATACATCTTCTTGCAAGCTGTTCATAAGGTACTGGCCCTGAACTGGAAAGCTGATGTGGCTTCTAACTTCAGGGCTGGTAGAATTGTTTGAAGTCTGCTCAGAGTTCCAGCTGAAACTGAGTCCTCGCTAACCAACACATCCCACAGCCAGTGAGGAGAAGCGCAGTGCTGGCGCTCTGCTGCCCTCGTGCGGCCGACCGCGCTGTGGCACTGCCATCTCTTCCCAAGACCATTTCCCTAAACCCGCTCTCCACAGAGGGAGCCCTGCCTTTACGGACTCTCTCTTCCTCGGTTTTCCCCTCAAAATCCAGCTGTCAGGAGCAGCTGCTCCTTCTCAGAGCGAACTGACTCCCTCGAATAAATCTAGTTTATTTCTAGTTTCTCTGCCACTGTATGGGCTCTGGGACAGCTTGCGGTGGGGGTCAGATGCAAAGACTTTGGAGGCCAGATGCAAGGAATTTGAAGTCACAGGACTTAAATTTTGTTCTGCCGCTTACTACTAGCTGGGAGACACTGGGTAAATGATTTCATCTCTTTGAACCTTAATTTTCTTACCTTGATTCTCAAAAATATTACTTAATGTATTTTTAAGAGAGATGTGTGGACAAAGCTTTCCTCCCCGTGGACTGAGCCCCGTTGGTGGGCACTCCTTAGTGGGGGACGCCCGGCAGAGGTGGAGTGATCTGTCTAATGAGTGAGTCTTGGGGTGGGAACCAGAAGTGACTGCTCTGCTCTTCCCCTTTTTTAATCCCTTGGGTGCAGATTTTAAGAGCACACGGTATGTTTCTCAACTCCGGAGGGCAGCTGAGCTGCCCTTTGGGTTGTGGGGAGGGGCAGGGACTTGCCTTAGTGCACGGAGTTCAGGGTTCTGCAGCTATGGGCTTATGCTTATATTTTCCTATGTTGGTAATAAAGATGCTGCTTTGATCTCTTTCTGCCGAGTCCTCTTATCTCTCACTTGGCCTAGAATTCAGGTGGGGACTAGGAACACTAGGTATCAGGCTCCCTGAAAACCCTCGACAAGGTAAATGAAGGACTTCAAAAGTTACAAAAAACGGTATTTAAAGGAAAACATACTTCCTCCCATCTCTGTCCCTCAGTCCCTCAGTTATCAGGTTCCTCTCCGCAGAAAATAGCAGTTACTAAAACCGTTAATGATGTTTCTTCCAGAGAGAGACTAAACATACGTAAATAAAGGTATGAACTCAGTATTCGTGTGTAACTGTGAGCTCAGGCAAGTTGTGTGACCTTGTGCCTCCATTTCTGTACCAAAAATGAGAATAATAACTGCTGCAACCTCCTGGTGTTTTGGGGGATTCTGTGAACACATGCCAAGCACTCAGAATACTGTTTAGAGTACAACAAACCTCACTTAGTTTAGTCTATTTGATGAATGCTGCAATTCAAATGACATAGGTGACTTCTACATGTTTAAGTAGGATATATTCTTTGAAATAGAATTTAAAATGTTGTTAGCTATTGTCAAAATGCCTCACAGTAATTGTATCAACTCACTTTCCCACCAATAGTATATATGTGTTTTAGTCCCCTACAATCTTGTCCAGTTTATAGTCTTGTCCAACTATAACCATAATTATAGTTCTAATTATGATTTATCTTAAAGAGGAAAGTTGAGTATCTCTTTGTATGTTTGAAGCCATTTATATTTCCTTTTCTGCTAATAGCCTTATCCATCTTTTATTGAGTTGTTGATTTTTTCCTAATTGATTTATAGGAACTAATATATGTTGAGAAATCAGCCCTTTGTCTATGAGATGCTCTGCAAGTATTTTTCCAGCTTGTCATTTGCCTTTTGAAACGGTACTTCGTAAGTCAAGTTCATCAGCCCTTTCTATTTTATTGACCATGCGTCATGTATTCAAAGGCATACTTCAGTGTTATTTTTAAAGTTCTCCCATGTTTACTTCTAGTACTTTTATGATTTTTTAGTTAAATTTTTGACATATCTGGAATTTTGAAAAAATGAGTAAGATATAGATCTGATCTTATTTTCATCTTCACGACTACCTAATTTTCTCAACACCATTTATGAATAAACTAATCTTCCCCAAATGATTTGATATACCAACTTCATCATACTCTAAATTTCCTCTTTATTTTTTCATTCATAAACCATTAACATGTTTCAATTAGCCATTCTTAATAAAACAGTACTTTCAGTTAGCTGTTCAAGTCAGCCTTCCCATCTTACTTTTATTTGCTTATTTTTATGAATGTTCTTTCTTGTTTATGGCTTACAAAGGAACTTTAGAATAATCTTACCTAGTAAAAAGTAATCTTATTGATATTTTTACTAGGACCATCTATGGGGTTATCCATTGGAATTTGGCAGAGGAGAGGGCTAACATTTAGATCAATTTTTAGTTCTCTTATACTGTTGTTATGCATATAGTGCTTTATCCAACAGGGACCTTGTTTTGTGTAGTGCTCTGGGATGTACAGAGTACCTAATGATATCTCATTTATTTTTACACTAGGAGATGTGTTATTAGTTCTGCTTTCAAGATGAGGAAATCGAAGCTTCAAAAGTTTAGCATACTTGCCCCAATGAATGAAGGACATTAGTTAGTGGGAGAGTTTGGGACTTGTAACCCAATTGATCCTGAGTTAGTTCTAGAGTACCGCCACTTTCATTAGGCTTTTCTGGCTTTGGATGAGCTCTGTACCTCTAGAGGTGATGGGGAAAGACACATCAATGATGGAGAAGGAGTCAGCATTGCAGAGTTTGCTTTTATTTGTAATCCAAGATCAATGATGCCAAGGGAACACTCTTGGTGCTGTGAGCTCTGTATCATACTTTTTGGAAGGGGACAGGGGAGGTAGTCTCAGCTCTCAACGGTCTAACAGGCTGTTGGTACAAGTGGCGGGGGGGCACAGATCTTTTCTTAGGCCAGGAAAAGACTGACCCTTGGTCTTCAAACTGCTGACTAGCATTGTCCGAGCACACCCAGACAGCTCCAGCTGAAGTCCAAAATTTCATCCAGTCGTAGACCAAAATTTGTTAAAATGCAAAGTGATGGATGAAGATGGAGCTGAGATAAAAGGAACTGGACTCAAGCCTCACTGAAGAGGCAAGGTGAGTTTGTCACTGTAACCTGGGCATAGACAACAGGCTCCGAGTGTACAGAATGATCCTTGGTCAGGTGATCGCTGTTTTCTTTGGGGGCTTTGAAATTCATGCTGGCATAGTTAAGTACCTCCTCTGAGGATGAAAGCTGCAGAGGAGGAAGAAAGAGGATGAATGAGTCAGTTCGACTTGGAGGAAGGTGTCTCTTAGAAGCAAGTGACATTTAAAGGCAACATGAAAGCTTGGGTCAGAGAAGACCCTAAGGGATCAGAAGAACCCTTCGAAGAATCAGTTGCCCAGTGTCCACTGGCATCAGGCCCCCATATCCAGCAACAGAGGGGCTGTCTTACCTTGGCTGGATGATCTGAAGGAGGATCCAGGGTCTGGGGACTGCAATGACCTGCTGCAAGTGCCAGGAAGAAGAGGAACAAGTCTCACCCACGGGGCCTGGAGGAATTAGAAGCTTCTTTCTTTAATCTTGGGTGAAGGGACAGGGTAGGGGGAAGGTGCTGGAGGTGGGAAGGGTGGAGGATGGAGAGAGCTGGGAGAGAAGTGAAGGGGTCCAAGTCCTTGATCTGTGGAGAGCACAGGCTCTGCCTGTTTTGCTCCCCTCAAAGCTACCTCTGTTCTCAATGGCAGAGAAAGAACGGCTGTCACAGCTCTTGGAGACTTACATTTTCTGTAGCTCTTTATGATGAGGAAGACAAAGGCCATCAGCAGCAGCGTCAGTATAACCCCAGCAAAAAAGGCTAAGACCAAATGTTCTTTGCTGTTGTGGTGAAGAAAGGGAGCAGATGACCCACGGGACTTTTTGAAGGCATTAAGACAAGAGGGTAACCTTTTCCACCTATGGGTAAACCCCTGAAATAGCTTTCACGCTGGTTAGTCAACATGCAATCTTTCCCCCCAGTTTTCAACGTTTGGCTTTCAGGCTCCAGATCCATCTGAGGTGTCAGTAAAAGCTACGGGCTGTGTTCCCTCCTAACAATGTTCATAGGACTGCACATAACAGATTTTGTAAGTTTAGGGGCTTCATGAGTCTCTTGAGGCATAGGGGACCCCAGGTTAAGAGCCGCACTCTGAAGGTGAAATACTGACTTACCTCTTCTGCTGTTTCTGGTCCCTTTTTCCCAGACCTCCCTCCCTAAGTCCATAAGGCAAAGTGGTCAACACAGAATCAAATGCCATGTGGTATGAGATGAAATGGGAGGCATTTCTTGCTTACTTGGGGTGGCCAGAGAGGCAGGGTGTAGAGGTCACTGCTGAGGCTGTGGTGGGGTAGGTTCCTGGTCCCTCTGTGAAACAATACAAAGGGGATTAGTGCATCGGCCACATCTTCTCCAGCCCAAGGGTCCCCACGTGCTCCCCCTTCTCCAAGCAACCAGTGGAGTCTAACCATGGGGGCTACAGCTCTGTAAAAGGAGGGAACATTGTTTCTTAGAACCTGTATTTTTTAACATGAACACTAGATCAGGAGCTTAAATAATCAGCTATACAAGTGAAAGAAGAGCCTAGTGTTTCTGCAGTCCCATTTGTCCTTGTAATAACATTTCAGTGCTCTCAAAGATTTTAATGAGACCTAGAGACATATGCTTAAGCAGAGAATCTCAAGGCCAGGGGTTAAAGACCAAAAGTGATACTTAGAACTAGCATTTCCCGAAGTCCTGGGGAATATGACCGTAGAAATTGCTGCCTTTTTTTTGGTTCATTTGTTTTTCAGGGCAGCTATTAACATAGACTAGTCAAAGGCAGCCTTGGTGAAGGGACTTCCCTGGTAGCTCAGTGCTTAAGAATCTGCCTGCCAAAGCAGGAGACACTGGTTCAATCCCTGGGTCAGGAAGATCCCTCTGGAGGAAGAAATGGCAACCCACTCCAGTATTCTTGCCTGGAGAATCCCATGGACAGAGGAGCATAATGGGCTACAGTCCATGGGGTTGCAGAGTTGGACACAACTGAATGTTTGAGCATGTACACATTCAAGGGAAGTGAGCCAGGCTCTCATAAACTACCAAGATGGCCTAATGTTGAGCACAGAGACTCCCTTTACTCATATTTTGAGGATCAGCTAGTTCTCCCTGGTTCCCATTTTCATTCTTCTTAGCATTAGATCCTGCATCTGATTCTTCCAACTTCAGAAATACCATCCCCTGACAGTCCTTCAGCACAGTGTCCAATGATTCCAGTCCATCTGAACTCAGCATCGGGGCAAGTAATGGGTTCTGTTGCAGACTTACTATTGTTTGGTTCAGGTTTTTGCATTTGGTTTCCCATGTTGCCTTCCCCTGAGAATTGAAAAAAAAAGAAAAAGAGGTAGGTCTTAGAAAGCTTGGAAAAGAGAGGCAGCAGAGGGACCAATTCTGAGATCGTGATCTTAATATCGGAGCTGTAATGAAGGAGAGAGGCAAATGGTGGGAGGATGTTCTAGTGAGGTCAGTGGTCCCAAACTTTACAGCATGAGGACCACAGTTCAGCAGGCAGGCCTCAGCCTGAGATCCATTTGATCTCATCAGGGCATCAAGAATTGACTGAATGTCCCAGAACAGACTCATACCAACCAGCTCACAGGAGACTAATGTATGAACTAGAATAACATAAGAAACATGTTTGTATAGCTAGTGCATTTCATCAAAATGTATGAGAAAGGCAATTAAAACCATAATTTTTCTTGATAAACATCAAATTGAAGTATGAAAGAAGCAGAATGGATGATTTTAATATTGAGTGTCATGTAGGTCTGATGCATTGGCTTCGGTCTTTCCTAGCAGTGCTGGGCAAACTAACTTGCTCTTGGAGGTCCTACATCAGACACTTCTATTTTGTTCACATATTATCTTTACAAGAGTGACAATGTCTTTATATAAGCTATGGTTCTTTCATGTTAAACTTTCTGTATTTCCCCTCTTTTATTTATTTATACAAAAAAGTATAGAGTACCTAAAAGCAGAAAAGTAAAATCACTCAAAATTCCACTATCCGTTGTTAATATTTTAGTGTATTTCCTTTTTGTTGTACTTCCATGGATCTTTTAAAAAGTAGTTGAGCTACTTCTTCATGTCTCCTTTTCTTTTCTTACTGTTTCATCATAAACATTTTCCTATTTCACTGAAAATTTCTATAAGCCTCTGAGTGGTGATAGGTCTTTCTGTTATAACTATGTACTATAGCTTGCTTTTCTTGTTTCCTGCCTGTTGATAAAAATTATTTCCACTTTAAACAAAATAAAAAAACAATTTTAGGAGGCTATAATTTTACTACATACTTAGACAAACCCATGAAAAGAATTTTTAATTCTTGTACAACTACTGTATTTTAAGGTTATTTATTTAGACAATAAATGACATCAATTATTTGTACTTAATTATTCAGCTGTCGAAAGTGAATTAATTTCTGAGTCCTTGGACATAGGGAAAGATTGGGAGAAGGACACCTCATTGCCATGTACCAGTTACAACAGCAAAATTATCAACTGCCTTACAATCAAACAAACTTTCAAAGATCATATAATCCAGGATAACAAGGAAGATACCAACAGGGAAACCTGGTGAGAATTCTGAGCCATAAGGATAGAAAGTCCATCATCCATAGCAGAATCCATAGGGGTAACAATTTTTTCCAGCACTTTTTGCTCCTTTTCTAATTTAAAAGTCAATAATCAAGAAGGAGGGGATATATGTGTAAATATTGCTGATTCACCATGTTGTACAGCAGAAATTATCACATTGTAAAGCAATTATATTCCAATAAAAAATAAAAGGCAACATAATAAACATAATGATAATAAAAAGTCAACAATGCTATTTGTAGAATACTGTAAAATATTTATGTAGTGTTTTTTAAATATTGAAATATGTGTTTGCACTAATCATAGTATGAATTTATTCTATGAATTTGTACTAGACCTTATCACTGGGGAGGTAGGGAAAGGGGAGGATCATAGGTTTCCATAACATCTTAACCTTCCCATGAGTGGTTCTGAATTTACAACCACCCCAAAGAAATGTAAGCACAGTCACTTAAAACAAAAGCTGGGTCCCCCCATCTTGAAAGACAAAATCTTCACACGATGCCACAGGGAAATAGTTAATGAATCCACGCAAGTTACGAATCCATGCTGAGAAAAACAGGAAGCATATACCCTTTGAAAACAACACTCCAAACAGTTGACAGAAACATAAATTAAAATGGAAGCAGTACGCTATATACATACTTTTTCACATTTTGTCCAGCACTGGAGAATCTTACTGATTGCCATAAAAATCCACCAACTAAATGCAGCCATTCACAACGTTTCCCCGATCAGATAAGGTTAAAAAAAGCAACTGAAACCACTAAAAGTTAGATTAATACTTTGTTTTGGTGATTATTTCATCTCTGTTAAAAGATGGGGTAAATGTGTTTACCTTTTAAGACAAAGTCTGGTTGTAAGACGTCATTGTCTAAGACAGAGCTTCTCGCTTGCTGCTTCTGTTGTCACCCCTATTTCTCAGAGTGATGAAACAGTGATTACCGCCATTGCCACCATCAAGCTGTGTGTCGCAAAGATCTTGTCACAACTCCAGGGCCCACTTCCCGTTTGTGGCAAACTCTGTAATTTTTTTCATTCCACAAGCAGAGAACTTTTATATCTTTTGACACATGAATGCCAGAACACTGGGGGGATAAGACAAGTTTATTTCTCATTAACTGAATATGGAACTACCGTGTCAGATGTGAGGATCACAGTGGTGTGACATTATCATTGTCATCAAGCATGTCATGATCTCGTTTATTCCAGCCAAGGAAGTAAGGTTGATAGAGAAAAATGAAAAGCAAATGGTGTTAAGTGTGGACTAGGCAGACTTTAAGTGTTTTAAGACTATAGAAATCGCCAACTTCCCCAGTGATTTAGTGACAAAGAATCTGCCAGCCAATACAGGAGACATGGGCTCGATCCTTGGGCTGGGACGATCCCACATGCTGTGTGGTATCACAGCTACTGAGCTTGCACTCTAGAGTCTGGGAACTGCAACTCCTGAGCCCAACTGCTACAACTCCTGAAGCTCACACACACTAGCCTCATGCTCTGCAACAAGAGAAGCCACCACAAAGAGAGGCGCACACACCACAAGGAAGAGTAGCCCCTGCTCAACACAACGAAGTGCACACAGCTTACTTCCTTGTCTCCTTCTTTACCCAGAGTTTGTCTTTTTTTTTTTTTTTACGCTATTCAAGTTGTGGACTTTTATTAAGTCTTCACGTTGCCACCAGAGGAATGCACACCTCCCTCTAGTCTAAGTCACTTCCTGATGCACTCCTCACTCTGCTAGTTTCCTCCCCATTTTTAAGACACTAACTTAAGCCATTTGCCAGGCTGAATTAATCAAACACAGATGCCCTAATTCCTCGCCCCCACCCCTTAGCTATGCAAACTGGGGAGACCAGAGACAGAAATAAGATGTACATAAACCCCACTCCATCTGGCAACATATATTCAACACGCTACATAAAGTATAATTTCTACTTTATTGCCTTTTCAGAGAAACCAACATTTCTTCAGTCTTTAAGGACTTGGATCCTTACATGGGCTTTGGAGGAGGACATGGGGCAGCACCCGCAGGTCTAAATCGGGGTGGAGGTGTTCGGTCCTTCCGGGCTTCCCGAGAGCGATTCCTGACTACCTTGCTGTGAATGGCACAACTCACGCAGTAATGTAGTTTCACATACAGCTTGGGAAGCACATAGGCATCGAAAACACTTGCTTCAGAAATGTCCCTGACGGCTGCGGCCTCTACGATGTTCCGAATGACGAACTTCTTAATGGCCTTATCCTTGGGCACACATCGGGCACAATTGGTGCAGCAAATAGGCTGCACGTGGCCGCGGCCCTTTTTGGCACGACTGTTGTTCCTTCTTTTCTTGGTCATCTTGGAAGCGCCGAGGTGAGAGAGCCACAGTTTGTCTTATTTGATAAGCTATCTCATTTGAAACAGCCTGTGTGCAGCAATGAAAAATCCAGTACAGGCCAAAATAAATAAACAAGTAAACATTTTATATGTATGTATATAACATGGAGATTGCTTCAGAGGGAAGGTGGATCATTTACTTGTAAACATTTACCCATAAAATAATAAGTATACACATTAAATAGACACAGTGGGCCATGTACTATGGGTATTTTAGAGAGAAGGCAGGAAAGCTCAGTGGGCCTACTGTCTAACTGAGAAGAGTAACAACAGAAAAGGAAATAACAGACTGATTACGGATTGTGTTCAGAGACACGAAGGAGAGTGCCATGTTGGAGAGTCAATGATGGGAGGGTCTCTTTAGATAAAATGGATGACCTGGGAATTCCTGTCCACGGAGTGATACTTACCCTGAGAACTGGAGGATGGGAATGAGCTTGTTGGGCAGAGAGCCTGGGAAAGACAGTTCCAGGAGGGCAGAGTAACTCGCAGGCCTGGGGGAAAGGACGGGCTGGCAGGGCAGGCAGGGTTAGGCAAGGCTGCAAGCAGGGAGACTGGAATATGCTTGGGGGAGAAGAAAGGGACTGTGTGAGGAAGTTCTCAACCCCAGGACCGCTTGCTGGGCCTTGAGTGATGGATTTCTGGGACATCAGCATGGTTTGGTAAAGGGTGAGACAGAAAACAGTTGTGTAGATAGATTTGAGATATACTCTGGAGGTCTTTAAGCAAAAAGTATATTATAAGTATTAATAAAAAACAACTAAAGATTTTGGAATTCTTGTGTGAATTCCAGACATAATCTGTAAGGAAGATTGTATCACATCAAATACAATAAACTGTGGGTAAAGAAAGAGACAAGGAGATAAGCTGTGTCAGACATACAGGATGGAGTAGGACTCAAGAGAAAAGGCTCAGGTCACACAATAAGGAGGGGAAGTGGGTGTCAAGAAAAGCGTCATAGAGGAGATGATGTTTGAGTTGCTTCTTGAACGATGAATCACATTTTCTAGGCAGACAAAAGAAGGAAGCATATTCCAGGCAGAGGGACCATGTGAGCAAAGACATGCTTTGTCATGTTTGTGATGTTCAGCAAAATGCAAGTATTTCATCATTGCTGATGCTACAGAGATTAAGAGTGGGTGGAATCTTTTTCCAGTGGGGGAATGGAAGAAGAAAGACTGTAGAGGAAGAGCAAGGTCACATGATAGAGGACCTTAAACAGACTTTCCTTGGAGACAACGGAGAGACTGCTGAATGATGAAACATGATCACATTCTGGTTTGGGCAACAGAGTGTAGGAGGGACTTGTGTAGGCCAGACAGGGGCAGGGAGTCCTTTAGCATGGCAGAGTTCCAGGTGAGAAACTAGGATGATCTAATCAGAGACACTGGCCTTGGGGAAGAAAAGGCAGGGCAGAAAGGTGATGAATCTAATCTTCTTCTAGTTGTGAGAGAAAGGTAAGGGGGAGAGAGCTCAAGATAACCCCCAGGTTTCCGCCTTGAATCACCAACTAATGGTGAGACTATAGAAGGTAGGTGTAGGATTGGACATATATAATGAGCTTACTTTTGAACATATTGAGTCTAGGATGCCTGTGGATTGTACTACCGAGAGATGTCAAGAGGGTAGTCGGATGCACAGGTCAGGGGCTCATGAAAGATCCAGAGCTGTGTGGTAGAACCAGATCTACCAGATCTCTCCTGGCACAGACCCTCACTTACGGTTTAGTAGTACCATGTGAGAAGCTCTGGCCAATGGACTATGAATGAAAGAGATGTAGTTCCCTTTTAGTTGCAGCGTTTAATTACTGAAGGAAGACCTCCTCTGACCTCTTCCCCCTCAGGGTGATCACAGAGATATTTGTGATGAGAAGATAAGGTTGAAAGCTCTAAAGTGGATCACTGAGTCACCATAAGGAGGATAGTTTCTCCGGTGGGTCACCTGGACCTAGAGTGGATTCTGTGTGAGCATGAAATAAACTTTTCCATGTTATACTACTGAGATTCTGGGGCAGTTTCTTACCTCAGTTAACTTATCCTGCCTAATACAACTTGGGACATAGGTTAGGAAGCCATCAGCATACACATGACAGTGGAAGCCATGGGGATGGATAAGATTATCCAGGAACAGTTTGTAGAGTGAGAAGAAAACATTCCTAGAACTCTGAGGAATACCACCCCTTAAGAGGGAGTCATAAAAGGTGGAGGAGCTTCCTTGGTGACTTGCTGATAAAGAATCTACCTGTCAATGCAGGAGACATGGGTTCAATCCCCGATCTGGGAGGATCCCACGTGCCGTGGAGCAACTAAGCCCATGTGCCACTATTATTAAGCCTGTGCTTTAGAGCCCACGTGCTGCAACTACCGAAGCCTGCACACGCGAGAGCCCCTGCTCCACAACAGAAGCCACTGAAATGAGAAGCCCGAGCACCGCAACTAGAGTAGCCCCCACTCTCTGAACTAGAGAAAAGCCAGCCCGGCAACAAAGACCCAGCACAGCCAAAAATTAAAAAATAGACAAATTTTTTTTAAGAAAAAGAAACCTGGAGTCAGTTACAGAAATTGAGAGGACACAGTTACAGCAGTAATAGCAAATGTAGGGGCCAGGGAAGCAAAGAAGGAAAAGCTGTGAGCACCGAAGAATTGATGCTTTTGAACTGTGGTGTTGGAGAAGACTCCTGAGAGTCCCTTGGACTGCAAGAAGATCCAATAGTCCATCCTAAAGGAAATCAGTACTGAATAGTCACTGGAAGGACTGATGCTGAAACTCCAATACTTTGGCCACCTGATGCTAAGAACTGATTCATTTAAAAAGACGCTGATGCTGGGAATGATTGAAGGCAGGAGAAGGGGACAACACAGGATGAGATGGTTGTATGGCGTCACCGATTCTGTTGACATGAGTTTCAGTAAGCTCCGGGAGTTGGTGATGGACAGGAAAGCCTGGCGTGCTGCAGTCCATGGGGTTGCAAAGAGTTGGACACAACTGAGAGAGACTGAACTCAACTGAACAGTGCCAGATGCTGCAGAGAGAGAGGTTGATTAAGATGAGGACTGGAAAGAATTGATCAGATTTAGAAATGAAGAGATCCTGATCTCTTTGCTAAAGCAGCTTGCGGTATGATAGTGGTGGGGAGTAAGACTCTAGTGAGTTAAAGAGTGAATAGAAATCCCTAGATGTACAGCAGATTAGATCTTTAAAGAGATCCTCTGGTTAAAGAACACCAACAAAGGCTGGATAAAACATTTGAAACTCCATAGTTTAAAGTGGTGCTACTGATAAAGAAGGGCTCCCCTGGTAGCTCAGCTGGTAAACAATCTGCCTGCCAGCACAGGAGACATAAGAGACATGGGTTCAATCCTTGGGTCGGGAAGATGCCCTGGAGGAGGGCATGGCAACCCACCCAAGTATTCTTGCCTGGAGAATCTCATAGACATAGGAGTCTGGCAGGCCACAGTCCAGAGGGTTACACAGGGTTGGACACTATTGAAGCAACTTAAAGCACACAATTTAAAAATGCACAACTGATAAGTAAAATAGATAGCCAATGGGAATTTACTGTGTGACACAGGGAGCTCAATCCAGTGCTCTGTGACAATCTAGAGGGGTGGGTGGGGTGGAAGATGGTAGCGAGGTTCAAGAGGGAAGGGACATATGTATACATGTGGCTCATTCATGTAGATATATGGCAGAAACCAGTACAATATTATAAAGCAGTTATCCCCCAATAAAATATATATATATATATATATATATATATATATATATATATATACACACTTTTAAATGCATGGCTGAACTAGATGTTGGAAATCCTCAAAAATCAGAAAGAGTTGAGACCTGGAGATGCTGTTTATTCTGGGAAGAGCCACCAATTTTTGGTGACCTGAAGATTGGGTCTACAGGCCTTGTATGAGGTCAGGAAACCAAGTCTAAAGCCTGCATCAAGGTGGGAAATTGGATCAGACCCCCTGAAAGGGAACCCACAGTAAGTGAATCAGAAAAGAGCAAACCAGATGGAAATGGTCGGGATCCTTAATGTATCAGTTTTCTATTGCAGTATAATAAAATATCACAAATGTAGAGGCTTAAAACAGCACACATTTCTTCCTTCAGTTTCTGTGGGTTAGAGGCTGTTGTGGTTCAGTCGCTCAGTCCTGTCTGTGACCCGATGGACTGCAGCACACCAGGCTTCCCTGTCCTTCACCACCTCCCAGTTTGTTCAAACTCATGTCCATTGTCCGTGATGCCATTCAACCATCTTACCCTCTGTCATCCACTTCTCCTCCTGCCTTCAATTTTTCCCAGCATCAGGATCTTCTCCAATGAGTTGGATTTTCACATCAGGTGGCCAAAATATTGGAACTTCGGTTTCAGCATCAGCCCTTCTAGTGATTATTCAGGACTGATTTTCTTTAGGATTGACTGGTTTGATCTCTTTGCAGTCCAAGGGACTCTTGTTCATCTTGTTCCTCTACCTCCTGCATTTCCTAGAAACTGGAATTTACATCTTAAGTGTTGATAGACTCAGGAGAAATATTTCTGGATAGATTATACCACAAGTGATATTGTCTACTTCATATTTCAGCAAATCAGGAAACTTACCTGGTTATTCCACCAGAGTGATACTAATAACCAGTGAACTAGAATACTGGCCACTTGATTGGAAAGATCCTGATTTGTATTTTTAATATGCTATCTAGGTTGGTCATAACTTTCCTTCCAAGTGGTGTTGGAGAAGACTCTTGAGAGTCCCTTGGACTGCAAGGAGATCCAACCAGTCCATCCTAAAGATCAGTCCTGGGTGTTCATTAGAAGGACTGATGTTGAAGCTGAAACTCCCAATACTTTGGCCACCTGATATGAAGAGCTGACTCATTTGAAAAGACCCTGATGCTGGGAAAGATTGAGGGCAGGAGAAGGGGATGGCAGAAGATGAGAAGGTTGGATGGCATCACCAATTTGATGGACATGGGTTTGGGTATACTCCGGGAGTTGGTGATGGACAGGGAGGCCTAGCGTGCTGTGGTTCATGGGGTCACAAAGAGTCAGACACGACTGAGTGAACTGATTCGTATTATCATTGATTATAAATTATTTTTATGGTCATTACAAAACTTACAACAAAAGAATCTAACATTTCCCTTTTTTCATTGACATGTAATCTTTTGCTAACACATATTTCAAATCAATTTGACTTTTTCATATCAAATATTTAAAAAAATAAATGGTTGTGCAATGTCAAATTTGAGGCTGCACAACCAATTACCACACAACCAATTTGTATACACTAAACCATAACCATCACAAAGAAATAAAAAGTTTTAATTGGAGGATAAATGCTTTATGTTGTGTTGGTTTCTGCCGTACAACATGAATCAGCCCTAAGTATACATATGCCGCCCCCATCTCTGGAACTACCCTCCCAACCCCCACCCCACCCCACTTCGATATTGTCACAGAGCACTGGGCTGAGCTCCCTGTTATACGGCAACTTCCCACTGTACACGTGGCAGTGTACATATGGTGGTGGTGGTGGTGTAGTCGCTAAGTTGTGTCTGACTCTTGTGACCCCATGGGACTGTATCCTGCCAGGCGCCTCGGTCCATGGGATTCTCTAGGCAGGAATACTGGAGTGGGTTGCCATTTCCTTCTCCAGGGGATCTTCCGGACCCAGGAATCGAACCTGGGTCTCTTGCACTGCAGGCAGATTCTTTACTGAGCTATGCATGGTGTACATATAAACTGATACTCTGAAGGTAGCAATTTGAACTGTACTTCGGAGTTTTGCCTCTAAAATCCCTGCTCAGCTTATTACCTGTCTCACTCCTGACTGGCTTCACTTTGGGTTGTGACACCCCAGTCCTTGCACATAGGTAAACAAACTCCTCTAGCACATTCTTGTCTAAAAGGAGTAGCTTGTGCTCTATAGCTGGCCGCTACAGTAATGTCCAGCTGGCAGCACATCGTGTTGCTTACCCACAGCATGTTGCAGTGCTGTGTGAATACAGGATGTCACTCCCTGGTTCTGGCAACTATGGGGCACACTGTCAGCCTCTGCTCGGATCCAGTGGCTTTATGAGGAGCCCAGGTGAAGCTGTTTTGTCTGAAGTGACTGGCTTGAGGGTCGACAGCCTCACGCCTGGCTGCCTTAGCAGGTGCCAAGCAGGAACTACTTTGTGGCTTATCCATGTTGTTGCTGATCTGTTGATCCACCAGTATTAGCAGGGCTGTAACTTCCCAACTTCTCTCCTTGGGTCATCCTTAAGCTCCTCTAACCTTTGAACCAGGAATATTGAAGGGCCTCGGGTTTGCAGGACAATCATACCATGAAGAGCAGAGGTAATAAACACTGACAAGGTTTCAGTCTGTGCTTGCAATTTCTACTTGTTCCTACCCTCGCCCACTTCACAGCTATCTTCCTTCTTAAATGCCCGCTCCATGCATGTCAAGCTCTTTCATTAGAAACAAAGGTTAGGAGCTTACAGACTGTTTAACCAGCTCCCACAAGAGCATAAAGTCAAATCTCTTACATATAAACACATATCCTAGTGGCTGTGCTTCCGACTGTTTAACACAAGAGAAATGAAGAGGCTATTTAGACTACCTAAAATGGTACTCTCAGAACACCCTGTACTAAAATCTGTAGTGTATCGTATATTCTGCCGTTTCAGCAGATTAACACCTGTGGTAGGAACTTCTTATCTCTGTGTGACCATTGCAGGATTGTGCTTAGCACAGCAATTCTTCGTTTAATGAATAATTTGGAACATCTACTGACCCTAGTAAACTCTCCCTTAAGCAACATCTTAATAATGATGTCAATCTGATTTCTATAGAAGATAAACACATTAGCCATCAATACTGACTGAAATGATTGATATATCCATTTGTTCACAAGTAAATCCTTATAAAAGTATGAGAATTAAATGCAGACAAACCTATGGAGAGGCAGAATTTTCTATCTGTTGGATTCTTGAGAGTAATTTTATGACACATTTAGTCCATAGTATCATCTGCAGACATACTATTAAAGCGAAAATAAAGTCAATGATAAATGATTTCCTTTAGCCATTTTAAGAATACTGAAAAGCTTTAAATTCCCCATAACCTAGCAGCAAGAAACAACTTACCACTAGTAATTATATATATAAGATTATCAGTTCAGTGACATTTTTAATTTTTACCAATAAATGTTGAAATATTTTAGAAAATTATGCATCTTGAAAAACTTTGTTTCAACTGTCACTTTATTTTTAAGATGGCTGAATTAATTGCAAATTTAAACTATAACTTTGACAATTTTCAGGCAGGTACTAAATTTTATGCAAAGAAACTGCTTATTTAAAAGTGATCACAGGACAACTCAAAATGTACAACAAGATGGATTAGAGAAAGATCTTACTGGCCAATAAATTGTTTTAATTCTCATTATATCAGACTCAAAACTTTTCATTTATAGGACAGGTAAACTGTAATTTCAGTAGAGAGCAATACAGAAAGATTTTATCACATTGACTAGTTTCCTTTTAGTCAGTTAACTGTTTCTAGCTGTCTTAATGGGGACAGATGTGTTTACAGAACTGGCTGAGCTTGAGCCTTCTTTGCGAGCAGCTTTAGATCTGCAATGCACTTGGCGATTGTTTCCTTCTCCTGTGATAAGGAAAGAGAAAGCTAGTTAGACCTTGTCTAATCAAGGAAGGGTACAAACACTATAATTCTAAAAGACACCTCCTATAAGACACTAGGTTACTATAGAATCACAAGATGGATTACTGGCTTAAAGATCATCCTCTGTCGCCCCCTTCACCTCCTGCCTTCAATCTTTCCTAGCATCAGGGTCTTTTCTAATGAGTCAGTTCTCTGCATCAGGTGGCCATAGTACTGGAGCTTTAGCTTCAGTCCTTACAAGGAATAATCAGGACTGATTTCCTTTAGGATTGACTGGTTTGGTCTCTTTGCAGTCCAAGGAACTCTCAAGAGTTGGATTCTCCAACAACACAGTTCAAAAGTATCAATTCTTCCGCACTCAGCTTTCTTTATAGTCTGACTCTCACATCCATACATAACTACTGGAAAAACAACAGCTTTGACTACACGGACCTTTGTCGGCAAAGTAAGGTTTTTTTTTTAATATGCTGTCTAGGTTGGTCATAGCTTTCCATCCAAGGAGCAAGTCTCTTTTAATTTCATGGCTACAGTCACCATCTGAGGTGATTTTGGAGCCCAAGAAAATAAAATCTGTCAGTGTTTCCATTGCTTCCCTGTCTATTTGCCATGAAGTGAAGGGACCGGATGCCGTGATCTTTGTTTTATGAATGCTGAGAGTTTTAAGCCAACTTTTTCACTCTCCTCTTTCACTTTCATCAAGAGGCTCTTTAATTCTTTGTTTTCTGCCTTAAGGGTGGTGTCATTTCTCCCAGCAATCTTGATTCCAGCTTTACATAGGGGGTAACCAATTATTTAATAAAGCAAAACCAGGGAATAAAGCCCCCTGGCTCATAGCTTTTATGAGTGAAACCTGTCGAGAGGTTGAAGCTAGATAATCCTATAACCATGTGCCACTGACGTTATATTTTACAGCTAATACTTGCTTGAAAAGGACCAACCTAACAAACATTAGTAATAAACAACGTTAAGAAAGAATAAAAATGATTTTTGTCTCTTTTGTCCTTTCTAAATTTTTTAAATATATCACTTTTATATAAAGGAGTATAATTTAAAAACCCAATTCAATGAATATCGATAGACCCTGTTTTTCTCCAGCCCTGCATGGTTATGCTGAAAGTGACCAAAAGTGCCTAAGTATACTCTTTATTTGGGAAAGAAGAAATCAAGTGATAAACAAGTAAATAAAAATAAACAGATAAAATAGAAAACATTTCTGTTCAAGATCAATGAATTTAGCAGCTGAGGAGAGGAAATGGAATGGACATCACAGAATTAGAAAATGGAAGAGGCTCAGAAATAGACTTGTCCAGTTTTTGTTTTACAGAGAAGTACGTTGGTTAATGCTTCCCAGATGATGGAAGCTGAACATACGTCGGCCACAACGAGTGTTCTCAATGATCTTTCCACTACGAGTGAGAGTTCTTTTGGTAACCAAACTCTGAGGAAGGAAGAAACCTACCACGGCAGTTGTGCAGCACTTTCTAGGCTACCACTAACCAGGAAAATGAACCAGAGCTATCCCAATATTGCTAGGCTGAAGATTCCCTGCCAGCTATCCCTATACCATCAGAGTTATTAATACAATTCCAGAAACTTTGAAACATCATGTACCTGCTGTGCAGAGATGCTCTGAACCACATGCTTCTCCACCCAGTTTATCATGTGCTCTTGTTCCTTCTGACGCATCATATTCTGCACAGAGATGTGATAGTCCAGGCGATTCTTTACCTCCCTGTATACTCTATGCAGCCGTTCCCGGTAAGTAACCTCCAAGGCCATAGCAATGTTATTCTGAAGCAAAATTAGGAAGTGATGAAAATTGTTTCCACAAAGGATTACTTCCATTTTGAGGTTCTGCCTCTTAGAACAGTTACCAGTTAACTATATTTTATGCAAAGTTCATTTGTTTAATATGAACAGGTAATACATGCATTTGGTTAAAAAAAAAATCTAACAGCATATAGTAAAAATATATTTTAAAAGTATATACAGTAAAAAAATAAGCCCTCTCCAGCCCCCTCACAGGCTATCATCTTCCTATATTTCTTGTACTTTCTCCCAGAAATACTTCATAAACAAAGCATATGTATATGTGTACACATAAACATCACTTTTACTGGTTATGACATATAGACCCATCTCAGTTTTAAAACTTACATTGGATTCTACTATTTTTGTGTCTCACAACCCATAATTTATTTAACTAAGCTCTATTAACAGATTAGGTTGCTTCTAATTCTTTCAACTACATATTGCAGTTTACATCTTTGCAGTTATGTCTGAATACCTGTTGGGTCAAACAATAGCTAACATCTGTTGAGTATTTACTATTTCTAAACAATGTGTGTCAATTCAATTAAATCTTAAAATCACACCACAGGATAGTTACTATATTCATTTTACAGTGAGGAAAACTGAGGCAGAAACCAAGGAATCTGTCCAAGGTTACAGGGTCACTGAATTATGACGCCAAGGACTGAGTACAAGGGGTCAGGCTACAAAGCCCATGCTCTTAAAGATCCATTTTAAATTGTGATTAACATTGTCAAATTCTACAGAAAAGTTGTACTGCTCCATTCTTTCACCAGCAACACAAACAGCCTGACCAACAGTGTTTATAAAACCTTTTACTTTCTGCTATTCTGATAAGCAGAAAAAAAATGATCAATTTTAATTGTCATTATATAAGGAGAAAATTTATATACTTAGAAGTCATTTACATTTACTTGTATCTTTATAAATTGTTCATGTCCTATGCCTAGTTTTCTACTAGAATGTTGGTCTATCCGAAGGTAACTACCCTTTTGTGTCACATGGAATGCAAGTGTCCTTTTTAACTTCAGTTTATGGTAGTTTCTACATGCAAAATTTAAATTTTTTAAAATGAGATTAACTTAACAATTTTTCCAGAAAAACTATAGGTTTTCTGGATTTTTGAAAACTGAGATATAACTGACATACAATATTTTATTAATTTCAGGTGTACAAACACAATGATTTGGTATTTGTATATACTGTGAAATGATCACCAGAATGAGTCTAGTTAACATGTCACTACCCAAGTTTCTGGATTTTGTTCTTATTGGAAACATCTTGTCTTTCCAAAGGTATTGCTTTTCATGTTGTCTTTTTCTTCTTTTAAGGTTTCATTTCTGGTTTTTATACCTCTTACTTCTTTTCTTCTCTAATATCAACTACTGCCTCCAGAATAATAATCAATAAAGTGACAGGGATATTGCCATCTTCTAGTCTGTAATGAGAATCCTTATACATCTCCTTATTAAGTTTAAAGGTTGGAGATATTAAGCTCAAGTAGGCCCTATCTTCTTTCTCCTCAAATCTCAAATATTGCCTTGACTACTTTCCTTTTCAGCAAATGACCTAACTTCCTATTTCACTGAGAAAAAGAAAACAAAGAACTTCACAAACTTGTACCACTATATCAGCCAATCTACCTGAACCCATACTCACATACTTTGCCTTCCTTTAGCTATGAACTGTTGATGCTCTTGAAACCAACCCTTCCACCTGCGTACTCCAAGCTGTCTAGCCCTACTGAAGAACACTGCTCTAGCAAATTCCTCCCTATGCACAGCCCTTTCTTGCATCAAATTTTCTACTAATTTCTATCAGATCCTTACATGTAATTATACTTTCTATTTAAAATATCTCTTGATTCCTAAATCCTCTCCTCCGAGCTACTAATTTATTTGCCCAACAATATTCTAACTCATTCACAATTCTGACAGCGATTTATACCCAGACTCCAATTGTTCTCTTCCAATTTTTTCCTGTAATTTACTCCAACCACTTCACTAAAACAGCACTTACCAAGGTCTCCAACCTTCATATTGCTAAATCTGATGCCAAATTCTTAGGCCCTTTATTACTTGACCATTAAGTAGGGCAACTAAAAATTAATCCTTTTTTTCACCAGTTATTTTCCTTCTTGTTTCAGTCTTACAGCTGTTAAGTGCCATTTGTAAGCTCATGATTTCCAAACTCTCCCCAGTGATTCTCTTGTATCTAATAACTCTTATTTGGCTAACTCACAGGCATTACAAACCAGTACATGCAAGACTGAAGGCTATTTACAACAAAGCCATCAGAGAGACTCTTCAAAACACCAGTGAGATTGTATCACTCCTCTGCCTAAAAGATTCAATGAGTTTATCATTCTGAGTACAAGCCAAAGTTCTCATAGAAGCCTATGAGACTTCATATGATCCAGCCCTAGGCCACTCTCTCCTTGCTTCCTCTTACCTTCCTCCTCACCCGTTCTATTTTAGCTACGCTGGCCTTCTTACTTTCCCTTGTCTATACCAAGCAAGCTTCCAGGGTTAGGGCCCTTGTGATTGTTCCTCCCTCTGTCTACAATACTATTTCCTCAGACATCAGAAGCCTTTCTAAACTGCCGAACAAAACAGTTAACTCCCTCCTTCTAAAATTTATTTTCCTTTAACATAAGTTTATTATTCTACAGGTACTTCACACAAGTTGACATTCATATCTGCTTAATTTTTTTTCCTTTCCTTCTCTCAACCCTTGGCTAGAAAGTAGGCACCAAGAAAGCAGACCTGGTTTTCTCTGCTGTAGTCCTAGCACCTTGCCTTGACCAGTGTCCACACTTAAAATATATCTATTAAATATTTCATAAATAAATAAAAATTTTAATCACTATCATCTGATTCTTACAAAAAGCTACATCTTCAAAAGCCAGGTTTTGTGTGACATTATTACTTACGATGCACGAAGAATTCTCTGGCTGTAACCTAAGCATGAGATTTCTGAGGATTTCAAACATAATGTGCTAAGTATCTTTACGGATCCTGTTATGTCCTAAGACTTTCTTATACCATGCGTGTTTGAAATGCATAGCATGTATTTTACCTACTATATTTTACAGTGAATGTCAATTTTTAAATCAGCTTTCTGTGTGGATTTAAAAATGTGTTTTCGGGGAGGGAGGAGGGAGGGGGGTTCTGGAGGGGAAGCATATGTAAACCCATGGTGATATCATGTCATTGTATGGCAAAAACAATAAAAAAATAAAAATAAAAATGTGTTTTCTCTCTAGTTTTAGAGTAATAATTCTAATTATTTATCCACCTGAGGGGTCTTAGATGTCTAAATAGCTTTAACAGCCAATCCCCACCCAAATATTCTTTTTTCAAGTAAAATATGCTCAAACTATACACCCTTCATATGATTGCAAATTTTTGCTTTAAATATACACAAATGAGTAATTTCACTTGTCTGAGAAAGTTCTGAAACCTACCCTTTGAACATCAAAAAGGTAATGGCGCTTTTGAACCAGTGCTTGCTGTGACTTCTCCATATCAATAGCATCCTGGATCTGTTTGATGGACGCCTGTTTCACCTCTTCCAGTTGGGCGATTTTTTGCTGCAATTATGATATTTACAACAAAGATCAGTGAAACTATCAAGGGTAATAAAAAGATTCATTTTATACTTCTTCACTTCTGAAAACACCCACACATAAGGAGAACCACACAAATCCTTAACAAGAGTTGCCCACAGTAGCTATGTAGTATCTTGCTGAATGAACCAAACTATGGAAAAGCTGGAGAAAGTCTGGTAGTTTTTAAAAATTTATCTCCAATTAGTAATTAACTAACATTTATAACCAAAATCATTATAATCAGATTCATTTTTATATGCTGTGTTCCTATCACTTGATGGCTTTGATGTTTCTAGTACTGTCTAAAATGGGAAGTAAGATTTATGGGTCTTACCTCATTGAGTTTATCAGCAAATTCCCCAACAGAGGCACCATATTTTTTAATTACATAGACAAGGAACCCTATTGTTGATATGGCAGAGAAGGTCTCTGGAGTTATCACGTATATTTCTTTGGAGAGTAAATATAAGATAAGCCCAGTTCCAAGCACATAGGGTCCTAAAAGGAAGAAAAAGTTATTTTATGATAGATATGCTATGTCTAAAAGGGTAAGACAGAGAGATACTTTTGCACTTAATTAGTTGAAGGCAAAGGTTTTTATTCCTCCCTATTTCATTCTTTTTTAAAACTTTTTTTTTTTTTAATTGTTTTTGCCATACATTGTCATGATATCACCATGGGTTTACATATGCTTCCCCTCCGGAACCCCCCTCCCTCTCCCCCCTCCCCCGGGAAATCTCGCTGCACCAGCCCCGAGCATCAATCCTGGGCTGGCGATTGATTAGACATATGAAAATTAACATGCTTCAATGCCCTTCTCCCATATCATCCCACCCTTACCCTCATCCACAAAGTCCACGAGTCTATCCTACACATCTGCGTTCCTTTTGCTGTCTCGTATGTTGGGTTCTCATTACCGTCTTTCTGAATTCCATATATATGAGTTAATATACTGTATTGTTGTTTTTGCTTCTGGCTTACTTCACTCTGGATAATGGGCTCCAGTTTCATCCATCTGAGTAGAATTGCTTCAAATGAATTTTTTTTTTTAATGCTGAGTAATATTCCATTGTGTATAGGTACCACAGCTTTCTTATCCATTCATCAGTTGATGGGCATCTAGGTTGCTTCCATGTCCTGGCTATTGTAAACAATGCAGCGATGAACATTGGGGTACACGTGGCTCTTTCAATTCTGGTTTCCTCGGTGTATATGCCCAGCAGTGCGATTGCTGGGTCATATGGCAGGTCTATTTGCAGCTTTTCAAGGAACCTTCACACTGTTTTCCATAGTGGCTGTACTAGTTTGCATTCCCACCAACAGTGTAAGAGGGTTCCCTTTTCTCCACATCCTCTCCAGCATTTATTGCTTGTAGACTTTTGGATGGCAGCCATTCTGACTGGTGTAAAGTGGTACCTCATTGTAGTTTTGATTTGCATTTCTCTGATAATGAGTGATGTTGAGCATCTTTTCATGTGTTTGTTAGCCATTTTTATATCTTCTTTGGAGAAATGTCTGTTAAGTTCTTTGCCCCACTTTTTAATTGGGTTGTTTATTTTTCTAGAATGGAGCTGCAGGAGTTGTTTGTATATTTTTGAGATTTATTTTGTATTGGGGTATAGCGAATTAACAACACTATAATAGTTTCAAGTGAACAGAGAAGAGAATTGGCCATACACATACATGTATCCAGTTGAGCAAAGTTAATAATGACTTTAAATAATCAGATTCAAGGATCAAAGCCTAGATGAGAACCAGTAAGGTACAACTGAAAGGGCAATAATCTGGACTTATGGAAATCTGACTCTGCAAGTTAGCAACACTGGACAATACACATGATCTCTGGGCTTAGTTTCCTGAACTGTAAAATGGGAATAGTATCTTCATACGATTGATGTAACTAAAAAACAATGTATATAGTGTCTAGTACAACTGCTTAACAAACAGGGAGTAGTTTATACAAATGTCAAGTTACCCTGAGAATAATTTGTGTAGCAAAATATACTATTTATTAAGTGGGGGACATTAGTCAGGATAAAATTTATCCACTCTTGCCAGTTTACTCAATGTGAATCTGACACTGGAAATAAGCAAACAAAACAAAACAGACACAACTATAAAGCAGCATGTAAGTAAAAGAACTAAGTAACAGGACTTTCACTTCCTGTAGCACCTTACTATAATGCTTCTATGGCCATCTTTTTCTTTAACCAGGTCATGAATTCTGAAAGGATACAAACCATCATGTACCTTTCTTTAGGATTTTCCTGTGCCTCACAAGATGCTTTGTAGGATTTAAGACAGGTCTTTGGGGGAAGCAGTTTACAGTGTTTCTAAGCAATACAAGTACCAAAGGATAGGATATACTATGAGAATAAAAGGGTTACATTCTCAAATGTGTTTTATCAGTTTCCCACACAAAGTTTAAATAGTTTACTTAAAAAAAAAATATGCCTTCAATGTATACATTTTAAATGTGAATTTACTTAAAAAAAAAAAAGGCCTACCACATGTAGCATTTTTATCACCCATGGCGATCTGATATTTCTCACAATTTCAGTTATGGAAAAGCTATTTTAGGTCATTCCTTAGAGAAAAAAAATATCTTTGATATCCAGTGTTTCACAGTCATAGCTATATTTGGATACAGCAAGAGAAGCAGCATGTGTAATAAAAAGTACACTAAACTTAACTGGAAGATCCATGTTTAAGAACTACTCAGTCACTAAAGAGAGAATAAACCTCAGCAAGTTGTCTTCTAGTTCTTCTGGGTAATAAAAATGTCTTCCTAGAACTGTTATACGGATTAAATAAAGTGAAAGCATATCGCATTACAAAAATGAAAGATTTCAGGACAGTTTAGGCCTTTTTAAAAGTAAAAAACTGGCAAGTCTGGTCAGTTCTTTTTTCATAATCATACACAAAATTTTAAACATACAATACATAATCTCTATTGCCTTATCTGGCTTTATTTCTATCCATAGTTCTTTCCATCACTACCTGAAAGTGTATTTTATGGTTACTTTTTTGGGGCCACTCCACACGGCTTGAGGGATCTTTGTTCCCCAATCAGGGATCAAACCTGGGCCCCTGCTGTGAAAGCACGAGTTCTAACCACCAGACTGCCAAAAATTTCCTCAGTTATTGTCTATCCTACAAAAGAAAGTATGTTCCATGATGACAGGCACTTTAGTTCACCACTGTATGCCTAGAACAGTGCCTAGGCTGTTTGAGCCACCAGGGAAGTTCTAGGATAGGGCAGGAATTCAATAAATTCGGTGTATCAACAAACAGAGACAGTGCTATAAAATCAAGTTAAAATCTCCAACAAAATTACTCCAAAGACAAGTTAAAGTAATCAAATCAATACTGAATCACTTCCGCATTTTACTTTTGAAAACAGCTGACTTGATTTTTCTGGTGTATGTGGAAAAGGTAAGAAGCCACTAAAATTCTAGATTAACATAAACCAGAGTATCCAAACATACTATCAGACGCTGGGCAAATGCTCACCTGTTACACCAGTTTTAGGATAAAGGAACTGGAAGAATTCCTCAGGGATCAGCCCAAAACGAACTTTTCCTCCATGTTCAGGAAGAGGTGGTACAGGGGCAAGACTTGGCTGCCCCGTGTGAAAGATCCTTGTTGCCTGCAATACCCTATAGGTAGGAATTACACAAATTTAAAGCCTGTTCTTTAAAGAGAACACAACATGTGAACAATTGTAGAATGAATAGGGACGAGGATTAAGGTAGTTTCCCACTGTCCTAATGGAGAGAGAACAAACCAAGAACAGGAAGACTAGGGTCCAATAATTAGCTGTGACAAGGGGAAACAACTTACCTAAAGTTTTATGTAGTCTTCTACCCAATACTAGAGTTCCTCTGTTAAACCTCACAGATCATCTGTCTAGCACCTTATACATCTACTACCAGCACTAAAATATGTAAGAACATAGACTCTGCAGCCAGACTATCTGGGTTCAAATTCTAATTTACACTTTTGTAATCTGTGATTTCTCTAAAGTAAAGTAAAGAATATGACCTTAGAAGGTTGCTGTGAGAATTAACTGAGTTAAAAAATGTAAAGTATATTGAATGGTGCTTGGCATATGTTAAAGTTATATGTAATGCTTAGATACTACATGGCCACCGTGTGTGAGCTCCCTGATGGCAAGAACTTTGACCTTTCTGAATATTCTCTGTGACGGCATGCTAAACAACCACTAGGTGAAACATGCTTCTGCAGTGTTGGATATCCCTATGTTCATCCTTTGAACTGCTATGTACATCCTTAAAATTTCTATTGATTAGTTCTAATTTTATTCATTTATTATGTAAGATAACACCCATGTATCTGGGTTAAATAAACATCTCAGTTCCTTCACAAACCTGACTGTCCATCACAAGCAGCAATCTGGTTTTGTTTAAAAAAATGAAGTATACAGAACTGAACATGATACTCTAAGTACAGCTTGACCAATCCATTCATTCTACAAACACACACTGAGAACTTGCTATTGCCATTATTGGGCTTTAACTACTGTACTTATCATGAATTTGCAAACAATTCCTGTCTTAAAGTAATTTAAGATTGCATTTTAACAGTTACAGCATACTGGTATCTTATTAAGATTCTGATGAAATAAAATCCTCCAGTCTTTTCATATCTGCTGTCAAGTTTAGTCTCTTTCAAATTATCAGTATGATTTTGCTCCTCACCTCACTATTCTATCTCTTGTCTCCTTGCAATGTAAAAGTTTATATTATTTCACTGATTATGGTTCACTGCTTGCCTTCCAAATATTATTGCTGCTTCCCAATGTATTATGAACTACCAGTCTGACTTTTGGAATCCGAGACTCATGCTCAAGATTCTTAGGTAAATCAGGGTTTCTCAACCTCAGGCTTATGGACATTTTGGACAACTGACAATTCTTTGCTGTGGAAAGCTGTTCTGTGCACTGTAATTAGCAGTATTCTTTATACGCCAAGTGCCAGTAGCATCCCTCCTCCTGCCCAGTGCTGACAACCAAACACACCTCTAGACATTGTCAGAAGTCCCCTGGAGAGCAAAACTGCCCCAGGTTGAGAACTGATTTAAATCACAGCACTAAAGGACTTGCTTTAATGTGAACTTTCCCTTTTATCATTAAAAATATTCATCTTTTGTTTCATTTAAAAAGAAATAATTTTTTTTAAAAAGAACTTGCTTTAGTTGGACACAAACCCTATCCCTAACTGACTGCCTTAGTTCAAGCCCTCAGCCACTCTTGCCTAAGAAAGTTAACAATCAAAACCCGGTCTCTTGGCTTCTCCTCAAATACCCCTTCAACCCAGTCCCTGCCTGCTGCTTTTAAAGTTTTTAAAATACAAATGTGACTTTAAAACTCTCCAACAGTCTCTCTTCTGGCCATAGTAAATAAACATAGTACTTAATATAGTATACACAATTCAGCACCTGTCAAGTTTTATAGCTCCCTCTTCCTTCATTCTCCTACTCTCCAGCCATGTGCAACTACTTACAGCTTTCCCAGATGTTCAACTTGGTTTTAGAAAAGGCAGAGGAACCAGAGATCAAATTGCCAACATCTGTTGGATCATCAAAAAAGCAAAGGAGTTCCAGAAAAACATCTATTTCTGCTTTATTGACTATGCCAAAGCCTTTGACTGTGTGGATCACCACAAACTGTGGAAAATTTTGAAGCAGATGGGAATACCAGACCACCTGAGCTGCCTCTTGAGAAACCTATATGCAGGTCAGTAAGCAAGTTAGAACTGGACATGGAACAACAGACTGGTTCCAAACAGGAAAAGGAGTACGTCAAGGCTGTATATTGTCACCTTGCTTATTTAACTTATATGCAGAGTACATCAGGAGAAATGCTGGGCTGGATGAAGCACAAGCTGGAATTAAGATTGCCAGGAGAAATATCAATAACCTCAGATATGCAGATGATACCACCCTTATGGCAGAAAGTGAAGAAGAACTAAAGAGCCTCTTGATGAAAGTGAAAGAGGAGAGTGAAAAAATTGGCTTAAAAGATCAACATTCAGAAAACCAAGATCATGGTATCTGACCCCACCACTTCATGGCAAATAGATGGGCAGACTTGTGCTGAATTGATGCTTTTGAACCGTGGTGTTGGAGAAGACTCTTGAGAGTCCCTTGGACTGCAAGGAGATCCAACTGGTCCATCCTAAAGGAAATCAGTCCTGAATATTCATTGGAAGGACTTATGCTGAAGCTGAAACTCCAATACTTTGGCCACCTGATACGAAGAACTGACTCATTTAAAAAGACCCTGATGCTGGGAAAGATTGAGGGAGGGAGGAGAAGGGAACGACAAAGGATAAGATGGTTGGATGGCATCATCGACTCAATGGACACGAGTTTGAGTAAACTCCGGGAGTTGGTGATGGACAGGAAGGCCTGGTGTGCTGCAGTCCATGGCAAAGAGTCAGACACGACTGAGCAACTGAACTGAACTGATAGTTTTCCCTGATGGCTCAGATGGTAAAGAATCTGCCTGCAATGCAGGAGACCTAAGTTGATCCCTGGGTCACGAAGATCCCCTGAAGGAGGGCACAGCAATCAACTCCAGTATTCTTGCCTGGAGAATCCCACAGACAGAGCCTGGCGGGCCACAGTCTGTGGGGTCACAGAGTCAGACATAACTGAAGAGATTTAATGTGTACAGTTTTCAAAATAAAAAGGACTGCCTCATGCTGCTTCTACTCGGTATGTCTTTCACTTAAGGACTGCCAAGACCAATCAGCCTTCAGAATATCTCAAGTATATCCTTTACAAAGTCTTCTCCAATTGTGGGCCAACATTTATTCACTCAACAAAACACTTACAGACTCTCAACTTAAGTTAGGCACCAACAGTATAACAATAAGCAAAGTCTCAGCCTTAGACATTCTAGCAGGGGTTTGCAGTGTGAGAATGTATAGGCACACACACAATTTCGGACAGCTGCAAATTCCATGTAAATTAGGGAGGGAAAGGGCTAAGGAACAATGTGTGGCACGGGCGAGGAGAGGCTTTTTTGGGGGAGATAAGGTGACATCTGAGCTAATGACTGGGAAAAGAGAGAAGAGCAAGTACAAAGATCCTGAGGCAACAATAAGCTTGGCAGTTATTGGAAGAATGGCAAGAACGTCAGTATGGCTGAGAATAAGCTAAAAACAGAACGTAAGAAAATAAATCATAAGGTAGGATGGGATCAATTCATGTTGAACCTTCTGGGTTACAGTAAGTTTGGATTTTATTTCAAGTGGGACAGGCAGCTCTGGAGGGTTTTGCAAAGGAAGGGTGGGGAAATGACATAATCCCTATGACTCCTGTGAGAATGGCCTGTAATGGGAAAAGAATATAGATTCAAGGAGACTATTTAGGAGACAACTGAAATAGCCGAGGTGAAACGTGATGGCAGTTCATACTCCAGTAGTAGTGGCAGTGAAAGAAGTGGTCAGAGTCTGGATATAAGAAGAAAGAAGAGCCTTATGAATGTATTAGATATGAAATGTGAAAAAGAAATCAAGGCTGTCCCTCACATCTTATATATGTATTTATTACCTATACTACAAAGAGTTGTTTATTTTTCTGTATGCAATTTTTCTTCTTTGAAAAGTTGGAAGCAACCAATTAGTCTTACTTTATTTAACTACAGATAAACCAAAACCACCTTTCCAAGACACGACTGTTATCAAATTTTGCAAGATTTAGGATGAAGTCCAGAAGTAAAAAGAAATTCCAAAGAAAACTGACATGTTTTATGAAATAATATTAATAACAGATTCTAACATTTACTAATCACATATTGTGTACCAAGCACTGTTTTTTGAGTTCCCAGGAATTACGTCCCTTAATTCTCATAATCCATAATGTAATATTATCTCTATTTTGCAGATGGAGAAATTAAGGTCCCACAGCTTGTTAAGCAGAGGAGCCAAGTTTACTCTCAGCTTCGGGAGTCCTCATTGTAAACTACTCTATAGCTACCTCCTCTGCTGTGTGAAGGTAGGTACTTAAACCATACTCATTTCTGTATCTTTGGTTATGGAAGTGCAAGATAAATATTTGCGGAAACACTGAATAATTTCTCTGATCTGACAGTAAAAGTTGGAACCCGGGAGACAGATTAAACACTACATGTTTCATTTTTTTTTTGTTTAACAAAACTTGCCCTTGGGTATGCAATCTAGTAACTCCCAAGTTGGGGCAGCTCCGTCTAGCTGAAGGTCACAAGGGAGAGGGGCGGGGCTTAGAGGAGACATCCAAACCAGTTTCTAAACAGTTTAGTTAAAACACATTACTTTTTCTCTTAAACTCTACTATTAGGTGATACAATAGTGTTCCAGGCAGTTATAGGATCACACGTGAATTAGACGTTAAGCGTTCCAATATAACCAAATAAAAATAATTACTAGCCTAAAGCTAACAGCAGATTAACCTAGAAGTGAAATGAGGTGAGAAAACAAGGACGAAAAGGAAATATTACATCCTTCACACTTACCCTGGACCGAGGAGGGCTGCGTTCTTCAGAGAGGGGGCTACAAAAATACAAGGCGCAGGTTAGCAAGGTCACGGTGAAATCTGGTTTGCCCCTTCCTCGGCCCCACAGAGCTCAATCACTAAGGCCATGCGTCCCCCATTCCTACCCCCAAGAACCCACACTCACCTTCTGAGCGGCCCTACTCTCCACTCAGACCCAAGTTTCACTGTGCTTTTCAAGCCCTTTCCTCCCACCCGCTCCAAGCAACCATAGACGCCTTGTTTTACAATCATTCTGCTATCCCGGACCAGGGTATGTACCTCTCACCTGCTGCTACGGCGGCAGAAAGTACCACCCGGGACAGCATTGTCAGGTTGCGTCCACACAGCAATCTTCCCACCCCAGTGACCCCGACAGGAAAATCTGTCGGGGACAGAAGCAAGATGGACGCTCACAAGTCTCGCGAGAAGGGAACTTCGTGCCCTCTCCCTCAACTTCCGGTCTTTTTTCCCCCCTCGCGATGAGAAGCAGAGAGCCGGTGGCAGGAGGTTGCTGGCGGGAAAGCCGACTGGAATCTTAGAAGCAGATCTCGCGAGATGTGGTGAGGCTGCAGCTTGCCTTGAGGGGCGGAGGCCCAGAGAGGAACCACGTGGGGACTCCTGGCGCTGAATCTCAGGCGGGCTTCCAGTTTGGGTGTACATTGAAGTTGGAACCGTGGAGATGCGGAAGGAAACAGCGCCCCCGCTAGTGCCCCCGGCAACCCGGGAGTGGAACCTTCCCCCTAATGCGCCCGCCTGTATGGAGCGGCAATTGGAGGCTGCGCGGTACCGGTCTGGTGAGCCTGGGTCCTAGGCCTGGGAGTTTCCTTACCCCACCCCGGAGCGCCCCTTCCCCAGAATAAACCTTCCAGCCACACCTCTGTTCCCCCGCCTGCCAGCCTGACCCCTGCTTCGCTTCGCTAAGCTCACCCCAGCCGTGCCCCGAGTTCCCGGGCTCGGGTCCAGATTCAGTTAGAGGTCTGCTGGGCGGTTACCAGGGAAACGAGCCCTTCCTCACCTCATGCTGACATCTTGTATCTCCTTTAGATGGCGCTCTCCTGCTCGGGGCTTCTAGCCTGAGTGGCCGCTGCTGGGCTGGCTCTCTCTGGCTTTTCAAGGACCCTTGTGCTGCCCCCAACGAAGGTTTCTGCTCTGCTGGAGTCCAGACAGAGGCCGGAGTGGCTGACCTCACTTGGGTAGGGGACAGAGGTATCCTGGTGGCTTCTGATTCAGGTGAGTCACTTGCTCCTTAGCTGTACAGGTGGAATGGAGGCTCGGGTATAGGTCAGGCTAGGCTCAATTTTTAATGTCCCAGACCCGGTGGAGGAATTCCAGGTGAGCTGTTTCAAATCGTAAAAGATGATGCAGTTAAAGTGCTGCACTCAATATGTCGGCAAATTTGGAAAACTCAGCAGTGGCCACAGGACTCGAAAAGGTCAATTTTCATTCCAGTCCCAAAGAAGGACAATGCCATAGAATGTTCAAATTCACACGATTGCACTCGATTGCACTCATTTCACATCCTGGCAAGGTAATGCTCAAAATCCTCCAAGCTAGGCTTCAACAGTATGTGAACCCGAGAACTTCCAGATGTTCAAGCTGGATTTAGAAAAGACAGAGGAACCAGAGATCAAATTGTCAACATCCACTGGATCATAGAAAAAGCTAGAGAATTCCAGAAAAACATCTACTTCTGCTTCATTGACTATGCTAATGCCTTTGACTATGTGGATCACAGTAAACTGTGGAAAATTCTTAAAGAGATGGGAATACCAGACCACTTTACCTGAGAAACCTGTATACAGATCAAGAATCAGCAGTTAGAACCGGATATGGAAAATTAGAACTGGACAGGTTCCAAATTGGGAAAGGAGTATGTCAAGGCTGTTTATTGTCACCCTGCTTGTTTAACTTATAAGCAGAGTACATCATGGGAAATACCAGGCTGGATGAAGCACAAGCTGGGATCAAGATTGCCAAGAGAGATATCAATAACTTTAGATACGCAAATGACACCACCCTTATGGCAGAAAGCGAAGAGGAACTAAAGAGCATCTTGATGAACGTGAAAGAGGAGAGTAAAAAAGCTGGCTTAAAACTCAGCATTCAGAAAACAAAGATCATGGCATCCAGTCCCATCAGTATCAGTTCAGTCACTCAGTTGTGTCCGACTCTTTGAGACCCCATCACTTCATGGCAAATAGATGGGGAAACAATGGAAACAGTGGCAGACTTTATTTTCTTGTGCCTGCAGCCATGAAAGTAAAAGACGCTTGCTCCTTGGAAGAAAAGCTACAACAAACTTAGACAGCATATTAAAAACGGAGACATCACTTTGCCCACAAAGGTCCATATAGTCAAAACTATGTTTTTTTCCAGACATGTATGGATGTGAGAGTTGGACCATAAAGCAGGCTGAGCACCAAAGAATTAATGCTTTGGAACTGCAGTGCTGGAGAAGACTCTTGAGAGATCAAACCAGTCAATCTGAAAGGAAAGCATCCCTGAATATTCTTTGGAAGGGCTAATGCTGAAGCTGAAGCTCCAGTACATTGGCCACCTGATATAAAGAACCAACTCATTAGAAAAGACCCTGATGCTGGGAAAAACTGAATGCAGGAGAAGGGGATGACAGAGGATTAGATGGTTGGATGGCATGTCTGACTCATCAATGGGCATGAGTTTGAACAAACTCAAGGAATTAGTAAAGGATAGGGAAGCCTGGCATGCTGTAACCCATGGGGTCACAGAGAGTTTGATGTGCCTTAGAGATTGAACAATAGCAACAACATACTCCGTGCTTGGGGGAGCTTGAAGGTTTTGGTCCCAAAGGAGAATAACTGTGTAGATAGGCTATACCTGTCCCAAGATTCTAAATTAGTGGAAATTTCTAGCAAAATTCATAACAAAATTAAGACATGAATGAAACTATTTTTCTCTGTATCCACCCAAGTTCAAGGATGATGTTGACCTTAAAGATGATGCTGAAACAAATCTGTGCTCTTTCCGTCTCATCCCAGTTTCTTACATGTCTTCATTCTGCTTTCTTTGTTTTGAATGTCAGACTTAGCAGTGGAGGGTTTCATGTTTGAAACAAAAAAAGGATAGAGGTGTTGGCAGGCATTGCATGAAACGATAAAGGTGGAACAATTAATGTCCAAATAACTGGGAATATTTAATCATACTAAACTGTGTGATTCATATCATTGTGGAGATGTCATCCATGTCTCTCAAGAACTTAGCATCCTAAAAGTGAAGTGCTGTCTTGGTGTAACCCCAGCTTGTTTCCTTCACCGTCTTCCCCACTCCCAAAAGGTGCTGTTGAATTGTGGGAGCTGGATGAGAATGAGACGCTCATCGTCAGCAAGTTCTGCAAGTATGAGCACGATGACATCGTGTCTACAGTCAGTGTCCTGAGCTCTGGCACACATGCTGTCAGTGGTAGCAAAGACTTCTGGTGGGTCCCTGCTCTCATTGCTCCTGTTTCTGGGCCTTCTTTGGGTGTCTTTGGTGTCACAGAAGCCTTATTAAGGAATGTTTTGGGCTCATTATAAGAACCCAGTGACTAATGATGGCATACCTATAAGGTTTCTTATAAGGTTTTCTTAGAGATTTTGCAGTCCATTGTAAAAGTAGACGGTACCAGAAGTCCAGTAGATGACAAAGACGTAGGGATACATGTTTGAATACGTGTTATTATATATATATAACATAGCTCAAATTAAGTCTCTGTTTCCTTTTTCTTCTTAGCATCAAGGTTTGGGACCTTGCTCAGCAGATGGTTCTGAATTCATACCGAGGTGAGTGCATCTTCTTTCCTTTTTAGTCCCTGTCTTAGCTATTTTGTTTTTATTCTCTCCTTTGTGCCCTTTGAACTTTCCTTGGATGTCAGTGACATCAATTCTTTGCTCTCCTGCCTGGTAGTTTTCTTCCAAAACTATGGTCGAGTCCCAATGTCGACTCTAGCTCTTAATCTCCTTATGTTTTTTTAATTGACAGGCTCATCACCCTCTTGATCACCTGAGGTTCAAACTCCCAGTCTGCTTCAACTCCTCCTTTTTTCTTCTATCAGTTGGTTCCCAAGTTCTTTGGAATTTTTTTCCATTTGGCCAGTGACCTTCCTTTTCATTTCTTATGCTCCCATTTACATTCAGTCTTTATCTCACCTAGACCATGGCATTCATCTCATCTCTTGACCCATCATCTTTGGTCTTTGGTTTCTTGTGGCTTGCAGGTTAATATCTCAGGTTCATGTCATGGCATTTGAGCCTTTTTACTGTCATTCCTCCTTCAAGCATATCGTGCTGCCTAAACCCAGTCAACAGTACATCTTAGGCATTCTCTAAGTATTAACTCTGATACTCATGAATCTTTAACTTTTTGAGTATTCCCCTCCATAAAATCTCATTCCTGGAGGGTGAGAGCCATCATTTTCTATTAATATTCCCCTTTTTTGCTCACTTTCATCAACAGCACTAGCAGTTAACTTTGTTTGGGGAGCCATTCTTCATGAAGATACCAGATCTTAATGAAGATAATGTCTAGAGCATTAATGTGTGTGTAACTGAAAGACATAGAAATAGGTGATAATTGGTTCCCTCACTGCCTATCTCTGCCAGTTGTAACTTCAAAGTGTAGGATTCGGATATGTGCAGAGCAAAACCACAAACACACATCTCCTGGAGTTTCAGGTCATTAGACAATACTGTTAAAATGCCAGTGTTCAAAGTCTACTATACCAGCCTTTTGTTTCCTAGACATATGATATGTTTTTCTGGCCAATGCTAAATAAACACTTGCCCCTTTCAGCCCTTTTCATTAGTTCTTTTTTTTTTAATTTAAATTTAAATTTTAAAAAATTGAAATATAGTTGATTTACAATGTTGTGACAGTTCTTTGTGTTCATTCTTATTCCCCCCACTGATTTCAAATTCCCTAAAGGCAGAGGCACCATGTAGTTTTTTATCTTTCGTCCTCCCCCATGGTGTTTGCCCCAAAGCTTTTTTTCAAGTGAGCAGTATGTTCCTGTTCCTTGGATTCTTTGGAAGGTGGCTTGAACCCACCCTTCTATCTCAAGGCAGAGCCACATCTATCTTAGAGTATGGTTAAATCACTTTGGAGAAGGTGGTTTCCACAGCCTGTAATTAACATTTAGAGTGACCTTTAACATTCTTAGCGTGCAGCCTTTAAAGAATTTTGAAAAACTGTACCCTTTCACGTGTTTTTAAATTAGTACCTAAATACTTGTGTTTGTGGTGTGGCTGAGAAAGGTCAGCCTCCTTCACAGAATTTTACCCAGATGCTTTCTTTTCTTCTTTGGCTCTTACGAAAACCCCCTTTTGTTTTATTATTTAGGTTTTTATACTCTGAACATCACACCACAATAAAGTTCCGGGTGGAGGAGAGGTGTGTGTTTCTTCTACACATGGGAGGATGACTGTGAGAGTAGAGGTCAGCAGTGCTAGCAGACCACAGACAGCTTCTTAGTTTGATATGGAGAGAAAACATTGGAGAAATTCCCTTAAAACTCTGAGTGTCCAGGGCTCCCTTGAAAGTCTTTGTATGCTACCTGGAGGCATGTGTGCTTGTGCTGTTCTAGGCTGTCTTTACTGTAAATTCCTCCACCGATAGGACTTAGCCTTTATCATTCTCGTCTTTCAGTTCCATTCAGTTCAGTTGCTCAGTTGTGTCCAACTCTGTGACCCCATGGGCTTGAGTACACCAGGCTTCCCTGTCTTATCACGAACTCCGGGAGCTTACTCAAACTCCTGTCTTTGGCCGTTCATTTTCCTGCAAGTCTACTGAGGCTTTATAATGCTATCAACATTTCCTCTTCGGTTTTGTCTTTGTCCATGTGCATCATAAGACTAGCTAGGGCTAGTTCTCACAGCCTCCCTCTTACCGCTCCCTCCCCCACCCCGGTGGTATCTGGGCTTCTTGATAAGATTGCTTTCATCTCCTCTCTGGTGCCTCTTGTTCTCTCTCCTACAGCTCACTCTGGGCAGGTCACCAGTGTCGCTGCCTCTCCCCACAAGGATTCTGTGTTTCTTTCATGCGGTGAGGTAAGATATAGCCTATAGCTGCTTCTCCCCTGCCCATTCCCTGACCACACTCAAACTCTTTAGACCTAAGTCTAGCATGGACAGCTTCTGGCCAGCAGCTGTTTTTGGATTGTGAAGCCCTTTTTTTATTCCTTCTTCTAGGACAATAGAATTTTACTGTGGGATACCCGCTGTCCAAAGCCAGCATCACAGATGGGTGAGTCTGAGAGCTGGTGGTGGGATGATGGTCCTAGGAACTCACCTGGAAGAGAGTTTCCTTGTCCAGAGTCAAAGGCGAAGCTACCAGATGCCCAGTCACTGACATGAATGATCCAATTGCTTTCTTGCCCACTGAGGTGCATGTTGTGCAGTGGGTCCCAAGAGGAAGGGCTAGTTCCTGAGGGTGGGAGTAATTTATATTTCCTGGATGGGCAAATAAAGGGGCCAGAGTTGTCACCTTCATGCTTTATGTCGAAACTTGCCTGTGACTCAGGTCTGGAAAGAGCAGGAGGCTGATAGGTAGATGTAGGTTGTGAGGGTCAAGAGTGAGGATGGGACTGTCTTAGCAGGGCTTGGGAAACGGAATAAAGGTGCTCCTGGGATTTAGAGTGACTTCACCACCAAAGCTTCTTCTCAATGCTGAGGTCAGAGTCTTGTTCCAGACCCCTCTTCTCTCCTTCACAGGCTGCAGTGCCTCTGGCTACCTTCCTACCTCCCTGACTTGGCATCCTCAGCAGAGTGAAGTCTTTGTCTTTGGTAAGGCAGCGTGTCCAACTGTGTGTTGACTCTGGGAAGGGGAGACTAAGCAAGAAAGCTCACTCCATAGTACGTGAGGCCCAGGCTGCTCAGTCTAGCAGCACACTTGAGCACTCGGTGAATTATACTAATGGGATATGGGGAGGTAAGATGATTCAAAAGTGGCTTTTTTAAAGGACATGATAATTGTTGTCCTAGTAGATTTGATTCCTGATTGTTTGCTGTGGCTCTTACATTCATGGCTAGAAGTCAGTGGGCCACAAAGCAAGTGGATTGCTACATAGGGAATCCTATTGTATAGTAGGGAATAGTTGTGCTAACACGGTGATCTGGCTGTGTATACTGTGACGTGGCTTGTGGTTAACACAACAGTTATCTCATCCAATAGTTTTAATTTTCACAACTCTCAAATGACTATTCCTACTTTACCAAAGAGGAAATGGACGCTCAGAACGGTTAACTTTTTCAAGGTTGAAGAACCAGCATTCAAATACAGATCTGGCTGAGTCCAAAGCCCATTCTCTTAACCCCTTTGACATACTCCCTCTTCTTCCTTCAGGTGATGAGAATGGGACTGTCTCCCTTGTGGATACCAAGAATGCAAGCTGTGCCCTCAGCTCTGTTGTACACTCCCAGTGTGTCACTGGGCTGGTGTTCTCCCCACATAGGTACTGCTCTTTGTCATCAAGGGCCTGGTAGATAATGAAAGGGAAGAGTGAGGGAGAATACTTGCGTTGGCATAGCATTAGCTGATTGGGTGACTCCTTAAAACAGACACTGTTTTAGCTGAAGACCTTAATAAGGGAAAGATCTCTTAAAACTGTAGTCTGTTTTTTGGGTTGTATGGTCTCTGACTGTAAATGGCTAAAACATGGTCTTGTTCCTGCTCAACACCCCAAATGACTGATGGATACTGTGGGCTTCTAGGGCTGTGTGGTTGGAAAGCCTGTGTTTCTGGGTCATTACTGAAGCTACAGGGAGGGACCAGATGGGAGGGTTAGTTGCAAAGATGGCTGTCAGCCCTAGCCTTACTCCGTTTTCTTCATCTTCCCCTGGAACTTGTACTGTAGACTTGAGTGGTAGTCAGGCCTTAAAACAAAGTGGGGATCAAGCTACCTTCTCTGGTCACTGTAGAGTGGGGTTTGGGGATTGCCCAGTCAGATTTTGTCCTGATACCTATGGACTTATCTTTCACAACCTTCTCCTTCTCTCCTAGTGTTCCCTTCCTGGCCTCTGTCAGTGAGGACTGCTCACTTGCTGTGCTGGACTCAGGCCTTTCCGAGGTGTAAGTGTGACATGGACCCTGTGATCAGGAGTTATGGAGGGAACAGCAGATGGCTGGATCTTTTTACCCTTTGGAAAAGCACGTTGTCTCTTTCAGGGAGACTTGGTGATGGAAGCAGGCTAACTGTTGACTGTCTCCCTGTTCCAGGGACTGACTCCCAAGCTCTGTGCCTGGTAGAGGAATGTGGTGTTAGGTGGGATTCCTGAGCCTGGCATTCCAGTGATCTCTCAGAAAGAGACACCATGTGTTTTTTGCACAAAGTACCACATGTAGGAACGCAGCCTGCTATAGGATAAAAGGCCCCAGACACGAGATATGAGGGTACTGCCTTCTGTGCCACGAGATGCCGTCTGACCCTGACTCACATCATACCCTTGCTGGATTGGATGATGGAGTCTTCTTTGCGTGGCTACACTGCTGGCCTAATGACTAGGTCATATATATGGTGAAGTGGGGTGTCTTTCCATTTCTCCTTTTTTTTTTTGTCTCTTACCAAGCCCACACTTTTCTTTGTTCTCTTGTAGGTTTAGAAGCCGAGCCCACAGAGACTTTGTGAGAGATGCTACTTGGTCCCCACTCAATCACTCCCTTCTTACCACAGTGGGCTGGGACCATCAGGTCATCCACCATATCCTGCCCACAGAACCTCTCCCAGAGCCTGGACCTAAGAGTGCTGCTGAGTAGATTGGATTTCAGACAAGAAGTGAATCCCCCATGAGTACCCACACCCTTTGCCCCTGCCCTCTCAATTCATGAGACAACCCAGGAGCCTTATGCAGGATGTTGGTACACCACATCTGTGCAGTGAAAAGACGCTGTGTCTCAGCCTGGGGGAGGCTGGATCCTGGGGGCCTGTAGTCAGGGAAGAAAAACTCCCTTGAACATGGATGTGTGTGTGTAGATACGTAGTCTTTGTAAGTGGGGGGAGGGAGAGAAATATCCATCCCATGTCTTTCCCAGAGCCCAATCCTCCCCACGCCCTAAAAATTAGCAAGGGATTTTTATGCTTCCCACTGTAGCTCTGTATTAGAATTGGCCTTGTCTGAATGAGGTACGGGATGTGGGCATTCCTGGATTCTCAGAAGCTGCTCATAGAGATAGGAGCAACTTTATTTTTTTATAGAGCTTAATTCAGCTTTATCATGAGCCGTACTCTGTTTACATCCAGTCCAGCCCACCTTGAGGAAGAGCCAGGACACTCACCACAGTTTTGTGTATCTCCTTGTAATTAAACCAAGCCAGAAGTCCAGTTTTTTGGCTGAATGAGAAGTTTGGCTGGTCCCTGTGTAATGCCCCCTCACAACCGACACCCCCGTGGAGTTGTGTTGATGAGGATGGATGTATTTCTGTCATAGATGCCATAGAAGAGGTTCAGGATCAGGAGCTTAAAAGCATTTCAGTTAAAAACTGACACAGACCTACATAAGAATGTCTGCCACCTTCCCACCTGAAAACAGCATGGGGCCTGACCTTTTTTGCCTCTGGGTTGCTATCTCTGGACATAGGAAACCTGAATGCTATTTTGGAGGACTCTGAAGAGTTTTAATACAGCATCAGCAAGAGAAGTACTGGTCAGTGAAATAAAAAGTTGATTCATCGTTGGCTTGTCTTTTGGAGCATGTGTATTATGTGCAGTTAGACACGTCACTTTTGTGAGTCATCAAGGTATCTATCTTAGAGCCCGTTACTTTTTCGTGTGTTTCCCCAGCCTCCCAGAGTAGCTTTTTGAAACTTAAGGTAAATATTTGTTTACTGGATTGATGGCTACTGCCACTTAGAAGTTATGGATCAATTACTGATTGTATTGAAACTAAATTATATCAATTATGTACTTTGGTGCTTTGCGAGTTTGTTTAGCTAAAATCTCATCAAACTGGGGTAGTTTCATGGGCGAAGTATTTGTAAGTAAAGCTGCTGTGTTTCACCCTTGCTGAGCATAAGCTCTGTTCTCACAATTACCCTCAAGTAAAAACATGGGACTTTGTTATCAGATGGTCTACCTATTGGGTTTGGGGAGTGGCGAGAATGAAGGCTTCATTGTTCTTCAGTGTGACTTTAGAGAGGTAATAGGGTGTGTTGATAGAAACTCTTTTAAGTTCTTCCTGGAGATAAAAGCTTAAAATTTGTAATCTCTTACAGAGAGTGAGGTAGGTAGGAATTAAATTTTCATAGGTCTGTTCCTCATGGACTTCCAATAGTAGAGAGAAAACTCAGTGAAAGAGATAATCCAGGGAAATGAATGTATTGTGTCAAGGCGGTTAAAATGACACTAAAGGAAAAAAACCTAGAGTTGGAAGAACCACATAATGTAAAAAATAATAGGATGGGAATATCCTAATACATGTACATCACCTGTGCTGATAATAATTCCATCCATGATCATCACCGAGACATCTGCAAATGTAATATTCAAAGTCATGTTAGAAATGAACGTCACAGTTTGGGTTGACTGTGTCTATTATGGTGAGAAAAAAGATTGTTCAAGATAGAAGGTTACCTCAGAATAATCAGAAATGTACTATCACCTGTGGGGTTAGTACTAGCCTTTTACTTGAGAATAGTTTCAGTAGCAGGAGCACAGATTTGTTGATAACAGGTGGAAATGGGCTCATTTTGTTTTGTTTAAAACCATACAAGCATCTATTTTGTGTTTAATTTTACTGGTTCACATGTCTGAACACCTGCAGTAAATCTGTCCCTATTTTCATTGTCCTCACTCTGAAGTCCACTAACCTGGCCGACCATATACCATTGCTGATTTCTAGTGCTCAGAACAACAGACACAGTTTAGCTCAAGTATTGTTTCAGGTAGCTCCAGACATCAGGTTCATTCTCTAGGATCTGTCCTGCCCCACACGACAGTAGGAGGCTTGTCTTTAATTATTAGCTCTAGGCATTACCTGCTGATTCACAGTCTCACTGAGGCAGCAGAAGCACCCAAGCTCTGACTGGCCCTCTAGCCATATGTCCTCTGGGCAGTGTGGTAGGACACAAGATTGGGAGAGTGAGAGTAGGAAGGTGTGTATAGTTATTTTTCACTCACTCAGTTACAGAGGGCTTCAAAACTTCCTTGCCACATCTAGACCTAAAAATGCGCCGAGTGTTTAAAAGGCAGATTTGTGGCATTTGGAGAGCATAAGCAATATTAGTATTTCCGTGGTTGCTTGACTTGTATCTACAAACTAAAAGAATAGGAAAAGAAAAAAGCTCATTCCAAACTCTAGCTACGTAAGCATTTCTTTTAGTAAGATACACACCAAATATTTGTATGCAGTCTAGGGAAGTTATAGGGCATGTAAGGAGAGCCAACATAGGTGAAAAGCTGAAGGAGTTGGCATCAAATTGCTGCTCATAGCAACACTGCCAGCATCTGGGTCACACTGAACTTCAGCATCACTTGTGCAGGGGACTGATTTTGTTCCCCAAAAAGGTAAGGAAACTAATCTGATTTTTGAGGTGAGTAAAGTTTCTGACAAGCATCAGCAGTCTATAGCTTGATTTTGGAAGAGTAAGCAGGCCAGTTTTGAACCCCAACATTTCCTTACCGAGTTCTCTGTCACAAATGGATAGCTGTGGAGTTTTTCATCTTCATTACGTGGTTATAGGACTTGCACTATCCAGAGAGTGAAGGAGGTGCAGAGATAAGGACAGGAAATGTTAACTCATTTTAAGTTACAGGCGCATTTAAGGTACAATTGTTGATCCTAAAATCTCTATCATCTGGAGTAAGGTTTACTGTAGTCCTCAACGTATTCTGAAAACTCTGCTTGTCGTGTAAATGATGTTCTGCTGCTTCAGTATATAATAGATCATCAAAATTCGAAAGGTCCATAATAAAGGGCTTCACCTCCAAACATCATCTTTTTAACTTTCTGGTGTGAGCCCAGCGCTTCAGTATATAGTAGACCATCAAAATTCAAAAGATCAGTAATAAATGGCTTCACCTCCAAACATAATCCTTTTAACTTTCTGGTGTGAGCCCAGCTGGCACTGCTGGGTGAGAGGTCTTTCAGTGAATGTAGACGTTTCATTATCAGTGTGATGTTGGGTATCAAATGCTAGTATACTTCACTTTGGGAGGAACCACGTTATATGCATAAAGAGCTTCAGTTTGAAGCTAAAAGTTTTCACTCCAATAGTAACCCTTATCTGGAATCTTATGTGAAAGGAATGAAGCTTGTCTGAATCAGAAAACATGTGCTTTACATGTACAAGCTAAATCCACTTCAAGATTTTTAACAAGCAACTTGTGTCTCACAGAAGCCCTCTGATTAGGTCAGAAACTGTCTGATAATTCAGGCCCCTGACCATTATCCAGTGTCAGTTTGCCTGGCAGAGTTTGCATTAATGCCACCCTTGACTTCGGCACCTAGAGACGCAGCCTCTTATGCCCAATGCCAGTCCTGGGCCCTTGTTACAGACTCTACTTGGCAAAGTCAATGTGAGCCTTTCTGTTTTCTCTAAGTTGTTTTTTAAACAACATGGCAAAATATAAAAATTTAAGTATATAATTCACTGGCATTAAGTACATTTATGTTGTGAAACCACCATCCCTCATCCCAAATTGAAACTTTGCATCCGTTAAACAACTCTTCTCCCAGACCTTGGCAACCACCCTTCTACTTTCCTGTCCCTGAATTTGAGTGTTCTAGGTACTTCATATGAGTGGAATTATACAGTGTTTGCCTACGTGTCTTATCATTTGATTTGCTAAGGTGTTGCCTTGCTCCTCAAAATGTGGTCCGTGGACTAAGCAGTGTTGGCATCATCTGAAACTTGTTAGAAGGACCAAACATTCAGACCACCAAAATCAGAGTTAATATTTTCACAACTTTCCCAGTGACTCCTGCATGTTAAAGTCGGAGAAGGACCAACTTCGATTATGATCCACTGAGAATTTTAGTTGGTCAGCAACCAGGCATGGAAGTCAGCAGTGATTCATGAGAGAACAGTTTGGTGTGTCAGGCTTTTGGTCATTGTGATGTGTGGTAGTGAGCAAGATAGACATGGTCAACCCAGCCTCCAGCAGCTGGGCTGGAGAGAAAGACAGGATGGAATTAGTGTTTTAGTGTTAGCCAAAAAAAAAAAAAAAAAAACTGCTGCAAAACAGAGATTGTAGCCAGTCATGAAGACGTGGTAAATTTTCCCTGTGAAGTGACATTTGGATTGAGTCCTAAAGGTTGAAGGTGAAGTCGCTGTTCCTTGGGGCTGGGGAAGAATTCCAGATATGTGAGTCTTGCTGTGGAAGGAGCTTGGAGGTCCCTAGAGAAGGAGGTATTGCAATTAGGGTTAAATAGAGGTGGAGGGTACAGGATATAAGATGAGGCTAGTGGCCACTGGATGGTGGGTGCTGTGAGCCATGCTGAGGATCTCAAAGCAGGAACATGTTGGATTTCTAAAGCACTTGCTTTTGAAATGTATTCCATTGCTGTGCTTTGTGGAGGGGAGTCTGGAAGCTTAAAGGTGACGAGGTTTTTACGTTTTTTTTTTTTAATCTCAGCCACTAGGGTATAGGCAGCGGAACTAGACTTGGCCATTTGGTTATTACCATCTGGGACTTGAATCTGGAGGCAGAGCTGCAAAGATTTAAAGAATGGTCATCTGACAATGATGAGGAGAGCTCAGTAGCAGCGGCCCCAGCGCCAGCAGTGGAATTCTAACCAGACTCCGCATGGCAGGACTCTGGCGATGTTTGTGTTTTGTTTTTTTTTTCTTAAGTTGAAGGATAATTGCTTTACAGAATTTTGTTGATTTCCTGCCAAACTGTTGTTGTTGTTTTTAATAAATATTCTTTCTTGAATCCTGACTATGTTTTCAGGTTGATTTTTGATATTGAGCTGTATGAACGGTTTATAAATTTTGGAAATTAACTCTGTATTCATTTACAAATATTTTCTTGCCTTCAGTAGGTATTTGTTTCATTTTGTTGATTTCCTTTGCTGTGCAAAAGCTTTTGATTAGGTCCTATTTATTTTTGCTTTTATTTCTTTTGCCTTAAGAGACAGATCTAAAAAAATATTGCCATTTATGTCAGAGTATTCTATTTCTCTTCTAGGAGTTCTGTGGCCTCAGGTGTCACATTTAGGTCTTTGATCCATTTTGAAGTTATGTTTGTATATCGTGTTTGAGAAAGTTCTAATTTCATTCTTTTACATGTAGCTGTCCAGTTTTCTCAGCACCATTTATTCAAGTGACTATCTTTTCTCCATTGTATATTCTTGACTCCTTTTTTTTTCAAGGAGTTTGTAGTTTATTTGAGGAGATATGATATATATACACACACACACATATATATGAAACAATGGCTATCTAATGAATACAACCATAGTAATGTCTCTTGATTCCTTTGTTGTAGATTGACAAAGTGTGTGGGTTTATTTCTGGGCTGTCTATCCTGTTCCACTGATCTATATGTCTGTTTTTGTGCCAGAACTATACTACTCTGATTAATGTAGCTTTGTAGTATGGTCTGACCTCCATCCTGGTTATTTTTTCTCAAGATTGCTTTGGCAACTTGGGTCATTTTTGGTTACTTGTTCTTAGTTTTGTGGAAAATGTCATTGGTATTTTGATAGGTATTGCATTACTTCTTTAGTCTTAACGTGTTAGAATAGTCCAAGAACATGGATATCTTTCCATTTCTTTGTGTTGTTTTCAGATTCCTTATCAGGGTTTTATAGTTTTCAGAATATGTCTTTCACATCCCTGGTTAAGTTTGTTCCTAGTTATTAATACTTAATTATTTTTGATGTGATTGTAAATGGAGCTGTTTCTCTTTAATTTTTCTTTATTTCCTTAATTTTCATTATTACAAACCAAGAACCCAATTAAAAGTGGGCAGAAGACTTGAAAAGACATTTTTACATAAAGATATTTAGATGGCCAACAAGCACATGAAAAACAGCTCAATATCACTAATTATCAGAGAAATGCAAATCAAAACCACAATGAGATGTCACCTCACTCCTGTCAGAATGGTAATCACCAAAAAGTCTACAAATAACAAATGTTGGTGAGGATATGGAAGGAAGGAAATCTTGGTACAGTGTTGGTGGGATTGTGAATTGATGTAGCCATTATGGAAGATAGTATGCAAGTTTCTCAAAAAACTAAAAATAGAACTACAATAGGATCCAGGAATTCCACTCCTGGGTATGTATTCAAAGAAAACAAAAGAGCTGATTTGAAAAGAATGTTGCACCTTAATGATCATAGTAGCATTATTTACAATAGCCAAGGTATGGAAACACCTAAATGTCCATCAACAAGTGAATCCACCCATGAAATTTCCCAGGCAAGAATACTGGAGTGAGTTGCTGTTTCCTTCTCTACAGGATCTTTCTGACCCACGTATCGAACCCGTGTCTCCTGCAATGCATGCAGATTCTTTGTAGTCTGAACCATCAGAAAAGCTCAAATGGATAAAGAAGCTGTGATATATTTACATACAATGGAATTTTACTCAGCCATAAAATGAAATTCTGCCATTTACAACAATGTGATGGACCTAGAGAGAATAATGCTTGGTGAAATGTTAGATGGATAAAAACAAATACTCTTTTGTTATCACTTACAGGTGTAATCTAAAAAAAATAAATGAGTATATATATATATATATATATATATATATATATATATAAAACAGACAGACTTGCAGATATAAAGAACAAACTAGTGGTTACATGGAGAGGAGGAAAAGAGGGAGGGGCGAGATAGGAATATGGGATTAACAGACACAAAATACTATGTATAAAATAATCAACAGGGACATATTAGCACAGGGACATAGAGATATTCTTTTGTAATAACGTTAAATGGACTTTAACCTGTAAAATGGATTGAACCACTGAAACTAATACTATAAATCAGCTATATCTTAATTAAAAGAAAAAAAAAAAGACTGGTAGTACAACATGCCCATTGATTCCAACAGGCTTCCTTCTGAATTCTTGTTTGCAATGATTTACCCAGAGTTGCTCTCTGTTGTTTGCAACCCAACCACCCTGATAACTACTGCCTTGATCAATGGGAAACAACTGACCCACATGAAGAACAACTAATACATGTTCTGTGAGGTTGGAAGTGAAGTAGAAGCTGTTGTCAAGAGTTACGGAATTGTTCTGTGAGCTTATCGCTGTCATCAGGAATAACAGCCTCTCTTTGTTGGTTTCTGTGAAGGGTATTTTTTTTTTCTTATTCTGATCGTGCTCTGCTGATTCCACCTCCCCTTCCCCAAGATCTTTCTGGTCCTCTTTCATTCTTGTGTGCTGTCAGAGAGGTTGAGTAGCTGCTTATTACCGTGGACTTTACTAATAGTGTAGCAGGTGCATTTAACTATCTAACATCTATTTTCCCTCCTTCTTCCATCTTTACTAACAGAACTTTGATCTTGTCCAGACACAGGTGGCCCTGTCCTATAGAGAAAAAACACATTAGAGAAGAATTTGGGTCTTGGATGATGCTGCTGAGCACCTGAATTAAGCAGTGCTGATTAATCCACCTCTTCTGGATTTCTGTTAGTGTGAGTTAATAAGTTTTCATTTTGTTTGAATGAATCTAATAAAGTTTTTATTGTACCTAACAAATGCAAATAGTTAATGATGCATTCATTATATTTTTGAGTGTGTGAGCGCATGCTCAGTCACTTCACTTGTGTCTGACTCTTTACGACCCTGTGGACTGTAGCCCACCAGGCCTCTCTGTCCATGGGATTTTCCGGGCAAGAATACTGGAGTGGGTGCCATTTCTTTCTCGAGGGGACCTTCCTGACCTAAGGATCAAACCCATGTCTCCTGTGTCTCTTGCATTGCAGGAAAGTTCTTTACTGCTGAGCTCTGGGGAAGCTCCATATTTTTGTGTGTGTGTCCTTTAAGCACTCTATTTAAAGTAAGTCTTTTAATAATCTGAATACTCTGAAAGATAGTTATTATTTTAATGTTATAGAAAAAACAGGCTCATAAATAATAAGCAACATGATCGAAGTTTATATATCAGATGATGTCCTAAGGAAAACAGACGTACATTAAAATTACGGTAATTGGAGGAGGGTTTATTTACAAAGAGACTAATTACAGAGTTTTGGGAGTGGTGTAGGGGAGCCACGGGCTTCCCAAGTGGCACAGTGGTAAAGAATCTGCCTGCCAATGTATGAGATGCAGGAGACATGGGTTCGATCCCTGAGTTGAAAAGATCCCCTGGAAGAGGGCATGACAACCTACTCCAGTATTCTTTTTATTTATTTATTTATTTATTAATTTTCTTTACTTTATTGTGTTGGTTTTGCCATACAATGACATGAAACCGCCATGGGTTTACATATGCTCCCCCTCCAGAACCCCCCTCCCTCCCCCCTCCCGATTCCCTCCCCCTGGGACATCTTGGTGCACCACCCACCCCAATCCTGGGCTGGCGATTGATTTCACATAGGTAATTAACATGTTTCAATGCTATTCTCCCACATCCTCCCACCCTTGCCCTCTTCCACAGAGTTCACGTGTCTGATCTATACATCTGCATTCCTTTTGCCGTCTCGCATGCAGGGTTCTCGTTACCGTCTTTCTAAATTCCATATATATGCGTTAGTATACTGTATTGTTGTTTTTCCTTCTGGCTTACTTCACTCTGGATAATAGGCTCCAGTTCCGTCCACCTGAGAGGAACTGATTCAAATGAATTTTTTTTTAATGCTGAGTAGTATTCCATTGTGTATATGTACCACAGCTTTCTTATCCATTCATCAGTTGATGGACATCTAGGTTGCTTCCATGTCCTGGCTATTGTAAACAATGCGGTGATGAACACTGGGGTACACGTGTCTCTTTCAATTCTGGTTTCCTCAGTGTGTATGCCCAGCAGTGGGATTGCTGGGTCATATGGCAGGTCTATTTGCAGTTTTTTAAGGAATCTCCACACTGTTTTCCATAGTGGCTGTACTAGTTTGCATTCCCACCAACAGTGTAAGAGGGTTTCCTTTTCTCCACATCCTCTCCGGCATTTATTGCTTGTAGATTTTTGGATTGCAGCCATTCTCACTGGTGTATAGTGGTACCTCATTGTGGTTTTGATTTGCATTTCTCTGATAATGAGTGATGTTGAGCATCTTTTCATGTGTTTGTTAGCCATTTTTATGTCTTCTTTGGAGAAATGTCTGTTAAGTTCTTTGGCCCACTTTTTGATTGGGTTGTTTATTTTTCTAGAATGGAGCTGCAGGAGCATATAGCCAAAGCAATCTTGAGAAAGAAGAATGGAACTGGAGGAGTCAACCTACCTGACTTTAGGCTATACTAGAAATCCACAGTCATTAAGACAGTATGGTACTGGCACAAAGACAGGAATATAGATCAATGGAACAAAATAGAAAGCCCAGAGATAAATCCACGCAGCTATGAACACCTTATCTTTGACAAAGGAGGCATGAATATACAATGGAGAAAAGACAATCTCTTTAACAAGTGGTGCTGGGAAAACTGGACAGCCACTTGTAAAAGAATGAAACTAGAACACTTTCTAACACCATACACAAAAATAAACTCAAAATGGGTCAAAGATCTAATCATAAGACCAGAAACTATAAAACTCCTAGAGGATAACATAGGCAAAACACTCTCCGACATAAACCAAAGTGGGATCCTCTATGGCCCACCTCCCAGAATATTGGAAATAAAAGCACGAATAAACAAATGGGACCTAATTAAAATTAAAAGCTTTTGCACAACAAAGGAAACTATAAGCAAGGTGAAAAGACAGCCTTCAGAATAGGAGAAAATAATAGCCAATGAAGCAATGGGCAAACAATTAATCTCAAAAATATACAAGCAACTCCTGCAGCTCCATTCTAGAAAAATACTCCAGTATTCTTGCCTGGGAAATTCCGTGGACAGAGGAGCCTGGCTGGGTACAAAGAGTCAGTCACGACTAAGGCTGAACTTGCACTCACACACATAGGGGAACCACAGAGCTAGTGTAGGAAGCCAGGGCTAGAACAGTGGAGCTGTTCCAGGAAGAGGTTATCTGACATTGGTAGAAGAGAGAGTCAGATAGAGCAGTCTTTCTTGAGAGGAGCAGTGACCCTCGATGGAGGGATATAGTCACCTTGATGTGACTTCACAGGGAAAGATAAGGGAAGTAAACACCCTGACCTCACTCTCCTCACTCTACCCTCCAGTCAAGCAGAGCCTACCGAGCTATTGGATGTAGTCCAAACACACTGACTTCCAGGGTCGGATAGCAAGGTGGAGAAGGATGGGGAGGTAGACGGATGATTGGGAAATATGTTATGTTCCACCCTGTTTGCCCCTAGTGTCCTTTCCTTCTGAGATGCAGGTAAAATTTCATGTCCTCAACACAAAAGATGCCCAAAGTTCCCTCAACTATTTATCATCATGGGACAGTGTTCATTTGTCCATACTTTGACCTTAAACCTAAACAGCCATCAGCAGGGATGGAGAGTAGCAGGAGGAAAATGGGGAGATAAAAAGTAGCAATGTATCAGGAGGGAAATGGGGAGATAAAAACAAGTAATATAAAATATACCTGTTACAACCCCTCTTTCCATAACAATGCCAGTTGCCTCTTTCTAAGCCAGAGTATGCTCCTTGGCTCCTTGGCTGTGCCTTTTCTTGGTTCATTCATTCCGAAGGCAGACCACTTCATTGTTGGTTCTGGGGCTACAAAGTTAAATTGACCATGTGTCCTCACTAAAAGAGCTCACTTTGCAACAGATGAAACTGCTGTTTGCTGCTGCTGCTAAGTCGCTTCAGTCGTGTCCAACTCTGTGCGACCCCATAGACGGCAGCCCACCAGGATCCCCTGTCCCTGGGTGTCTCCAGGCAAGAACACTAGAGCAGGTTGCCATTTCCTTCTCCAATGTGTGAAAGTGAAGTCGCTCAGTCGGGTCCGACTCCTAGCGACCCCATGGACTGCAGCCTACCAGGCTCCTCCGTCCATGGGATTTTCCAAGCAAGAGTACTGGAGTGGGGTGCCATTGCCTTCTCAGGAAACTGTTGTCTAAATTTAAGGTAATAAGTGGTGAGTAGATACCTAATCTCTGCTTTGTGATGGAATTGAATAAGAACAGGAACAACAATGAAAGCAGTTGTGCTTTAACCAGGATGTTTCATCATTGGGATTATTAATTATCAATATTGGATAATTCTTTGCTGTGGGGGTTTGTCTTGTGCATTGTAGGATGACTAGCTGCATCTCTGGCTTTACCTACCTGGTCCTAGTAGCGCTCCTGCCTCCACTGTGACAGCCAAAAATTGTCTCCAGACATTGCCATATGTACTGTGGGGGGCAAATTATTGCCCAGTTGAGAACCACTGGCTTAAAAGGCAAAGAAAGAGGCCATTGCATGGATGTGCAGTAACATGGATGTGCTCCAAATAGTGGTCATTTGTTGTTGTTGTTGTTATAATTAAACCTGCAGTGAACATACTTTTTTGGTCTGCTTGGGGGCAGGTATATGTATATGGCAAATTTCTAGAAATGAAGTTGCTGGGCTATAGGATGTGTTTAGAATTAATGGTGTTCTCAAAATTCAAGGAGATTGAATAGGTTTTACCTTTACTACTTTATTAAAATATTCCTTTTTGAATTGCCTCAATTTTTACACTTATCTATGAAATCATGGGACTTTGGGATAGTAAACATTTTCTAGTAGACATTAAAATAAGTATATAAATACTAAACTAAAAAATCCTAATGCACAACCAAAAATCTTTTATATTAAATATTGGAAAACAATGCTCTAGTTCGTCTCCTTCATTTTAGAGATGTCATAAAGCTCTTTCAAATTTACACTGACCTGTAGTCAACACTCTTTTTTGTATTCTTTTACTATTCAACCAGTTGCTTTTGTTCAAGTTATATTTCTCTAATTCTTCCACACAAGAATCATGAAAAATGTTGCCAAATGCTTTGTTAAACCCAAAGCCCTTCCTGTCTGTGATCTTGCCCTCATCTAGTGGAGTGCTGTAGAATATGGGAGGGGTTGTTTGCTGTGGAATTTCTTCAGCAGGTCAACTAAATGACATTTGTACGTGTCTTTTCTCTTTTCATGAGAACAGGCTAAGCATTGAGAAGGAGTGTTTTTTAAGTATCTGGATGGGTGTGTAAAGATATAAAGCAGTGGTGGTTTTTTGACAACAAGAACTCAAGGAGGAGGATTGGGAGTGACTGGAGCGACATGCCACACTGGTTTTCAACATAGCCCAGCGTTTCACTGTTCATCATCTCCTACACACAGAGCTTTAGTTGCCCACTCTTTGGCACAGTCACCCCTGAATGAAGCAAGGGTCACTCCTGGGCATCCATTGTTATAGCTTTCCATTCTTCTCAGCATCATCAGTCACTTTTGAGGATTTGGGACAGGTAGGTCTGGGATCCAGACTTGCCCCCTGCAACAGAACAGGAGCCCAAAATACTCGCCCATGTACAGATGAAGGAACTTCAGCTGGCAGGCAGATCTGGCTCCATGATGGGCAGGATTAACAGCCATCCCCCAGCAGGCGTCTGGGTGGAAGAGCACAAACCTCGTGGGAAATCTCAGTGATGTAGAATCTGTGCGGCAGGAGGTAGGTTGAGAGGAGGCTCAGAGGCAGAAAGAAGCAAGCATTTACATCAGGGAGGTCTTAAAAGGCCGGCAGTAAGGCCCCAGGAGCCTGGCAAGAGTAAGTCAGGACCCAGGTGCTAGAAACCAACTGTGGTGTCTACAGTTTATTTATTTATTTATTTATTTATTTATTTATTTATTTGTGCCTACAGTTTATAATCCAGGAAGAAAAATCCAAGGAGAGACCTAGAAATAAGATTTAGGGCACAAGGGGTAGGAATTAGGAAAACAGGAGCTTGGTCACTAGAGTTAGGAACTACATCAGGGGTAATCCAACCAGTCGTGAAGGCTGTTGCTGTACCTGATCCAGTATGGCATGTAGGAGGCTCAATTATCTCCTGATTCAGTTTAATATGAGACCAAGGTGTGGAGTTCAACACTGAACATGCAGGCGGGACCTAACAATACTGCAGAGCAGGAACCTGATCACAAGGTTGTTTTGAAGCAAAACTTGTATGTCTCCCATTACACGTATCCAGGAGATACAAGAGAGAAAACACATGCTCTGGGAGATGTGATCCACGTATTCACTAGACTGGAAGCTCCTTGATCAGAAACTGTGTCTTGATCAGCACATACCTAGGGTGTCTATCAGGACCTGGCCTGTTCTCAAAAAATATTCATTAAATATGTGAAGGAAGACAAAGAGGGATAAAAAAATGAAAACATATCTTCTGTTGAGTGGAGTATTCCCTCAGGCCTTCCCAAGTTTCAGTGAAATATCCTCACCCTAAACATTCTATACTGTTTTTCTTCCATGATACCAAGCAACCTTTACACATGGACATCACCAAATGATCAATACTGAAATCAAGTTGATTACATTTTTTTTTAACCAAAGATGGATAAGCTGTATATAGTCAGCAAAAACAAGACCTAGAGCTGACTAGATCATCAGCTTCTCATAGCAAAATTTAGGCTTTGACTAAAGAAAGCAGGGGAAACCACTAGGCCAGCCAGCGAGGTACAACTTAAATCCCTATTAATATGGAGTGAAGGTAATAAATAGAGTCAATGGATTATATCTGGTAGACAGAGTCACTGAACTATGGATGGAGGTTCATAATATTGTACAGGAGGTGGCAAACAAAACTATCACAAAGAAAAGGAAAAGCAAGAAGGAAAAGTGGTTATCTGAGGAGGCCTTACAAATAGCTCAAAAAAGAAGCAAAAAGTGAGGGAGAAAGGAAAAGTATAGTCAGCTAAACACAGATTTCCAAAAATAGCACAGAGAGACAAGAAGGCCTTCTTCAATGAACAGTGTATAAAACTAGAAGAAGACAACAGAAGGGGAAAGACTAGAGATTTCTTCAGGAAAACTGGAGCTATCAAGGGAACATTTTGCCCAAAGATGAGCACAATAAAGGACATAAACGATAGAGAACTAGGACGCTGAAGAGATCAAAAAGAGATGGGACGAATACACAAAAGAACTGTACAAAAAAGATCCAAATGAACCAGATTGCTACGATGGTGTGGTCAGCCACCCAGAGCCAGACATTTGGGAGAATGAAGTCAAGTGGGCCTTAGGAAGCACTGCTGTTAATAAAGCTAGTGGATGTGACAGAATTCCAGTAGAACTACTCACAACCCTAAAGAATGATGGCCATGAAAGTGTTGCATTCAATATGTTAGCAAATCTGGAAGACCCAGTTGTGGCCACAGAATTGAAAAAGGTCAATCCTCATCCCAGTTCCCAGGAAAGGTAGTACTAAAGAATGTGCTAACCACTGGACAGTTGCACTCATTTCCCATGCTAGTAAGGTCATGATTAAAATCCTTCATGCTAGGCTTTAGCCTTATGTGAACCAAGAACTTCTAGATGTCCAAACTGGGTTTAGAAAAGGAAAGAGGAACCAGAGATCAAGTTGCCAACATCTGTTAGATCACAGAGAAAGCAATGGAATTCCAGAAAAATGTCTATCTCTGTTTCAAAGCCAAAGTCTGACTGTGTGGATCATAATAAACTGTGGAAATCTCTTAAAGAGAAGGGAATACCAGACCATCTTACCTGTCTCCTGAGAAACCTGTATGCAGGTCAAGAAGCAACAGTCAGAACCCTGTATGGAAAAACTGATTCGTTCAAGATTGAGAAAGGAGTGCAACAGGGCTGTCTGCTATCACTGTGTTTGTTTAATCTATACACTGAGCACCTCATGAGAAATGCCAAGCTGGGTGAGTTGTAAGCTGGAATCAAGATAGGTGGGAGAACATCAACAACCTCAAATGTGCAGATAATGCTACTCTAATGGCAGAAAGCAAAGAGGAACTATAGAGTCTCTTGATGAAGGTGAAGGAGGAGAGTGCAAGAGCCGGCTTAAAACTAAATATCAAGAAAAACTAAGATCATAATATCTGGCCCCATTCAGTTCAGTTCAGTTGCTCAGTCGTATCTGACTGTTTGTGACTCCATGGACCACAGCACGCCAGGCCTCCCTGTCCATCACCAACTCCTGGAGTTTACCCAAAGTCATGTCCATTAAGTCAGTGATACCATCCAACCACCTCATCCTCTGTTGTCCCCTTCTGCTTTCAATCTTTCCCAGTATCAGGGTCTTTTCAAATGAGTTAGCTCTTCGCATCAGGTGTCCAAAGTATTGGAGTTTCAGCTTCAACATCAGTCTTTCCAATGAATATTCAGGACTGACCTCCTTTATGATGGTCTGGTTGGATCTCCTTGCAGTCCTAGGGACTCTCAAGAGTCTTTTTTAACACCACAGTTCAAAAGCATCAATTCTTCGATGCTCAGCTTTCTTTATAGTCCAAGTCTCACATCCATACATGACTACTGGAAAAACTATAGCCTTGACTAGATGGATTTTTGTTGACAAAGTAATATCTCTGCTTTTTAACGTGCTGTCTAGGTTGGTCCTAACTTTCCTTCCAAGGAGTAAGCGTCTTTTAATTCCATGGTTTCAGTCACCATCTGCAGTGACTTTGGAGCACCAAATACTAAAGTCAGACACTGTTTCCACTGTTTCCCCATCTATTTGCCATGAAGTGATGGGACTGGATGCCATGATCTTAGTTTTCTGAATGTTGAGCTTTTAGCCAACTTTTTTCTCTCTCCTCTTTCACTTTCATCAAGAGGCTCTTTAATTCTTCACTTTGTGCCATAAGGGTAGTGTCATCTGCATATCTGAGGTTATTGATATTTCTCCCAGCAATCTTGATTCCATTTTGATTCCAGCTTGTGCTTCCTCCAGCCCAGCGTGTCTCATGATGTACTGTGCATATAAGTTAAATAAACAGGGTGACAATATACAGCCTTGATGTACTCCTTTTCCTATTTGAAACCAGTCTGTTGTTCCGTGTCCAGATCTAACTGTTGCTTCTTGACCTGCATACAGATTCCTGAAGAGGCAGGTGAGGTGGTCTGGTATTCCCATCTCTTGAAGAATTTTCCACAGTTTATTGTGATCCACACAGTCAAACGCTTTGGCATAGTCAATAAAGCAGAAATAGATGTATTTTTGGCCCCATTACCTCATGGCAATAAGAGAGGGGGAAACCTGGAAGCAGTGACAGATCAAACCAGTCAATCCTAAAAGAAATCAGTCCTAAATATTCATTGGAAGGACTGATATTGAAGCTTCAGCTTCAATACATTGGCCACCTGATGAGAAGAACTGACTCCTTAGAAAAGACCCTGATGCTGGAAAAGATTGAAGGCAGGAGAAGAGGATGACAGAGGCTGAAATGGTTGGGTGGCATCACCAACTTGATGGACATGAGTTTGAGCAAGCTCCATGAGTTGGTGAAGGACAAGGAAACCTGATATGCTGCAGTCCATGGAGTTGCAAAGAGTTGGACACGACTGAGCAACTAAAGTGACCTGAGTGACATATTTCCTCTTCTTGGGCTCTAAAATCCCTGCAGAAGGTGACTGCAGCTATGAAATCAGAAGATGTTTGCTTCTTGGCAGGAAAGGAAAGCTATAACAAACCTGGACAGTGTTTTGAAAAGCAGAGACATTACTCTGCCAACAAAGGTCCATATAGTCAAGGCAGTGATCTTCCCAGCAATCATGTACTGTTTTGAGAGCTGAACCATAAACAGCTGGAGCACCAAAAAACTGAGGCCTTTGCACTGTAGTGTTGGAGAAGACTCCAGAGAGTCCCTTGGACATGAACATGAACTTGGGCAAGCTTCAGGAGATGGTGAGGGACAGGGAGGACTGGCATGCTACAGTCCTTGAGATCGCAAAGAGTTAGACATGAGTGGGCAATTGAACAACAGCCAAGCAACCTGCTGATACAAATTAAACTTTCCTGGTCTTCATTCTGGAAAGGAAGTGAATTCAACCATTAGCCACTGTTACTTTGCAGTGTCATTTATTATATTGACATCTAGTTAATCCCTCAGTGGCATGTGGATTAGGTGATCAGTAGTCTGAGTCTCTGAGAGGATTAGCATAGTGGATACACTGAGAACATCCAGTTTTTGGTCCTTGTGATTGAGTTCAGACACTGAATATGGGACCTACTCATGATGAGAAACTTTTTAGCAGAAAAGTAAACTGGTGGATCATGAAATCATTGGCTTATATACCTATTTTTTTTATCCTTATTTTTTTGCTATATTTTTAAAAAATTGGCTCTTAGGTGTCCAGAATTGTATTCAATTCACTCCTTAGGTTCATGGCCCCTCTCATGACATTGTCATCATTGGCTCATATACTGGCTCAGACATTGTTGACTCATGCAAAATTTCAGATTTTTGTCTTCTCTCGAGAAATTGAAGAATGCTCCAGAACATTGGTTCTGTTTCACTGCAAGGCAAAAGTTAGTGGCTGTTCATGCTAATCTCTGATGTCTCCCAACAGAGGGGCTTCGTATTAGCTGAAATGTATTACTAGATTTGGACTATTTTTCTTCAAATCCACTGGAGAGTGTACTCTTGTGTCCACTTCACTGATTTACATTACCTGCCTGTCAGCATTTGAGTTTAAGAATCCTGCTCTGGGGGCAAACTCTTATGCCATCTCTAATAACTGCTACCATTTAGTGAGTCCTCATATATGCAAAGCACTGAACTAACAGTTTTTCATACAGTTTTTATCTCCTTAAATCATATAAAACCCTATGAGGTGAGTTCAAGTGTAACCTCCATTTTATAAGTGTGAAAGCTAAAGCTCAAAGAGCTGACTAACTGCCCAAGATGCTAAAACTTATGCTTTTTGACAGTGGGAGTCAAACTTTGGCCTGGCAGAGTCCATAGCTGAGACTTTTTAACATTACACTATGCAACCCTCCAAATCAGTAATCTCATAACAGTAGGATTCCTGCTGCCATTCGGTGTTTCTTCCTCGTACTCAGTCCATGCGGGGCTGAGTTATAGGAAGAGGGGCTGAGCACTGCCCTGCCCTCACCAGGGCTGGTGGTGGACACCCTGTCTATGCCAGTATCAGAGGGAGTTGCTCCTTTGTTGGATCTGAGAACTGTGGCTCTGCTGGGCGGGACAACAGGAGATGCTGGGGTCACTGTGACTCTGGGCAGCTGCCTATTAATCACTGGTTTTGTGTGTGTGTGGCTGGGCTGTCTCAGCACTGTCCCAAAGTTGTACCCGAGGAATCTCATATAAAGGGGCTGCAGCTCTAGGCCTGCAGCTGTCAGACCACAGAGATGGGGAAGCTGCTGCTGTGGGTTGGTGAGTGTGGTGGATCCCAGCCCCTCAATGTCTCTTAGTTCAGGAGGTGCTGGGTTTCATAAGCTTGTTGTCTCACTGGAACCCAAGGAGCATCCTGGGACTTGAGGGCCCGAATTAGGTAGAGGTAGACAGGACACAGTGAAAGGAGAAGTGATCAGAGCAAGTGGTTCTCAACCTTTCTCACCTTTAACCCATTAATCAGAATCTCTGAGGGAGGAAACAGGATATCACTACTTTTAAATTAGCATCCAGGATTGAGAACTTTCCTGACGGCCTAGACAGTAAAAAATCTGCCTGTAATGCAGAAGACTCGAAGTCAATACCTGAATGAGAAAGATCCCCTGGAGAAGGGAATGGCTACCCACTCCAGTATTCTTACCTGAAGAATACCATGGGCAAAGGAGCCTGGTGGGCTACAGTCCATGGGGTCACAAAGATTTGGACACGACTGAGTGACTAACGCTTCCAGGGTTGAACAACCGGCCTGAACCTTGCTGGGACTTTCAGTGTCACGGCTGTCCCTATGCAAAGCCTGTGTGTCTACACGTGGAGTATATTGGAGTGGAAAGAAGCTTAGATAGATCTGGCTTCACCTGCTCAATGTAGAGAAGAGGAAGGAGAGAAGGGTGTGTGTGTCTGCATTTGTGGGAGCTGGAGGGTGAGCTGGGGTGTGTCACTCTAGGTGTACCTATGAATCTGCGTGTGTTTCTTCCTTTGTCTCCTGCAGGGCTGCTCCTTGTGCTGAAACACCATGATGGTGAGGAAACTGTGGTCCTCTCCAGAGCTGAGGAGAGTGTCCACTGAAAACTGCTCCAAGTCCAGTGTCCCCTGTGCCCGTCCTGACTCTGCATTGGGGATCATTGACCCAGTGCAGCTCAGCAGCAGATTCTCAGTCACTAATGGGTCTTCTCTGTGCCAGGATCCAGACTCTCGGATCCATTCTGACCAGGGTTTCATGAGGCGTTCTTTCCCTAGGGGCCCCCGACAGTGGGGGAAGGACCTCCCCTAAGTGTAGCTTTGGGGGGACTTGTTTGGTGGGGGTTACAGTGGACTGACCTCTAGAGAAATGTCCATGCTGCTGTGGACACTGAACTCTATCCCCACCTTGGATTCTACCAGTAATGCCTGCTGTCCTCTGCCAGGTGCTGCCCACAAGCTGGTGTGCTATTTCACCAACTGGGCATTCAGTCGGCCCGGCCCTGCCTCGATCCTGCCCCGGGATCTGAACCCCTTTCTCTGCACCCACCTGGTATTTGCCTTTGCCTCGATGAACAACAATCAGATTGTTCCTAAGGATCCCCTGGATGAGAAAATCCTCTACCCAGAGTTCAACAAGCTCAAGGAGAGGTGTGTTCACTGTGCCTGTGGGGGTTGTATTTTGCAGGAAAAGAGGAGTATGTCTCTTCTTCTGTTAGTCGTCACCTTTCCTTTGATCCTTGTGTCCCTCCTCCTGTCAAGGGCTCTCTGTAGTGTCCCTGCTGGGAGCTCCCCGCTGATCAGCACTCTGAGCTCGTCCTTGCCTCCCTGCCCTGTGGCTGCTGGGCCCCTGCCTAGAATACGCTCCTCTCTCTTCTCTGCCTTGCACCCCCAACTCACCCTTCAAGCCCAGTGCTCAGGATTCTATGTTCAAATGCTTTGGAGAGGGCTGCATATCACAAAAGCTTCACAAATGCTAGTGTTTCATTACCATTTGTCACCTGCAAATGAACCCCAAGGGAAGGGCTGGTGTCTATGATCTTTGTACCCCAGTGACTGGGTCAGTGCCCAGCAGAGAGCTGGTGCTCAGCGTTCTCTCCCCTGGCTTCCTGGGATGTCCTCCCCCGGGGAGTCTGTTGCTGCAAGCTTGGTTGTAGAAGGGCAGAGAAAATCCATGTCACTAGAGCACAGCCTCCAGAGAGGATAGCAGGGAGCTTGTCCATCTGTTCACTGCTGTGTTTCAAGCACCTAAAGCAGTGAGAAAGTGAAAAGTGAAAGTGAAGTCACTCAGTTATGTCTGACTCTTTGTGACCCTATGGACTGAGGCCTGCCAGGTTCCTCTGTCCATGGGATTTTCCCAGCAAGAATACTGGAATGGGTTGCCATTTCCTTCATCAGGGGATCTTCCTGACCCAGGGATCGATCCTGGGTCTCCCACACTGCTGGCAGACTCTTTACCATTTGAGCTACCAGGGAAGCCCAAAGCAGTCAGAGGCACATATTAATTGTTCAATAAATGTTTGTTGACCAAGAAAGTGAGTGAAGAGAAAATTTAGGCTGCTTTTTCTTTTCCTTTTTGTGGGAATGTCACGAGATTTTGGAGTTTGGAGGGCTTGGACATCCTGGGGTCCTGGGTGTGATGACCTTTATGGGAGTTGGTTGTTGTCTCTTTTCCTTCTTCCCCTTCCTTGACTCAGCTCCTTTCTCCCTTAGGTTACTCCACCCACTGTCCCCTTTCCCTCCCCCTCCTCCCATCCCCACTACTTCCCACTGTTCCCCAAATGACTGATGAGAACCCAACTCACTGACTCCGTCCCTCATCACAGGAACAGGGGGCTGAAAACACTGCTGTCCATCGGGGGGTGGAACTTCGGCACCTCGAGGTGAGTCTGTGCTGTCAGGTCTTCTCTCTGGGGTGTGGTGTGGTGATGGGGGTGGGGAGCAGGCCAGCTTTACTCATTATCTCATGACTGATAGGCGAAAGGATTAAAGTGGCTGTTTGCATTCCAAGTTTGTAGGAAAAAAAGCACGAGTGACAGCTTAGGGAACTTACCATATTTCACCCAGGTGTCCCTGTGAGATGACCAGCTGGGGTGATGATCAGGTAATGGAACCTGGCTTGCCTAAGTCTGAATCTGGTTAATCATTTTATGTAAGACTAGCTCCAAATTACTTAAAGTTCTGCTTTGCTATACTGAAGATTTTCCAATAGTGTCTTCATTATGGAAGAGAAAATACTACAAAAAATAGAAAACAATCAGCCAATGAACAGAAGAGCAGAGACTCGAACCCCTGGTCAGAGTCTAGCCCTCTTTGCCACCTTATGGGCCCATTAGCTCAGAGATATTTCTAGAAATACTTGCCCTTGGCTCATATTCCCTCCCCTTATCTGTTCAGGCAGAGGATCAGTGCTTGGCCAGGAGTAACCAGGTTTTCAAAGGCAGAGCTGTTCTGAACCGCTGTCTCCACCCCAGGCTGAGTGCTGTTTCCATCAGGCAGAGGCAGGTGTGGAGCCTGAAGTCCAGGACTTGGTGGAGCTTTAAGAGGGTTTGAGTGTTTCAGAGCTCTGCCTTCCTTTCCTCAGTCACATATGAACCAAAGAGCCTTGCAGGGGAGTGGCTGGGGGGAGCATGGTTATGCCGAAAGCACTCCTGGCCTCACCCCCGGCCCTCCTGCAGATTTACCACGATGCTGTCCACATTCACCAACCGGGAAAGGTTTGTCAATTCAGTGATCGCCCTCCTGAGGACACATGGCTTCGATGGTCTAGACTTCTTCTTCTTGTACCCTGGACTCAGAGGCAGCCCCGCGCATGACCGCTGGACCTTTGTCTTCTTACTTGAGGTAAGGTTGGCTTGGCAGATCCCGAATCCAGAAGTGATTCTATTTTGAACATGTCTAGGTCCCAGGCACAGGAGGAGCCTAAGACCAGGGTTGGACAGGAGAGTGGTGTGGACAGAGGGCCCTGTGGTGGCCTTTCCCCCTGTCACCGTGGCCTGGCCCCAGCCCTCCAGCCTGAGTGATACTTTCTCCATGCATCTCCTGGACTCCCTCAGGCAGGCTGTCTGAACTCTGCTCCTGGGCCTGCAGCCAGTCCTCTGCTCAGTGCCTTACCACACTGGTTCGTGTTCCCCTTTCTCAGGAGCCTGTGGGCAGGGCCTATGTCTGACTCTCCTGGTTCCAGGGGATCTGTTATTATGGAAGATTGTGTCCCAAATGACTCCTGCTTTCCCCAACTTGATTCTGCTTTGTCCATTTCTCTCACCTGCCTCTCTTCCCAGGAGCTCCTGCAGGCCTTCGAGAATGAGGCACAGCTCACCATGCGTCCAAGGCTGCTGCTGTCTGCTGCCGTCTCTGGGGATCCCCATATCATCCAGAAAGCATATGATGCACGCCTGCTGGGCAGGTGAGTGCGTCCTCCTTTGGTGTTGGGAGGCGGCATTGGAGGGAAGAAGGCATCTTGGGCTCAGAACCCAGAGGTGCCCAGCACTGTCCTGGAGCTTCGATTTCCTGCCCTGCTGTGAGAGCACCTGTGGGAGGTGGGCCTGGCAGGAGCGTAGGTGGGGACAAGGATTATTCCTTATAGCCCAGGCTTTCCTGAGCAGATCAGAGGGAAGTGATGGAGCACTAGGCCACACCACAGCATCCTATTGGGTAGAGATGTGCATTACTCATAGCTGGGCCTCAAGGAGTGAATCCAGGGGCCTGGCCTCTGTTTTCCCAGAGTCCCCTATGGATGTACACGAAGTGCCAGAGGGCTGGCATCAGAGACATTTGTGAATTACCAACTACTGCCTCTGAAACAAAAACAGGAATGCCAAGTCAGGGCCTGTTTTCAGAGCAGAGATCTTCACGCCAAAACCACAAAATCAGTCAAAGAAAGCTCATGCGTACTAAGTCACTTCAGTCGTGTCCATCTCTTTGCAACCCTATGGACTATATAGCCTGCCAGGCTCCTCTGTCCATAGGATTCTCTAGACAAGAATACTGGAGTGGGTTGCTGTGCCCTCCTCCAGGGAATCTTCCTGACCCACGGATCGAACCTGTGTGTTTTATGTCTCCTGCATTGGCAGGCAGTTTTTTTTTTACCACTGACGCCACCTGGGAAGCCCCAAGAAAGCACATAACTGTCTGGAAATGCCAGTTCTATACTAATTTTCTCAAAGCTCAGGAATCAGGTATTTACAGATGTGAAAGCTGAGTTAGATGCAGAACACAAGAGGTGAGTGGGGGTGTTTCTGAGTGTGATTATACTTAGGGAGAGTGGTTCCAATGGAGAATGGTTAGACAGGAAAAGTGCACCCCAGTGGAGTGAGTTGCCTAGTGTTGGTCTTAGAGCCAGGCAGGATTGAGGGAGTTCATCTTCACCAAGCTGGGTCACCTTAGACAAATTAGGTAACTGTCTGAGTTTTAACTTCTTTCTTTTATGTGTTTATTTATGGCTGCACTGGGCCTTTGTTGCTGTATGCAGGCTTTTCTCTAGTTGTGGTGATTGGAACTACACTTTAATTTCAGCGCACAGGCTTCTCATCGTAGTGGGTATCTCTTGTTGCAAAACACGGGCTCTAGGTGCTTGGGCTTCAGTAGTTGTGGCGCATGGGCTTGTGGCACATGAGGAATCTTCCCAGACCAGGGATTGAATCCATGTCTCCTGCAGTGGCAGGCAGATTCTTAACCACTTGACCACCAGGGAAGTCCCTCAATTTCTTCATTTTAAAATAGAGACCATCTTGGTACTTAGGGCATTGGCTAGATTAAAATTAAATTAGATGATCCATGTTAACCTATACTGTGACCTGATAAGGCTCAATTGCACTTTGCCATCTGGAAAGATTTCTGGAAGAGGTGGGTTTCAGTGGCTCCTGGAATGGTAGAACGATGGATACACTTTTATGCTGTCTGATTACATATGTTATTTATGCAGACCTCTGCTGCACTTGTATCAGCCAGAATGCCTTCGTTTCCTGGTTTGATCCCATCCACTTTGTTTCCTGGTCTGACCCCTTGGATACTCTCAGGAGGACATAGGTCCTGACACCGCTGTCCCTCACCAGCTGTGTGTTCCAGGGCAGCCTCTCACATGCAGGGCACAGCTTGGGCAGTCCCCATGGGCAGAGATGGCAGGGGTATTGGGTGGCCGATGTTCAGCTAGTTAGCTAGTTGGTGCTGTGAAAGTCTAGCTGGCATGATCTTCATACCTCCTCTTCCTGTCCCTTACAGACTCCTGGATTTCATCAGCGTCTTGTCTTATGACTTACATGGGAGCTGGGAAAAGGTCACAGGACACAATAGCCCTCTGTTCTCCCTGCCTGGAGACCCCAAATCTTCGGTAAGAAAAGGAAAGCTGTCAGGCAGCCCAGACACGCACCCCTGAGCCAGGCCAGTGGCTCTTGGTAACAAGGAGGGGTTGTGTTCTTTCTCCCTGCAGGCATATGCCATGAATTACTGGCGACAGCTTGGGGCCCCCCCTGAGAAGCTCCTCATGGGGCTCCCCACCTATGGACGTACTTTTCACCTCCTCAAAGCCTCTCAGAATGAGCTGAGGGCAGAAGCTGTGGGACCAGCATCTCCAGGGAAGTACACCAAGCAAGCTGGCTTCTTGGCTTATTATGAGGTGACGGGAATGGGAGCCTCTGTCTGTGAGTTAGGACTCCCCCACCTGAGCCCAGGGCCAAAGCAGGGACAAGGGACCAAGGCAAGACTGAGGGCCAGAGACAGGACAAGGAGATGGTTTGCTGCGGTAAGGGACATCCAGTCTCTGGGATACTCTATTTTGATTTGGGAAAGTTATGTATTTTAAAAAGTAAAAGAATAGTGTAACATCCTCTCATTCCTTGCTTCCCAAATGCCCTTCACCCAGATTCAGTCATTAACCACTCTTGGCTAGTCTTGTTTTTTCTCAGTGTTGTTTCTTCTCCCTGACTCCTTCCTTCTCACTAGTAGATTATTCTGAAACGATTCAAAGACATCCCCCATGACAGATTCTTTCTCCTCTACCTCAGTTCTACCCCCTAATCCCCATCTCAAGAAAGCTTGCTCTAGTGGAGGAAAGAGCCATGGACCCAGGGCAATGTGAAACACAAGAGAAGATAGTAAGAGGCATGGATTACATGGCTGTAGGATCTAGATTAGGTGAATCCTGATGGGTGGGAAGGGCCTTCTAGGCAGAGGACAGCAGACACCAGAGGGCGAGATATATCTTTGCTTGTGGTGGTCGTGCAGATGCTGGTGTCTCTCCAATCTCTGCTCTGTCCTGGCTCCTGGAGGTGTTTCCCTGCTAATCCAATGAAGCATGGTTATGAGTGATGACAGTCAAGGGAATGTTCTTGAAGGACATTATGTGAAAGAGATTTTGATAAACTTAATGACCACCCCCATCCCCAAAGGAAAAACTTTTACACCTTAACTTCGACAGCCCAAGTTGAACATGTCTACATTATTGTAGCATATGGTCTCCAGCTCAGGGCTGGGTACCAATCCACACCCAGTGCTTTCTTGATTATAATAACCGAATTCTCCCTGCCTTCCAGGCCTTTTAAGTTATTATAGATTCAAAGGTTAGTTTGATAACTGTTTAGATGGGGCAGTTTATGTTGGTTTTAGTGAACAGAGGAGATACTTATTCATAAAAATATTTTGAGAAAGAAACAGGTTTGGTCAAAAGTCACATTTGTTCCTGTAGTAGTTTGGTATTGATTTTACCAAACCCTGGTTTGTTTTCTTAAGGCTATCCCCTGCTCCTTAGTGTTCTTTTTGTTTATCCATCACAGATGTCATGGAAGGAATGTGCAATAGTAGGGATTTTTTGGAATAGAGAGGAGGTCCTTTGTGAGTGGCTTCCACATCCTTTCTTAGGTCTGCCTTCCTCTCACCCCTTGGTGAGGGATTCTTGGGTTCTTTTTCCTTGCTGGTGCTTCCCTCCATGGCACTTCACAGAACTCCCCTGGTGATCCTCTTGGCAGATTTGCTCCTTTGTCCGGAGAGCGAAGAAGCGCTGGATTGATGATCAGTATGTCCCATATGCCTTCAAGGGGAAGGAGTGGGTTGGCTATGATGATGTTATCAGCTTCAGTTACAAGGTGAGATCTTGGTCCCTTCTTGCTCCAGCAGAGTTTTCCTCTGGCTTCTGTGAGGCCCTTGTCTGTAGTGTGTGTTTGTGTGTGTGTGTGTGTGTGTGTGTGTGTGTGTGTGTGTGTGTGTGCGCGCGCGCACGTATACTGCATGGAGATTGAATTTGAGAATGACTATATTAGATGAGTTTTAGGCATACCTGATCTAACTGGAGCTTCCTAATCAAACTTGCCCCAATTGTCTTATTTTAAAAAGGAGGATTTATGGAGACACTTGAATGCTGATGAAGGTGTTTGGCCTTCATCCTGTGTGCATCTTCATGCAAAATCAGGTTTCTGAGCCAAGTGTATGATTTGTGAGTTTGAAATCTTCAGACTTTAGTAATTGTGACCATCACTGCACCCCATATCAACAGTGGTCTATGATGTTGAACTGGCAAATTTTCTGTTTGTTTTTTTTAAATAGTGAATTAAAACAGAAAAGACATGTTACAGTGTTTCCCTAACCTGCCTCTGCTTGGAATCACCTGGATTAGGTGTAGATTTAATAGATGTAGACATTCTTAGTTCCAGCCCTGAATATTCATCTGGTCTTAGAAAGAATCTGGAAACTGCTTGCAGTATATCCCCTTGTGATCCTACAGTAATCTGTGTGACACTTCGGGTGTGCACGTGTGAGATGATAAGGGTCTGGACTAGGGAGTCTGGGAGGAGAGGCCATTGATGAGTAAGCAGTTGTCAGAAGTCTGTCACTGCCTGGATGTCGGGGCCTATAAGTAGAGGGATGTCACAGTGTCTCCTCTCATAAGTGATGTAGAAGTGACTGGTATTGGTTGTTCTTTGGGGAACATTTGCGATAGAAAGCAGAGATAATATGGCAATTATCATGAAGAGTCACTGTGACTTCCTCTAATCCTGGGTGAGACCTGCTGTGGGGAGAGAGGTAGAGAGCATGACTTTCAGCTTCCAGGATCTTACTCTGTGGTTTGGAAACAGAAGACACAAAGAAGGTCAGTGACCCTGGAATTATCCAGTTGAGTGGAATTAAATATATGATCCATAGGACACAGAAAAGGAGGTTGGACCCCATTGCTGGGGAAAGCCAGAAGCCAGCAGTGCAGGTTGGCCTTGCTCTGAGGGGCAATTATAGAGCCTTACCGAGCTAGAGGTAGATGTGAGCCCAGTGTGAGCATAATTAAGAGCTCTCATCACAGAATCTCAGAGCTGAAAGAAACCTTGCAGGTAATCACTGGGAGGCAGTAATCCCTGGATCTCTCAGTGTTCTAGCACTGTCCAGGCATTCCGAATAAAACAAACAGATCAGCTGTAATTAAACAGAAAGTTTCCCTTCCTGAGCTCTCCCCCAGAATCATCTCCTTACTTGCATGGGTTGTCAAATCTCCTTCCCGGAGAGGCCTTGTTTACTTTCCTGAGCCAAGCTCTTGGTCTCTCTAGAGGGGAGGAGGGCAAGACGTGCCTGCTTCCTATGTCAGCTTGAGACTCGTGACTGTGGGATTCTTCTCCTGTGGTGCAGACCCTGCTGTGCATGCAGGTGAATATCTGGTTGCCTTCACATCACTCTTTGGACAATTGGGGAATGGAGAGCAAACTCCAGGTGCTAATCTGACTTTTTACTGTGAGTAGAAATGGTCACTTTTTGATCTGGAGATCTGGTGTGTGTGTGTATGTACATATAAAACAGACAGGTTAATTTAGCCTATGTGTGCTTGCTGAGTTGCTTTAATCACATCCAATTCTTTGAGACTCTATGAACTGTAGCCTGCCAGGCTCCTCTATCCGTGGGATTCTCCAGGCAAGAATACTGGAGTGGGTTGCCATTTCCTTTTCCAGGGCATCTTCCCAACCCAGGGATCAAACCCAAGTCTCTTATGTACCCTGCATTGGCAGGCATGTTCTTTACCACTAGTGGCACGTGGGAAGCCCAGTTTAGCTTAGAAGTAGGATAAAATCTCAGAATCTTCACAGTTTCAAACTTAATAATTAGGCTTTGCTGTCTTGTTTTACATTTGGGGAAATTAAATCTCAGAAAAGAGCCAGCCGATTTGACTAAGTCATTACCAAGTCATGCAGCTGTTTGCATATGAATCTGCTTTTTCTGCCAGCAAAGAGAGTGCTGGCAAAGTAATAATAAAACCTGGTTTGGGGTCTAAACTCTGCCTTTTAGTTATATCTGTGATTTAAAAAATCATGGACAAAAAATATGTTACTTATCTGTGAAAAGGATATGATATTATCTGTTCTATTCCTCCATTATAGCATCATTTTGGCATGAGGTATGTTGAGGTGATTTTTAAAAAATATAAAGCAATATCGACTGTTTAGTATGATGATAGTGGTAATTAGCATTTTGGGAAGTCAGACAGTACTTAACATTAATGAACATTTACTATGTGCAAAGTATTGCTCCAAATATTTTACATGTGGGAATTAAAAAAATTTTTTTCAAGGTGTGGCAAAATATACATAACATGAAATTCACCATTTTACTAATTTTTTGTTACAGTTCAGTAGCATTAAGTACATTGACATTGTTGTGTAACTATCATACTTATCTCTCTCCAGAACTCTCTTGTCTTCCCAAACTGAAACTCCACACACATTAAATAGCTCCTCACTCTTCCCTCACACACCTCCTCTTAATCACCACTCTACCTTCCATCTTTATGAATTTGACTACTCTAAGAGCCTCTATGAGTGGAATCTTAGTATTTGTTCTTTTGTAACTGACTTATTTCACTTAGCATGATGTCTTCCACTTCCATCCATGTTGTAACATGTGCATGTAGGAATTCTTTGGATCCTAAAAATGTTGGAAATGTTATTATCCATTTTCTTCTTTTTTTTTTTCACACAGGAGGCAACTAAGACACATAAAGTTTATGCAACGTTTTTTCAAGATGCCATAGCTAATAAGCAATAAAGACTAGATTCAAAGGCAGGCTATGTGGCTTACCATCCTGCTATATTGCCTTCTGAGAGTCCATCTCATTTTGCCATTGTACTCAGTCTGGAGGATGGTTAGAACAGTAGGTTCACTGACCATTCCTTGTTTTCAGGCATTTTTCATAAAGAGAGAGCATTTGGGGGGGGCCATGGTGTGGACATTGGACCTGGATGACGTCAGGGGCGCTTTCTGCGGCGCTGGCCCTTCCCCCCTTGTCTACACGTTGAATTATCTCCTGGTGCAGGACGGTGAGTAGCTATGACCTGGAAGCTGGGGTCGGCAATTGCACAAGCAGCCACTGGGTGCTTCTGTAAGATCTAAAGGCTTTGTTGTGGCAAAATGACAGTGAAGGAAGAGAATAAGCTTTGATGCCAGGCCAGTCTGCTTTCTCATCTTGGTTTGGATGCATGTTCCATTTGATCTCTCTGAGCTTTGTTTTCCCATCTACAAAATGGGAATAATCCTTATACTCATGACAGTATTATACAAACTAAATGAGATGTGAAATGAAAGCATGCTGGTTCATGGGGAACACTCAATACATATCAATTTATTTCTGTATTTCTTTTCCTTGCTTTCATGCAACAAACACCAGAAAAAGAAATTAAGTTTCTTTTTGATATTTGTTTTGATAGTAGAGACTTCCCTGGCAGTTAGGAGATGGAACCTGGCATGCTAGAGCTGCAGCATCCTCGGAGATGGTCTAGAACCCTCATTTTCTGAGGAGGCCAGGGTTCAGAAAGATAACACAACTAGTCAGGAGTGGAAATGAGACTCCAGTTTAATTCTTTACAACATACTTTCTCTGGTAACCTCCTTGCCCTCAGCCTGGACTTTGTGCTTCCCCAAAGGGGAACACAAAAGGATTCTTCCTGTGGATTCCACAGGTTAGGAATAGGCTTCAGGGCAAGGTCTTACTCAAGGTGCAAAGGTCAAAGCAAAGGCTTAAGCTTAGAAAACTAGCAAACTTCTGCTTGGGGTCCCTCAACCAGAAATGTGGCAAACCCCACTGAGTGTCCATGGGTGCCTGGGGTCATGTTGATATGTTGAAGTAGGGGAGCTGGGCTTCTGTGTGTGGAGACTTTACCTGTTTCAACAAGTGGATGCATTCGGAAATCCTCTGGTTCTGGTTTGGGAGCTGGTACTTCAGCCCTGGAGCAGCTCTAAGTTCTGCCAGTGACAGGATGGGAAGGAAGAGGTAGGAGTCTCATCCTTTTTTGATGATTTCCTCTAGAGTTCAGCTCAACTCCTTCACCAAAATTTTGGTTCTCAGCTGATGTGAATTCTTCAAGAGTTGGTCCTGAATTGCCAACTGTGACCAAGGATTTGACCACTGGTTTGGGCATTTTGCCCTCAGGAGGAGACACCGTGGCCACTGAGACTCATAGAAAGTCTGCAACTATGACCATAACCCCCAGAGGTGGGCTTGCGACCCCTACAAGGACCCCTCTGACCTTTGGAAGGCACACTGCTGCTCCAGAAGGGAAGATTGAGAGCCCTGGAGAGAAGCCCCTGCCCCCTGTGGGCCATCTGGCGGTGAGCCCTGGAGGGCTGGCTGTGGGTCCCGTGCGCCTTCAGCCTGGACAGAAGGTCACACCCCTGGGAAGGAAGGCTGGAGTCCCTGAGAAGGTGACCACCCCCTCTGGAAAGATGACAGTCACCGCTGATGGGCAGGCTTAGACTCAGGAGAGGAGACTTTGACTTCTGAGGTAGACCCTGAGCCCTGGTGGGTTGTTTTGGTTCTCAGACAGAAGCTGAAAAGTGGATGCTGCTCTCTGGCTCTGTCATCTCACCCCCTTGGAAAACTCCTCTTGCTTTTGACAACCCCTTTGTTCCCACTGATGAACTCATTCTTTGGACGACTTGATAACCCTTCCATTGAGTCCTCTCTCTAAAGAAACTTGGAAAACTCTGCTGTGACTGCAGGATCCCAAAGTCTGTTGTTGGCAGAAGCTGGGGGAAGCCCTTATCTTTTCTTCTTGGTCCCCTGACAGAAGCTGCCTGTGCCCAGCCATCTATGCATCATTCTTGGGGCAAACAGGCCCCAGGTCATAGTGAGTTAATCTCTTCTCTCTTGAATAAACTGAAAACATAAGAAGCCATCTGAGTTCTCTGAAGTTCTTTTCTTGAAATGTCCCGTGGTTGTGAATTGTCAGTTTCTTTCTTTCAATGTCATTTTCCTCTCCTGTAATTTTTGGAAGGAGGGAACTTGTGTCTGTCCCACCCTGATATTTTCCAGTGTTGATTATGTGCTTCTGTCTCTGCAATGAACCCTGCTGACTTCACCGATGGTCAGAGCCAAAATCTTCTCTAGAGAAGTTTACCCTACTGCTGAAGGGTGCTGAGGAAAGGAGGAGGGAGTTGTCTCTTCTAGTTATATTCCCTACTTTGGAAGTCTTAGTTGTCTCTGATAAAACACCCCCACCTATTCTCTCCACAAGAAGCAGTGGAGGGGGGACTTCCTTGTGGTCCAGTGGTTAAGAAGCTGCCTTCCAGTGTAGCGGACATAGGTTCAGTACCTGGTTGGGAAACTAAGATCCCGCATGCAAGACCAAAAAAAAAAAAAAAGAAAAGAAAAAGGGAGAAAAGAAAAGAGGTGGTGGAGGGAAAGACAAAATCAGTATATTTTAAGTTACCTGCATACTTCTCCTGGTCTCCTCTACAAACCCCAGTTCCTATACTCCACACTGTTGTCCACTTATGGACATGGGCATGATTGACCCTCATAAGTCAGTACAGACACAGGATCAATTTCTTGCCCTCCTCTTCTGGGAAACGATGATGCTGGTGAGTGTCAGATCTGCCATCAGTGTTATCTTTTCTTTTGGAAGTGCACCTCCTATACTTTAAAGGTCTCATTAAAATATGTCCACACATGTGTGGACACATGGCCCTAGGACCATGTTGCCACAGCATATATCACAAATCAGTTAAGCTGCAAAACAAACCAACTGCAAAACTTAGTATCTTATGAAACAGCTATTATATTTATGTAGCTCATAATTTTAGAGGTTAGGAATTTAGGCTATGTTTAGGTGTTTTTGTTTTTTCTGAAGAATTAAGTTTTTAAAATATTTAAGAACTAGGTGGTTTGTATGTTCTGAACTGGCCTTAGCTGGTCCTGGTTGGAATGGCTCAGGCATCTGCAGTTAGCTAGTGGGTTGGGGTGGGCTGGGCTGGTTTGTCATGGCCTCAGCTGGGCTGACCAAGGTCTCTTTTTATGAGACCTCCCATTTTTCAACTGGCTAGTTTTTAAGATTGTGGTCTCATTGTTACTAGAAAGCAAGAGAAAAAGCTCCAACAGGCAATTAATTTTTAAATCTCTGCTTGAAGCATATTTACTATTGTTCCATTGGCCAAAGCAAGTCAAATGCCCAAGCCCAGAGGTAGAATGGTAGGGAATTATCCAAGTGGATACATGGAGGCATAAATTGGAGGATATTACTGCAATAACAAACTCAATATTACTTTGTTTAAGAAAAGCTAAAACATCTAAAATTAGATATTTGCGTTTGTGTGTATGTGTGTGCGCGCATGCATGCCTGTGCTTTGATAGGGCAGTTAGATGAAAGGGTTCCATGTTTGCAGTACGGTCTGATGAATAGAGATGGGTTACATTCTATTCTGGACACTGAATTGTCAGATTTCTTCTCCTACTTGTTGTATAAACCCTACTGTCATCTCCTTAAAGGTTAGGGATTATATATTTAACTGGACATTCTTAGAGTAGAAAAGAGATAGAGGTAAAGATTTTCCCACTAGTTCCTATATGAACAATAAATATTTCTGATGAGTCTTTGTGATTTTTTTCTGTCCCCTTTTCTGCATGTGCCTTATTCAAAGAAAATTTGCCTGGGAGTTTATACTTATCTATGTGTTTAAAAGAATTCGAACTTATAAACTTCCTGGTACTTTTCTTTTAGCTGTAAATTGGTTGGGACTTCCAGCTTCATCATCTTATCTCACAACATAGATCAGTGGGTAGTTAAGGTTTACCTGTACTGGTTACAGGTAAAAGGGAAGAGGAGAGTTCAGTGTTGAAGTTACATGTTCTATTGTGAATTTATTCTGAAAGTGAACTCACTTTGACATGAAACCCGAGAAATATTGGTTTTATCTGAGGTAACTATTAGTATTTTTATATTTATGAAATATACAACGGTAAGGACAGATATTGGGGGTAAATAGCTGTCTTTGCCATACATTTGCCCTTTTGGCCATTCATATATCTGTGCAAACCCTTCTTTTATGTTTAGAAACCACATATTATCTTCCTGGAAAATGTCTCCAAAGTCCTTTTCCATTACTACATCCACCTCAAAGGGTTTTGGGGTGGTACACAGTCCTTGGGAAACTGCATGGCAGGTATAGAAATTTATGAAAGAATCAAAATTTAAAGTAAGATGCTAATAATTGTCAGACTGAGAATTCAAAGCCTGAGGAAATAAAGTTCATTTTCTGTTTTACCCCACTGTACCTTCCCTGGGGTGGTCAGAAGAGTTGGATCTCTCTCTCTTACACACACACACACACACACACACACACACTCAATCTCTGCTTGCTTTTATTTGCTTTAATTTTGCAAACAGTCTTCTTCATCTGACCAAGTCAACTGCTGATGCAATTCTCAAAACAATAACTTCCCAGTGTAAAGAATCCTTCTTTCATATGGTAACTCCATGTCAATCTCAAAAAACACGCTGGTGGCCTCATGAGGGTCAGGTGCTGATCCTGGTATCAGACATTGTTTCTGGGGAGTGAGGCTCCAAAACTGGGTCTAAGTAATGTACCCACACTGAAACCAGAAGTGGGGGAGGGAACACACAGCTTGCCTCTCTAGAAGGAAATGGAAGTAAAAGGAGTGTGAATTCCTAAGGAAGGCTGCTGGGGCTGACAAAACCCAGTATAACTCATGGTATTATTGTGTAGGCTTGTTGAACTACAGTGTGCAAAGCACCTGGTATTTTGCACTCTCTGACTTGACAGCTGGAGGTATGGGTTTATTTTTTGACATTTCTTGAGGATAGAGGCCAAGTTAACAGTGAGAAGGAATACTTAGAATGTTAGAGCTGAACTTAGACCCTCATCTCTAAAGTCTTTTATTTAAAAAAATATGTATTTATTTGGCTGTGTCAGGTCTCAGTTATAGCAGGCAGAATCTTTAGTTGTGGCATGCAAACTTAGTTGTGGCATGTAGGATCCAGTTCTCTGACCAAGGGTTGAACCTGGCCCCCGTGCATCAGAAGCAAGGAATCTTGGCCACTGGACTACCAGGGAAGTAGCCCTGTCTCTAGAATATTGATGGAGCATGCTGTTCTCCAGAGTACAGTTCTGCCCCAATGCCTTTCCTGGATCTGGCTCAGTGCCTAGCACAGCACGGACCATGAGAAGAGCTTTCTTTGGGATGCGGCAAGCAGCAATTAAAATTCAGTTTGGCTCCTGAATAGAGCAGGTCTTCAAGTTGGGAAAATTTTACTCCAAACATTAGCTGGGAGTTTATTGGAAATGTCTGCAAGTGACAAACTCATGTCCCCAGTCTTAACTACCATCAACTGGGGACCCCCTTTATGGGAATAAGGGACTATTTTCTATTGATTTCCTTTGATGCTCACCCTTGATTTTTCACTGCAGTATAGCTTCCACCTACTTCTAATTTTTTCACTAATGTCTTTAGAAAGAAACTATAATCTCTGGAGAGTGGAGATTGTGACTTTGGAGAAGGGATTGTATTGATCTCTGCATGTAGGATGATACAGTACTTCAAAAGAGGGCAGAATAACAGTGAGTTCAAAGTTATAGCCTTTCCAGACCTTACTTCCTCCTGCCCAGTGTCTGTGGTTTGTAAGTACTTCATTAACTTAAATACTTATAACTGTACCCTAGTAATTGTACATGATTATGAATTAACAACTGAAGAGTTACGTTGTACACAAGGTCATAGAGTCAGTCTTGAAATATCCACTCTGAAGGGACTAAATTTTATAATTTCACGATTGTACAGTCAGTTCATTCCTGGCAAAATACAAGCTTCACCCTTGCATCTTCCTCACACATCTCAGTTTGCAAGCCCTCAAGAATGGCACCATATAACAGTCAAAGGACTCAGCGGTAACAAATACTTAGATAAGCAATACACCAGAGCCTCCACTTGCAAGCTCTCCTAATTGCAAGGGAAGCTGTGCCTCATTGCAAGCTTTCTCCTACTGATTCCCTAAAGGTCAGGGAACCCTAGAACCCAGCACCTCCCTCTAATTCCTTGTCTTCTTTGCACCACTTTTCCAGATGGGTGCTCTCAGACTGGATAAACCTGAGCTGAGAAATGGAGGAATTTTTCAGTTTTTTAATGATGCTTCGTAAGAATTATAGCACCTGCTGAATATGCCCCACCCGACTCTTCAATCTCTTCATACTTATTGTGATAAGAACAACTGGCCATGACAGTGGTCGTTTTAGACACTGTGATTAGTTCCCACAGGGATACGGCACATCACACAAATTTACTTAGGTCTGAAAGATCTGCAGTTGTCAAGGAGCAATGTCAGTGCCTGTCTCCTAGCAGACCTATTGCCATGAAGAGAAGCCTAGCCTAGAAGCCCTCCTAGCCTTTGCCTAACAGGGGACAGAAGCCTGAGTGATGTTCCCCTCTTTGGTGGAAAATTCTCAGGGATTTTTCTAAGTGTGCTATGGGCACAGCTATTTTTCACTGTGCTATGGGCAGTAGATAGTACGTCGGAGTTGGGTTCCTACAAGACTTTAACACCGGTGAGAGAGACAAGACAATCACTCAAATGATTATTTGAGAGAACTCAAAAGATCACACTGTGCTTTGCAGACATTGTGTGAGAAGGCAGACATCATAGGTACTAATATCATTCTGCAAAGATGTCTGAAGTGCCGTAATAGAGCCTGGAGTGCGTGGGTTGACAAGAAGCCAGAGACAGATGTGTAGTGGGAGAAGTCTTAGGAACTGCTGGCAAGCAGATAGTTTTGCTGTTTAACGTGGGTAAGAAGGGGGCAAGGTGCAGGCTGACAGCGGCATGACTAATGAGCAGATGCCAGTTGTATCTACCTGGAAAGTGACCTGTGGATGCTATGTACTTTGCTCACTTTCTAATTTGAATTTTGAAGCGTCACATAAAAGCTTCCTTTCAAGATGTCTAAAACCTCTTTTTCTAAGTTAGAAATATTGCCACTAGGTGGCAGCAGCATACATGATTGTATTTTTTGTTTGTTTGTTTTTAATGGTGGCGGGAAGAAAACTGGGAGAGTATGAGAAAAGATTTAGAATACCTCTCAATAGAAATTAAATAAACTATAAATCTCTTTGTTATTATCATTCAAGTTGATGCTTACATGCACACTGAAGCAAAGAGACTTTGCGCACAGAGGCCCTAGGAGAGGAAGTCATGTTTAGACAGAAGTTGAGTTCGGACAAACCAGACTTGAAATCCTCAGTTCAGTTCAGTAGCTCAGTCATGTCTGACTCTTTGTGACCCCGTGGACTGCAGCACACCGGGATTCCCTGTCCATCACCAACTCCCGGAGCCTACTCAAACTCATGTCCATTGCGTCGGTGATGCCATCCAACCATCTCATCCTCTGTCATCCCCTTCTCCTCCCACCTTCAATCTTTCCCAGCATCAGGGTCTTTTCAAATGAGTCAGTTCTTCGCATCAGGTGGCAAAAGTATTGGCGCTTCAGCTTCAGCATCAGTCCTTCCAATGAATATTCAGGACTGATTTCCTTTAGGATTGACTGGTTTGATCTCCTTGCTGTCCAAGGGACTCTCAAGAGTCTTCTCCAACACCACAGTTCAAACGCATCAGTTCTTTAGTGCTCAGCTTTCTTTATAGTCCAACTCTCACATCCATACATGACTACTGGAAAAACCATAGCTTTGACAAGACGGACCTCTGTTGGTTGAAATTCTAGCTCTGCCTTTAACTGACTGTGTGATCATGGGGAAACTAAATTAGCCTCATAAAGTTGTTACAATGGTTAGAGGAAATATGAGCTTGGTGTAAAGTTAATGTTCAGTGAGAGTTATTACTATAAGCATAGCTTCTGTAGCTCTTGAATTTTCCTTTAAGAATTTATTTCTATAAAGAAACATTAGATCATACAAGTGAAATTGGAAACTTCTTTGAGTTTGTGCATAGGTGAAAAACTTTAGGGTAGAAGCATGACAAAGCTCCAGCAACTTCCCTCTGCTAACTGCAACTTTACTAGGGAATCATTTTGGTAACTTTCCTCTTTCACTAAAGGCTTCCAAAAGGCTACAATCTAAAAAACTATAAGGACTTTATAGGGACTTCCCTGGTGGTCTGGCGTTTAAGAATCTGCCTCCTAATGCAGGGGATGTGGGTTTCATCCTTGTTAAGGGAACTAAGATCCCACATGCTTCAGAGCAACTAAATGTGCTACAACTACTGAGCCTGCATGCCACAACTAAAGAGAAGCCTGCTCGCTGCAACAAAAGTCCCTCATGTTACAACTAAGACCTGACACAGCCAAATACATAAATTAAGAAGGAAATAAATAAATATTAATTAAAAAATAAAAACAAAAACTATGCATAAATGACATATAGAAGGTATTAAGTGTATTATTCTCTAGATTAATAAAACTGTAATGTCATCTTTTCGTGTACAGAATAAAGTTGGTACTGCTTCACGTGACATAAAGGCATTTTTTTTTAAGAAAACATGATATTTCAAACTCAGAAGCAAGGTAAGTGAAGACAAAAAAATTATATGTAGGAAAAAATCATGGTGAATTATGCATATATTTACATTTTCCAGTTATAATACACTTGCTATATTATTGTTTAGTCAATTCAAGAAGCAACAGTTGGAACTGGACATGGAACAACAGACTGGTTCCAAATCAGGAAGGGAATACGTCAAAGCTGTATATTGTCACCCTGTTTGTTTAACTTATATGCAGAGCACATCATGCTAAATGCCTGGCTGGATAAAGCACAAGCTGGAATCAAGATTGCAGGGAGAAATATCAATAACCTCAGGTATGCAGATGACACCACCCTTATGGCAGAAAGCAAAGAAGAATTAAAGAGCCTCTTGATGAAAGTGAAAGAGCAAAGTGAAAAAGTTGACTTAAAACTTAACATTCAGAAAACTAAGATCCTGGCATCTGGTCTCATAACTTCATGGCAAATAGATGGGGAAACAGTGGAAACGGTGACAGACTTTATTTTTTTGGGCTCCTAAATCACATGACTGCAGCCATGAAATTAAAAGATGCTTACTCCTTGGAAGAAAAACTATGACCAACCTAGACAGCATATTAAAAAGCAAAGATATCACTTTGCCTACAAAGGTCCATCTAGTCAAAAACTATGGTTTTTCTAGTAGTCATGTGCAGATGTGAGAATTGGACCATAAAGAAAGCTGAGTGCCAAATAGTTGATGCGTTTGAACTGTGGTGTTGGAGAAGACTCTTGAGAGTCCCTTGGACTGCAAGGAGATCCAACCAGTCCATCCAAAAGGAAATCAGTCCTAAATATTCATTGGAAGGACTGATGCTGAAGCTGAAACTCCAATACTTTTGCCACCTGATGCGAAGAACTGACTCATTTGAAAAGACCCTGATGCTGGGAAAGATTGAAGGCAGGAGGAGAAGGGGACGACAGAGGATGAGATGGCTGGATGGCATCCCTGACTCAGTAGACATAAGTTTGAGTAAGCTCCTGTCGTGCTGCAGTCCATGGGGTTGGAAAGAGTCGGACACAACTGAGTGACTGAACTGAACTGAACTGAAGAGGGAAAATTCCCCCTCCCCCAAAGTGGTCAAGATCAAGATGGTACCCTACAAGCAAAGGATGATGTCATTTCTCCAGGTTTCAGGCCCTCAAGCAGCAGTCAGTACATTGTCCTGGTATATCTGAGAAAGTCATAGACAGATGCTCTGGATGGACTTGAAGCTCAAAGCTAGTCTGGGGAGCCATCTCCCCACTCAAGGCTAAAGTACACGGCACAGACTGGGTGACTCTGAAAGAGAGAGGAATGAAAGTTACAAGCCACCCTGACACAAATCAAAACGGCTTCCCTTTCCTCAGCAGTGATGTTGCTTGTCGCTGTGACTATCTTCATTGCTCTAACCTTTTCTTTTCATTTCCTCCTTATTTCTGTGAAAATTAATACAGGGAAACCTCATTTAAAATGGAATTCAGATACTACAAGGGGAAGCTCTCACACAGCATTATCAAGGTCAGTAACAGGAAGGACAGTCCATTATAGACCCCAACAGGAAGGATCATCATCAGGAAATAATCGTCAATTACAGGCACTGGCATCTCCTACAGGAAACCAACTCCTTCAGCTACTAGGCCTATGACAAACCATAATCACCCCAAATTCTTGTTTTCCTCCTTTGATTCAAAAACAACCCCTCCCAACTTCCTCCTTTTTACTCTGTAAAATAATGTTCCTCTCCTTTGTTTGCTGGATTTTCTTTGGCTTTTGCTATAGCCGGCTATGGTAAAGAATCCGCCTACCAATGCAGGAGACCCAGGTTTGATCCCTGGGTCAGGAAGATACCCTGGAGAAGGGAATGGCAACTCACTCTGTCATATGTAGCATATGACCTACATATAGTATATGCTAAAGTTTATTTGATGTGCTTCCACTTATTTCCTTGGTTTCCCTGGTGGCTCAGATGGCAAAGAATCTTCCTGCAATGCAGGAGACCCTGGTTACAATCCCTGGGTCAGGAAGATTCTCTGGATAAGGGCATGGCAACCCACTCCAGTATTCTTAACTGGAGAATTTATTGGACAGAGAAGCCTGGTGAGCTAGTCCATGGGGCCACAAAGAGTCAGACACAACTGAGTGACTAACACTTTCTATTTATTTCAAGAAGTATTAATTGAGTCTGTATTATGTGCTAGATATCATGGAAGGTACTAAGGATAAGACACCAGATAGTCAAGGAAGAAGGAACTGTTGTTAACACAAGTTTGTGTGCCTCATGCACAGTGAGGCCAAACAAACTGAAAGTTCAGAGTTTGGAGCAGAGAAACATTTATTGCAGGAAACATGCAATAAACATGCAAGAAGAGGGTGGCTCAGACCCAAAAGAGCCCCTAGCTCCCTGAGGGTTTAGGCAAATCCAGGTGAGGGAGATGGGGTCCCAGTGTATGTGATCAGCTTGTGCACAAGGCTGACAATGAGGTAGCAGGGTGGTATCACAAAGGTTAACATTATCAGTCCTTAGGCTCCAGGAGGCCTGGGGCTACAGGCTTATGGTCATCAAGTAGTTAACATCTTCCTTTTGTTGGAGAGTTGTTGTTGTTGTTGTTTTTAATGGGCTTCCCTTGTGGTTCAGCTGGTGAAGAATCACCTGCAGTGCAGGACACCTGGGTTTGATCCCTGGATTGGAAAGATCCCCTGAAGAAGGGAAACGCTACCCACTCCAGTATTCTGGCCTGGAGAATTCCATGGACTATACAGTCCATGGGATCACAAAGAGTTGGACAGGACTGAGCGACTTTCACTTTCATGGGGTTTTTTTACACCTGCAAAACAACTCAGGAAATGTGCATCAGATACTATTATCTAGGTACTTCAGAGAGGAGCTAAAGTAGAGGATATAGAGGAAAGCCTGTCCCAGGAAGGCCCCACAGGGTTCTGATCGGTTACAGTTCCCTGTTTTCTTTGATAATCTTCAATCTTGAGGACTAGAGAAGGAAACGGCAACCCACTCCAGTGTTTTTGCCTGGAGAATCCCAGGGATGGGGGAGCCTGGTGGGCTGCTGTCTATGGGGTCGCACAGAGTTGGACACGACTGAAGTGACTTAGCAGCAGCAGCAGCAATTTTGAGGAGAACAAGTTTTGAACAAGAAAAGGAATAATGGTTCAGATGAGGTTAATCACAAACTTGACAGAAGAACCCACAGGGTTCTGATTGGTTACACTATAAGGTAAGAGATCTTAACACCATGTCTCCTACCATCTCAACTAGAGCAAAGAAATAAATATTGCCAGTCTGGGGAATTCATGAAGGATATTTGGCATTGTTGGGCTACCCCAGACAGACAGACAGAGATTTGCTCTGTCGTGTCCGACTCTTTGAGACCCCACAGACTGTAGTCCACCAGGTTCCTCTGTCCATGGAATTCCCCAGGCAAGAATACTGGAGTGGGTTGCTATTCCCTTCTCCAGGGGATCTTCCCAACCTGGGGATTGAACCTGGGTTGCAGGCAGATTCTTTATCATCTGAGCCACCAGGGAAGCCCCAAGGATATTAGATATTTGTTAATTAGCATAGAGCTGGAGCCTTTCAAGGCACTGTAGGAGAGAAAAGATGAATGAAAGAGTCCTAAGAAGCTTTTGGTCTAACAGAGAAACAAACATGTACACACCCACCTGAAAACTGCAATGATGGACTATGCACAATATCATCAGAAAATGATGATAAAACAATGGTAAATTCTGCTTGGGCGAAGGACTTAAAGGTAGGTAACATTTGAAAAGGGCAGTGAATGATAAGTAGAAGTTTGTCAGAGGAGAATGGGAAGGGCCCTGTGTTACAAGAGAAGGGAACTCCATGAGCAAAGGCATGGAAGTGTGAGAGCATAAAGGAGTGTTTGAGTGAACTCTGAGTAGTCAAGTAGCTGTAAAACCACATCCTAAAGAGATGAAAAGAGAAGGGTGGTGGTGGTGGTGAGTGAAGATAAATGTTTGTGAAGACTTATGTCATTTAATTTCCATGTTTCTGTATTATGATGCCCTTCCTGAAGGGGTCTGGAAGTTAATGAGAGGACATGGAGTGTGACTGGTGAGTGGCTTCCAGCAGACCTTGAAATAACTAAGGGCTTGTTCATCTGCCAACACCAAAAGGCTGGTCTAGCTATATTGACTGCCTTAAAGTCTCTATGGGAGGAGTTTTATGATATCAGACCACCAGGAGCCAATGCTGGGGATGGAGATGGATTGCTAAGGACAGGGTTGCATGGGCTGGTGCTGCTTCCTCTGATATTTCTTGGAGCTTGGGCCAGACAAAGTCCATGTGAGAGAAAGAAGAAAGGGGAATACGTGACAGCATCTGAGTGTCACTCAGGATCATGCCTTCTCCAAGTTTACCTCCATGGTAACCAAGGCTGGAAATTGTATGGTATTCATTGACCCACTGATCACATATGTCTGTTTGTATGTTTGATGGTATTGACTTTGAATTTGAATACCTGGGGCTCTAGGGCAGGGGAAAATATTCCAGACACTTTGGTGTCAAGCCTTAGCTCACTTATATCCACACACATGTACACATACACACACCTGGTAAACACATACATTTCAGTCCACACAGGATATTTTCTTTCCATTAAAATATTGCTATATTTTTATATAAACATAATTTTATTTTACACAAAATTTTATATATTTGTATTTTATGTTTACTTATATTTTTATTTATACAATTGTATATATAATTAAATATAAATTTTCATATACTTAAATTAAAATCTGGATCACATATGAGTCATGTATTTTCCCTAAAATTATCACTACCATAATCACCAATACTATCCTATCTTTTCCAACAAGAAATATTAGCAGCTTTTGAGGCTGAGTCCCAAGCCACAGGCCATCCCTGTCTACTGATCTTGGGAGCTGTGTCTGCAGGCAAAGGAACTGTTGTTTGGGGTTATAAAATGGCCAGAACTGGAATGTGAGTCAGGCAGCAATACCCAAAGGCCTGAATAGCACATCTCATTCCAATGCGAAACTTAAACTTGAGAGACCCATGGAGCTGCAGTCAAACTAATTAACAAAGACTTAACATAAACTCAACATAGTACATCTTCGTGGTGTTTTAGGAGTTCCCCTCCACTTTCTCTACCTCAAGGCTCTTGCCTGGAAGCTACTCCTGTATGCTAAACACTCTTGCCTTCTGCTTAGGACCTAAGAGTATTCCACGTAGTCTAAGTGGCTTGAAGTTCTCCAGTGGGCTTGCATAAATGCACTTGACCCACCTACTATACCAATCCAGGGAGAGGAAGGCTTGTCACCCCCACTGAAGGCATGCCACTAGTGAGCAGAAAAGGAAAGTTAGAGACAGTTCTATATCAATGTATCTGTATCCAGGTTTCTGTGGATCATCAGTGAAAAACAAAAGAAAAAACCCTCAGTGCCAGATAATTCCTTGGGTCCCTGAGAAATGTCTCAGTTGCAGCATAGCCATGGCCATGGCCTCAGTCTTCCCATCATGGCAATGACAGCTTCAGCTGCTGTTTGCCCCTCCTATGCCACTTCCCTCCTAGGCTCCTGGGCTTCATCATATGCTGACCTATAATATGCATGGAGGTTGGCACACCAGCACAGGACACAACAGCCACGTGCACCAGGGTCCCACTGATCATGGAGAGTTTGTATACTTCAATACTGTGAGGTAGAAAACATTGGTTAGGACTGGGAAGCAGAAATGGGGAGGAAGGTGGGGAGGAACTGGCTGTGAGCCTTAAGTTGAATATTTCCCCAGGAACTTGCCATAAGAATATCAGTGAGATGATGGGGTTCCTGATGAGAAGCTCATCATGGGGTTCCCCACATATGGACAGACCAAGCACCTCACTTCTTCAGATGTGTCTGTGGCAGCACCCACCTTAGAACAGGATCTATTTGGACCTACAACCAGGAGGCTGACTTCAGGTCTACCATGAGGTAACTCCCCTTGGGAGAGGCTGCAGTGGAAATTCTGGTCAACTGGGGAGTGGGGCTAGGTAATCTTTGGGTTCCTTTCAGTTATAAGATAACTCTTGTTGCATCATTGCCCGTGTTTCCCTCTATCTCACCAAGTGGAGAGAGAAACATTCCCCAGGAAGAGATAAATCATCTTAGGAATTGAAAGAGGTCTTGCTCTGACATGTATAACATGACCTTAGTTTGACTTATATGAGAGGTAAGCTCCTTTTAATAGTAAGAGTTTAAATCCAAGTAAAAATGCAAAGTTTTAGCATCGCTCCTTTTTTTATTTTTAGAATAAAACAGCTTTCAGGGAAATAGCAACTCTTTTAAAGCTCAATGTAATACTCAAGGTACTTCTGTTTAATAACTATGTCTACGATAACTCATTGGGCACTTGTATTTGTCAGGCAGTGTGCTGGACACTAGCAATATAATTAAGTAAGACATAGTTTCTGCTCTCATGGAGCTCAAAGCCCAAGTGTAGGAAGCGAACTCCCTGGTGGCTCGGTGGTAAAGAGTTCACCTGCCAAGGCAGGAGACTTGGGTTTGATCCCTGGGTTAGGAAGATCCCTTGCAGAAGGGAATGGCAACCCACTCTAGTATTCTTGCCTGGGATATTCCACGGGCAGAGGAACCTGGTGGACTATAGTCCATGGAGTCACAAAAGAGCTGAACATGATTTAGTGGCTAAACAACAACAGGAAGCAAAAACGCAAAGGACATGGATCACATGCCTTCATAGATCACAGCCTTGTCATAGCAAAGGGGCTTGCATGACTCAATAAAGCTATGAGCTGTGCTGTGCAGGGCCACCCAAGAAGGATGGGTCATTGTGGAGAGTTCTGAGAAAATGCAGTTCACTGGAGGAGGGAATGGCAAACCACTTGAGTTGGGAGAACATGGAAGAGTGGGGGGCAATTACTAACAGCTCCAGAAAGAATAAAGCAGCTGGGCCAAAGCAGAAATAAAGCTCAGTTGTGAATGTGTCTTGTGGTGAAAGTAAAGCTCGATGCTATAAAGAACAATATTACATAGGAACCTGGAATGTTATGTCCATGAATCAAGGTAATTTAGATGTGGTCAAGCAGGAGATGGCAAGAGTGAACATTGACATTTTAGGAATCAGTGAACTAAAATGAACAGGAATGGGCAAATTTAATTCAGTTGAATTATTTTGAAGTATATCTACTACTGAGAGCAAGAATCACTTAGAAGAAGTGAAGCCCTCATAGTCAACAGAAGAGTCTGAAAGGCAGTACTTGGGTGCAGTCTCAAAAAGGACATAATGCTCTTGGTCCATTTCCAAGGTAAACCATTCAAGATCACAGTAATCCAAATCTATGCCCCAACCACTGATGCCAAAGAAGCTGAAGCTGAATGGTTCTATGAAGATGAAGACCTACAAGACCTTCTAGAACTAACACCAAAGAAAAAATGTCCTTATCATCACAGGGGTCTGGAATGCAAAAGTAGGAAGTCAAGAGATACCTGGAGTAACAGGCAAATTTGGTCTTGGAGTACAAATTGAAGCAGGGCAAAGGCTAACAGAGTTTGCCAAGAGGACACACTGATTATAGCAAACACATACTTCCAAGAACACAAGAAACAACTCTACACATGGACGTCACCAGATAGTCAATACCAGAATCAGATTGATTATATTCTTTGCAGTCAAAGATGAGAAGGTCTATACAGTGGGCCAAAAAAAGACCTGGAGCTGACTATGGCTCATATCATCAGCTCTTTGTTGCAAAATTCAGGCTTAAATTGAAGAAAGTAGAGAAAACCAAGAGACCATTCACATATGACCTAAATCAAATCCCCTATGATTATACAGTGGAGGTAACATAGATTCAAGGGATTAGATCTTGTAGACAGAGTCTCTGAAGAACTATGGACAGAGGTTTGTGACATTATACTGGAGTCAGTGACTAAAATCATCCCAAAGAAAAGATATGCAAGAAGGCAAAGTGGTTGTCTGAGGAGGCTTTTAACATAGCTGAGGAAAGAAGAGAAGCAAAAGGCAAGGGATTAAGTGAAAGATATATCCAACTGATTGCAGAGTTCCAGAGAAAAGCAAGGAGAGATAAGAAGGCCTTAAATGAACAATGCAATGAAATAGAACATAGCAATAGAATGGGGAAAACTAGAGATCTGTTCAAGAAAATTGGAGCTATCATGGGAATATTTCATGCAAGAACAGGCACAATACAGGACAGAAATACTAAGGACTTAACAGAAACAGAAGAGATTAAAAAGAGGTAGCAAGAATACACAGAAGAACCATACAAAAAAGGTCTTCATGACCCAGATAAGCATGATGGTGTGGTCACTCATCTAGAGCCAGACATCCTGGAGTGTGAAGTCAAGTAGGCCTTAGGAAGCATTACTACAAACAAGGCTAGAGGAAGTGATGGAATTTTAGCTGAGCTATTAAATCCTAAAAGATGATGATGTTAAAGTGTTTCATTCACTATGTTAGCAAATTTAGAAAACTCAGCAGTGGCCACAGGATTGGAAAAGGTCAGTTTTCATTGCAATCCCAAAGAAAGGCAATGCCAAGGAATAGTCAAACTACCACACAATTGCACTCATCTCACAGGCTAGCAGGATAATGCGCAAAATCCTTCAAGCTAGGATTCTGAAGTATGTGAACCAAGAACTTCCAGATGTACAAAATGGGATTAGAAAAGGCAGAGGAACCAGAGAGCAAATTGCCAACATCTGTTGGATCATAGAGAAAGCAAGAAATTCCAGAACATCTACTTCTGCTTCCTTAACTGCACTAAAGCTTTTGACTTTGTGGATCACAACAAACTGTGGAAAATTCTTCAAGAGATGGGAATACCAGACCACCTTACCTGCCTCCTGAGAAACCTGTGTGGAGGTCAAGAAGCAACAGTTAGAACAAGACATGGAACAATGGACTGGTTCAAAATTGGGAAAGGAGTACGTCAAGGCTGTATATTGTCACCTGCTCATTTAATTTGTATGTAGAGTACATAATGCAAAATTCCAGGCTGAATGAATCCCAAGCTGGAATCAAGATTGCCAGGAGAAATATCAACAACCTCAGATATGCAAATGATACCACTCTAATGGCAAAAAGTGAAGAGGAATTAAAGAGCCTCTTGATGAAGATGAATGAGGAGAGTGAAAAAGCTGGCTTAAAACTCAGCATTCAAAACACTAAGATCATGGCATCTGGTCCCATCACTTCATGGCAAATAGATGAGGAAAAAGTGGAAGCAGTGACAGATTTTATTTTCTTCGGCTCCAAAATCACTGCAGACAGTCGCTGCAGCCAAGAAAATAAAAGACACTTGCTTCTTGGAAGGAAAGCTATGACAAACCTGTGCTTAGTCACTTAGTCATGTCCGACTCTTTGTGACCCCACAGACTGCAGCCTGCCAGGCTCCTCTGACCATGGAGATTCTCCAGGCAAGAATACTGGAGTGGGTTGCCATGCCCTCCTCCAGGGAATCTTCCCGACCCAGGGATTGAACCCAGGTCTCCTGCATTGCAGGCAGATTCTTTACCATCTGAGCCACAAGGGAAGCCCATGACAAACCTAGTCAGCACATTAAAAAGCAAAGACATGACTTTTCAAATAATGTCCATATAGTCAAAGCTATAGTTTTTCCAGTAGTCATGTATGAATGTGAGTTGGACCATGAAGAAGGCTGAGCCCCGAAGAATTGATGCTTTTGAACTGCAGTGCTGGAGAAGACGCTGGAAAGTTCCTTGGACTAGAGATCCAACCAGTCAATTCTAAAGGAAATAAACCCTGAATATTCCTTGGAAGGACTGATGTTGAAGCTCTAATACTTTGACCACCTGATGTGAAGAGCCAATTTATTGGAAAAGACCCTGATGCATGGAAAGATTGAGGGAAGGAGGAGAAGAGGGAAACAAAGGATGAGATGTTTGGATAACACCACTGACTTGATGGACATGAATCTGAGCAAACCCTAGAAGTAAGTGAAGGACAGGGAAACCTGGCATGCTGCAGTCCATGGGGTCACAAAAAGTTGGACAAGATTTAGTGACTGAGCAATAATAATAGCAATGAAGAGTTGAAAAGAGACAGGCAAACAAAAGTTAGAATGATTTTCTAAAGAAGGGGTAACTGGATTAGCAAAGGACTGAAGGCAAGAAAGTTTGAAAGTGAAAGTGAAAGTCACTCAGTCGTGTCTGACTCTTTGGGACCCCATGGACTGTAGCCCACCAGGCTCCAGGCAAGAATACTATAGTGGGTTGCCATTCCCTTCTCCAGAGGATCTTCCTGACCCAGGAGTTGAACCCAGGTCTCCTGCATTGCAGAAAGATTCTTCACTATCTGAGAAGAGTTTCAGTTCAAATGATACACTAGAGCTTTAAAAGGGAGAGTGAAGTCACAGTAAGCTTCTAAACCCTCCACCAGGAGTTCCTGGGCTTTTTCTTCTGAATAAATATGACTTAGATTCAAGGAATATTATTGTCCTGTATCTCTTTGGTCAAGGTTACACCTTACCAGGACCTATCCCTGTATTTCAGGGGCTATTTCCAGAAATAAGGGAATTGCTATAAGCTGGAAAGTAGCCCCAAGCAATGCAGGAGACCCTGGTTTGATTCCTGGGTTGGGAAGATCCACTGGAGAAGGGATAGGCTACCCATCCCAGTATTCTGGCCTGGAGAATTCCATGGACTGTATAGTTCATGGGGTCGCAAAGAGTTGGACATAACCAAAGAATTGATGCAACTGTGGTGTTGAAGAAGACTCTTGAAAGTCCCTTGAACTGCAAGGAGATCCAGCCAGTCCATCCTAAAGGATCAGTCCTGGGTGTTCATTGGAAGGACTGATATTGAAGCTGAAACTCCAATTCTTTGGCCACCTGATGTGAAGAGCTGACTCATTTGAAAAGACCCTGATGCTGGAAAAGTTTGAGGGCAGGAGAAGGGGACAACAGAGGATGAGATGGTTGGATGGCATCACCGACTCAATGGACATGAGTTTGGGTAAACTGTGAGAGTTGGTGACAGACAGGGAGGCCTGGTGTGCTGTGGTCATGGGGTCACAAAGGATCAGACACGACTGAGCAACTGAACTGAGTAACTGAGCGACTTTCACTTTCACTTGGAAGAAGAAGTGATAGAAACAGGATATCCCAGACTGCTGATCATAGCAGCTGATTCTTCTGGCAAGGGACCATTGACACAGGATATGAACTTGCAGAGACTGGGAAGTGAATGTGATGAGCCTCCCAGGGCCCTAAATCCTAGAGCAGAGATTCCTAAACTTTTTGATAACGAACACCCCAAGTAGTTATGTAATGTTAAAAAAGTTGGTACCTTCAATTGCCAAAGAAATTTGGGTAATGAGTGGCTCTGGAATAAAGTGCTGACTCCTTTAAACTGCCACTATGATGGATCTTGGGGAAAAGAGGAACAAGGTTCAAGACCTTGCCAAATCCATATATGTAATAGAAATCCTCATTAGCAGTTCCTTTTGGAAAAGGTTGTGAAATATGGACAACTATTATTGACAAATCTACTCAGTTATGATTCCCATGATTCTGGAGATGTGTGTTTCTGAAACACATACTCTTCTAACAACATTTGCTTGACTTCTTTTGGGGATTGCCTTTAATCTTTTAAGGGAGTAAAGGAGACTTTCTGTCTAGGCCCATGGGAGTTACAGAAGATAACAGAGAGGCACTCAGGGAGCCACATTAGTGGGCCCATATGGATATCTACCTGACATAATGAGTTTTCACTGCTATCATTTCTTGCTCTTAAATTGTCTACAAGAAAAAGCTCCCAGGATCTTGATGGCTCAAATCTCTTGTTCTAGGCTCCTTGATTTCATAAGAGTGATAACGTATGACTTCCATGGTAGCTGGGACACATGTACAGGACCCAATGGTTTCTTGTATGTAGGAACCAAGGGTTGAGGTCACATGGGTTATTTCAACTGTGTAAGAAAGAGAAGACTCAAATATGCAGAAGGAAGATGGAGAAGGGATTTGGAGCCTTGGTTGTTGGAAAACAGGCTTTCTCTTTTTGGGACAATTAGCTAGACTTTGTTAATCATGTGGGACAAATAACGGTGAAGAAGAACGTCTGTGATGTTTCTGCAGGAATATGCTGTGAAGTCCTGGAGAGACACAGCATCCTTTTGGAGAAACGTATCATGGAGTTCACCGCCTACGGGAGGACCTTCTGGCTCAGCATTTCTGACACCTCAGTCTGTGCCCCAGTTTTTGGAGCAAGGGCTGGCTTCTGGGCTTACTACGAGGTAACTACTATTTCTGCTGCTGCTGCTAAGTTACTTCAGTCATGTTCGACTCTGTGAGACTCCATAGATTGCAGCCCAGCAGGCTCCCTTGTCCCTGGGATTCTCCAGGCAAGAACACTGGAGTGGGTTGCCATTTCCTTCTCCAATGCATGAAAGTGAAAAGTGAAAGTGAAGTCACTCAGTCGTGTCCGACTCTCAGCAACCCCATGGACTGCAACCTACCAGGCTTCTCTGTCCATGAGATTTTCCAGGCAAGAGTACTGGAGTGGGTTGCCATTGCCTTCTCCAACCATCATTTCTAATTCAGGCTAAAATGCCCTGGGGAAAATTCTTCAACCCTCCAAGTCATCTTGCTATTCTTATATTCTTGAGATTTTATACCCTGCCTTTCACAGACCTGTGGAAAGGCAGGCTGATGGCTGTGGAATAATTTTCAGTTAAAAAAATCAATCATTGTATGGCAAAACCAACACAATAAAGAAAATTTAAAAATAATCAATCTGAATTGCTTTTTGGGGTTTTGAAGTGTATAGTACCATCTTTCCCACAGACCAAAGCTATACTGAGTTTTATTACATCCATGTAAATAGGTGGAAAAGGGTTTCAACAGACTAGCCTGGGGAGGGCAAATATTATGATCTCTCTACCAGCCTGAATTGAATGAATTTACTCAAAATTTATGCTGAAAATACATAGAATGATTAGCAGTGTTTGTTACTCAAGTGTTTGTGGAAGGATGATCTCAGCGTGTATGGTCATGCTCACCATTTCTTAATCTCTCCTGTGAGCAGAATTAAAATCTCACTTCTTGCTGCCTGTTTTCATAGAGATGTGTATTCATTTTATGGAACAAAATCACCTTTGAGGTAAATATGTGAAATTAATGTAGATATTTCACAATGTCCCCTTTTTCATCCCCTTCCCATTTCTTACTATTTTGCTCCCATTTAAAGTCCTTTCTCCTCCAACACATGACATCATCTGTGACATATTCAGTGTTGCCTTCTTTATTCCTCCATAGATATGTACATTCCTAAGTAAAGCCACAACTGAAGACCAAAAAGTCCTATGTGTTTATAAAAACACTGAGTAGTTTGCTTATGCAATATTAAGAGCTATGAATATATTATGAACAATGTAAAAAATATAAAACAATTCTAGCTTTGAATCCTAAGCTTATCAGGAGCCCATTTCACCAAGATCTATGGCTTGAAAGTTTTAAATATTCACAGAGTGGGATGTACATCAAGCAGTGTCTAGATAAGTACTTTGAATGTAGCGTCTATGAGGTATGACCTTGGCACACCTAGAGTAACTTGTGAGACTTCAGGGCATCATTAAAATGGGGACAGGAGGGTCGCCAATCCACTAACCTCCCCTGGGAGTCCTTCTCATACTTCAGTCCAGCCTCAAGAAATCAGTAGATGAGTTTAATTCCTGTTGTGACCCCAGCGCTTGCCACTCTGCCTGATTTGCATGGTAGGAACTCAAAGTGATGATGACTGACAGACTAAATAGATGATGTAATGGGAAAGGGGGGATTTTTGACTCGGTTTTACATGACTCTAGGACAGGCTATCAAACTGGGACATTCCCACTCCATACCAGGGAACTCAGACACTTGGAAGAGCTCCTTTTCAGGTATTGTATTCTTCAACTGTTTGGTGGTTCTTTATATTTTCTCTTTGTTAAAAAACTTGTTACTTCTCACTCTGTGCATCCATTCTTTTCCCAAGTTCTTGGATCTTTTTTATAATCATTGCTTTGAACTCTTTCTCAGATAGACTGGCTCTTTCTACTTCATTTAGTTGTTCTTCTGGGGTTTTATTTTATTTCAAGTGAAGCATATTTCTCTGCTGTCTCCATTTGTCTAAACTATTTGTATTTTTAGGTAGGTGGAATGTTAGTTGTTAGTTATATTTCTCAGCCTTGGAGAAGTGGCTCTCTGTAGGGTATGTCCTATGCAACCTAAGAGTACACTCCCCATTCATCTCCCAAGAACTAAGGACTAATGGTCTCAGGGTAAGTTCTGACCTGTTTGCAGACTCAGTTCCTCAGGCTGCAGGATTATGGTTTTCTACTTGATGACGCTTGCCTCTTGTGTGTAAGGCTAGATTAGAGGTCTGTGCAGGCTTCCTGGTGGGAGGGGCCAGTGCCTGCCCCTTCAGAGTGAAGCTGGAGGTCTTGGTCCTCCAGCAGGCAGAGCCATGTCAAGGGGCATGTTTAAAGGTGGCTGTGGGCTCAGGAAGTCTTTTGACAGGCTGTCTGCTGATGGATGGGGCTGCATCCCCACCCAGTTTGTTCTTTGGCCTGAGGCATCCCAGCACTTGCCTAAAGTCTGTTGGATGGGGCCACGTCTTGCTGCTAATGACCCAAGCAAGATCTACCTCCAGAGTTCATGCAGATGAACACCCCCCTCCCCCAATATTTTTACCATCAGTAGCTTTGTCCCCAGGATGAGCCACCACTCTCCTCGCCTTCCCAGGAGACCTTCAAAGCCCCAACAGATACGTCTTGCTCAAGGTTCTGTGAAGTTACTGCTTTTGCCCCGAGTCTTGGTGTGCATGAGATTTTGTGTGTAGTTTTTAAGAGTGGAGTCTCTATTTCTCCCAGCCCTGTGGAGATCCTGCCATTAAGCCCCACTGGCCTTCAAAGTCAAAGGCTCTGGAGGCTGTTCTTCTCAGTGCCAAATCTGAGGCTGACATGGAGCTCAGAACTTTCACACCTGTGGATGAACTTCTTTCGTATTACTCTTTGGTTTGTGAGATCTGATCATATCACAAGTGCACCCCTCCTGGTGTCTCATTGTGGTTACTTCTTTATGTCTTTGGATGCAGGATATTTTTTGGCAGATTCCAGTCTTTTTTTAATCAATGGTTGTTCAGCAGTGTGTTGTCATTTTGGTGTAGCTTCTGAGAAGAGGTGAGCTCACAAAGTTTTTTCTACTCTGCCACCTTGTCTAGGAACTGGAAGAGCCCTTAAAACATTTACTCTGCCTTAAGTATCCTCTACATCTGGCAAGCCCAAATACAAAGTCAATCAAGCTCTCCAAATCCTTGATATGTATAGACCAACAATCTCCTATTGCCAGGGCCAGCAGTAGAAAACATAAAACTCATTCCTGGGACTTATAGCTAGAGGGCGGGGATGCACAAGTGTAATATTTCAGTAAAGTGAAGTCACTCTACTGAGCACTCAGTTAGGAACCCCTCTGACACTTCTACATTTTTACACAACAAACCAGCACGTGAAGAGAGCACCCTCTGTACAATGAGTCTTTATGCAGTCATATAGTAATTATAAGCCCTTTGCCCCTCGCTGCGCCCCATGCTGGCAGACAGGAGGGTCAGACCAATGCAGAAGGACAAGAGCAGCTCTGTCCTCAGTCCTGGAGAGTCTGTGGTCAGGAGGAGCATGTGAAGGTAGTCACAGCTTTTCAGCTGTAGTACAAGGTTAGGTAGGCCAATCGGTTCCGATGCTTTCTAAAGTCTTTGTCTGTGGACAGCTGCAATGAAAAATACTGTCAAGGTCAATATTCACTGAGAACTCCCTGCCTCTGGTCTTCCTGGCTGTGTGAAATAGACCTGTATGTTAGAGCTGTTTTAGCCTACCTGAGCCCCAACCACATGGTAACCTAACCTAGTGAATCTCTCAGCATTGCTATGTACATCTACTCTTTATCATCTTTTTCTGGAATATATCATGCTAGGAATTATTTTCTACTTGGCAAATCATCAAGTACATCAAATCATCAGCTGGTAAATTTCTTGAAAATAAAGATTAGGGGTTAAATTCTTGAATGTTACCTGTAGGCCCTAGCACAATGATGTCAGTAAATTTGGCATTTAATAAACACTTGCAGAATTAATCCAAAGTTTCACCAGGGGGATAAAGGACACCTCTGGAATTATTATAAGTGACACGGGCTGAACATTTATTATGCTACAGGTCTGGTGCTATAATATCTCAATCTTTACAACTTTATATCCATTTTGAAGATAAGCAAACTGAGGCTTAGAAAAGTTAGAGGATACATAGCAAACAAATACAGAACTAGTGTTTGAACTCAGGCAGTCTGTTCCTAAAATCCACGTTCTTGCCAGAATGATCCACTGCACCTGGATGATCTAACACTAAGTGATGTGATGGGGAGAGCACTGGCTTAGAAGTCACATGATCTAGATTCTAGCTGAGCAACTTCAACAAACCATTGAATCCATTGAAGCTTCAGTTTGGACTTCCCTGTTAGCTCAGCTGGTGAAGAATCTGCCTGCAATGCGGGAGACCTGGGTTTGATTCTTGGGTTGCAAAGATCCCTTGGAGGAAGGCATGGCAACCCACTCCAGTATTCTAGTCTGGAGAATTCCCACGGACAGAGGAGCCTGGCAGGCTGCAGTCCATGGGGTTGCCAAGAGTCAGATGTGAAGGTTGTGTCTGACTCTTTGTGACCCCATGGTCTGTAGCCTGGCAGGTTCCTCTGTCCATGGGATTCTTCAGGCGAGAATACTGCAGTGGGTTGCCATTCCCTTCTCCAAAAAAGTCAGATGCAATTGAGTGACTAAGCACAGCACAGCACAGCACAAGCCTCAATTTCCTCCTCAATCATAGAGGATAATTGTCTCAGACTGCCACAAAGATTATTTGAGGACTAAATAAGAAACTATGACTTTATGTTCAGTCACATACACCTTTAGAAATTTGGTGAAATTGTGTAACTCTCCAAAATTTCCCATATGTATATAATACCCAAAATTGTGTATGTAATTTCAGGGAATCAAAGATTTCTTGAAGCTTATTCACAGACCCCTGGTTAAGAATCACTGATACATGTGGAAGTATTAGGTAAAGGCTCCACAGAAGTCCAGTCATATTACCTCAGTTTTCAGGGTTCTTTTCTGTAGACATGGAACCTGAGTCCAGTCTGGAGATCCAAATTTCATTGGCCAGCTGACTTTCTGGGGTGCCTTTTTCTCTGGGTTATATGTGCCAGGGCTAGAAATAAAAACATAAAACATTATGGTGAAGAGTCAGTGACCCACCACGATTCTAGTCTGGAGAATTCCCATGGACAGAAGAGCCTAGCTATAGTCCATGGGGTTGCAAAGAGTTGGATGTGAAAGTGTTAGTCACTTCAGTCATGTCTGACTCTTTGTGACCCCATGGACTGTAGCTAGGCTCTGTCCCTCTGTCCATGGGATTCTCCAGGCAATGATATTGGAGTGGGTTGTAGTGACCAGAAACTTCATCAGTACTACCTGTGTACCTGAACTAGTCCTAACTCTTTTGGAAAAGGCAACAGACTGATTAGATCTTAATGTCAGGCAAGCATAGGGTTCCTTTGCCTGCTAATGTGTTTCTAAATAGGTGTTAGTGTTCAAGATTTTTAGTCCTGACATGCAGTGAGGGTAAAAATCAACTCTAGTTTAAGCTATTTCTGCAACCTCACTCTTCTTAACCGAGAGACCAAGAGATCCCAGAAGTGGTGGATGATAACAGAGATTTGCCACAGCGATGCTAATTAGTATCCATGATGTGAAATTTCTCAACAATAGGGTTTTTCATATTGCCTTTGTGCATATCATTTTGTCTTTTGGTGTAGACGCTTTACTGTGGAAATAAGATGTAGAGTGGACATGGGAAACCAGCTTCATCATCTCCACTTCTTTACTACAACCTTGTTATAGTTCCTCTCTGATCCTTGGAATTCTCACCAGCAAAAGAAAGGCCTTGACCAGGCCCTATAATTTTCAATGGCTTCCTAAAGCACTGAGACTGCCTCCCTTGGTCGGTGAGGTTTATGGACTCTAGCCCTTCTTCCTCCTCTGTTCTCATTTCCTCCTTGCCCACTACACTGTAGCCACACTAGCCTTCTTTCTTTTTTCCGCACACCAAATTCCTTTTCAACTACAGCCTTTGTATTTGCAGTTCTGCCTGGAAAGCTGTTGGCCTAGATCTTCACAGGCTCAGTTCAGTCTTGTCATTGTGCTTTCAGATGAAGTGTCATTTCCCAGAAAGACCAATCCTTGCCAAAGTAGATTTCAGCCATCACTCCATATCATATCATCTTTGTAAAAAATATTACTCTATTTATTTATTTTAGGCTGTACTGGTTCTTTATTGGTTCACAAGCTTTCTCTCTAGGTGCAATGAGCAGAGGCTACTCTCCAGCTGCAGTATGTCGGCTTCTCATTGCGGCAGAGCCTCTTGCTGTGAAGCATGGACTCTAGGGAGTGCCAGCCTCACTAGTTTTGACTCCCAGGCTCTAGAGCACAGGTTCAGTAGTTGTGGTGCATGGGCTTAGTTGCTCCAAGGCATGTCAGATCTTTCCAGATCAGGGATCCAACCCATTTCTCCTGCATTGCCGGGCAGATTCTTTACCACTGGGCCACCAGGGAAGCCCCTCTATTATACCATCTTGTTTGGTGTTACTCAGCACTCCACCAGGTCACCATACTTCCTAGTGTGCCTGTGGCAACCCCAGTTCATGGCTACTGTCTTGGTATAATTATTAATAAGACCCCCTTTAAAGTCTCAGAAGTGTCACATGCTGACTAATAAATTATATGGTTACTCTATCACCACTGATTATTTTCTTGTATATTTGCTTCTCATCTGTCTGGACTCTAGAATGCAAGCTCCAAGAAATGATGATGGGTGTAATGCAAAATCTTTGGAACCTACACAACTGCTTGGCCTTTTATAAATATTTATTGAATGAATCACTACACTCTACAATTTTATAATTCTAGAGACCTGGAAGGCAAGAGGTTGAATCTTTAAAGACAGATGGTTTCTTATTTAGAGGGCATGGCTGGGATGTAACCTTTTTACTTCCTTTCCTATTGCTCTTTGATGAAATGCACCAGAAGAAGGGGCACATACCCAGGATAACAAGGGTCCTTTGAGTATGTCCGAAAGCGAGGCAACAAGGTATTAAATGGAGCAAAATTTGGTTTGTGTGTTTGCTCCTGAAGATTGACTGTCTGGTACATGCCTGGGTAAGGTGTCACATCCTGTTTCCAAGAAAAGATCAATATGTCAGAGAGTGATGTATATATATGTAAAGACTTCTAAGTAGAAAAAACAAAGTCATCCTCCCCCTCTTTACGTATCAGCTATGGTTTAACTATAGAATTAGGCCCACATTAGGTAGAAAACCAAGATAAGAGTATGGTTCAGCTGCCTAAAGGTACCTAGTGTTTTGGCTATAGAAATAAACCTATGGGGGCAGAGAGCCAAGTAACCTACCATAGCTACTATCCCCACCATCCCACCATCCCACTCAGATTTTCTTTTGGAGCCAGTATCCCTCTCCCTGAGCTTAAGTGTCAAGAAAATGTCCAACAAGAGATTAGGAGCCCATACTGAAGACTTTAAATTCAATCACACAGAAAGGTTAAGAAGTTAGAACTGTTTTTTTTTAACTGATAAAATATTATACTATATATTACATATAATTATATAATGCATATAAACAAAGCTTCCAGTATTTTATCAGCAGGTGTTTCAGGATGGAAGCCCTGCCTTGGTACCATTTCTTCTGAGAATTATTTTCCACTCTCCCAGGACACTCACACACACATTTCCAACGTTAACACCCAAGTTTTCACGTAGACTCCTTAGTAGCTTTCGTCCAAATGACTTTCATCTTGAATTTCAGGGCGTACTGTAGGTAAGCTTCAACCGTGCTCCCCAATGCAAATACATGCAGCAACATGGATCACACTGAAATCGAAGCACATCCAGCCATTTCTAACCTTGTTCTTTGGCTTAAACCTCACAGCTGTTCTGGCTCCAAAACCATATCCTTTTATACTGGTTGGGATCTTAGCGAGGTTGTATGCCAAGTCTTTGCTCTTCATGTGTTATGTAGAAAACAAAGACAAAACACGCATAGAGAACATTATAGTTATTAAAACAGAGTGATCTCAGTGTATCCCTGAATCTTTTTTGCTTAAGTTTCCCTTTCTTTCTTGATTCCTCTGAATCAAGACCAAACAATTACATATGTAACACAGGCAACTCTACAAAGAAATGTGGCTGGATAGGTAGAGTGAATGACATTTGAATCCAGTGAATCCAATTTTCTGAGCCCCACAGAGCTGACTCGGCTTTATATGGTTTCAGCTGAATCTGATTATGACTTCATAAACTACCTACCAGCACAGACACAGTAGGCTTGGATTAAGAGGAAATATTTAGTCACTGGTCTTTGTAGGTATGAATGGTGAAGGAACACTTACTGGGGATGGCATGAGGCCAAGGCTTGCATTTGGTGGGGATGGCAAATGTGAGTAATGGCCCTTTACTTTCTGATATTGGCCCTGACAGCTGGTTGAAGACAGAGGACCAGAGCACTTTCTCATGCTGGGACCTCACAAATAACCCAGGGCTTTTCTTCCAGGAAACTTGTGTATCCTTAGATAGTCTGGGAACTGACACTCACCTGAGGGAAGGTGAATACTCACCTCTTCTGCTATATAACATCCAGGCCCTCTGTGGGGCACTCCCCTAATAGGGAGAAACTTGTTCCCCAACAAGTTTGGGGGATGGAAATGAGGAAAGATCTTCCTATGTTGACATGTTCCAAAGGAGTAGTTAAGCAGCGTCTCTGGAGAGTGAGAAAGAGGAGAAACTCCACATGAAGGAAGGGACTGTGGTCCAAAAGAGGGTTGAGGAAAGGGGTGGTGTGGGGAAAGGTGGCCGAGACCTGAGCAGACTGCACTTTTAACGAAACCGTGACCAATCCAAGGAGATGGGCAAACTACATTTCCCTCCTTTCCCCCTTGGTCTTTCCCAGTCTCCCCATCTTCCTTCTGCCTCTACTCTTGATTCAGCCCTCCTCACCTGCTTTGCCGAAGCACATCGCGCCGGTGCCTCTAGGGAGAGAGTTTTGTACCGCGTTGCCTAGGAAACAGGCTGGCCGGCAACCCCAGTTCTGGTGCGCCTGCGTGGCAAGGGGGCCTGCCAGGCAAGGGGGCCTGCCATGGAGCCACGTTGGACCACGTTGGGTGGGAACCTGCACCGCTAGGGCCAGGAGCCCAGGAGGGTGTGAACTAACAAAAACAAAATAAGTGTATATGTACCAAAGAAATGAGGGACATAAAAAGGCTGAGGAATTACTTCAGATTCAGGCATATTGATGAAGCATGAAAATCTAATGCAACATATTTTCTTAGATTGGATCTTGAATGAGATAAGAAAGATACATTGTTGAGAAAGTTATTTAGAGGTTTTTTTCTACTTAGCCAGTCACTGAAAAGACACTGAATTATTCAACATATATTTTTTTATGACTGTGTAAGACATTTATTCAAGTTGTTCAACAATTATTTATTAGTGTCCAAATAATGGTAAAGATTTAACCATACTGGACAGTGTGCTACTTAGATCGTTTTGGAGATTCATCTTTGTCTCCTAAAAACTTAATTTCCAATCTATTCTCACTGGAAGCAGAATGACGGGTTTTACCAGCCATCCCATCTCCCTCTGTCTTTTTCTGGAAGCTTTCCCCACCTAGTTTTCTGGACTGTTAGTAGGACAACAACAATGCCAGAATAAAGCTAAATGGCTTGTTAGTTAAAGCCTCTAAAGATATGGACTTTCCTTTTACAGAAATAATTTTGTTAGTTTAGTGACAACAGACTACTTGAATCCTAGAAGTGAATTGCTGTGTTGGTATAATCCAAGCTTGTTTCACTCAGCCTCCTCCCAACCACCAACAGGCGCTGTTGAATTGTGGGAGCTGGATGAGAACAAGCCACTCACCGTCAGCAAGTTTTGCAAGTATGAGGTTTGTTCCAAATTATTATATTTACATAAACCTTTCTTTCAGTAAGTCATACACTTAGTGCTTCTATGCATTCTGAGGATGCTTTAGAGCATCTAAGAAGAGCCAACAGATGTGGAAGAAGCTGAGAGAATTTATATCCAGTCACCCTTTGCAGGGAGTTTCTTAGCATTAATTTCTGGGTCACACTGAACATTATTAGAATCACTTATGCAAAAACTGGTTTTGTTTGGATAAAGGGTAAGCAAGCTCTAGTCTCAATTTTGAGTGAAAGTTTTTCTAGAGCATCAGAAACCTATATAGACCAATTTTGGGAAAATTAAGAAAGCCCAGAACAGTCTTGGACCCAAAACACATTGTTTTGTTGAGTTCTCCATCAAAAATGGGCATCTATGGAATTTTTTCATCTTCATTATACGGTCACAAGACTCATTCAATCCAGAAAGACTCAAGCGGGTACAGAGATGAGAGAAATTTAACTTATTTTAAGTTACAGAGGCATATGACACATAATCCATGATCCTAAAATCTTTTGTCATCTTGTCTAAGATTTAATACCCTCCTCAACTTATTGTGGAAAATTTTCTTATCTTGTACATGATATGCCATAGCTTCAATATATAATATATCATCCAAATCCAAAAGATCATTTTATCTCTATTCCTGCCCTGCAAATATGTGTTAATATACAATATTTGTTTTTCTCTTTCTAGCTTAACTTCATTGTAGGGGTCCAGCCTCGGCGGGTCCGGGGCTCTTGAGGGATGAGTGGCGTTGGTGGAAGAACTGAGCTGAGTCGATGTGTGGTGATGGAGCAGTTTCTTGTTTATTGTTTTTGGTTTACAGTTTTATAGCCAAAAGACATCCCCATTACATCATTACATCACCTATCATTCTATACAATTTTTTGTTTTCTACCTTCCATAGCAACCTTATCATTGAGCTCATTCCCCAATCTGACTCTCAACATCATGGTGATATTGAAATATGACTATATTTACTGAGGGAACTGGCAACAAGTGGCACTGGCTGGGCTCCCACCAGAAAGTTAAAAGGTTGGTGTAAACTTTATTTACTCTTCCTTTTAACTTTCTGGTGGGAGCCCAGCCAGTGAGAGTCAGATTCTGGTAAAGCATTTCACTTTGGAGGCATCATGTTATATGCATTAGGAGCTTCAGTTTCAAGCTAAAATTTTCCACTCTGATAGTAACTTTTATCTGGGATCTCAGCTGAAAAGAATGAAACTTGTTTAGATCAGAAAATGTGCTTTGCATGTACAAGCTAAATCAGCTTCAGGTTCTGCCAGATCTTTAACAAGCAGTTTGTCTCTCACAGAAGCCCTCTGATTATGTCAAAAACTGTCTAATGTACAGGCCTGTGACCATTATTCAATGTCAACTTGCCTGGCAGAGTTAGCATTAATTCTACCTTTGACCTTGGCGCCTGAGACACAGACTCTGTGCGCAGCACCATCCCTGGGCCCATGGTAGATTCCTATAGCAAGACCAATTTGGGTTTCATTTGTGTAGTTATTTTTTAAAATTATAGTAAGATGTAATATATAATTTACCATTTTAATCAGTTTTAAGTGTGCGATTAGGTGGCATTAAGTACTTTCACATTATTGTGCAACAATCAGCACCATCCATCATCCCAAATTGGAACTTTGTAATCATTAAACAATAACTCTCTCCTCCCAGATCTTGGCAACCACCCTTCTACTTTCAGGTTTGTGAGTCTGACTATTCTAGGTACCTCATATGAGTAGAATCATACTGTGTTTGTCCTATGTGTCTGGATTGTCATTTGATTTTATAAGGTGTTGCCTTGCTCCTCAAAGTGTGGGACCAGCAGCACTGGCATCACCTGGAACTTGTGAGAAGGGCAGAATGTTCAGATCTCTTAAATCATAATTTATACTTTCCAGGTGACTAGTGCCTGTTAAAAGTTGAGAAGCACTGACTTTAATTACCCTTTGAGAATTCTAGCTGGGTCAGGAACCAGGCATGGAAGTGTCCAGCCATTTACAAGTGAGCCACTCTGATGTGTCAGGAGCTTTTGGACATTGTGATGTGTGGTAGTGAGCAAGACAGATGTGGTCATCCCAGCCTCCAGCAGCTTAGTCTAGAGAGAAAGAGATAGGATGGAATTATTGTCTTAGTGCTAGTCAAGAGAAATGAAGACTATTAGAAAATGGAGAGATTCTAGCCAGTAATGAAGAAGTGGTAAATCTTCCCTGATGAAGTGACATTTGGATTGCGTCTTAAAGGTTGAATGCGGAGTACCTGATGCTTGGGGCTGAGGAAGAATTCCAGATGGAAGTGGCAGTGTAACAGAGTCCTGCTGTGGAAGGAGCTCAGAGCTCCCTAGAGAAGGAGGTCACTGCAGCTAGGGTTAAATGGAGGTAGGAGAGCAGGATAAAAGATGAGGCTAGTTGCCGCTGTCTGTGGTGCTATGAGTTACTGTGAGGATCTCAAAACAGTCAAGTAATCTGTTCAGTTCAGTTCAGTTCAGTTTCTCAGTCATGACCGACTCTGCAACCGCAATGGACTGTAGCACACCAGGCCTCTCTGTCCATACTCAACTCCCAGAGTTCACCCAAACTCATGTCCATTGAGTTGGTGATCCCATCCAACCATCCCATCTTCTGTTGTCTCCTTCTCCTCCTGCCTTCAATCTTTCCCAGCATCAGAGTCTTTTCAAATGAGTCAGCTCTTCACATCAGGTGGCCAAACTATTGGAGTTTCAGCGTCAACATCAGTCCTTCCAATGAATATTCAGGACTGATCTCCTTTAGAATGGACTGGTTGGATCTCCTTGCAGTCCAAGGGACTCTCAAGAGTCTTCTCCAACACCACAGTTCAAAAGCATCAATTCTTTGGCGCTCAGCTTTCTTTATAGCTCAACTCTCAAATCCACACATGACTACTGGAAAACCATAGCCTTGACTATACAGACCTTTGTTGGCAAAGTAATGTCTCTGCTTTTTAATGTGCTGTCTAGGTTGGTCATAGCTTTCCTTCCAAGGAGTAAGTGTCTTTTAATTTCATGGTTTCAGTCACCATCTGCAGTGATTTTGGAGCACCAAAAACTAAAATCAGACACTGTTTCCACTGTTTCCCCATCTATTTGCCATGAAGTGATGGGACTGGATGCCATGATCTTAGTTTTCTGAATGTTGAGCTTTAAGCCAACTTTTTCACTCTCCTCTTTCACTTTCATCAATAGGCTTTTTAGTTCTTCTTCACTTTCTGCCATAAGGTTGGTTATCATCTGCATATCTGAGTTTATTGGTATTTCTCCCAGCAACCTTGATTCCAGCTTGTGCTTCCTCCGGCCCAGCATTTCTCATGATGTACTCTGCATAAAAGTTAAATAAGCAGGGTGACAATATACAGCCTTGACGTACTCTTTTTCCTATTTGGAACCAGTCTGTTGTTCCATGTCCAGTTCTAACTGTTGCTTCCTGACCTGCATACAGATTTCTCAAAAGGCAGGTCAGGTGGTCTGGTATTCCCATCTTTTGAAGAATTTTCCACAGTTTATTGTGATCCACACAATCAAAGGCTTTGGCTTAGTCAATAAAGCAGAAATAGATTTTCTGTTTTTCTGGAATTCTCTTGCTTTTTTGATGATCTAGCAGATGTTGGCAATTTGATCTCTGGTTCTTCTGCCTTTTCTAAAGCCAGTTTGAACATCTGGAAGTTCACAGTTGACATACTGTTGAAGCCTGGCTTGGAGAATTTTGTGCATTACTTTCATCAGCATGTGAAAAGAGTGCAGTTGTGCAGGAGTTTGAACTTTCTTTGGCATTTCCTTTCTTTGGGAAGGAAAAAAAAACTGACCTTTTCCAGTCCTGTGGCCACTGCTGAGTTTTCCAAATTTTCTGGCATATTGAGTGCAGCACTTTCACAGCATCATCTTTTAGGATTTGAGATAGCTCAACTGGAATTCCATCACCTCCACTAGCTTTGTAGTGATGCTTCCTAAGGCCCACTTGACTTCACATTCCAGGATGTCTGGCTCTTGGTGAGTGACCTGTTGGGTGTGCTTTTGAAATGGATTTCAGTGCTGGACATTGGAGGGGAGATTGTGAAAACTTAATGGATACTAGGTTTTTGTTTTTGTTTTTTCCTTTAACTTGAGCCACTAAGGTGTAGGCAGCTATACTAGGCTTGGTAATTTGGCTACTCCCATCTGGAACTTGAATCTGGAGGCAGAGCTGCAAAGATTAAAAGAATGGGTATCTGACAATGATGAGGACAGCTCAGTAGCAGCAGCACCAGCGCCAGCAGTGGAATTCTAACCAGACTTTGCATGGCAGGACTCTGGCAGTATCTTTTATGAATAGTCTTTCTTGCCTCCTGTCTGTGTTTTAAGACTATTCTACAACATGTCCATTGATTCCACATTGCTTTACAGACTTTCCTTTGAATTTCTGTTTGGATAGATTTACCCAGAGTTGCTGTCTGTTGTTTGCATCCACAGTACCCTGATAATGACTATCGTAGTCGGTGGAGAAAATGCTGCATGTTCCATAATGTTGGAAGTGAAGTAGAAACTGTTATCAGAGTTATGGGAAACTTTCTATGAGCTCATCACTGTCATCAGCCCCTCTTTGTTGGTTTCTATTAGAGGTATTTTTTTTCTTCTTCTGACCCTGCTCTGCTGACTCCAGCTCCCACTCTCCCAATATTCTTTCTGGGGTCCATCCACTCTGATGTGCTGCCAGAGAGGCTAGTTAGTGTTAGTTGTTCAGTCATGTCTGACTCTTTGCAACCTCATGGACGGTAACACCATAGACTGTAGCCTGCCAGGTTCCTCTGTCCATGGGATTCTCCAGGCAAGAATACTGGAATGGGTTGCCATTTCCTCCTCCAGGGGATCTTAACAATCCAGGGATTAAACCTGGATCTTGCACATTGCAGGAAGATTCTTTACCATCTGAAACACCAGAGAAGGATTTAGTAATAGTGTAGCCGGTGCAGTTGGCTGTATAACATCTATTCTCCTTCCTTACCCCATCTTTACTGATAGGACTTCAATTTTGTTCATCTACAGGTTGTCATGTCCTTCAGAGAAGAAACATATCAAGAACTTGAGCCATGGATGATTCTGCTGAACACCTGAATTAAGCAATGCTGATTAAGCCACCTCTTCTGGATTTCTTGTAATGAATGTTAGCAAGTCTTTATTTTAGTTAAATTGCTTCTAGTTGAGTTTTCTATTGCACCTAACAAATGCAAGTAGTTATTAGTGCATGATATTTTTGAGTACTTAGCCTTTAAAGTAAGACTTTTTAATAATCTAAACACTCTGTAAGATAATTATCAATATATTAATGTTATAGATGGGAAGACAGGCTCATGAATATTAAGCATCATGATCCAAGTTTATACAGCCCATCAGTCAGCATCCTAAGGAAAATAGATAGTACACTCAAGATAACTTGAGGGGGATTTATTTGCAAAGAGACTAACTACAAAGATTAGTGTTGTAGGGGAACCACAGGGTTAGACCATGAAGCCAGGGCTAGAACAGTGGAGCTGGTACTGGGAGAGGTTTCTAGAAGCTGGAAGAAGAGAACACCCTGACCTCATTCTCCTCCTTACTCTAACCTTCTCTCAAGCAGATCCTACTGAGCTATTGGATGTAGTCCAAACAGACTTCCAGGGTCAGACGGAAAGGTGGAGAAGGATGGGGAGGTAGAGGGACAATTGGAAAATATGTGTTACGATCCACGCTGTTTGCCTCTAGTGTCCTCTCTTGTCTGAAATGCAGGTAAAATTTCATGTCCCCAACACAGGAGAAGCCCGAAGTTCCCTCAACTATTTATTATAATGGGACAGTGTTCATTTGTTCATAATCACCTTAAACTAAATAGCTAGCCATCAACAGATAAAGTCGCAGGAGGGAAATGGGAAGGTAATGTAAAATATACCTGTTAAAACCCCTGTTTCTGTAACAATGCCAGTTGCCTCTTTCTAAGCCAGAGTGTACTCTTGGATGTGTGTTTTCTTATCTCATGCATTCCAAAGGCAGACTACTTAATTGTTCTGGGGCTAAAAAGGTAAATTAATCATGTATCCTCACTAAAAGAGCTCACTTTGCAATAGATGAAACAGTTGTTTAGGGGGCCGGTCCTAAGATGGCAGAGGAATAGGATGGGGAGACCACTTTCTCCCCCACAAATTAATCAAAGGAACATTTGAATGCTGAGCAAATTCCACAAAACAACTTCTGAATGCTGGCAGAGGACATCAGGCAACCAGAAAGGCAGCCCATTGTCTTCAAAAGGAGGTAGGACAAAATATAAAAGATAAAAAGAGAGACAAAAGAGTTAGGGATGGAGACCCTTCCTGGGAAGGGAGGCTTAAAAGGGGAGAAGTTTCCAAACACCAGGAAGCCCTCTCACTGGTAGGTCTGTGGGGAGTTTTGGAATCCCAGACGGCAACATAGCTGAGAGGAAAAATAAATAAATAAAACCCACAGATTATGTGCCTAATGGCAACTCCCAGCAGAGAAGTAGCCCAGACGCTCACATCTGCCACCAGCAAGTAGGGGCTGAACAGGGAGGCGCAGGCTGCATTGCTTAGGGTAAGGACCTGGCCTGAATGCCCTGAGGGCAATCTGAGGGAACTAACATGAGATAGCAACCCAAACTGTGGGATAGCTAGAGAGAGGGGGGAAAAAAGAGAGAGAGAGAGAACTATCCCGCGAAAAGCCCTAACCTAAGGCACTGCCAGGCCAGCTCACAGAGCAAAGGACTGAGCGAATACTAGAGGAGAGCTAGCCAGCTGCGGATTGGCCCATCCCCTGCCAGAGACAGGGAGGCAGGAGCGGGGCAGCCAGAGCTGGAAAGGGGCCATCTCGGCCCCAGAGATGGCATCCTCTACCAAACTGCAATTAGACTTCCAGTTGCTAACCAAGACTTCTTGGGATTCTGGACAGTTGACATCCACCGGGAGGGTCACAGCCAGACATTAGCTCCCCGGAAGAGACACGCAGCACACCTGAGATGGGCGTGCCCACTGCAAGCCAGGAAACTGAGCAGATGGGACCACCAGGGAGGTGATGACACACCCCCCACCTGAGGAGACTGCGCTCACCAAGCACCTGGTCATCTGAGCTGCTTGGACCTGGGAAGGGCACAAAACACAGGTCCAGTGGAATTTGCACCTTTATGGAGTACCTGAGAACCTGAACCTGAGCGGCTTAGACCTGGGAAGTGCACACAACCCAGGGCCTGCCTCAGACAGTTCCCTGGCAGAACAACCTGGAGCCTGTGAAGTGTAGACTGGGAAAGCACACACACCATGAGCGGGAGTAAAGCCAGTGCGGCTGAGACACTGCGAGCACTCCCCACACATGCCAGTGATATTTGTTTGCAGTGTTCCTCCCTCCCCACAGTATAACTGAATAAGTGAGCCTAAATAAGTGACCACCTTCGTCCCCTTGTGTCACGGTGGCAATTAGACACTGAAGAGACCAGCAAACAGAAAAAACTAAAATAAACAGAGGGAACCATTTTGGAAGTAACAGGTACAACAGATTAAAACCCTATAGTTAGCATTGACTACATTGGAAGGGGCCTATAGATCTTGAAAAGTATAAGCCAATCAAGGAACTATATGAAACTGAACTGACCCCACATTGCCCACAACAGCTCCAGAGAAATTCCTAGATATATTTTTAATATTATCGTTATTTAAATTAAAAAATTTTTTAAAAATTTTTAAGTCCTCTACTACGCCTTTAATTTTCATTTTTATAACCTATTATTACTTTGAAAAAAATACCCTATTTTTAAAGCAAACTTCATATATATATTTTATAATTTTTGTGACTTTGGTTTTTTTAAGATTGTATTTTTGAGAGTCTAACCTCTACTCTAGATTTTTAATCTTTGCTTTTCGGTATTTGTTATCAATTTTGTACCTTTAAAAATCCAATCTTCAGTACCTGTTTTAACTTAGGAGTGTGATTACTGGCTTGATTGCTCTCTCCCCCTTTTGACTCTCTTTCTTCTCCCCCAGGTCACCTCCCTCCCCCTTCTCTACCCAACTCTGTGAATCTCTCTGTGTGTTTCAGGCTGTGGAGAACACTTAGGGAACTGATTACTGGCTAAATCTGTCTTTCTCCTTTTGAGTCCCCCTTTTCTCCTCCTGGTCACCTCTATCTCCTTCCTCCCTCTTCTCTTCTCTATGTAACTCTGTGAACCTCTCTGGGTGTCCCTCACTGTGGAGAATCTTTTCATCATTAACCTAGATGTTTTATCATTGGTGCTGTATGGATGGAGAAGTCTTGAGGCTATTGTAAGAATAAGACTGAAAACCAGAGGCAGGAGGCTTAAGTCCAAAACCTGAGAACACCAGAGAACTCCTGACTCCAGGAAACATTAATAAAAGCTCATCCCCAAACCTCCATACCCACACTGAAATGAAGCACCACCCAAGAGCCAAAAAGTTCCAGAGTAAGGTATACCATGCAAATTCTCCAGCAATGCAGAAGCAAACCCTGAGCTTCAATATACAGGCTGCCCAAAGTCACACCAAACCCACTGACATCTCAGATCTCTTTACTGGACACTTCATTGCACTTCAGAGAGAAGAAATCCAGCTCCACCCACCAGAAACTGACACAAGCTTTCCTAACCAGGAAACCTTGACAAGCCACCCATCCAACCCCACCCACAGTGAGAAACTTCCACAATAAAGAGGAAGCATAAACTGCCAGAATACAAAAAGGCCACCCCAAACACAGCAATCTAAGCAAGATGAAAAGGCAGAGAAATACTCAGCAGTTAATGGAAGATGATAAATGCCCACCAAACCAAACAAAAGAGGAGGAGATAGAGAGTCTACCTGAAAAAGAATTCAGAATAATGATAGTAAAAATGACCCCAAAATCTTGAAAACAAAATGGAGTTACAGATAAATAGCCTGGAGACAAGGATTGAGAAGATGCAAGAAATGTTTAACAAGGACCTAGAATAAATAAAAAAGAGTCAATAAATAATGAATAGTGCAATAAATGAGATAAAAAACACTCTGGAGGGAACCAACAGTAGAATAACAGAGGCAGAAGATAGGATAAGTGAGGTAGAAGATAGAATGGTAGAAATAAATGAAGCAGAGAGGAAAAAAGAAAAAAAGAATTAAAATAAATGAAGACATCCTCAGAGACCTCTGGGACAGTGTTAAACGTCCCAACATTCAAATCATAGGAGTCTCAGAAGAAGAAGAAAAAAGAGAGGCCATGAGAAAATACTTGAGGGGATAATAGTTGAAAACTTCCCCCAAATGGGGAAGGAAATAGCCACCCAAGTCCAAGAAACCCAGAGAGTCCCAAACAGGGTAAACCCAAGGAAAAACACCCCAAGACACATTAATCAAATTAACAAAGCTCAAACACAAAGAACAAATACTAAGCAACAGGGGAAAATCAACAAATAACACACAAGGGGATTCCCATAAGGATAACAGCTGATCTTTCAATAGAAACTCATCAAGCCAGAATGGAATGGCAGGACATACTTAGAGTGACGAAAGAGAAAAACCTACAACCCAGATTACTGTACCCAGCAAGGATCTCATTCAAATATGAAGGAGAAATCAAAAGCTTTACAGACAAGCAAAAGCTCAGAGATTCAGCACCACCAAACCAGCTCTTCAACAAATGCTAAAGGATCTTCTCTAGACAAGAAACACAGAAAGGGTGTATAAACTCAAACCCAAAACAACTAAGTAAATGGCGATGGGATCATACTTATCAATAATTACCTTAAATGTAAATGGGTTGAATGGGCCAACCAAAAGACAAAGACCGGCTGAATGGATACAAAAACAAGACCCCTATATATATATATATTGTCTACAAGAGACCCACCTCAAAACAAGGGACACATATAGACTGAAAGTTAAGGGCTGGAAAAAGGTATTCCACACAAATAGAAACCAAAAGAAAACAGGAGTAGCAGTACTCATATCAGATAAAAAAGACTTTAAAATAAAGGCTGTGAAAAGAGACAAAGAAAGACACTACATAGTGATCAAAGGATCAATCCAAGAAGATATAACAATTATAAATATATATGCACCCAACATAAAAGCACTGCAATATGTAAGGCAAATGCTAACAAGTATGAAAGGGGAAATTAACAATAACACAATAATAGTGAAAGATTTTAATACCCCACTCACACCTATGGATAGATCAACTAAACAGAAAATTAACAAGGAAACACAAACTTTAAATGATACAATGGACCATTTAAACCTAATTGATGTCTATAGGACATTTCAACTCAAAACAATGAATTTCACCTTTTTATCAAGTGCACATGGAAACTTCTCCAGCATAGATCACGTCCTGGGCCATAAATCTAGCCTTGGAAAATTAAAAAAAAATTGAAATCATTCCAAGTATATTTTCTGACCACAATGCAGTAAGATTAGATGTAAATTACAGGAGAAAAACTATTAAAAATTCCAACATATGGAGGCTGAACAACATACTTCTGAATAACCAACAAATAATATAAAAAAATTAAAAAAAGAAATCAAAACATGCATAGAAACGCATGAAAATGAAAATACAACAACCCAAAACCTATAGGACTCAGTAAAATCAGTGCTAAGGGGAAGGTTCATAGCAATACAGGCTTACCTCAAGAAATAAGAAAAAAGTTAAATAAATAACCTAACTCTATACCTAAAGCAACTAGAAAAGGAAGAAATGAAGAACCCCAGGGTTAGAAAAGAAATCTTAAAAATTAGGGCAGAAATAAATGCAAAAGAAACAAAAGAGACAGTAGCAAAAATCAACAAAGCTTAAAGCTGGTTCTTTGAGAAGATAAATAAAATAGACAAACCATTAGCCAGACTCATCAAAAAACAAAGCAAGAAGAATCAAATCAACAAAATTAGAAATGAAAATGGAGAAGTCACAGTAGACAACACAGAAATACAAAGGATCATAAGAGACTACTATCAGCGACTATATGCCAATAAAATGGACAACTTGGAAGAAATGGACAAATTCTTAGAAAAGTATAACTTTCCAAAACTGAACCAGGAAGAAATAGAAAATCTTAACAGACCCATCACAAGTATGGAAATCAAAACTGTAATCAGAAATCTTCCAAAAAACAAAAGCCCAGGACCAGATGGCTTCACAGCTGAATTTTACCAAAAACCTAGAGAATAGCTAACACCTATCCTACTTGAACTCTTCCAGAAAATTGCAGAGGAAGGTAAATTTCCAAACTCATTCTATGAGGCCACCATCACCCTAATATCAAAACCAGACAAAGATGCCACAAAAAAGGAAAACTACAGGCCAATATCACTGATGAGCACAGATGCAAAAATCCTTAACAAAATTTTAACACACAGAATGCAACAATATATTAAAAAGATTATATATCATGATCAAATGGGCTTTATCTCAGGGATGCAAGGATTCTTCAATATCTGCAAATCAGTCAATGCAATATACCACATTAACAAATTGAAAGATAAAAACCATGTGATTATCTCAATAGATGCAGAGAAAGCCTTTGACAAAATTCAACATCCATTTATGATTAAAAAAAAAAAACCCTCCAGAAATCAGGCATAGAAGGAACATACCTCAACATAATATAAGCTATAGATGGCAAACCCACAGCAAACATTATCCTCAATGGTGAAAGATTGAAAGCATTTCCCCTAAAGTCAGGAATAAGGCAAGGGTGCCCACTCTCACCACTATGATTCAACATAGTTTTCGAAGTCTTGGCCACAGCAATCAGACAAGAAAATGAAATAAAAGGAATCCAGATTGGAAAAAAAGAAATAAAACTCTCACTGCTTGCAGGTGGCATGATCCTCTACATAGAAAACCCTAAAGACTCTACCAGAAAATTACTAGAGCTAATCCATGAATATAGTAAAGTTGCAGGATATAAAATTAACACACAGAAGTCCCTTGCACTCCTATACACTAACAGTGAGAAAACAGAGAAATTAAGGAAACACTTCCATTCACCATTGCAACGAAAAGAATAAAATACCTAGGAATATATCTACCTAAAGAAACAAAAGATATATATAGAAAACTATAAAACAATGATGAAAGAAATCAAAGAAGAGACAAATAGATGGGGAAATACACCATGTTCATGAATTGGATGAATCAATCTAGGGAAAATGAGTATGCTACCCAAAGCAATCTATAGATTCAATGCAATCCCTATCAAGCTACCAATGGTATTTTTCAGAGAACTAGAACAAATAATTTCACAATTTGTATGGAAATACAAAAAACCTTCAATAGCCAAAGCAATCTTGAGAAGGAAGAATGGAACTAGAGGAATCAACCTGCCTGATTTCAGGCTATACTACAAAGCTACAGTCATCAAGACAGTATGGTACTGGCACAAAGACAGAAATATAGATCAATGGAACAAAATAGAAAGCCCAGAGATAAATCTACCCACCTATGGACATGTTATCTTTGACCAAGGAGGCAAGAATACACAATGAGGAAAAGACAATCTCTTTAACAAGTGGTGCTTGGAGAACTGGTCAACCACTTGTAAAAGAATGAAACTAGAACACTTTTTAACACCTTACAGAAAAATAAACTCAAAATGGATTAAAGATCTAAATGTAAGACCAGAAACTATACAACTCCTAGAGGAAAACATAGGCAAAACACTCTCCGACATAAATCACAGCAGAATCCTCCAAGACCCACTTCCCAGAGTAATGGAAATAAAAGCAAAAATAAACAAATGGGACCTAATTAAACTTAAAAGCTTTTAAACAATGAAGGAAACAATAAGCAAGGTGAAAAGGCAGCCTTCAGAATGGGAGAAAATAATAACAAATGAAGCAACTGACAAAGAATTAATCTCAAAAATAGACAAGCAGCTCATGAAGCTCAATTCCAAAAAAATAAATTACCCAATCAAAAAATGGGCCAAAGAACTTAACAGACATTTCTCCAAAGAAGACATAAAATGGCTAACAAACACATGAAAAGATGCTCAACATCACTCATTATCAGAGAAATGCAAATCAAAACCTCAATGAGGTACCATCTCATGCCGGTCAGAATGGCTGCTATCCAAAAGTCTATAAGCAATAAATGCTGGTGAGGATGTGGAGAAAAGGGAACCCTCTTACACTGTTGGCGGGAATGCAAACTAGTACAGCCACTATGGAGAACAGTGTGGAGATTCCTTAAAAAACTGGAAATAGAACTGCCATATGATCCATCAGTCCCACTGCTGGGCATACACACGGAGGAAACCAGAATTGAAAGAGCCCTGTTTATAATAGCCAGGACATGGAAGCAACCTAGATGTCCAGTGGCTGACGAGTGGATAAGAAAGCTGTGGTACATATACACAATGGAATATTACTCAGCTATTAAAAAGAATACATTTGAATCAGTTCTAACGAGGTGGGTGAAACTGGAGCCTATTATACAGAGTGAAGTAAGTCAGAAAGAAAAACACCAATACAGTATACCAATGCATATATATCAGAGAAGGCAATGGCAACCCACTCCAGTACTCTTTCCTGGAAAATCCCATGGATGGAGGAGCCTGGTAGGCTGCAGTCCGTGGGGTTGTGAAGAGTCAGACACGGCTGCATGACTTCACTTTCACTTTTCACTTTCATGCGTTGGAGAAGGAAATGGCAACCCACTCCAGTGTTCTTGCTTGGAGAAGCCCAGGGACGGTGGCGCCTGGTGGGCTGCCGTCTATGGGATCTCACAGAGTCGGATGCGACTGAAGCAACTTAGCAGCAGCAGCAGCAGCAATGCATATTTATGAAATTTAGAAAGATGGTAATTATAACCCTATATGCGAGACAGCAAAAGAGACACAGATATATAGAACAGTCTTTTAGACTCTTTGGGAGAAGGTGAGGGTGGGCTGATTTGAGAATATAGCATTGAAACATGTATATTATTATATGTGAAACATATCCCCAGTCCAGGTTTGATGCATGAGACAGGGTGCTCAGGGCTGGTGCACTGGTATGACCCAGAGGGATGGGATGGGTGGGGAGGTGGGAGAGGGTTCAGGATGGGGAACATATGTGCACCCTTGGCTGATTCATGTCAATGTATGGCAAAAACCACTACAATATTGTAAAGTAATTAGACTCCAATTAAAATAAATTGAAAAAAGAAATAGTTGTTTAATTTTAAATCTAGGGTAATAAGAGTAAGTATATACACGCTCTCAGGTTTGTGATAGAATTAAAAGAACAACAATGAAAATAACTCAACTTTAACCAGGATGTTTCACCCTTTGGATTATTAATTATCAATACTGGATAATTCTTTGTTATGAGGGGCTGTCTTGTGCAATGTAGGGTGTTTAGCAGCACCCCTGGTTTTTATCCATACTAGTACCACCCCTGCCTCCACTGTGACAATGAAAACTGTCTCCAGACATTGCCATATATCCGATGGGGATCAGTGTATTGCCCTGTTGAGAACTGGCTTACAAGGTAAAGAAAGAGGCCATTCCATGGATAACAATGTGTAATAACATGTTTATATATCTCTCAATAATGGTCATTTAGTCAGTTGAGATTTGCCTGTTGTTTTTTGTTGCTGTTGTTACAAATAAACCTGCAACGAACATACTTCTTTGTATACTTGGGCAGATATGTCTGCATGACAAATTTCTAAAAGGGAAGTTGCTGGGTTATAGGATTGTGGTGTTCTCAAAATGACTTCTAAGGAGATTGGATAGTTTTTACCTTTACTACTTTATTAAAATATTTCTTTTTGAGTTGCCTCAATTTTTACACTTTAATATATAAGATCATAGGATTTGGGGGTAGTATACATTTTCTAATACACATTAAAATAAATGCATAAGTATGAAAATAAAAAATCCTAATGCACAGCCAAAATTCATCTTTTCTATTAAATATTGGGAAACAACACTGTAGTCTATCTCCTTCATTTTAGAGACATGGCAAAGCTCTCCAAGTTGATACTGATCTGTAGTCAATATTCTTTGTGTTCTTACTTTATTCAACCAGTTGTTTTTGTTCAAATCAAATTTCTCCATTTCTTCCACGTGAGAATCATGAAAAATTTGGTCAAGCGCTTTGTTAAACCAAAGCCCTTCACATCTGTGATCTTGCCCTCATCTAGTGGGGTGCTGTAGAATATGGGAGGGGTTGTTTGCTGTGGAATTTCTTCAGCAGGTCAACTAAACGACATTTGTACATGTCTTCTCATTTTATGAGAACAGGCTAAGCATTGAGAAGGAGTATTCTCTACCTGGTGTGTAAAGATACAAAGCAATGGTGGCTTTTTGACAACAAGAACTCAAGGAGGAGGATTGGGAGTGACTGGAGCGACATGGCACACTGGTTTTCAACATAGCCCAGTGTTTCGCTGTTCATCATCTCCTACACACAGAGCTTTAGTTGCCCACTCTTTGGCACAGTCACCCCTGAATGAAGCAAGGGTCACTCCTGGGCATCCATTGTTATAGCTTTCCATTCTTCTCAGCATCATCAGTCACTTTTGAGGATTTGGAACAGGTAGGTCTGGGATCCAGACCTGCCCCCTGCAGCAGAACAGGAGCCCAAAATACTCGCCCCATGTACAGATGAAGGAACTTCAGCTGGCAGGCAGATCTGGCTCCATGATGGGCAGGATTAACAGCCAGCCCCTCTGGCAGGAGTCTGGGTGGAAGAGAACAAACCTCATGGGAAATCTCAGTGATGCAGAGTCTGGGTGGCAGGAGGTGGGGTGAGAGAAGGCTCAGAGGCAGAAAGCGGCAAGCATTCATATCAGGGAGGTCTTAAAAGGCAGGCAAGAGCTTGGCAAGAATGAGTCAGGACCCAGGCCCTAGAAACTAAGTGTGATACCTACAGTTTATAAACCAAGAAGAAAAATCAAAGCAGAGACCTAGAAACAAGACTCAGGCACAAGGGCTAGGAACTGGGAAGCAAATAAGAGATTGGTCATTAGAGTCAGAAACCACACTAGGGGTGATCTAACCAATGGTGTGAGTTGTTGCCAAACCTGATCCAGCGTTGCATTCAAGTTCACATTAACCCAAGGTATGGAAGGTGGCATTGAACATGCAGGTGGACCTAATGATACTACAGAGCAGGTATTGGATCTCAGGGTTTTTTGGAAATAAAACTCATGTATCTCCCACTGCACTTAATCCAAGAGACTAAGAGACACGCTTTAGCTCTGGGAGATGTGATCCATGTGTTCACTTGACTAGAGGTTCCTTGAGGAGAAACTGTTTCTTGATCAGCACATACCTAGAGTGTCTATCAGAGCCTGTGTGCATGTGATTAGTCGTGTCTGACTCTTTGTGACCCATGGACTGTAGCCCTCCAGGCTACTCTGTTCATGGGATTCTCCAGGCAAGAAATACTGGAGTAGGTTGCCATTTCCTTCTCCCGGGGATCTTCCTGATCCTGGTATCAAACCCTCATCTCTTTCATCTCCTGAATTGGCAGATGGATTCTTTACAACTTGCGCTAAGTGGGAAGCCCATTAGGGCCTGGCCTATGCTCAACAAAATATTCATTGAATACGTAAAGGAAGACAAAGAGGGATGAACAAATGGAGACACAGCCTCTGCTGGGTGGAGTATTCCCTCAAGCTTTCCTAGGTTTCAGTGAAATATCCTCACCCTAAACTTTCTATACCACTTATTGTTTTTGTTCCATGATACCAAGCAACCTGCTGATACAAGTTACACTTTCCTGGTCTTCATACTAGAAGTGAAGCAAATTAAACCACTAGTCATTGTTATTTCCCAGTGTCATTTATTATGTTTACATCTGATTAGTCCCTTCATTGTGTGTGGATTAAGTGAGCAGTCTGAATCTCTTAAGAAGATGGGTGTATTGGATACACTGATAACAAAATTTCTGTCCCTGTGATGGAGGGCCGCACTCTGAAATATGGGACCTACTCAAGGTTTGAGAACCTTGGTAGCAGAAAAGAAAACTGGTGGATCATGAAAACATTTGCTTATGTACTTAGTTTATTTATCCTTCATATTATTACTGCGTTTTTAAAAAAATTGAGAGTCTCCTTCTTTCTCCATTCCTGGGCTGAAGGAAACATCTGAACATGTGGAATCCAATGCTGGGCAGCCAGGACCATATCCACACCCCCCCTAACACTGGGTATATCCTGGAGGTTGCAATCCTGCCCATCCACCACCTGCCAACCCTCCCTTTCCTCCAGGCCCCTTTCCCACTCCCCCAGGAGCACCCCAGGGGAATCCAGCCTTTCCCCCTGGTGGGCCCTGTCATCTTGCCCAGGATATCCAGGATGCCAGCCCTCAGGTCGCTACCCCCTCCATACCCACCACCTGGCCCTGGCATGTGTCCTGTGAATCCATTGGTTTCTGGTATCGTAGTACCAGAAATAGTGATTGACAAGAAGGTTCACAAGAAAATGAAGAAAGCTCATAAAAAGAAGCAGAAACACCATAAGCATGGCAAGCATTCCTCCTCCTCCTCTTCCAGCAGTGACTCTGACTGAATACAGGGCCTGGACCCTTCCCTCAAGTCTCTCCAGTTCAGCTCTCCCATCAAGCTTCAGGTGTCGTCTTGTTCTGGGGGAAATTAGCTCTTGCTACCCCTTCACCCCTACCCCTGCAGTCTAAACCTCATTCTGCTGTTCAGCACTAACTAGCTAGGACAAATTGGAAAAGAATTGCCATGGGCTAGCAAAAGCCATCTTCTCACTGCTTGGACTGCTCGGATAGAACTTTTAGCTGATGAGTTTGACAGGAGAACTATTTTTTGAAGATGGTAAGATTTGAGCTAAATGCTAAAGACAAGTTTAAGATCTCTAAAATGTGATTTTTTTTTTACTTTCTTTTGTAATATTTATGATTGAGGAGATGCTGTCGACATTGAATTATGGAAAGGAAAAACGACCTGTACTTTTCTTGTAATTGTAGCATGCTTGGGTGATTTAGTGGCAAATAAACATTTCCCAACTGGCAAAAAATAAAATAAAATAAAAAATAAAAAATTGACTCTTAGGTGTCCAGAACTGCATTCATTATATTTCTTAGGTTTAAGATACCTCTTATGACAGTGTCACCATTGGCTCATATGTTGGCTCAAACATTATTGACTCATTCAAAAATTCAGATTTTTGTCTTCTCTTGAGAAATTGAAGAATCCTCTAAAGTATTGGTTCTATTACACTGCAAGGCGAAAATTAGAGGCTACTCAGAGCGCTGCCCTTGTTAATACTGATCTTTGATGTCTCCCAACTGAGAGACTTCATGTTAGCTGAAGTGTATCACTGGGCTTGCATTGTTATTCTTTTTTGTAAACTTTTTATTTTACACTGGAGTATAGCCGATTAACAATGTTGTGATAGTTTCGAGTGCATAGTAAAGGGACTCAGTCATACATATCATGTATCCATTGTCCCCTAAATACCCTTCCCATCTAGGTTATCACATAACATTGAGCAGAGTTCCCTGTGCTATACAGTAGGAGCACTGTTATTCTTCTAATCAAGTGGAGCGTGAACTATTCTATTGTGTCCACTTTACCAATTTACATTACCTGCCTGTCAGCACTTGAGTTTGAGAACCCTGCTCTGGGGCAAACTCTTGTGGCACTCTAATAACTGCTATCTTTCACCGAGCCCTTGTTGTTGTTGTTCAGTTGCTCGGTTTTAACTGAGTCTTTGTGACCCCCGTGGACTGCGGGACACCAAGCTTCCCTGTCCTTCACTATGTCCCGGAGTTTGCGCAAACTTATGTCCACTGAGTTGATGATGCCATCCAACCAACTTCTTTCACCCTCTTCTCCTCCTGCCCTCAACTTTCCCAGCATTAGGGTCTTTTCCAATGAGTAGGATCTTCACATCAGGTGGCAAAAGTATTAGGGCTTCAGCTTCAGCATCAGTCTTTCCAATGAATATTCAGGGTTGATTTCCTTTAGGATTGACAGGTTTGATCTCCTTGCAGTCCAAGGGACTCTCAAGAGTCTTTCCCAGCACCATGGTTCAAAGCACTGAACTAAGTTTTTCACATGCTATGTCTTTAATCAGTATAAAATGCTATGAGGTAAGTTCAAATGTTATCTCCATTTTACAAGTGTAGAAACTAAAGCTCAAAGAGCTAAGTAACAGGCCCCAGATGCTAAAACTTTTAATTTTTGACACTGGGATTGAGAATTTTTAGCTTTACATTACATAATTTTCCTAACCACTAATATAACAACAGAATCACTGCTGCCCTTCAGTGTTTCCTCCTTGTATTCATTCCACATGGGGCTGAATTCCAGGAAGAGGGGCTGAGCACCGCCCTGCCCTCACAAGGGCTGGTCATGGGCACCTCCTCTGTGCCAGTGTCAGAGGGAGCTGTTGCTTTGTTGGATTTCAGAGCTATGGCTCTGCTAGGAGGGAGGACAGAAGATGCTGGGGTCACTGTGACTCTGGGGCAGCCATGCATTAATCACTGTCCCTGGTTTTGTGTGTGTGTGGGGGGGGGTTGTCCCAGTGCTGTCCCACAGTCGTACCTGGGGAATCTCATATAAGGGAGCTCCAGCCCTAGGCCTGCAGCTGTCAGATCACAGAGATGGGGAAGCTGCTGCTGGGGGTTGGTGAGTGTGGTGGGTCCCAGCCCCAGATGACTCTTAGTTCAGGAGGTGCTGGGCTTCATCAGCTTGTTGTCTCTGTAGAAGCCAAGGAGTATCCTGGGCCTCAGGGGCCTGGATTAGGTAGAGGTGGACAGGACACAGTGAAAGGAGAAGTGACCAGAGCAGTGGTTCTCATCCTGGATGCACATTAAGTATTTTTGTGCCTGGCCTCCATTTCAGACCCATTGATCAGAACGTCTGTGGGAGGAGCCAGGAAATCACTATGCTAAATTATCTTCCAAGGTTGAGAACCACTGGCCTGGAACCTTTGCTGGGACTTCTCAGTGTCATGGTTGTTCCTGCACAAAGCCTGTGCGTCTATATGTAGAGTATATTGGTGTGGAAGGAGCTTAGATAGGTCTGGCTTCATCCATTCAGTGTAGAGAAGAGGAAGGAGGGAAGGGTGTGTGTGTCTGCATTTGTGGGAGCTGGAGGGTGAGCTGGGGTGTGTCACTCTGGGTGTACCTATGAATCTGCGTGTGTTTCTTCCTTTGTCTCCTGCAGGGCTGCTCCTTGTGCTGAAACACCATGATGGTGAGGAAACTGTGGTCCTCTCCAGACCTGGGGAGAGCGTCCACTGAAAACTGCTCCAAGTCCAGTGTCCCCTGTGCCCGTCCTGACTCTGCATTGGGGATCATTGACCCAGTGCAGCTCAGCAGCAGAGTCTCAGTCACTGCTGGGTCCTCTCTGTGCCAGGATCCAGACTCTGGGATCCATCCAGACCAGGGCTTCACGAGGCATTCTTTCCCCGGGGGACCCCAGCAGTGGGGGAAGGACCTGCCCTCCGTGTAGCTCTGGAGTGTGCATGTGAGAGCAGTGACAGTAGCCTAGCCTCTCGGGTACTGTCAACACCGCTCTGGGGACCCTGAGCTCCATCCCCATTTAGATTCTACCAGTAATGCCTGCTGTCCTCTGCCAGGTGCTGCCCACAAGCTGGTGTGCTACTTCACCAACTGGGCATTCAGTCGGCCCGGCCCTGCCTCGATCCTGCCCCGGGATCTGAACCCCTTTCTCTGCACCCACCTGGTATTTGCCTTTGCCTCGATGAACAACAATCAGATTGTCCCTAAGGATCCCCTGGATGAGAAAATCCTCTACCCAGAGTTCAACAAGCTCAAGGAGAGGTGTGTTCACTGTGCCTGTGGGGGTTGTATTTTGCAGGAAAAGAGGAGTATGTCTCTTCTTCTGTTAGTCGTCACCTTTCCTTTGATCCTTGTGTCCCTCCTCCTGTCAAGGGCTCTCTGTAGCGTCCCTGCTGGGAGCTCCCCGCTGATCAGCACTCTGAGCTCGTCCTTGCCTCCCTGCCCTGTGGCTGCTGGGCCCCTGCCTAGAATACGCTCCTCTCTCTTCTCTGCCTTGCACCCCCAACTCACCCTTCAAGCCCAGTGCTCAGGATTCTATGTTCACATGCTTTGGAGAGGGCTGCATATCACAAAAGCTTCACAAATGCTAGTGTTTCATTACCATTTGTCACCTGCAAATGAACCCCAAGGGAAGGGCTGGTGTCTATGATCTTTGTACCCCAGTGACTGGGTCAGTGTCCAGCAGAGAGCTGATGCTCAGCGTTCTCTCCCCAGGCTTCCTGGGCCGTCCTCTCCAGGGAGTGGTCTGTCACTGTGTGCATGGTTGTAGAAGGGCAGAGAAAATCCATGTCACTAGAGCACTGCCTCTGGAGAGGAGAGCAGGGAGCTTGTCCGTCTGTTCATTGCTGTGTTTCAAGCACCTAAAGCAGTCAGAGGCATGTATTAACTGCTCAATAAACGTTTGTTGATGTAAAAAGTGAGCGAAGAGAACATTTAGGCTGCCTTTTCTTTTTCTGGTAATGTCATGGGAGTGGGGAGTTTAGGAGGCTTGGACAGCCTGGGATCCTGGGTGTGATGATCTATATGTGGACTGGTTGTTGTCTCTTTTATCCTTCTTCCCCGTCTTAGGCTCTGCTCCTTTCTCCCTTAGATTACTCCACCCGCTGCCCCCTTTCTCTCCCCTTCCTCCCATCTCCACTACTTCCCACTGTTCCCCAAATGACTGATGAGAATCCAGCTCACCAACTCTGTTCCTCATCACAGGAACAGGGAGCTGAAAACATTGCTGTCCATCGGAGGGTGGAACTTCGGCACCTCGAGGTGAGTCTGTGCTGTCAGGTCTTCTCCCTGGGGTGGGGTTGAGGTGATGGGTCAGGGGAACAGGTCGGTTTTATACTCTTTATCTCATGAGTGGTAGGGGAAAGGATTACAAAGTGGCTGTTTGCATTCCAATTTTGTAGGAAAAAAGCACGAATGAGAGGTAACTTACTGTATTTCACCCAGGTGTTCCTGAGAGATGATCAGCTAGGGATGATGATCAGGTAACGGAACCAGGCCTGCCTAAGTCTGAATCTGGTTAATCATTGCATGCAGGACTAGCCCCAAATTACTTAAAAGTTTAGCTTTACTATTCTAAAGGTTTTCCGATAGTGTCTTCACTATGGAAGAGAAAATACTAGAAAAAAATGGAGAACAGTCAAACAGCTAATAAACAGAATAGCAAAGACTCTGGAACCCCTGGTCACAGTCTGGCCCTCTTGTGCCATGTTATGGGGCCCATTAGCTCAGAGATCTTTCTGGGAATGCTGGCCCTTTTTTCACATTCCCTCCCCTTATCTGTTCAGACAAAGAGTCAGTGCCTGAAGTAAGCCAGAAGGTAAAACAACAATACAGTACACTAATGCATATATATGGAATTTAGAAAGATGGTAACGAGAACCCAGCATGCGAGACAGCAAAAGGAACACAGACGCATAGAAAAGACTCGTGGACTCTGTGGAAGAGGGCAAGGGTGGGATGATATGGGAGAATGGTATTGAAACATGTTAATTATCATATGTGAAATCAATCGCCAGCCCAAGGTTGATGCTCAGGGCTGGTGCACCGAGATGTCCCAGGGTGAGGGAATCGGGAGGGAGGAGGGAGGGGGGTTCTGGAGGGGGAGCATATGTAAACCCATGGCGGTTTCATGTCATTGTATGGCAAAACCAACACAATAAAAAAAAAAAAAAAAAGAAAAGAGTCAGTGCCTGGCCAGGAGTGACCATGTTTTCAAAGGCAGAGCTGTTCTGAGCCACTCTCTCCATCCCAGGCTGAGTGTTGCTTCCATCTGGCAGGGGCAGATGTGGTTTACAAATCCTCCCTGGAGCCTGAAGTCCAGGGCTGGGTAGGGACTTAAGAGGGTTTGAGAGTTTCAAAGCTCTGACTTCTTCCCCTCAGTCACATATGAACCAAAGAGCCTTGTAGGGGAGTGGTTGGGGGGGGGCATGGTTATGCAGAAAGCACTCCTGGCCTCACCCCCAGTCCACCTGCAGGTTTACCGTGATGCTGTCCACATTTTCCAACCGGGAAAAGTTTGTCAATTCAGTGATCGCCCTCCTGAGGACACATGGCTTTGATGGTCTGGACCTCTTCTTCTTGTACCCTGGACTCAGAGGCAGCCCCGCGCGTGACCGCTGGACCTTTCTCTCTTTACTTGAAGTAAGGCCAGCTTTTTTGCTGTTCAGTGGCTAAGTCACCTATGACTCTTTTGCCGCCCCATGGAGTTGCAAGCTTCCTGTCCTTCATGATGAAAAGGGCAGCGTGGCAGCTCCTGAATCCAAAAGTGATTCTATTTTGACCATGTCTGGGCTCCAGGCACAGGAGGAGCCTAAGGCCAGGGGCAGGGCAAGAGAGTGGTCACATAAGATTCTTTTACTGCTGTCATCTGCAGGTGCGGACAGACAGCTGCTGGCAGGGCCCTGTGGAGGCCTTTCCCTCTGTCACCGCTGGCCTGGCCCCAGCCCTCCAGCCTGAGTGATACTTTCTCCATGCATCTCCTGGCCTCTCTCTGGCAGGCTGTCTGAACTCTGCTCCTGGCCTGCTCCTGGCACTGGCCCTCTGCTCAGTGACTTACCACACTGGCTCACATCCCCCTTTCTCGGGAACCTGTGAGCAGGGCCTGCGTCTGACTCTCCTGGCTCCAGGGAATCTGTTATTACAGAAGATTGTTTGCTGGATGACTCTTGCTTTCCCCGACTCAACTTTGCTTTGTCCATTTCTCTCACCTGCCTCTCTTCCCAGGAGCTCCTGCAGGCCTTCAAGAATGAGGCACAGCTCACCATGCGTCCAAGGCTGCTGCTGTCTGCTGCCGTCTCTGGGGACCCCCATATCATCCAGAAAGCATATGATGCACGCCTTCTGGGCAGGTGAGTGGGTCCTCCTTTGGTGTTGGGAGGCGGCATTGGAGGGAAGAAGGCATCTTGGGCTCAGAACCCAGAGGTGCCCAGCACTGTCCTGGAGCTTTGACTTCCTGCCCTGCTGTGAGAGCACCTGTGGGAGGTGGGCCTGGCAGGAGCGTAGGCGGGGACAAGGATTATTCCTTATAGCCCGGACTTTCCTAAGGAGATCAGATTGGGTAGATATCAGCATCGTCCATAGCTGGGCCTCAAGGGGCCTGATCTTTGTTCTCCTGGAGTCCCCAGTGCATGTGCCAGAGGGCTGGCTTCAGAGACATGGGTGTGTTACCAACTACTGCTTCTGAAACAAAAATAGGAATGCCCAGTCAGGGCCCATTTTCAGAGCAGAAGTCTTCATGCCAAAGTCACAAAACCAGATGGAGGGAGCTCTTATCTCTCTGGACATGCCAGTTCTGGACTAATTCTATCAAAGTTCAAGAATCAAGTGTTTCCTGATGTTAAAAGTGAGGTAGATGCAACATACAAGAGATGATGCTATTGCTGTGTGTGATGATACTTAGGGAGAGTGGGTTCAATGTGTCAGAAGTGAGAGACCCAATGGACTAAACTGGCTGGTTGTTGGTCTTATAGCCAGGCAGGATTGAAGACTCCACCTTCACCCAGCTGGGTCACCTTAGCAAATTAGGTAACTGTGTGAGTTTCAATTTTTTAATTTTAAACTGGAGACAATTATGGTAATTAGGACATTAACGGGATTAAAATTAAATTAGATAATCCATGCTGACCTCTACACTGTGACTTGCTAAGACTCAATTATACTTCGCCATCTGGAAAGCTTTCTGGAAGAGATGGGTTTCACTGGCTCCTTGAACAGCAGAAAGATGGATACACTTTTATGCTGTCTGATTACACATGTCATTTATGCAGACCTCTGCTATACTTGTATCAGCCCTAATGCCTTTGTTTACTGGTCTGATCCCATCCACTCTCTTGGATACTCTCTGGAGGGCATAGGTCTTTAAAAAAAAAAAATATATATATATATATATATATATATTTATTTATTTTCTTTACATTATTGCATTGGTTTTGCCATACATTAACATGAATCCATCATGGGTATACATGGGTCCCCCTTCCAGAACCTCCCTCCCATCTCCCTCCTGATTCCATCCCTCTGGGTCATCCCGGTGCACCAGCCCTGAGCACCCTGTATCATGCATCAATCCTGGGCTGGCGATTCATTTCACATATGATAATTTACATGTTTCAATGCCATTCTCCCATATCATCCCACCCTTGCCCTCTCCCATAGAGTCCAAAAGACTGTTCTATACATCTGCGTCTCTTTTGCTGTTTCGCATACAGGGTTATTGTTACTATCTTTCTAAATTCCATATATATGCGTTAGTATATTGTATTGTTGTTTTTCCTTCTGGCTTACTTCACTCTGTATAATAGGCTCCAGTTTTGTCCACCTCAGTACAACTGATTCAAATATATTGCCATTAAAAAGAATATGGAGGGCATAGGTCCTGACACCGCTGTCCCTCACCAGCTGTGTGTTCCAGGGCAGCCTCTCACATGCAGGGCACAGCTCGGGCAGTCCCCATGGGCAGAGATGGCAGTAGTGTTGGGTGGCCGATGTTCAGCTAGTTAGCTAGTTGGTGCTGTGAAGTCTAGCTGGCATGATCTTCATACCTCCTCTTCCTGCCCCTTACAGACTCCTGGATTTCATCAGCGTCTTGTCTTACGACTTACATGGGAGCTGGGAAAAGGTCACAGGACACAATAGCCCTCTGTTCTCTCTGCCTGGAGACCCCAAATCTTCGGTAAGAAAAGGAAAGCTGTCAGGCAGCCCAGACACGCACCCCTGAGCCAGACCAGTGGCTCTTGGTAACAAGGAGGGGTTGTGTTCTTCCTCCCTGCAGGCATATGCCATGAATTACTGGCGACAGCTTGGGGCCCCCCCTGAGAAGCTCCTCATGGGGCTCCCCACCTATGGACGTACTTTTCACCTCCTCAAAGCCTCTCAGAATGAGCTGAGGGCAGAAGCTGTGGGACCAGCATCTCCAGGGAAGTACACCAAGCAAGCTGGCTTCTTGGCTTATTATGAGGTGACGGGAACGGTAACCTCTGTCTGTGAGTTAGGACTCCCCCACTCGAGCCCAGGGCCAAAGCAGGGACAAGGGACCAAGGCAAGACTGAGGGCCAGAGACAGGACAAGGAGGTGGTTTGCTGCGGTAAGGGACATCCAGTCTCTGGGATACTCTCTTTTGTTTTGGGAAAGTTATTTGAGTCCTTTGTAAGAGGTGAGGGACTGGGTGGAACCTGAATGGAGGGGGACAGATATTTAACTCCTTAGAAGATTCTTACATAATATTTAAGTCAATCCTGAATTAATATATGGCCTAAATAAACCTAATTAATATTTGCAAGATATATATATGTATATTCAGAAGTAAGAGAATAGTATAGCATCCTCTCATTCCCTGAAAGAGCCATGGACCCAGGGCAGATATTTCATACCTTAGAAGATTCTTAAATGGCAGTTAAGTCAATCCTCACTTACTTTATGTCCTAAATAAACATAATTAATATTTACTATATGTATATAATCAGACATGTGCAAAAGTAAAAAAATAGTATAACATCCTCTCACTCCCTGATGTCCAAATGCCCTTCACCCAGCCTCTGTCATTAAGTGCTCATGGCCAGTCTTATTGTTTCTCTGCTCCTGACTCCTTCCTTCTCACTAGTCAATTATTTTGAGACAATTCTAAGACATCCCCCATCACAGATTCTTTCTCTTCTACCTCAATTCCATGCCCGAATCCCCATCTCAACAAAGCTTGCTGTTGAGTTGGGGGAAGAGACGTGGATCCAAGGGAATGTGGAACACGAGAGAAGACAATAAGAGGCGCCAAGTGCATGGCTGTAGGGTGTGGAGCTGGTGGCTTTTGAGCAGAACTATGAAGCACAGTAGAATCCTGATGGGTGGGAAGAACTTCCTAGGCAAAGAACAACGGGCACCAGAGGGAGAGTTGCATCTTTGCCTGAGGTGGTAATGGAGATGCTGGTGTCTTTCCAATCTCTGCACTATGCTGGCTCCTGGAGATGTTTCCCTGCTAATCCAATGAAGCATGACTATGAGTGATGATATAGTCAAGGGAGCGTAATATTAAAGAGGTTTTGATAGCACCTTTAATGAGCAAAAAAATAATAACTTCCATATTAGCTTCTGCAGCCCAAATGGAGCATTTCTATATCTTTGCAGCATACCGTCTCCAGCACAGTGTTGGGTACCCAGTCTACAGTCAGTGTAGACTGATGTGATAACCTAGTTCTCCCTGCCTTCCAGGTCTTTACAATTATTATAGATTCAAAAGTTAGTTTGATAAATATCTGGATGGATCAGTTTATATTGGTTTAATGAGCAAAGGAGATACTTGTTTTTGAAAAGTCTTTGAGAAAGGTACAGGTATGGTCTAGACTCAGGTTTGTTATATAGTAGTTTGGTATTGACATTATTTACCAAACCCTAGTTTGATTTCTTAAAGGCTGCCACCCACTCCTTGGATCTCTACCTGTTTATCCATCATGGATATTAGAGAAAGGAATAAGCAATAATAAGAATTTATCCAAAATAGAGAGGAAGTCTTTACCCCAGGGTGTGAACAGTTTGTCTGTTGGTGCTTCTCTTCATGGAACGCCACACAATTGGCCACTGTTCTGATGCTCTTGCAGATTTGTTCCTTCATTGAGGGAATGAATAAACGCTGGATTGATGATCAGTGTGTACCATATGCCTTCAAGGGGAAGGAGTGGATTGGCTATGATGATGCCATCAGCTTTAGTTACAAGGTGGGAACTTGGTCCTCTATTGCCCAACATAGTTTCCCTCTGGCTTCTATGAGGTCCTTGTATGTACGGTCTCTGTGTGTGTGTGTTTGTACACTCATGTGAACATGTGTTTATGTGCCTATGAAACTGACATTAACTTGTTAGCCTAAAAGCAGAAAAAAAAATGTCAGAATCTTCACAGTTTCCAACTTAGCAATAATTGGTTCCTCCTTATTTTATATCTGGGGAAATTAAACCCCAGAAAGAAGCCAGTTGATTTGGCCAAGTCATGTAGTTATTTGCATATGACAGACTATCTTTTCCATCAACCTTACAAGAGAACTCTGGCAAAGTAATAAGAAAATCTGGATTCAACACTAAACAACTTCCATTTAGTTATATCTGAGGTTTTAATAATCATTGATAAAATGCTTCATTTTCTTTTGTGTATAAAAGGTATGATAGTATCTGCTCTTTTCCTCTTTTATGGCATCACTATGGCATAAGATATGTTGAAATGATTTTTTAAAAATAAAGCAGTATCTCCAATTTAATATGATGATAATGGTGATTAGCAGCCTAGGGATCCAGACGATATTTAATATTTATGAACATATACTATGTGCAAAATATTGCTTTGAATATCTTACATGTATGAAGTAAAAAATCTTTTTATAATTATGGTAAAATATACATAACATAAAATTCACCATTTTATTCATTTTTTGGTCACCGTAGCATTAAGTACATTCACATTGCTGTGCAACCATCATATCTGCCTCCAGAACTTTCTCCTCTTTCTAAACTGAAATGACTCCCCACTCCTTCTTCACTCAGCTCCTGGTAATCATCACTCTACCTTCCATCTGTACGAATTTGACTACTCTAAGCACCTCAATGAGTGGAATCATAGTATTTGTTCTTTTGTAACTGGCTTATTTCACTTAGCATTGTATCTTCCACTTCCACCTATGTTGTAATATGTACATATAGGAATTCTTTGGATCCTGAAAATGTTGAAAATGTTATCTATTTTTTTTACATAGAAGGCAATTAAAACACACAAGCCTTATGTAGCTTTTGTTTTGTTCAAGACCCCATAGCTAATAAGCAATAGAGGCTAGAGTCAAACACAGAGTACATGGCTAAGCATCTACCATATTGCCTTCTGAGAGTCCATCTGATTTTGCCATTGTACTCAGTCTGGAGGATGACTAGTACAGCAGGTTGACTGACCACTGCTTTTTCAGGCATTTTTCATAAAGAGAGAGCATTTGGGGGGGGCCATGGTGTGGACGTTGGACCTGGATGACGTCACGGGCGCTTTCTGTGGCGCTGGCCCTTCCCCCCTTGTCTACACATTGAATTATCTTCTGGTGAAGGACGGTGAGTAGCTATGACCTGGAAGCTGGATGGGCAGTTGTAAAACCACTGGGTGGGTCCCTTCTATAAGATTTAAAGGCTTTGTTGGGGCAAAATGACAATGAAGAAAGAGAATAAACTTTGACGCCAGGCCAGTCTGCTTTCTAATCTTGGTTTTAATGCTTGCTCCATTTGACTTCTCTGAGCTTTGTTTTCCCATCTACAAAATGGGAATAATCCTTATACTCAAGACATTATTATACATACTGGCAGTTAGGAGATGGAACCTGGAATGCTAAATCTGCAACATCCTTGGAGATGGTCTATAACCCTCATTTTGTGAGGAGACCAGGACTCAGAAAGATAATACAGCTAGTCAGGGGTGGAAATGAAACTCCAACTTGATTCTTTACATCATGCTTTCTAGGGCAACCTCCTTGCACTCAGCCTTGTTCCTCGTGCTTCCCAAGTTGGGACACAAAAGGATCCTTCCTGAGGATTCCACAAGTTAGGAAATAGGCCTCAGGGTCAATGTCTTGTGCAAAGTGTGATGGCCAAGTGAGGGGCTGAGCATAGAGAACTGACAGACTTCTGCTTGGGGTCACTCAACCAGAAATGTGGCAAACCCACCGAGTGTCCATGGGTGCCTGGGATCTTGTTGATATGTTTAGGTGGGGAAGCTCGGCTTCTGTGTGCGGAGCCTTTATCTGTGTTGACAAGTGGGTGCATTCGGAAATCCTCTGGTTCTGGTTTGGGAGCTGGTGCTTCAGCCCTGGAGCAGCTCTAAGTTCTGCCAGTGACAGGATGGGAAGGAAGAGGTAGGAGGCTCACCCTTTTCTGTTGATTTCCTCTAGAGTTCAGCTCAACTCCTTCACCAAAATTTTGGTTCTCAACTGCTGTGAATTCCTCAACAACTGGCCCTGAAATGCCAACTATGACCAAGGATTTGACCACTGGTTTGGGCATTTTGCCCCCAGGAGGAGAGGCTGTGGCCACTGAGACCAAAAGAAAGTCTGCAGCTATGACCATAACCCCCAGAGGTGGGCTTGCGACCCCTACAAGGACCCCTCTGACCTTTGGAAGGCACACTGCTGCTCCAGAAGGGAAGACTGAGAGCCCTGGAGAGAAGCCCCTGCCCCCTGTGGGCCATCTGGTGGTGAGCCCTGGAGGGCTGGCTGTGGGTCCCGTGCGCCTTCAGCCTGGACAGAAGGTCACACCCCCGGGAAGGAAGGCTGGAGTCCCTGAGAAGGTGACCACCCCCTCTGGAAAGATGACAGTCACCGCTGATGGGCAGGCTTAGACTCAGGAGAGGAGACTTTGACTTCTGAGGTAGACCCTGAGCCCTGGTGGGTTGTTTTGGTTCTCAGACAGAAGCTAAAAAGTGGATGCTGCTCTCTGGCTCTGTCATCTCACCCCCTTGGACAACTCTTGCTTTTGACAACCCCTTTGTTCCCACTGATGGATTCATTCTTTGGACGACTTGCTAACCCTTCCAATGAGTTCTCTCTCTAAAGAAACTTGGAAAACTCTGCTATGAATAAAGGATCCCAAAGTCTGTTGTGGGCAAAATCTGGGGAAACCCTTATCTCTTTATCTAGGTCCCTTGATAGAAGCTGCCTGTACCCAGCCATTCATACATCATTCTTGGAGCTAACAGGCCCCATGTCATAGTGAGTTAATCTCTTCTCTCTTGAATAAACTAAAAGCATAAGAAGCCATCTGAGTTCTCTGAAGCTCTTTTCTTGAAATGACCAGTGGTAGTCAATTGTTAACTTCTCCCTTTCAAGATCACTTTCCCTTGCTATTTTGGAAAGAGGGAATTTGTGTCTGTCCCACACTGATGTTTTCCAGTGTTGATTATGAGTTTCTGTCTCTGCAGTGAACACTGCTGACTTCACTGATGGTCAGAGCCAGAATCTCCTCTAGGGAAGTTTTCCCTATTGCTGAAGGGGCCTGAGAGAAAGAGGAGGGAGTTGTCTCTTCCAGTTATATTCCCACTTTGGAAGTCTTAGTTGTCTCTGATAACCCCCCCCCCCCCCCCCGCCACCAACCTGTTCTCTCCGTAAGGCGTGGTGGAGGAGAAGACAAAAATCAACATATTTTGGTTATCTGCCCACTTCTCCCAGGTCTATACTACACACTGTAGTCTACCTATGGTTTATTTTCCTGGGCATAATTCACCCTTATAAGTCAATATAAAAATAGGACCAACTTCTAGCCCTCCCTTTCTGGGAAACAATGATGATAGTGAGTGTCCAATCTACCATCAATGTTACCTTTTCTTTAGGAAGTACAGCCTCCAAGGCTTTAAAATAAGGGTTCATTAAAGTACCTATGGGAGGAGGCATTTATCAAAAATGATAAAGCAGGTGAAGGCTGTATCCACACATGGGTGGGCACATGGCCTTGGGACCACATTGCCACAGCATAAATCACAAAACAGTTAAGCTACAAAACATATCAACCTCAAAACCAGTTTACAAAACAACCATTTATTTAGCTGATAATTCTAAAGTTTATTCATTTAAGCTGTGTTCAATTAGGTAGTTTTTATGGTCTGGATTGGTCTTGACTGATCACGGCTGCAGTGACTCAAGGCATCTGCCATTAGCTAGTGGGTTGGGTTGAGGTGAGCTGGTTTATCATGGCCTCAGCTGGGCTGCCTGAGGTCTCTTTCCGTGAGACCTCCCATTCTTCAACTGGCTACTTTACAAGGTTGTGGTCTCTTTGTTACTAGAAAGCAAGAGAGAAATCTCCAATGGGCAATTCATTTTTAAATCTCTGCTTGAATTGTATTTACTATTGTTCCATTGGCCAAAGCAAGTCAAATGACCAAGCACGAAATTAGAATGGTTGTGAATTATGCAAATGAATATGGGGAAGCATAAATAAATTGGAAGCTATTATTGCTAATCTGTTTCACAAACTCAATATTCCAGTATTTAAGAAAAGCTGAAATTAGGGGTGTGTGTGGATGTGTTTAATAGAAATCTATTGACTTCAAAGTATTGGCTAAAATGTCTGTGACTGGATGTGCCTGTGGATGGCAGTCATGCCCCCTGGAGCAGGGTGCTTTGATAGAGCAATTGGATCAAAGCGTTCCATGTTTGCATTAAGGTATGATGGAATAGAAGTGGGTTCACATTTCATTCTGGTCACTTGATTTTCAGATTTCTTCTCCTAGTTGTCGTATGGACCCTACTCTCATCTACTTAAAGGTTAGGGATTATAAATTTAATTAGACATTCTTAGAGTATAGGAAAGAAATAGAGGTGAAGCTTTTCCCACTAGCTCCTATATGGACAATAAGTATTTCTGAGAATCTTTTAAGTTTTTTTCTGTCGCCTCTTCTGCATGTGCTTTATTCATGGATAATGTGTTTAAAAGTTTCTATTTATCTATATATAAATAGATAAGTGTCTAGAAGTTACTATTTATCTATTTTTAAAATCTAACTTATAAGCTTCCTGGAACTTATCTTTTTGCTGTAAATTGACTGGGACTTCCAACTTCATCATCTATCTCAAAATATACATTAGTGGGCAATCAATATAAGTTGATACAGCCACTATGGAAAACAGTATGGGGGTTCTTCAAAAGTAAAAACAGTACTACCATAGTATCTAGGAATCCCACTTCTGGGTATCTTTCCAAAGAAAACAAGAGCATTCATTCAAAAAGATGTGTGCACCTCTATTTTCATTGAAGCAGTATTTACAACAGCCAGTAATGTTCATCAGTAGATAGAGCCAACCCAAAGCAAGGAGTTCTCACTTCTCTCTTTCTTAGTTCCTTTCTGACTCTACTCTTTACTATCCAAAATTTGTGGGAGCCACACAAAAAAAATTCCCTACAGTCCTGGTGAAATGTTTCGATCAAGATATCCCTCCCTGTCCCTCTTATAGTCAAAGACATGGCAAAAGGATTTTTACCTTGAGAAGATCTGATGTGTAATGAGTTCTCTGAACTTGGCCACAGCAGTTGAGGGGTCTGACAACACAGTGGGATTCCCAGGGCCCTGGGGAATGGGACAAATGTAGAGCTGGATGCAGGCCTGCAGCTGGATTCTGGTACAATGCCTTGTGTAGCTGTTCTCCTGTCACAGAGATAACAAGTTCCCCCTCAGCTCAGATCTTACACAGAGAGACAGGGCCCCGGGCTTTTGTGTGGGGCCTGCACCAGAGATGGGGAGGATGCTACTTGGCCCAGTAAGTTACACAGTCCCACTCCCTTCTTTGCCTCTAAACCCAGAGAATCCTCTCCATCAAGCATCAGAAAGTAGGAACCCAGCCCCTAGCTTCAATACAAGAAGGCTCTGTTTGGATTTTTCTGCATCACTTCTCCCTTGTCTGGGCATGTGCCATCCCATCAGGCCCCTGTTTTGTCATGCTGCTGGCTTTTTCTTTCTCTTGCACATGCTCAGGGTCCAGAATGAAAAGAGTGATGCCATCTGTACATTGATAGGAAGTGCTAAGTCACAAAGTACTACATTCAAGAGCTTAGCAGATGTGTCCTAGCAAATCAGGCAAATCTCTGAAGGCATCTAACCTAAAATGCTGCTTCTGTAGTTTCCAATCCAAATCTCAGTGCCTCTGTCTGCAATATCCCACTTAAATAGAATGGCTTTTTACAACAATTCTACACCTTGAGCCATCACCTTTCTCACCACCCACAACTTGCCCAGTGCCACCCTTGGTAATGAAGAACTAATGCTGCCCTCAGTGCTCATATCTGCGACCTGGCACCACCCTACTCCTAGAGAGCCTTACAAGGCTATGGTCCATGAGCACCTGAGGATGCTGAACACCACCCATGGGAGTAGCTGATATAAGATGCTCTGGGGCATCCCAGGCCTCACTGAGACTGCAGAGCTGCCCAGCCATTGCCTTCACTGAATATGCAGCTGAGTATAAGACAAGAGCAGGTAAGCGGGATAAACGACCCAATCAAAAACTGGGCCAAAGAACTTAACAGACGTTTCTCCAAAGAAGACAAAAATGGCTAACAAACACATGAAAAGATGCTCAACATCACTCATTATCAGAGAAATGCAAATCAAAACCACAATGAGGTACCACTTTACACCAGTCAGAATGGCTGCCATCCAAAAATCTACAAGCAATAAATCCTGGAGAGGATGTGGAGAAAAGGGGACACTCTTACACTGTTGGTGGGAATGCAAACTAGTACAGCCACTATGGAAAACAGTGTGGAGATTCCTTAAAAAACTGCAAATAGACCTGCCATATGACCCAGCAATCCCACTGCTGGGCATACACACTGAGGAAACCAGAATTGAAAGAGACACGTGTATCCCAATGTTCATCGCCGCATTGTTTACAATAGCCAGGACATGGAAGCAACCTAGATGTCCATCAACTGATGAATGGATAAGAAAGCTGTGGTACATATACACAATGGAATATTACTCAGCATTAAAAAAAAATTCATTTGAATCAGTTCTACTCAGGTGGATGGAACTGGAGCCTATTATCCAGAGTGAAGTAAGCCAGAAGGAAAAACAACAATACAGTATACTAATGCATATATATAGCATTTAGAAAGATGGTAACAAGAACCCAGCATGCGAGATAGCAAAAGAAACGCACATGTATAGAACAGACTCGTGGACTCTGTGGAAGAGGGCAAGGGTGGGATGATATGGGAGAATGGCATTGAAACATGTTAATTATCATATGTGAAGTCAATCACCAGCCCAGGGTTGATGCTTGGGGCTGATGCACCGAGATGTCCCAGGGGGAGGGAATCAGGAGGGAGGAGGGTGGGGGATTCTGGGGGGGTAGCATATGTAAACCCATGGCGGTTTCCTGTCATTGTATGGCAAAACCAACACAATAAAAAAAAAATAAAGTTATTGCCAAATAGTGAGAATCCAGTCCATTGGAGACTTAATGACTGTACCAGGTAGACAGTCCAATGTTTTAATCAACATGCATTTATTTGATTTTGACTGTATGTTATATAATGTCACTTTAGTTATTTCATCTAATCTTCACAATATATTTTGAAGTAGGTGTTAATCTCCCCATTTGTGTCAGTAAGTAAAGCAAGGTTAGGAGTTCTGTGACAGGGTATCCAGCATCCTGTAGCTGGAAGGAGAAGAGCCAGGCTTCAAGCACAGCAGTGACTGCTCAGAGCCCAGGCTCCTTCTACTCACCACTCACTAAGTAGAGGGTAGACCCACCTCCAGTCCCATTCATCCCCAGGGTGGCTGGGGGAGATGTAGAGAGGAAGATGTGTGCAGGACTCACCAGGGGCTGACTGTTCATTGTTAGGTACCCAGCAGTGTAACAGGTCTGAAACTTCCATGGGAAGCCCTGAGCTGAGTCATGGGTTTATCTCTTGCCTTGTTGCAGGTCTGGCTGTGTTGCTGCAAGTATCATGATTCTTCTTCCTTTTGACAGAGGAGTTTCTACCATCAGCAAATTTACATGCTTGAAAATCTGAGAAAGCTGGAATCTCACTCCTACGGCACAGTCAAATTTGTTACAAAGAAAGAAAGATTTCTTTCATCAGTGTTTTATAGTTTTCTATATATAAGTCTTTTGTTTCTTTAGGTAGATATACTCCTAAGTATTTTATTCTTTTTATTTTGATGGTGAATGGAATTGTTTCCTTAATTTCTCTTTCTGTTTTCTCATTGTTAGTGTATAGGAATGCAAGGGATTTCTGTGTGTTGATTTTATATCTTGCAACTTTACTATATTCACTGATTAGCTCTAGTAATTTTCTGGTAGAGTCTTTAGGGTTTTCTATGTAGAGGATCATGTCATCTGCAAACAGTGAGAGTTTTACGTCTTCTTTTCCAATCTGAATCCCTTTTATTTCTTTATCTGCTCTGATTGCTGTGGCCAAGACTTCCAAAACTATGTTGAATAGTAGTGGTGAGAGTGGGCACCCTTGTCTTGTTCCTGACTTCAGGGGAAATGCTTTCAGTTTTTCACCATTGAGGATAATGTTTGCTGTGGGTTTGTCATATATAGCTTTTATTATGTTGAGGTATGTTCCTTCTATTCCTGCTTTTTGGAGGGTTTTTTATCATAAATGGATGTTGGATTTTGTCAAAGGCTTTCTCTGCATCTATTGAGATAATCATGTGGTTTTTATTTTTCAATTTGTTAATGTGGTATATTACATTGATTGATTTGCAAATATTGAAGAGTCCTTGCATCCCTGGGATAAAGCCTACTTGATCATGATGTATGATCTTTTTAACGTGTTGTTGGATTCTATTTGCTAGAATTTTGTTAAGGATTTTTGCATCTATGTTCATCAGTGATATTGGCTTATAGTTTTCTTTTTTTGTGGCATCTTTGTCAGGTTTTGGAATTAGGCTGATGGTGGCCTCGTAGAATGAGTTTGAAAGTTTACCTTCCTCTGCAATTTTCTGGAAGAGTTTGAGTAGAATAGGTGTTAGCTCTTCTCTAAATTTACTGAATTCTTTCTTTGTTTTGTTTTTGCTAGACAAGAAGGGCTTATGTTGTTATGGTCTTTTACCTGCATGTACGAAAAAACCTGACTTTTGGTCACTAGCCTGAGACTTTGTCATTAGCTTGCTGAACATAAAAGTCATGCCTCACTTCTATTCCAGTTTGTTCCACAAATTTTGTATTTTTTCTTTTTCCCCCCCTCTGGTATTACATATTGAATAATTTCCTTGCCTATGGTTTTTTTCATTTACTTTTTGTTATTGTTGGCTGGTTTTGCAATTGAATAGTTTTTTTTTTTAAGTAATGCTGCAGCTACTACAGTCCTTGAATTTTTTCACATTTGGGAATATCTGTTTGCTCCCTTTATATTTGAAAACTTTTTGGCATCCAATAGGACAGGATAATACTTTCTTTTTCTCAGAATTATTCTCTCTGCTTTACCCTTTAACTTCAGCAACTGGGGCAACAACCAGTTCTTCATAAGCTCAGTTACCTTCATGAAGTTGTAGACCTGTGTATAGCACTTCTTTCTTCCCATCCTGGGGCCTCTCAGATACAGACTTATACTGAAACAGGGACAACCTAGACTTCAGAGGAGTTAATGTCATCCCTGGGGTTCAGGGGACTGTGTTGTCTCCACCTTTCTTCCCTGGATATCTAAAAACACATTCCATTGGACTTTTAAGAGAATCCTAAGGGACTGAACATCCAGCTGTCCTTATTAGTGGCCAACTTGAACATATATTTTTGTACTGAACACTTCCTGCAACACTCCTCCATCTTTTCCGCCTGCTCGTTAAATGCCACTTCAAAATAATTTATTCTCATATAAGCTGCTTCGAGGTAAACTTAGTTTTAGACAGTATGTACTGCTCCATTGTGTTCTGAAGCTGAATATAGTTGTGAGGATGTTTGAGGCCAATGGGTACTCATTATGCCTTTATTAATCCATATCTTTTAAATCATGTAATACCCTTTTCCTTATGGTGCCCGAGGAGTTAATTATTATTGCTTGAAGTTCCATAACTTAACTAGAATATGCTCTGATTATGATGGTTATCAATTCCTCCTAGAAGACAGTTGAAAGGAAAGGGTTAATTTAACCAATACCCTGCAGGCTGGCTTCCTGGAAAGAAATTTGGCCTGCTGCCTCTGAAAACCAGATGCAGCCTAGGGTTTGACACAATCTTTCCTGGCAAAGAACCGACATGGTAGAGCAGGAATTCGGCCAAGTTTCCACCAAGTATCAATGTTGTAATCCTAACAGTTATATCACACCAAGGGAAGTCCAAGTATTCTCCCAATCAGTCAATGCTGAGACAGTAAGTAGAGCTGAAAGCCAAGGTTTTGCAACACCATTCTGCTATTAGGTCCTATACCCTAATCTCACTAGGAAGACTTTGGTTTTTAAAAACTAAGACGTTTAAAACCCCCAGCATCCAAGATCCAGGGTCTCCTTCTTAGACCTAGATTTGCTCTCCACTAGATTGTTGTGTGCTGCTTGAGAACAAGATGGTCACAGGAGGATCAGTCAGTCCCCTGCTATTGTTTTCATCTCTGGGCTTTCTGCCATTAAAACTCAGTTCTGGAAAGCCTAGTTTACATGTTGCTTGATCAATCACCCTTAATTGCTTGACAGCTGGTGCAGAGATCTGGGTTTCTGTCTTGTTGCAACCAGCATGGCCTTCTAGAAATGAACCAAGGGACTTGGGACTAAAAAAATCTGCCTCGAGTATTGTGGCCCATCACAGTCTAAGTTGCTGTGGCAGTCGTGGAGTCTAGTATCCCAAATTTCTGAGAATCCAGAGAGATGAAAGGAGACTGGGTAGTTAAGATCACCCAGCCTAATATTTGATGGCTGTTATTAGTGATCTTGGAGGAAGTTGCTCAAAAGAGGCCTGAGGGAACCCTAAATTAGCATCTCTGATGAAATCACAACTTGAAAACTCTGACTGGTTAAATATGAAGTGATTTCTTATATGACCATATGCCATATAAGGTAGGTGCAAACATATAGGCGACTCCTCTGACACTTTTCCTGTGACTAGTAAGGGCAATTCAAAATGGCATGGATAATTAGCATACCAGGGAGAATTCCACAGTCAGAGGAGCCTGCAGGCAAGAATACTGGAATGGGTAGCCATTCCCTTATCCAAGGGATCTTCCCGACCCAGGGATTGAACCTGGGTCTCCTGCATTGCAGGCAGATTCTTTACCATCTAAACCACCAAGAAAGCCCCTTGGGGAGTTAGGTGAAGAGAAAAATAAGGGACAGCAAATCCAGAATACAGTAGTCCCTGCGTGTCTGTGTTTCTCTTTTCCATGTTTCATCATTTCCATGATGATCAAGCTTGGTCTAAAGTTATTAGGTGGGAAATTCCAGAAATAAACAATTCATAAGTTGTAAATTGTGTACCATTCCTCTTTGAGGAATGAACTCTTGTGTTATACCTCTTTCCTACTCAGGATCCCCAGTATCAACACTGTCTTCTGCTGACATCCAAACATGGACATTGTCACAGCTTTGGACTCAGGATCACCCCAAGCGGATGATTCTCCCTCTGATCTATCATCAGAAGGTCAAGAGTAGCCTAATGCTATTTCATTCACCACACTCTAGCTCATCATGTAGGCATTTTGTCATCTCACACCATCACAAGAAGTATGAATACAATATGATATTTTTAGAAAGAGATCCTATTTGCATGACTTTTATTACAGTATATTGCTATAATTTTTCTATTTTCTCGTTAGTGTTGTAAATCTCTTATTGTGCCTAATATAAATTAAACTTTATCATAGGTATGTAAGCATAGGAAAAAATGTATTCCATATAGGATTATACTCATTTCACATGCTAGCGAGGGCATGCTCAAAATCCTTCAATCTAGGCTGCTGCTGCTGCTGCTAAGTCGCTTCAGTCCTGTCCGACTCTGTGCGACCCCATAGACTGCAGCCTACCAGGCTCCCTCATCCCTGGGATTCTCCAGGCAAGAACACTGGAGTGGGTTGCCATTTCCTCCTCCAATGCACGAAAGTGAAAAGTGAAAGTGAAGTCGCTCAGTCGTGTTTGACTCCTAGCGACCCCATGGACTGCAGCCTACCAGGCCCCTCCATCCATGGGATTTTCCAGGCAAGAGTACTGGAGTGGGGTGCCAGTGCCTTCTCCGAATCTAGGCTGCAGCAGTACACAAACTGAGAACTGCCAGATGTACAAATTGGTTTTTAAAGAAGCAAAGGAATCAGAGATCAAATTTCGTTTGACCTTGGAGAAAGAAATCTGTCTGCTTCATTAACTATGCTAAAGCCTTTGACCATGTGGATTACAGCAAACTGTTGAAAATTCTTAAAGAGATAAGAGTATCAGACTACCTTACCTGTCTCCTGAGGAAACTATGCGGATCAAGAAGCCACAGTTAAACCCAGACATGGAACAATGGACAGATTTAGAGCTGGAGAAAGAGTACATCAATGCCATACATAGTCACCCTGTTTATTTAATTTATATGTAGAGTACATTGCTGGGAGCCATCAGGTTGCCCCCTCACTCGATGACAAAGTCACGAGACTGAGAAGGAAACTGCAAAGTGGATTTTCCTTTGGGGCATCCCAAGGCAAGGCCCCTCCTGGTATTTTTCTTGGGAAGTTCTGTTTATGCTCATCTGTTTATGTTTTAGCTCTTCTCAGATCAGTCCCAGTTAGAAAAAATTCATCCTGAGATAATTCCCTCAGACCTTATTTCCCTCAGAGGATCCGGGAAGGCAGATTCCCTTTCCCGAGGACTAAAGAGGAGTAAGGGACATTTAAATAGATTACTATACCTCCTACTAGTTACTGGGGAGTTTACCAAGAGTTCTCTGGGGGTCATGGCAAAGCCACCACCAAAAGGGCTCGTACTTGGATCACTTTTCCACATCCCACTCCCGCGACCACTCCACGGAAGAGGCTCCCTTCCTTGAAAAACACAGACTGGAATGGGACTTAGGAATGCTCATACTGTGGCCAGCATAGTTGGAGACACTGATTGCTTTAGGGTAGTGTAGACATAGGAATTCCTTTTAGTAGTTGTAAGGTTAATAGGGTTTCATTGTTAAAGCAGTGCTGCTAAACTCTCTTTGTCTTCTTTTCTTTTTCCTTGTAAAAACCAAAATAGGTTAATAGAATAAAACAGTTTCAAGCTTAAGCCTCTCTTTCTAGGTTCTGCATAGCTGCAACTTGTCAGGGAACATTTGGCAGGAGGCTTCCTGTGTGCTGTTTTTTGATGTCCCTTATCAATCCCTGAATATTCAGAGACGAGTGGAGAGGCACACCTTTCCCGGGGACAAAAGAAATGCATACATTCTTAAAGTAAAGTAACCATTTACAGCCTTCTTCCCTCTCTGATATGGAAAGTGAGTTTTTACAACTCCCTCTCTTTGAGATAGATTCTAGCCCTATGTTTCCTAGATAAGTTGCAAGATTTTTATCTTTGCTGAAAAGGCTATCTTGTAAGACAGTGTATATATGCCTACATTATGCTGAATAAAAAGTATGCTAGAGACATTCAAATGGTAAACATACTATTGTTAAGTCTAATTATGCAGAAATCCGACCTTTTGCAAGGAAAATGAGCTTAACGTTAAAGTTGTTGATGGTAGGCAGAAAACAAAAGATTGCATAAAATAGTTGTGATGTAACGGGGATGTTTTTTGGCTATAAAACTATAAACTAACAAAAATTAAGTGAGAGACTTCTCCATCACCTTTTGGAGAGACTTCTCCATCACCCCACAAAACTAACAGCAATAAAGAGAGACTGCTTCATCACCACACACCGACTCAGCTCAGTTCTTCCGCCGACGCCACTCATCCCTCAAGACCCCCAGACCCTGCCGGGGCTGGACCCCGGCAGTACATCATGCGAAATGCCAGTCTGATGAGTCATAAGTTGCAATCAAGATTGCCAGGAGAAATAACAAAAACTTCTGATATGCAGATGATACCACACTTGACAAAAAGTAAAGAGAAACTAAAGAGGTGCTTGATGAGGGTGAAAGGGGAGAGTGAAAAGGCTGGCTTGAAACTCAATATTAAAAAAACTAAGATCAAGGCATCCAGTCCCATCACTTCATGGCAAATAGAAGGGAAAAAGTGGAAGCAGTAACAGATTTTACTTTCTTGGGCTTCAAAATCACTGTGGATCGTGACTGCAGCCATGAAATTAAAAGACATTTGCTCCTTGGAAGGAAAACTATGACAAACCTAGACAGTGTATTTCAAAGCAGAGACATCCCTTTGCTGGACCAAGGTCCACATAGTCAAAGCATGTTTTCTCCAGTAATCATGTATGAATATAAGAGTTGGACCATAAAGAAGACTGAGCACAGGAGAATTGATGCTTTCTAATTGTGGTGTTGGAGAAGACTCTTGAGAGTCCTTTGGACTGCATGGAGAGTAAATCAGGCAATCCTAAAGGAAATTAACCCTGAATATTCTTAGGAAGGACTGTTGCTGAACCCAAAACTCCAGTATTTTGGCCACCTAATGCAAAGAGACTGATTGGAAAAGACCCAGATATTGATAAAGCTTGAAGGCAAAAGCAGAAGGGGTGGGGTAGGATGACATCCTTAGAGATTATCTCTGACTCAATGGACATGACTTTAATCAAATTCTGGGAGATAGTGGAGGACAGAGGAGACTGATGTGTTACAGTCCTTGGGGTCATGAAGGGTCAGATGTAACTTAGCTATTGAACAACAACAATATTTAGGATTTGGTACTATCTGAAGTTTCAGACATCCACTGGGGGTCTTGGATCATATCCTCTGGGGACAAGGCGGGTAACTGGACAGAATGGTGAAGTATTCGAAATAATGCCACATTTCTATAAGCCTTGCTATAAAATGTTTGATCCAGTGAAGTAGCATGGAAGAGCTGTCATAGTCAACCATTCCCTGGTGCCTCCTGACTTGATGAGTTGGAGGCATTTTGCTTCCTAAGTAGAATTAGTATCCACATCTATCAGCATTAAAGGGGTAATTCTATTATTGCAATGTCTACTATAAGCACAATTGTGTTCCCCAAAGTTCATATGTTGAAACTCTAAGCCTTATGTGATTATATAGGAGATAGGGCCTTTAAGAAGATAATTAAGGTTACATGAGGTCACGAGGATGGAACCCTAATCTAATAGAACTGGAAGAAGAAGAGACACCAAAGAGCTCTCATTCTCTTCACCACTGAAAGAAGCAACCAGATGTGGCTATCTGCAAGCCAAGAGGAGACCTCTAACCAGAACCTGAGCCTTCTCAGAAACTTGAAATTTCCAGCTTCAGGAATCATGAGAAAATAAATTGCTGTTTTAAGTTTCCCAGTCTATGATATTTTGTTATGGCAGCCCAGTCAGACTAAGATAATGTCCAAACATAATCTGATGGCTATTTCATGTTTTATTACCCACAGAAGATGGGGTCAGGGAACATGGAAAAGTCAGCCTGAAGACAAAGCGCTTAAGCTTGAGGCATACTTCCAAGCAGTAGGGTAACTGAATTTCTTGCCCAGTGCTATAAATGTCCAGAATAGAGCCATCCCAGAAACAGTCCATGTGTTCTCAGCCATCTGTTAGGAAACTAGGAATCGGAGGAGAGAAAGCTTTCTGGACTTGAATAATTGAAGTTTGGGGACCCAATGCAGGTCTTCTTTCCCACACCTTCTCTTTTTATTTCCCCAACACTGACTATAGGCAACTATAAAATCAGGACTGCACTCAGTGCTAAAGGGTGGGTGGAGACAAACCTGGGTTATTGCTATTTCTACCTGGATGTTGAGGATTTACTCAACTGCAGCTGTGTTCATTACCTTAACCCTGCTCTGGGTCCAAAACTTCACTGTGAGGTATTGAGTAGCCATTCTTACTTGGTACACAAATGAAGTCCCTCAGCTATTCCATGACCCATGGGAATGAGCAAGTGTTGATGCAGGATTCCCATCTTGGTGATAGCTCCAGTTCAGTTCAGTCACTCAGTCGTGTCTGACTCTTTGTGACCCCATGAAATGCAGCACGCCAGGCCTCCCTGTCCATCACCAACTCCCAGAGTCTACCCAAACCAATCTCCATTGAGTCTGTGATGCCATCCAACCATCTCATCCTCCGTCATCCCCTTCTTCTCCTGCCCTCAATCTTTCCCAGCATCAGGGTCTTTTCAAATGAACCAGCTCTTCACATCAGGTGGCCAAAGTACTGGAGTTTCAGCTTCAACATCAGTCCTTCCAATGAACACCCAGCACTGATCTCCTTTAGGATGGACTGGTTGGATCTCTTTGCAGTCCAAGGGACTCTCAAGAGTCTTATCCAACACCACAGTTCAAAAGCATCAATTCTTTGGTGCTCTGCTTTCTTTATAGCTCAATTCTCAAATCCATGCATGACCATTGGAAAAACCATACCCTTGACTAGATGGACCTTTGTTGACAAAGTAAGATCTCTGCTTTTTAATATGCTGTCTAGGTTTGTCCTAACTTTCCTTCCAAGGAGTAAGCGTCTTTTAATTTCATGGCTGCAATCACCACTGCAGTGATTTTGGAGCCCAGAAAAGTAAAGTCTGACACTGTTTCCACTGTTTCCCCATCTATTTTCCATGAAGTGATGGGACCAGATGCCATGATCTTAGTTTTCTGAATGTTGAGCTTTAAGCCAACTTTTTCACTCTCCTCTTCCACTTTCATCAAGAGGCTTTTTAGTTCCTCTTCACTTTCTGCCATAAGGGTGGTGTCATCTGCATATCTGAGGTTATTGATATTTCTCCCGGAAATCTTGATTCCAGCTTGTGCTTCCTCCAGCCCAGTGTTTCTCATGATGTACTCTGCATATAAGTTAAATAAGCAGGGTGACAATATACAGCCTTGATGTACTCCTTTTCCTATTTGGAACCAGTCTGTTGTTCCATGTCCAGTTCTAACTGTTGTTTCCTGACCTGCGTACAGATTTCTCAAAAGGCAGGTCAGGTGGTCTGGTAGGTATGGGTAAAATGACATAAATATTTATGGAAGAAGAAAATCCCTTGCTAGTTGAGAAGGAAGCATCTGAAACCAGGGCAGTTGGATGAGATGAATTTTCACTTTCACTGGATCCCCTCAGGACAGTTATCACTTAGGTTGCCATGAGTTCTTTGATGCAATTCTCATAGTTTGTGGACTCCTCTGCTAATCTTCATGATACTACATCTACCATTTAGAATAAACGCAGTCAGGGAGAGCCAGCAGCCATTCTAGTCTCTCCTAATGTCACTAGTCTTGTAAAATATTCTACTGAGTTATACCACCTGCTACGTTACAATTTAACTGAGTGTCAGTGAAGGATCCTGGGTCCTAAGGCCTAATAGTCCATAGAGGAGAAACTTTCTTCTTTCTGGGATAGTGCTGGCTGCCTGGTCATTGGAACTGACATGGGACCAATGCTGTAGTCATTAGTCAGTTATTTCCTGATCTTTGTACTGCATCCCCCAATGATGGCTTTATTCAACTCCCTATAATGCTTTTATGCCATTGGTAAGGAAAATAGTCACTTATGGGTTGATTCTGGGTATACATGACAATTTCTGTTCTATGTAATGTGCCCATCAGGGGTTCTTGCTTGTGAATGAACATCTTCCTCTATTGGCCTCAGGCAAATGAGACTTGCACCCTGCAGAAGATTCACCCAATCATTCTTAGCTTTCCAGGACTCTGTGGCCATTATTTGTCCTGATTCAAAGAAGTTACCTTTCTGTGGAGTAGGCGTCATAATTCTCCTCACCTTTACCTGTCATCTCATCTTTGGATGATAAATGCAGAAAAGTTAACTTAATGTGATTTATGGCAATAGTAATTCTAGAAGATATTAATGAAATGGAACAATAGTCAAAGAGATGAGACAAAATTAAATAGATAATCATCAGCTCCTGTATTTCACTTACATGAAATTGAAATCATTATACATTTGTTGATTAATACTTTGAAAGACCAAGAACTGTGCTAGAGCTATAGAGATGAATAAAATAGTATCTGCCTCCAAGGAACTTACCTATTAGCAGGAGATATGGGCTATAAACAAATGACTCAAAACACAGTGCTGTATCTAATAAAATTTTGCATAGGGTTAACAAAAAATCAATTTTCCAAGTACACATGAGAAAGATGTTACTTGAGTCTATTTCATATACAGGCTCCATATGAAGCAAAATTGTGGTAAAGTTGCTGCAAGAGATAATAGTCTTAGGCTGCATTAGTAAAAATATTGAATTCAGCAAAACGATAAACTAACAAGTAAATAAAAACACAGAACTAGGAATCAGAAGCTTGGAGCTCGAGTTCTGGCTACGCATTTTACTGTGTGACTTCAGCAAATTCTCATTCTCAGTTTCCTCATCTGCTTATGGGAACAATAAAGAAACAATGAAGTCTGACTCACCTCCCTAATTGCTGTTGATAGAGCAAATTAATACAACTACTTTGGAAAAGATGTGCTTAGCTAAGTAGTAAAGTTTAAGATATATGTGCTATTTCACTCAGCAATCCCACTCTCAGGTGCACACACAAGAAATCTGAAAATGTATACCTGGAGTTGGGCAAAGGAATGCTTACAGCAGCATGTAAGAGGGGAAACTGGAAAAAAAAAAGATGTTTTTCTAAACAGAAAGGATAAAGAAATCACAGCATATTCATATAATGAAATAGCACACAGCTGTGAAAGTAAGTAAATAGTTTCTACTTGTAGTGACTTGAATGAATCTCAAAAACTTAATACTGAGCTAAAAACAAGAAAAAGAAGAATATATATTGTATTATTTCACTTATACAAAAAAACAAACTAATGAATATATTATAACTAAATAAGAAACAAATTTTAACAAATTGTTATAAACTAATTAATATATTGCTTATGGATACATATGTGATAAAATTATAAGTAAAGCAAAGAAATGGTTGGCACAAACTTCAGGACAGTTGCTTACTCCAGGGAAGTGAGAAGCATCTAACTGGGGAAGAACATTATAAGATAATATTCAAAGATAATATTATCTCCTTCAAACTGGGTTTTGGTGGAGTTCCCTCATAGTCCAGTAGTAAAGAGTTTGCCTCCAATAGAGGGGATGCAGGTTTGATTACTGGTCAGGGTACTAAGCTTCCACATGCCATGAGGCAACTAAGCCCCCATGTACCACAACTACAAACTCGCACTCCACAGGAAAGACCCAGCACAGCCAAAAAAAAGACCTGAAAAAAAAAAAAGCCTGGGTGCTGGGACAGGGGTTTCACTTTATTATTTTTCTTTGAAATGTATACCTAAACTCATGTACCATGAAATTGAGAGAGACTAAAAATAGTACAGGCTTATTGAAAAAAGTTGGACAGTATGAGAAAATACACAATCCCAACACTTTTCAATATTTATTATTCTCAAATCTTTTGATGATACTAATTCTTTTTAGCATGGAAGTGCTCAGATGGAAGGTAAGTTTGACAGGGACTCAGTGGATATCCTAGGTAGTTATGAAGAAGGGATGTTTCCTGTGCAGGTCTTTATACAGGGCCAGGAGAACCAAATTCAATAGAAAATATCTCATCAAGTTAGGTCCAAATATTAGTAGGGTAAATCTGGGACTAGTGGTCTTACTGCTTGTTTTTGCATATCGTTGACTTAACATTGATTTGGCACAGTTCTGGCTCTTTGTCCTAACTGTATTCTCCTGGGCACTGCATAGAAATGCCTTTCCCAGTTCAACCTGGGACCACTTAATATGAGGAAGTAATGCAGTGTAAATATTAGGATATTTCTCTTGTGGACACCTCTAACCTTGGCACTGAATCCCGGACCTGGTGCTTAAGATTTGTTTGATCAACTTTCTCATCTACAAAGTTGAAGTGACAGTAATAATCCCTTTTATAGGCTAAAAAATAACGAAGTAGAGCCCTCTGATTGTTTTTCAGTCATTCAGTATTTACCCTCCATTCTTTTAGAATTTCATTTTGTGGCCAATCCGGATGGAAATTTAAATCCAAGTGCCCTGTCATTTCCCTATGTGAGGGACTGATTCATACTCAAAGCTTCACAATCATACTATTTCTCCCAGGACTTGAATTTTTGTGTGGACTGATGCATGAATGAAAAGTAAAATTAGAGTTTATTGGTCCTCAGTCCTCTTCATACATTGCTCCCCTAAGAAATGTGATTTTTGTTACATAAGGGGCAGGTTCTACATTCTTATCTTTGATTCTGTGAGCTTCCTCATATTCTCCCAATATATTATTTTGTGCTTGTTAGAGTTGTATTTTTTGTTGTTGTTTGTTTGTTTTAGCAGTTAAGCCACATCTGACTCTTTTGTGACCCCATGGACTGTAGCCCTTCAGGCTCCTGTGTCCATGGGAATTCCAAGGCAAGTATACTGGATTTCCTTCTCCAGGGGATCTTCACAACCCAGGGATCAAACCTGCACTTCTTGCACTGGCAGGTAGATTCTTTATCACTGGGCCACCTGGGAAGCTCCGAGCTGGTTTTAATCATTTGTAAAAATTAAATTCTTTAATTATATAAACACCAAGAATGATCTCTGGTGTATAGTAGGTGCTTACAGTGTTGGCTGATATTACTATTTTTACAACTGAAATCCTCCCTGGCAGCACTTCTACCAGACTTTCTCTGGCCCTGTTAGTCAGAACAAGATACCCAGGACCTAATCATCACTGGGTTAGGTTCAGTTCAGTTGCTCAGTCATATCCAACTCTTTGTGGTCCCATGAATAACAGCACATCAGGCCTCCCTGTCCATCACCAACTCCCGGAGTACACCAGACCCACATCCATTGAGACTGTGATGTCATCCAAGTATCTCATTCTCTGTCGTCCCCTTCTCCTCCTGCCCTCAATCTTTCCCAGCCTCAGGGTCTTTTCCAATGAGTCAGCTCTTTGCATCAGGTGGCCAAAGTATTGGAGTTTCAGCTTCAACATCAGTCCTTCCAATGAACACCCAGGACTGATCTCCTTTAGGATGGGCTTGTTGGATCTCCTTGCAGTCCAAGGGACTCGCAAGAGTATTCTACAACACCACAGTTCAAAAGCATCAATTCTCCAGTGCTCAGCTTTCTTTGTAGTCCAACTCTCACATCCATGCATGACCATTGGAAAAATCATATCCTTGACTAGATGGACCTTTGTTGACAAAGTAATATCTCTGCTTTTTGATATGCTGTCTAGGTTGGTCATAACTTTCCTTCCAAGGAGTAAGCATCTTTTAATTATTTAGTTTCTAAATGTGATAAAAGTAAAAATCAGTCTATATCTACAATAAATCTGCTAAGGTGCAGGCATCCCATGATGGGCACTCAAATGTCCACCAACTTCTTTCCAGGTACTGTCATAAGACAGCATCATGGAAGCAAGTGCAGTACGTACTAGAGGACATAAGTGTTTCAGAGGAAAGAGAGATCATTGAGCTTCCAAGAGAGGATCCAAGCTGGGCCTTGAAGAACTGTGATAATGGGGTAGGCAGTGAGAAGGAGGAGAAAACATGACAGGCAAAGTATGGAGAGACAGTGTAAACAAAGGTGTGCAAAACATGTTGGGGACAACGAACAGACCATTTTGGCTGAAGCAGACATTTTTAATAGGATCATAGTAGTACATAATGTTTAGGAAGCTGAACTGTAATAAATTTTAAACAAAAGTTCCATCAATGGTCAAGTTGCAAATATTTCTATTAAAAGAGACACCAATAGCATAACCATCATCTCTGTCTGCAGTACAAAATATTTTTAAAATTTTCTAGATAAAATTTGAAACTGTGGATTAGACAGTTCTCACTGACCTTCAGAAGGTACATTTTGGGAACCATATCTTTTTAGATAAAAACACCATATGTTTTTAGATAAAATTACTGTATAATCACGACTAAGGTTGCCTCACTGGGTGGCTCAGTGGTAAAGAATCTGCCTGCTAGTGCAGGAGACATGGAGCTGTGGGTTCGATCCTTGGGTTTCTTCCCCAACGGAGGAAATGACAATCCATTCCAGTACTCCAGCGTTCTTGCCTGGGAAATCCCACAGACAGAGGGCTACAGTCCACGGGGTCACAAAGAGTAGGACATGACTGAGCCACTGAGCCCACACATTCCAAAGAACAAGTGTAGAAGTTCATAAAGTAGCACCTAAAGATGAACTTTTCTTAGGCACTGATTACATAAGTTATATAAGACTAATTCTACAAAGAAAAAAGGTTTAAGAACAGCTAATACCTTCCAAGGATTTTTAGTGTTTACATTTCAATAAATACATGCTTTGATGCCAGGCACTAAATGTCCACAGCATAATAATCTAATTATAATGTTTAAATGGATGCCTATCAGCCCTGAAAACTGCCACAAAAAAAAAAACAAACAAACCACACCAACACTATTAAGCTGGTACTTTTCATGGTGATGGTCTCTGCCACCTCATTAGGAGATGTTTTGTCCTTATTGAGCAGAGGAGGTGGGGGCGGGGGGAGTGCAGGTTGGAGGCCCATGAGTGGTGTTTGTAGGGGAGGAGATCTGTTGACTTACTGATTAGCTATATACACATCTGGGTTAGATGCTCTCCACTTGGAAGATATCCTTTATGATGACCTGGTAGTCAGATGGTTTAAAAGGCAAATCCAGGCTCTGCAAGAGTACTGACGGCAACCATGGCAAAGCTTATTCTCCTTGCAGGTGAGTCTGTAATTGATGTGCATGTTAGTCGCTCAGTCGTGTCCAACTCTTTGCAACCCCATAGACTGTAGCCCACCAGGCTCCCCTGTCCATGGAATTCTCCAGGCAAGAATAATGGAGTGGGTTACCATTTCCTTCTCCAGGGGATCTTCCCTACCCAGGGATTGAACCTGCACCTCCTGCATTGCAGGTGGAGGCTTTACTGTCTTAGCTACTAGAGAAGCCCTAGCGAAAGTCACTCAGTTGTATCTGACTGTTTGTGACCACATGGACTATACAGCTCATGGAATTCTCCAGGCCGGAATACTGGAGTAAGTACCTGTTCCCTTCTCCAGGGGATCTTCCCAAGCCAGGGATTGAACCCAGGTCTCCCACACTGCACGCGAATTCTTTACCAGTTGAGCCACAAGGGAAGCCCAAGAATACTGGAGTGGATAGCCTATCCCTTCTCCAGTGGATCTTCCCAACCCAGGAATCAAACCGGAGTCCCCTGCAATGCAGGTGGATTCTTTATCAACTGAGCTATCATAGATGTCCCTCTATAATTGGAGATGGAGCCTTATTCTTATGTGATTTCTTTTCTCTCTAGATCTGATAGGTGTGAGGTAGTCTTTACAGAGAGCTGTATGCTTTTCTATTCTTCTTTCATCATTTCAAATTTCCAAAGGAATCCTGACATGCACAAGTATGTCTGCTTTTAATTCTCTTATCTCAGTTGACTATGGCAGCATTTTTATCTTCACTGATGCTAGAAGCATGGTCTTAAAAGAAAGACTAGTTTTCTTCCAATGCTTGTCTTACTCTCTCATCTCTTGTTGGGTTCTCTTTTCTCTATTCATCTTCCTACACTACCTCTTTTTAATTGATATTATTTTTATTTACATGCTTGTGTTATTTGGTCTTTTTCAGAGATAAAAATTAGTAGGAACTGAGATAAAGTTATGCTGGCTACCTTTGTTCTAATCTTGTCAGGATTATTCCTTTTTTATCCCTTATGGTCCTACTATGTTGTTGATATATTATAAAAATATAAGTTAGAAAATCAATCATTTAAATGGGTCCATTCAGTACATTGTTTAGAGCCCAGTTGTATCCACAGCTTTTTAGTTGCTCTAGAGCTGAGATTTACAAACTTTTTATAGCTTTAGCTTGTCCAAATGAGATCTCTAACTCAACTTATAAAACAATCAGATCAAAAATGTTCCTTACACCCTGATGCCACCACCCCACCCAGAATGAGGATGAGGGGGTAGAGATACAAGGTTCATGTTTATCTGACAGCTGATGCCCTCTCCCCATCCCAATATGGGGGGAAAGCTGGCTGGCACCTGCAGTATCCTCTGTCTGCCCCTATCCTTCCCCACAAAACTGTGGCCGTAAAATCCTCAGGAGATAAGGGGAAGAAGATGAGGCTAATCCTACCCCTTCCCTGAGTCAGATTCATTCTAGGAACCTGGCCACTGGCCTTAAGATAAGGCTTGGTCCTGTAGGAGGGAAAATATATTACTTAAATGAAAGCTTCTCAATATCAAAACTAACCCCCAATGTGTTTTTCTGGCTTGAGACCCTGACTCCAGAACTGTACCCTTCATTTCTTCCCTGGGCTTTCATAGACTGGGCCTCAGTGCTAAGTCCTCCAATTGTAAGGGGTTCTGTCAGAATAGCCAGGCCTGGGCTGGTGAGGGAATATTCCTGGGACTCTCTCCCCCTTACATTCCTATGAATTTGGGATGGGTGGAGATATGAACGTGACAACCTTGGGCACCTGTGCCATGAGGTGGCAGCTGTGCTTTTCCTGCAGTGATAAAAGTCTTATATAAGACTAAGCCCAGAGGCTGCCCAGGTGCCCAGTGTGTAGGCACGATGGGGAGGATGTTGCTCTGGGCCTGTGAGTCTCCCTCTCTTTCTGCTCTTCTTCCTTCCCACACGTCATGGGGTGTCCCTGGAAATGCAGAGGAGGGTGGGCTTCTGTTTTAGTGAAATTTCTACATGAGTTATTCCCCCATGCCTTGGCCTCTGTGTAGAGGAACTTGGGATCCAAGCCTGAGAATGATGAAATGGGGTTCTGGAAAATAACACTGATAAATCCAAAAACTCCCAGGCCCTTGACATTCTGAAAGTCTCCTGGGTAACACCAGGTCCTATCTGGGAAGCCTATCTAAGGATGCCTTGTTTCTGAGTTTTGCTTCTTTTGTTTCAGGCGTGGCTGTTCTGCTGCAGGTGCAACTAGGTAAGGAGTAACACAACCTCTTATCCACACCCCGATTTTTCTAATAGTTATTCTTTCCCTCCTTTCTTCTGACTCTGAATTTCCTTCTCTTTTCATGATATCAGGACTAGGATCTGTTTCATGATGTCAGGACTTGGGCTAGCTCCCAGCCTGTTTTGCTTGATCTCAGAAAGCCAGCCATGGTAGGGGGCCTATAGCTCATCTAATCCAGAATAGTTCACTTTATAGATGGGAAAACTAAAGCAGAGAGGGCAGAAGTGATTTGTCCTTGATTGTTCAGAATCAGGAATTAAAGCTATATTCTGATGCCAAGACTGGTCAAGTATTCATTACCTTTGTAGTTTATACTCGTCTTTGTTTTGTTTGTTTTTTTTTCCCCTCTTAAATATCTTCACATTATTTCTAATAACTAGGAATTGGCTGTGGATGTGAACATGACTAAAATCCAGATATGGGGACTCAGGAGACTGGGAAGAGCATGAGCTTTGGAGCAAGACTGCTTGGAAGTAGTGTAGGAAAAATCAGCATTTGTGGAATAAATGGATGAATGAATTGGAATTCATCTTAAACTTTCAGCCTTGAGTAGTCCCGAGTCTCATCTGAAAACGAGAATGTTTTTCCCATTAGGCTGTATGGGAATTAATATTTAAGCAAACAAATTTGCATAAAGTCTCTAAATAACATATCAGTTACATCATATGCCATCTACAAAAAGCATTTGTTTTATTGGTAATGAACTTGAGTAATCTTTGAAATTATGAATTATGCAAGGAGCATCATTAACCTTAACACTTGCTGCTATGATGGCACATTTATTTTATTTTATGTGTTGACTTGAAATTATCTCAAACTTTCTGGGTCAAGAAATATGCTTAGACCTTGCTGGGATTCTGTTGACAAAAGTGTCATGACTGTTTAGCCAGGTCTTCCATAAGCGAGGGAAAGGGAACTGCGGTATCTACCAGGTATCTGCCATGTGAACGCTTAAGGACCCCTTCCCCTTGAGGAGCTCATCAGCAGTGACACGACAGTGGAGCCCTGCAACGCAGTGACTGCCACTTTCTCTTGCAGGTTCAGCCTATAAGCTAGTGTGCTACTTTACCAACTGGTCTCAGTATCGACCAGAACCAGCCAAGTTCTTCCCCAAGGATGTGGACCCATGTCTGTGCACACATCTGATATACGCTTTTGCCACCATGAATGACAACAAGATTGCTCCCTATGAATGGAATGATATTGATGTCCTGTATCCTGAGTTCCAAGCCCTGAAAGAACAGTCAGTAGGAATTGAATCCAAAGTGAATGGGAATCAGTGAGGGAGAGTGGAGAGCCCAAGTTCTATCCCCAGTTCATTCCCAAATGTCTTAAGATTCTGAAAGGCAGTCCTTTGCAAATTTCTGATGCATATGTGGTAACCTATGATGTAAAGACTAACGTGGGCAGATGGGAGGAGCACTTGCCATGGGAACTTTAGAGCTTGTACTTGGCTGTTGCCCATTTCCCAGAGACTCAAGAATAGGGATAGAAGAGTTGTTTTCTGCAACATCTGTATCCTAAAGCTCACAGAGCTTTCACTTAAATGTGCCTCTTGGTTTCTTTCTGTAGGAACAAAGATCTGGTCACTTTGCTGGCTGTCGGTGGCTGGAACTTTGGCACTCAGAAGTAAGTCTTTCCATGGCCAGAAAATGAAGGTGGAGGCAAAAGAAAGAAACCCTCAAGCTGGGGTGGGAAAATAAGATACCAGTGGAGAGGTGAAAATGAATGTTTCAGGGGGAAAGAGGCCAACTCTTAAGAAGACACTGTCTGTGGGTGGGAAGGGCTGACTACAGCAGACCTGCAGAAATAGCAGTAGAATTGAGGCAATGATGGGAAAACACTCAAAAGAAGGTGGAGAATGGTGAGTGAGACAGACTGCCTTGGTGATGGAGAAGCCCTTGGGCTCCCGTAAGAGCATGAGCCCTGGGCTGGGTCATGGGCTCTTTTCTGGAGAAGCAGTGAGAAAGGATTGGTAACCTCACAGGCTTTTGACTCTGAGTTAGAAAAGAGATGATGAGGTTAGACTTGACTTTTATGTTGAAAGCTGTCCAAGTCAGTGGTAAACAACTTTTTAAATTATGAAGTTGATGTCTTCCCATGTGTTGTGTGTATTAAGTCACTTTGGTCATGTCCCACTCTTTGTGACCTTATGAACTGCAGCCTGCCAGGCTCTTCTCTCCGTGGGATTCTCCAGGCAAGAATACTGGAGTGGGTTGCCATGTCCTTTTCCAGGGGATCTTCCTGACCCAGGGATCAAATCCATGCCTTGTGTCTCCTGCACTGGTAGGCGGGTTCTTTACAACTAGAGCCACCTGGGAAGCCCAATGCCTTCCCATAATTATTTTAAAATTAGGCAGCATAAAGTTACTTGACATGAAAAGTAACTTGCCCCTCTCTTCTTCCCTCCACAATTTTCCCGAGGTAGCCAGTCATGCTTAAAATGTTGGAGCAAAATGTAATGAGTGTTTTTATTCTCACTCTAATAGCCAAGTGAAACTTCTGGCAGTTACCTATCAGGTAACAAGCTAATTCTCACATATAGCATTTGACCAATATTTCTTTTTACCTCAAGTCCACTCTGCCAGTAGAATGTTTTCTTATCTTGCTCACAAATTGCTTAAATAAGAAAATCTTTGCAGATCAATTCCCCCAAACTCCAGACAATATCTCTACCCTTCACTTTTTAGATTACCCAGTTTGTGCTAGTCAATTTATTTTGATTAAAAAAAATATATACCCATTGAATACCAGAACTAAAAAGAAAAGAAAAAAGGAAATGAATTAGGGAAGTTTGTGATCCAGTTTACAAAGGGTTTACCACAGGCTTTTCATAATCAGGAACTAACCAAGAGAGTTTGAATATGTAGTAATAGACTATTAAATTGCTGACTATGGCAGAGGCACTAATTTTTCTAGATATTAAGTCACCTTCAAATACAAGACTCACAATGGGGGTCAGAAGTGCTTCATTAAATGTATTCACATTTTGTAAATCACATTTTAATTTTAGAAACAGAAAAATAAACATCTTAGGATCAAAGAACTGTGGAGGCTAAACCACTGCCCCTGAAAGATCTCACTAATCAGTAAAATGCACATATACCACTGATCCTATAAACAGAAAAATATTATTTATTGGGTATACTGAAGAAAATAAAATTTTAATTATAAACCTTTTTACTTATTACCGTTAACAATTTGAATTCACTTTAGCTGTAAAAATCCAGAAGTTATTATAAAATGCATAATAAAATTGATATTCGAGGGTGTTAGGAGGATTCAGGGATCAGTGATGTTAATACAGACAAACTTTCTGCCTAGATTCACCACCATGGTCTCCTCAGCTGCCAACCGAAAAATCTTCATCTGTTCTGTCATTGACTTCCTTCGTCAACATGAATTTGATGGCATTGACTTGGACATCGAATATCCAGGGTCCAGGGGAAGCCCACCTGAGGACAAACAGCGATTCACCATCCTGATTAAGGTGGGAATGAAGCACTAGCTGTGTGTCTTTTTGTAGAGAGGCTAGTGCCTTCATGGACTGGCTGTGAGAGTTGTGTTTCCCAGGGATAGCAAACGCTACTGTCCTCAGAAGTACACTTATGAAGGTGTTTGGGAGTTGCACGCAATAGAAACAGACTCTCTGGGTAGCTTAAATCAAAAGAGAATTTACTGGAAGGATATGGGTAGCTGAAGGAATCCAATGAAGAAATTCTTTTCTTATTATATGTTTCTGGTAACACAGCATTATAGTTCGACATCTGTTTACATTGCAGAGTGATCACAACCACAAATCCAGTTACTAGCCATCACCATGAAGCTGCTGTCTTTCATCTGTTTTGTTCACCCCCAACCCCCTCCCTCTCTGGTCACCACCAATTCATTCTCTGTATTTATGAATTTGCCTTTGTTTTATTTTATTTTATTTGTTTGCTGGGTTTTTTTTTTCTCTCAGATTCCACATATGATTAATATAATATGGTATTTGTTTTTCTCCCTCTCATTCATTTCACTTAGCAAAATACCCTTACCTCTACCCATGTGGTTGCAAATGGCAGGATTCATTCTATTTTCAGGCTGAGTAGAATTCTTATAACATCTTATAGAAGGATCCACATGAACTTTTAGGACAAACATATGTATATATACATATGTGTGTGTGTGTGTGTGTTTGCATGTGTATGTGTATGCTAAGTTACTTTAGTTGTGTCCAACTCTGCGACCCTATGGACTGCTGCTTGCCAGGCTCCTCTGTCCATGGGATTCTCCAGGCAAGAATACTGGAGTGGGTTGCTATTTCCTTCTCCAGGGGATCTTCCTGACCCAGGGATTGAACTCGTGTCTCTTGTGTCTCCTCCATTGGCAGGCGGATTTTTTAACACTAGCGCCACCTGGGAATCTCTGTCATGTCATATATAGGAATAGAAACTAATATCTTCCACCCAGGACTTAGTCCTCATCCTCTTTCTCTGTAGCCTAAAAATATGTAAGAGTATGTTATGCCACTTCCTACTGGCCTGTAAGCTTTCTGCAGAAAAATCTAATGATAGCCTTATGGAATTTCACTTTTAAGTAACAAATTATTTTTTTAAGGAAAGCAGAAAGGCTTTCCTTAAAGCAGCAGATTCTTTCTTTTTCATTAAATTTTACCATTTGTATTACAATGTATCTTGGGGCATGTCTCTGGGTTCATTTTATTTTGAACTCTCTAAGCATCTTGGACCTGATGTCTATTTCCTTCCCCAGATTAGGAAGTCTTCAGCTGCTATTTCTTCAAATAATTTTATGTCCCTTTCCCTTCTACTTCTGGGACTGTATAATGGGAATGCTGTTTTACTTGATATTGTACCAAGGTTCCTTAAAGTATCTTCACTTTTTAAAATTCTTTGTTCAATCTGCCACTCTGTGTCAGTAAATTCCATTACTTTGTCTTTTGGTTCACTGATTTTTATACCTCTTCCAATCTGTTGTTGAACACCTGTAGGGTATTTTGCAGTTCAGTTATAACTTCTGTTTAGTTTTTTTTTTTTTTAATATTTTCTAGCTATTTGTTGATGTCATTGTTTTCTTCCCTTCTCTTCCCAAGTTCAGTATCTTTCTGATCATTTTGTTGAATTCTCTCTCAGGTAGATTGGTTATCTCCATTTCATTTCATTCTTTTTCTGAGATTTTGTCTTCTTCTCTTGACTGGAACATGTCTCCTCATTTTTTCATGATTCTCTGTGTTTGTTTTGCTGCATTAGGTAAAGCAGCTACGTCTCCCAGCCTTGATGAGTGGCTTTATGTGGGAGATATCCTGTGGGGTTCAGGCGCACTATCCTACCTGGCTACCAGAGCAATGTGTGCAAGCCACGTGCCCTATGCTGCATATGTTCTCCTGTTTTGGTGGGGTCCCAGCTACGATGGCAGCACACCAGTAGGCGGGGCTGGCCTTGCAGAATGCCTCTGGGGTCTCACCACTGTGGCCGCTAAATGCTGGTGGTCAGTGGTAGGTCTTGGAATGCCACGGTGGGTGCCAGAAACTAGTGGGTGAGCTGGCCCCAAATGGCTGTGAGACTCATCCATGGTGGCTTCTGGGGGCTTGTGGGCAGGGCTGCCCCTCTAACGGCTACAAGGTCTGTTTTCAGTGGATGCCAGGTGCTGGGAGATAGGACTGCATCTCAGAACTGCAGTGGGCCCCTACCCACCAGTGCCCAGCAAGGTTATTTCCTGGCTAATTGTAAGGCACTGCTGAGGCACAGGGGTAGGCAGAGCTCTCGGCCATGTGTACCCACAAGTCAGATGGAGATTTCCAATATGATGCCACTAGTGCCATTATTAGTATGGTGGCCTGAGATGGCAAAAATGACTCCTACTAGGGTCTCAGTCCCCAGGGATCAACCCACTGTTCCTTACTCTCTAGCAGCTGCTTCAGGATTCGTGAGTGGGGCTCTTTCATCTATCTTCCACATACTTTTCAATCTGGTGATTTTATATAGGTTTTTTTTTTTTTCAAATCAAGAGTTTTTATTGTCTCTTTAAAATATCACAACTGAGTCCATAGAACCATCTGATATCTTGTCATTTCTGCAGCAGGATCACTGAGATATTACTCATCAGCCTGCTGAACTGTTCCTTTTTTATATAGGTTTTTGATCAAGTGAAACTGGACCCTTTAAAAATGAGTTTTCTTTCCCCTGTAGTTCTATAGTTTTCCTGGGAGTATTTCATATTGGTTTTCAAACTAGGTTTGTTTGTTTTTTCTTTTTTTGAGGGGAGGGTGAAGGGCGGTGCTTTTATCTCCTGAGAAGCAGCTTTGGGATGGTTTGCATGATGTGGAACTTGAAACTTTCATTCCTTAAGGAAAATAACTATCTTTGCTTTTTAAAAAAGATTTATTGGAGTATAGTTGATTTACAGTGTCATGTTAACTTCAGGTAACCGTACCTTTGTCATACTTTTCAACTGTGGGTCACTGTGGCTGAAGTGTGGTTTTCTTTGGAGTGACTGTATATGTTTCTTCTACCTATCTCAATGCTCTTTTTACCCTGTTGAGAACATTATTCATCTGGTTTTCAGGTCCTTTTCGGGGAATTTTTTTATATATATAATTGTAGATTTGCTGTGCCCATGGAAGGAGTCAGTTCAGAGTCTTCCTACACTTCCATCTTGAATCTTCTTTTCAGATAAAGTTTTGAATCAGGAAGAAGGACTTTCACTATGTCTTTCATTCAACAAGTGCTGTGTGCCTTCTGTGATTGAGACACACTGGATACAGAGCAGTGAGCAAGATAAACGTGACTCCTGCTCTTGGGATTACAGCATAGTGGAGAATATGGAGCTAAATAAATAAATGTCAGTCGTGGTAAGAGCAATGATAGCAGCAAAATTAGATGCTCAGGGGAGTCTTCTCAGGGAAGTGACATTTGAGCAGCAATATGAAGTAAAAGGAACCAGGAATACAAAGGATGGGAAGAATTTTCTAAGGGTGCGGTAACAGCATTTGCAAAGGCCTATAGGCAGGAAAGACAGTAGCCTGGCTACACACAAATGCTGAGAATAGAGTTTTAAGAGGGATGGTGAAGTCACAATAGGGAGGACAGCTCCTAGATCCTCTGCCAGGAATTCCTGGGCTTTTTCTGTAGAATTGTCATTAAATGAGACTTACATTCAAGGGCTCCATGTTTGCATCAATTTATTCCAAGTTATACCTTACCAGACTCTATCCCTAAATTTCAGGAGCTATTTTCAGAAATAGGGAATTGTTTTGGGCTGGAAACCATCTCAAGAGGTATTCACCATAAGGAATAGATAATGAAGACAACCACTAAAATCCGCCCTCATTTCTCTCTCCAGGAAATGCTACAGGCTTTTGAAGAAGAGGCTGAAGAAACAGGAAAACCCAGACTGCTGATCACAGCAGCTGTGTCTGCTGGCAAAGAGACCATTGATGCAGGATATGAAATTGCAGAGATTGGAAAGTGAGTGCGATGAGCCTCTCAGGGCCTCCACATCCCAGAGCAGAGATTCCCTAAACATCTTAGTAGAAAGCATTCCTAGTAGTTATGCAAACATAATGTTGAGAAGGTTGGTACCATCAATTGCCAAAAATGTTTGAATAGTTAGTGGTTCTGAGATAAGGCAATGACCCCTTTATATTGTCACTATGGTAGGCTTTAGGGGAAAGAGAAATAAGATTTAAGATCTTGCTTATATGTAACAGCAATTTTCACTGACAGTTTCTTTTGAAAAGCTGTAAAGTCAAGAAAGCTATTATTGACAAAACAATAGGAGAGCTTTCCACCTGCAGTTTTCATAATCCTAGAGACATGTGTTTCTGAGACACATACTCTAACAACTATATTTCTTTATCTTCTGCTCTGGGTTTGCCCTTAATCTTTCAAGAAAGTAAAGGAGACTTTCTGTCTAGCCCCATGGGAGTCACAGACGATAACCATGAGACATCTAGGAAGCCACATTAATGGGATCATATGGATATCTACTTGACATCATGAATTTCCACTGCTATCATTTCTTGCTCTTAAGTTGTCTATTAAAAAATGCTCCTGTATCATAATGGCTAAAATTCTCTTGTTCTAGGCTTCTTGATTTCATAAGCGTGATGACTTATGACTTCCATGGTGGCTGGGACCCATGTACAGGACACAACAGTCCTCTGCATGTAGGATCCAAGGATCAAGGCAACATGCGTTATTTCAACTGTGTAAGAAAGAAAAACCTCTAATCATATGCAGAAGAAAGATAGGGAAGAGATTAGGAGTGTTGGTTTTTGGAAAACAGGGCTTTCTTTTTGTGGGACAATTAACTAAACTTTTTTCATCATGTGGGACAAATACTGTTGAGGAATAATGTCTGTGTTGCTTCTGCAGGAATATGCCATGAAGTACTGGAGAGACAATGGGGTCCCTTCAGAGAAGCTCATCATGGGGTTCCCCACCTATGGGAGGACCTTCCAGCTCAGCACTTCTGACACCTCAGTCTGTGCCCCAGTCTCTGGAGCAGGGTCATCTGGTCCTTACACACGTGAGGCTGGCTTCTGGGCTTACTATGAGGTAACAACCATGGCTAATTCAGGCTAAAATGCCTGGGGAAAATTCTCCACTCTCCAAGTCATCTTGCTATCCTTATGTTCTTGAGATCCTGTACCCTGGCTCCTCATAGTTATGAGCATATAGTCTGTGGAAAGGCAGGTTGATGGCTGAGGAACACTTTACACTTAAAAAAAAAAAAAACAATGTGAATTTCCTTTTGGGTTTAGAAATATATGGGACCATCTTTTCTATAGCTCAAAGCTACATGGAATTATATTACATCCATGTAAATAGATGGAGAAGGATTTCAACAATTTAGCTCAGGGATGACAAATAATTGGATCTTCTTTCAGATCTGATTTGATTGCATTTACTCAAATCTGAAGCTCTAATACTTGGGCCACCTGACGTAAAGAGCAGACTTATTGGAAAAGACCTTGATGATGGGTAAGACTGAAGACAAAATGAGAAGAGGACTGGAGAGAATGTGATGGTTAGATAGCCTCACTGACTAAATGGATATGAATTTGAGCAGACTCCAGGAGATAGTGGAGGACAGAGGAGCCTGGCATGCTGTAGGCCATGGGGTTGCAAAGAGTCGGGCATGACTAAGTGACCAAACAACAACTACTCAAATCTTGTGTTAAAAATTCAGACCAATAGGGGAAAAGTTAGCAGTTTTTGCCAGAGACTCAAGTGTTTTCAGAAGAATGACCTTAGCACTCATGGTCATGCTTGCTGTTTCTCAGCTAAACTGTGGTTATAGAATTGGAATTTCATTTCTTTGTACCTGGTTTCATATAAATTTGTATCTTTGTTTTATGATAAACAAAGTTACTTTCTAGAGAAATATGTGAAATTAATATAGATATTTCACAATGCCACTTTTCCCATCCCTTTTCCATTTCTTACTATTTTTCCCCTCCTTCCTCTTGCAATACATGACATAATCTATGACATGCTCAACATTGCCCTCTTCCTTCGCTTCATAGATCTGCACATTCCTAAGTGAAGCCACAAATGCCTGGATTGAAGACCAAAAAGTTCCATACGCTTATAAAGACACTGAGTGGGTTGGCTATGACAATATTAAGAGCTACATATATAAGGTATGAATAGTGTTAAAAAAATGCAATTCTAGCTTCAAATCCTAAGTTCATCACAAGCCCATTTTACTAAGATCTGTGGCTTCAAAGTTATAAATATGTACAAAGTGGAATAAATCAACCTCATTGTGATTTACCTTTCCCTCAAGACAGAGCAAATGATATGATTAAATACAGATTTAATGATCCAGTATAATATTCTAATGTGGTTAAAATTTATTTCCCCAATTTTTGTCCGGAATTAATCTATACTAACTCCTGTGAAATGGTTATAAGCCAGGCTTAAGACCATCATTTTCATGGACAATAATGAAAATATCCTTTACATTTTCACCTAAATGCTTTACAACCATTACCTATCTTGAGTCTACACAATCCAGTGAAGTAAGAAATAGCCTCTCCAGCTTACAGATGTGTACACTGAGGCTCATAGATGCTGTGACCAATCCAAGGTTTCATAGTTGGAAAATGCAAGGGCAGCAACTGAACATGATGTCTGGCTCAGAGTCTAGGCTCTTTCCAAAACACTGTTCTGTCACTGCCTCTTTATTGAATCCTGGTCAGGAGAAGGTGGTCAAAATGGAGGAGAAAAAGAGCTGTATGGTGCAATGATTAAGAATCTAGACTTTGGTGTCAGATATACCTGGTCCTCAAGCCCCAAAAGACAGGGTGAGTTCCCACAGACCTGTGAAAGAATCAGATCTACCTAGTAGCTCCTGTAAAGATTAAACAAGTAATGAAAGCTAAAATGAAATGTAGCTTAGCCTAGAATGCTAGTATTAGTTTAATAGTATGTTAAATTAGCTACATATATATTAGCTATATTTTTTACTATATATATTAGCTAATTTAATGTACTATTAATATACTATAATATACTATTATATTAATTAATACTATTAATATACTATATGTATATATATATATATACACCTAAGAATTTATTAACTGAAGGAAGAAAAGAAGAACGGAGCTGAGTTAGCCCATCAAACCTTGAATTCACAAAGTGCATATCACATCCTTTCATAAAAGAAATATCAACAGGGTTTCAATCCACTTGCATTTTTCTCCCTAATATCACCTTGTTACCCTGTACTCCACTGTTTGTTGCGTAGATGCCATTTAATTTCATGCTCTCTTTGTCCACAGGTTGACTTTCTTAAGGAGAACAATTTTGGTGGGGCCATGGTTTGGGCCATCGACCTGGATGACTTCTTAGGCTCCTTCTGCAATGAGGGCAAATATCCACTCATACGCAAGCTGCAGTCCCTCCTGGGCCTGTCCTCAGGTGGGTCATTACTGGGTTCACCACGTTGTTCTAAAGATGATGCACATCAAGCTGCAAGAATGGCAACTGCAGAGGGACAAGAGTGCATGAGGCAGCCACAGAGCATCTAGACCCTCACATGTGAAAAAGGGACAGGTTTATAGGAAGAAGCTTTTTAGAAATCCATTCTTCAATCAAAGAGGCCAGTCTAAGTTCAGGGTAAGGATTTGAATATACCTTATACCTCAGAGATGGGCTTTTATTCTCAGGAAAACTTTGGGAGGAAGAATCAGATACCTTCAAAGTGAGTCTGATGCATGTGCTAACATTTTCTCCAAAGTAAACTGCATCTCTCTCAGTTCTGTGTACCATATCCTAACAGAAATAGGCAGGCTGGCTTAGCCACTTCCCACCTGCCTTAAAGGCAGATATTGTCTTTGGCTGCTAGTGGTGAGGGTTGGAGGTAGGTCTTAAAGAAGAACAGGGATAAAGACTCACATTGCTGACTCAGTAGTGTGTGGCTTTGTATGTTCCTTGGTTAAGCATCTCCGGAGAGAGCCTAAGGGTGGAGGTAGAGGTAAAGAAATGGAAGATACAGGGTTCCCTATGTCTCTGCTTTCAGGAAATTCACAGAATCATTGTTTTGTTTTGTTTTTACTGTAAAACCTGTTAAAAGATAATTACAAAAAGATGGGCTCAGGACTTCCCTGGTGGTCCAGTGGTTAAGAATCTGCCTGCCAATCCAGAGAACGCGGGTTTAATCCCTGGTCTGGGGAGATCCCATGTGCTGCAGGGCAACTAAGCCCATGTGCCACAACTACTGAAACCCACACACTCTACCACCTGTGCCCTGCAACAAGAGAGGCCCCCTGCAGTGAGAAGACAGAGCAGCACAACTAGAGAGTAGCCCCGCTTGCCACAACTAGAGAAAACCTACACACAACAACAAAGACCCAGTACAGCCTAAAGAAACAAATAAATAAAATTAATTTTTTAAAAAGATGGGCTCAAATTATAGAGTGAAGGAGTAAGAGGCAGCAAATTGTAGTGGTGGAGCATGTTCTGGCAACAGAGTAAAATGTAAAATGAAGTGTTTGAATCGCCAGAGGGAGAGAAAAAACAAAACAAAACAGGGAAAGGGCAATGTTGAAAGGAAACAAGCAAAAAATAAAGCCTAAGAAACAAAACATAACAAGATGACAAAAATCAAAATGTAGCACTTAAGGTTAACATGATGACAAAATGCAGATGTATTACTTATGACAGAAAAATGGACAGATAAGCCTCCCTTGATAACACAAGTGTTAATTAGCCTCCCACATAAAATCCTTGATCCAGTCACTATAGGGCTGCGTTCATTCCCCCTGAGTGGAAACAGAGTAGAAGCCAAGGGCTGCTTGAACCACTGCTAGGACTCCAGTGGCCCTGTTCTCCCTTCCTCCTTGCTTGGACATCTGTCCCCTTGTAACATTCTTCCCAGCCACAGCTTGGAACTCTCATGGGGCTCAAGTTCTTGGAGAACAAAGCCAATGTAGGAGGAGGTCTAGAGTTGTTGCTTCTAGGCTCAAAGATAGCTTATGATGATGCTCTGACGGGATCTTGTTCTTTTAGAATGCACTCCATCAGCCACCAAGACTTGGTATCATCAACAAGTGACACCCAGAAGTGAAGGTTTCTGTGCCAATACTGGCAGAGACAGTGGCAGTGGTGGAGAAGGTGGTGGTGATGGAGAAAGCGGTGGAGAAGGTGGCAGTGATGGGGGCAGTGGAGGAGATGAAGGTTTCTGCACTGGTAAAGCAGATGGCATTTATAGCGATCCTGAAGACAACACCAAGTTCTACCAGTGTGCAGGAGGCAGGATCTTCTACTTCCAGTGTAACCAAGGTCTGGTGTTTGACCAAACCTGCACGTGTTGTAACTGGCCTTCAATTTAAAATGTTGGAAAAACTCTACTTGGTTTCAGATTTTCTCATGCTGCATGTCAAACTTCAGCTTCCAATACTCCACGTTGTCTACGTATTATATCAGTCTATCTGTCAATTTGGAAGCCCTGCCTTACTAAAACAGCATTATGATTAGGTTTTACTCCATTATAACCTAAAAAACTATAAACACTTTGAACCAAATCTATATGTAAATTAAATATGACACTGCATGTTTTATTTTCTATAATTGTCTGTATTTTTTCTTACATACTGGTACATATAGCTCAGCATTTCACGTGACCCTGAAGGTTAATGGAAGCGATTTTTATTGAAGTTAAACGTTTATTTTTTTTTTTTTTTATCAAATCAGACTAATGTTTTAGAAAGGGGAGTTTCCTTCCCTGGCAAAAAGCCTTGAGAGTGTGAAACAAACAACAGTGTGAAAAAATTCTCTCACTCCTGTCAACACCTCCAAACAAGGGGCCCAAGACCCTGTGTCAGAAAAATTACAAATGCTAAATTACCACCTCTGAAAAAACTGCATGTGTATGGATTCAAAGGAGAAAAGAAAGGGATGTGTGTGAGACAGGTGAGAAAGGTTAATCTTGACTAATTTCAAGTCATAAAAATACTTTTAACATAATAATAAAAATCTTTAAATCATCAGATTAAATGGAGTAAATGTGTTTAGATTGAGGTATCTAGCATTATCTTAATATTTTAAGTTGATTTCCAGTGAACTTCCAGTTTTCTTCAGAGGATCTTGTCCCCTGAAGTATTAGGCCTCTCAGCATAATTTAGTAGGTTTCACCTTCCATTGCCTCCTTCACCAGCTAACACTTACCACGGGATGGCCTTGAAGAGTACAGCAGGCTATAGTGTTTTGAGGCACTAGCAGCTTCTTTCTTATCCAGACACATGAAGTCTTGCGAGCAGCCAGATAATTACTAAGATGGCTAAGTAGGGGACTACCCTGGTAGTCTGGCAGTTAAGAATCCGCCTTGCAATGCAGGGCACACAGGTTCAGTCCCTGGCAGGGGAACTCAGATCCATGTAAGTAACTCACATGTTATCCTGTGAGTAGCATGCTGTGAGTAACTAAGCCTGTGTGCCACAGCGACTGAGCCTGCATACTCTGGAGCCCATGTGCCAAGTTCCTCAACTACTGGAGCCCACATTCTCTGGAGCCCACATGCCACAATGAGAGAGTCTGTGCGCCACAAAGAAAGATCCTGCATGACACAGTGAAGACCCTCTGGGCCACAACTAGGGCCCAACACAGCCAAATAAATAAATAAGAAGGCTAAGTAGACACAGAAGGATCTTCCCAATACAAGAAGCTAGACTACACTTCATGCCCATTCTGAAGAAACCATACTTGAGTTATTAAGGTTTGTGTTGGAAGTAAAAGGCCTGTCTTCCAGGCACTGTCTGGGCTTCCCAGGTGGCTTGGTGGTAAAGAATCCACCTGCCAAAGTAGGAGATGCAGGCTTTCCCTGGGTGGGAAGGTCACCTGGAGAAGGAAATGGCAACCCATTCCAGTACTGTTGCCTGGAAAATTCCATGGACAGAGGATCCCAGTGGGCTACAGTCCATGAGACCGCAAAGAGTGGGAACACAATTGAGCAAATGAACACATGCCAGGCAATGTCTAGATAAGTACTTTGAATGTGGCTGTCATGACTTCTGACCTTGGCACCACTTAGGGCAACTTGGGAGGCTTTAGGGCATCATTCAAACTGGAAGTCGAGGGCAGATCCAGTCTACTAGCCTCCCTGGGAAGTCCTTCTCATATTTCAGTCCAGGGCCCTGGAGCCAGTAGATGAGTCTATTCTGATTCCTGAGGCATCCCCAGTGCTTGCCACTCTGCCTGATGCATGTTTGGAATTCAGTATGATAATGACTGGCAGACTAAATAGATGATGTAATAGGAAAGGGGATTATTGGTTCTTTGAGTTTTATGCGAACCTGAGAAAGACAATCAAATCAACAACCCACTCCAGTGTCCTTGCCTGGAAAATCCCATGGACAGAGGAGCCTGGCTGGCTACAGTCCACAGAGTCACAAAGAGTCAGACTTGACTCAGCACAGCACAGAGAAAGGCAATCAAATCAGGACCTTCCCCTCCATGCTGGGAAACTCGGACACTTTGAAGCACTCCTAAAACATTTACTCTGCCTTTAAGTGTCCTCTGCATCCAAAAAGCCCCAAAACAAGGCCCAGCAAGCCATCCAAAGCCTTGACATGTATAGAACAATAAATAGTCTCCTATCACCAGGGTAGTGGGGTGGTGGTTTAGTTGCTAAGTCGTGTCTGACTCTTGCAACCCTGTGGACTGTAGCCTGCCAGGAATTGCCTGTCCATGGAATTTCCCAGACAAAAATATTAGAGTGGGGTGCCATTTCCTTCTCCAGAGGAGAGGATCTTCCCAACTCAGGGACTGAACTCATAACTCCTGCATCACAAGTGGATTCTTCACTGATGAGCCACCAGGGAAGCTAGTGGTAGAAAACGCAAAACTTGTGGCTGGGAATTAGAGGCCGAGGACCCACAAGTACAATATTTCAGTCAAGTGAAGCCGCCCCGCTGAACACTCAGTAGGAACTCCTCTAACTCTTCGACATGAATACACAACAAACCAGCACAAGGAGAAAGAGCCTTCTAAACTAGTCTTTACACTGTCATATCGTACTTAAGGAGCCCTTGCCCCTCCCTGTGCCCCATGCTGGCAGACAGGAGGGTCAGAGCAATGCAGAAAGACAAGAGCACCTCTGTGCTCTGCATTGGTCTGTCCTGGAGAATTTGTGGTCAGGAGGAGCACGTGAAGGGAGTCGCAGCTTTTCAGTCATAGTACAGGCTTAGGTAGGCCAGACGGTTCCGATGCTTTTTAAAGTCTTTGTCTGTGGGCAGCTGCAATGAAAGAATATTATCTAGGTCAATATTCAAATGAGAACCCACTGCCTCTGGTCTTCCTGGCTGTGTGAAATAGGCATGTATGTTATCCCTGTTGTGGCCTGGCTGAACCTCAACCCCATAGTAACCTAGCCTCAGGGAATCTCTCAGCATTGCTCTGTACATCTACTCTTTGTCATCTTACTCCGGAAATGTCATACTAGGAATGATTATCTACTTGGTAAATTGTCAAGTATAGCTGGTAGGACTTCCCTGGTGGTAGGGTGGAAAAGAATCCTCCTGCCAGTGCAGGGGACATGGTTCCATCGCTAGTCCAGTAAGATTCTACATGACATGGAGCATCTAAGCCCGTGCACCACAGCTACTGAGCCCACACCCAGAGCCCGCAAGTCACAACTGCTGAGCCCATGTGCTGCAACTACTGAAGCCTGTGTGTCTAGAGCTTGTGCCCTGCAATGAGAAGCCATTGCATTAAGAAGCCTGAGCACTGCAAGGAAGAGTAGCCCCTGCTTGCTGCAACCAAAGAAATCCTGCCCATGCGCAGCAACGAAAACCTAGCGCAGTGAAAAATAAATAAATAATTAATTATTTTAAAAGTATAGCTGGTAAACTTCTTGAAAAGAAAAATTATAGGTTTAATTCTTGAATGTTACCCATAGGCCCTAGCATAATGATGTTAATACATTTGGCATTGAATATATACTTGCAGAATTAATCCCAAGTTCCACTGGAGAATAAAGGGCACCTCTGGAATTATGATAGCTGACATGGACTGAGCATTTATTATACTACAAGTATGGCACTAAATACTTTTCTACAATATCTCAATCTTTACAACTTTATCAGATAGAGTCTGTTACTATATGCATTTTAAAACTAACCACACTGATGCTTAGAAAAATAAGATTATTAGACAAAATCACACAGCAAGCAAATATGGAACTAGAATTTGAGCAGGCAGTCTGTTCCTGAAATCCATGTTCTTGGCAGAATGATCCATAGCTCTTGATGATTTAACACTAAGTGGGTGATGGGAAGAGCAGTGGCTTAGGAGTCACCAGATTTAGGCTCTATCTGAGCAACTTCAACAAGCCACTTAATCCTTCTGAGTCTCAGTTTCCTCTTTAATTGCAGAGGATAATTATTTTGGACTAACCACAGAAGATTATTTGAGGACTAAATAAGAAAATGTGACTTCTATTCCATCACATTCACCTTTAAAAGTCTAGTGAAATTGGGTAACTCTCCAAAAAATAAAAAATCCCATATGTATATACACAAAATTGTGCAAGTAATTTCAGGGGAACAAGGACTTAACTGAAGCTTATTCACAGACTCCTGGTTAAGAATCACTGATACACATGGAAGTATTAGGTAAAGGACTCCAGAGAAATCCAATCCTATTACCTCAGCTCTCAGGGCTCTTTTCTGTAGACATGGAACCTGAGCCCAGTCTGGAGATCCAAATTTCATTGGCCATCTGACTCTCTTGGGTGGCTTTATCTCTGGGTTGTATGTGGTAGGGCTAGAAATAAAAATACAGAACATCATGTGTAATGAGTTAGCGATCATATATAACCTTCCACCCCTGATCTAGAGTCCTAGCCCTTTGGGAAAAGGCAGTCAACTGATTCATATAGGATTCCTTTGCCTGTTAAAGTATTTCTAATTAAGTTTCAGTGTTCAAGGTATCTAGTCTTGACAAAGTAAAAAATCAACTCCAGCTTAAAATATTTCTGGAAGTTCAGTCTTCTTAGCTGAGAAATAAAAAGATCCCAGAAATGGTGGATGATAAAAGAAAGTTAACACAGTGTTGCCTAAGTACTGCTTATGATGTAAAATTGAGGAGGAAAGAAAAGTGCTAATTTAAAGTATCAAGGATCTGGGGTCAGTAAAGTAGAACCATCTAAAATTCCTTGACAATGGGATTATTTAATTATAGCCTTTGTTCATAACATTCTTTTGGTATAGACTCTTTGCTGTGGAAATAACATGTAGAGTAGACTTGGGAATCAAGATTCAACATCTCTATTCCTTACTACAACCTTGAAAAAGTCACACTTACTCTCTGATCTTTGAAATTCTCACCAGTAAAAAAAAGACCTTGACCCCATGCCCTACCATTCCACACATTCTCAACGGCTCCCTAAAGCACTGAGACTGCCTCCCTTGGTCTACTGGCCTTTGTACTGTAGCCCCCCCCCCCCCCCCTCCCCACCCCATTCTCACTTCCTCCTCGCCCAAGATACTGTAGCTACACCAGCCTTCTTTCTTTTTTCCTGCACACCAATTTCCTTCCCAACAACAGCCTTTGTACTTGAAGTCCCTTCTGCCTGGGAAGCTCTGAGCTTAGATTTTCACAGGGCCAGCTCATTCTTGTCATAATGATTTCAGATCAAGTGTCATTCCCCTAAAAGATCTATCTTGACAATCCTTGCCACAGTATACAGACTCTAGTCCACCACTCTGTATCATATCATCATCTTGTTTGGCTTCATTCAGCACAACACTAGGTCACCTTACTTCCTAGTGTGTCTATGACAGCCCCAGCTAATGCCTACTGTCTTGGTATAATTATTAATAAGAGCCCCTTTTGAGTCTCAGAAGTGTTGAGTGCTGACTAATAAATTATATAATCACTCTCTTTATTACTATTGATATTTTCTTGTTTATTTGCTTCTCTCTGTCTGGACTCTAGAATGTAAGCTCTTAAGAAATCAGGAATCTTGCATGATGGGATGCAAAATCTTTGGAACCCACAAAACTGCTTGGCCTTTTATAAATATTTATTGAATGAGTCACTACACTCTACCACTCTATTATTTCTAGAGACCTAGAAGGCAAGAGGTTGAATATTTAAAGCTAGATGTTTTCTTATTTAGATAGCATGGTTGGGATGAAACCCCCTTTTGTACTTCCTTTCCTGTTGTTCTTTGTTGAAGTGCAGCAGAAAAAGGGGCACATACCCAGGATAATAAGGGTCCTTTGAGTATGTCCAAAAGCGAGGCAACAAAGCATTAAATGGAGCAAAATTTGGTTTGTATCTTTGCTCCTGAAGATTGACTGTCTGGTACATGCCTGGATAAGGTGTCATATCCTGCTTCCAAGAAAAAGATCAATATGTTAGAAGGTGATATATACATATAAAGCCTTTTAATTAGAAAAAAACAAAGTTATCCTCTCCTGTTCCGGTATCAGCTATGGTTTAATTACCTCAATCTATAGAAATGGCCTACAGTAGGTAGAAAACCAAGATAAGTGTATGGTTCAGCTACCTAAAAGTACCTAATGCTTAGGCTGTAGAAACAAACCTATGAGAGTAGAGAGCCATGGTAACCTATTATAGTTACTACCCCCACCATCCCACCATCCCACTCAGATTCTTTTGGAGCCAGTATCTCTCTCCCTGAGCTTAAGTGTCAAGAAAAAGTCCAACAAGAGATAAACAGATGATAATTAAGACTTGACATCCAGTTTCACAAAAGAATGAAGAAGTTGGAATTGGTTTTTTAACTTATAAGATATTATACTATATATTACATATGATTATATGATGCATATAAACAAAGCTTCTAGTATTTCACAAGCAAGTGTCTCAGGACTAAAACCTTGCTTTGGCATTATTTCTTCTGAGAATTACTTTCCACTCTCCCAGGACACTCACACACACATTTGCCATGTAAACATCCATGCTTTTTTTTTTTTAAATATTTTATTTATTTGTTTATTTGACTGTGCTGGGTCTTAGCTGTGGCATGTGGGATGTAGTTCCCTGGCCAGGGATTGAACCCAGGCCCCCTGCACTGGGAGCTCAGAGTCTCAGCCTGTGGACCACCAGGGAAATCCCACATCCATGCTTTTAAAATAGGTTTTTTTAGTAGCTTTTGCCCAAAAGACTGTTTGTCTTGAATTTTGGGCATATTCTTTAGGTAGCATCCAGCTATGCTCCCCAACACAAATACCTTCAGCAACATGGATCACAGTGAAACCTAAGCACATTTAGCCATGTCTAACCTTGCTAACTGGCTTAAACCTCACGGCTGTTCTGGCGCCAAGAGTGTATCCTTTTTTACTGGTTGGGATCTTAGAAAGGTTGTATGCCAAGCCATACTTCTTCAGGTGTCATGTAGAAAACAAACAAAGAAAAAACACACATAGAGAACATTATAGTTATTAAAAGTCTGAACTTAAAGTATTCCTGAATCTTCTCTGCCAAAATTGCTCTTTCTTTCTTGATTCTTCTGAATCATGACCATACAACTATATATGTAAAACAAACAGTTGCATTCCTACAAAGGAATGTGGCTAGATAGGTAGAGTGAATGCCATTTTCATGCATTCCAGTGAATCCAGTTTTCTGGGTCCCACAGAGCTGAATCTGCTCTAATTCAACTATCAGTATGATTATACAATTTCATAAATTACCTATCAGCACAGCCATAGTCCATGTTTGGACTAAGAGGAGATACTGAGTCACTGATCTTTGTGACTGTGAATAGTGAAGGAACAATACTGGGAAGTGCATGAGGCCAAGGCTTGCATTTGGTGGGGAGGGCAAACGGGAACAGTGGCCCTTTACTTTCTGATTGTAGAGGATGAGGGCACTTTCTCATGTTGGGACCCTGATAGTCACAAATCCCATAGGGCTTTTCATTGGGAAAATTTGTATTTTCTTAGATAACAGTCAGGGAACTGACACCCATCTAAGGGAAGGTGAATACTCACATCTTCTGCTATGTAACATCCAGGCCCTGTGTTGGGGGCTCCTCTAATAGGAAGAAATTTGTTTCCCAATAAGTTTGAGGGCTGGAAGTAAGGAAAGATCTTCTTATGTTGACATGTTCCAAAGGAATAGTTAAGCAGCGGCCCTATAGATAAAGAAGAGAAACGTCACATGAGGAAAGGCCCCTTGGTCTAAGCGAGAGCTTCAGGGCTGGTGGGGGTGGGTAGCGGGACAGAGCTCTTAAGGGCAGACCCTTAAGAAAAATCCATGGAAAGGGTAGCTCAAATCTAAATAAAAGGATGAACTGCATTTTCCCCTCCCTTTGCCCCTTCTTTCCCAGCCTTCCTACTCTTCCTCCCGCCTCTACTCTAGACGCGCCTGCTACAGCCTTCCTCACCTGCTTTAACGAAGCACATCTCAGGAGCGCCACCAGGCCCAGGGTTTGTGTACTGCGTTGCCCAAGAAACAGAGGCGGGGCCGGGCTGCCCCAGCCGCCCAGCTCCCAGAAAGGAGTGGCTCTGAGCTAGCCTCCTCAGCAGTGGGGACTCCTGAGGAGCCTGCTTTGGGGCAGGAACTGCGCCTCCCACGACAGGAACCCAGGGGAGTGAGAACTCTGAAGCGGGGCAGGAGGTAGGGGGCTTGCGAGATCCAAGTTTTAGGCTGAAGAGCTGTGAAAGCTGGGCCACTGGAAATACACTACTGAGGAAGGATTGACTCCTCCACATGCAGGATACCCTGAAATCCAGGCTACTAGGATCAGGAATGTAGGAAAACACAGCCTCTGTAGTGATGATCTATGGAGGTGGGCTTCCTGGGCAATGCCCAGAAGAGGAGAGTTGGGAACCTAATGGAGCCTAGATAGTTCTGTACTAGGCCTGTTTTAGACCCATTTTTCCTTTTCTTCAAGGCATTCCCATCAGATTACCCTCTTACGCCCTTAAGAGGGGCTCAAGTCTTTAAAAGGTCTGGAATCCTTAAGCAGAACAGTAGGAGTGCAATGGAATAAAAGAAGTGCTTAAATTTGGAGGCAGTTACTTAAATGTTTAAATCCCAGGTTTCTCATGTCTAAATTAGGCACAATAATTCCTTTTTATAGCCTTGTTGAGAGGGTTAAAATAACAGGACTAAAGAGGTCATTGCCTAGTGCTTGGTAGTGACAATAGGAGAGATTTTTATTACTGCAACAGTATCTAGCCAGCTTAGGAGTTCTCCCATCCTAACCTAAAAAGAAATATCAGGGTGTATGATGACTTCTTTCCTTTTGTCCTAGATATTAACCCTAATTAGTTCTCACTTAATTTTAGGATAACTTTCAGAGTTGTCAAGTGTGGCAGGCAACAGAAAGCACTGTGTAATTGGTACATTTTATCTTTGGCTTCTAAGAATGGTCTTGGGATACACACATTTCCAGGGTTAGCACTGTCTACAGGCATGATTTAGCTCTAATGTAGGGTTCCAAGAGAAGTGATCTTGAGTCCTAGGGGATATTTTGGAAACTGAGAGAAGTCTTTTGGGCTTCCCAGGTGATATTAGTGGTAAAGACCCTGCCTTCCAATGCAGGAGACATAAGAGACATGGGTTCAATCTCTGGGTTGGGAAGATCCCCTGGAGGAGGGCATGGCAACCCATTCCAGTATTCTTGCCTAGAGAATTTCATGAACAGACGAGCCTGGTGGACTACAGTCCATAGTGGTTGCAGAGAGTTGGACATGACTGAAATGACAGCACAGAAGCCTTTTGCTTGTTAAAAATTATTGAGGTGATGCTCCTGCTCAGTGGACCAGGAAGGCTGAATACCTGTAGCTCATTGTGTAATTTCACAGTGAATTGTGTTAAGTCCTATATAACACTCCAATGTCTTCCTGGCCTCTACAAAAAAAAAAATTATTATATTCTACATATATACAAAAAAGACAGTTTTTTTTTAAAGAAGTAATGCAGAAAGCCCAATAATATAGGAGGTCTTAAGAGAAACAAAACTTAACTGGAATAACAATATGACCTCAACATTATTGAACAACTTGCTTCAAGTCTCCTTCCTACTCAAAATATAATTGCAGTAACGATGATGGTAAACAAAATGTAAAGAGATATAGTATTAATTTGATTATTTTTTACTGTCTTTAGGAGTATTAATATTTGTAGTACCCACAGTGTTTTTTGGAAATTAGTGTTTGCATTATTAGTGACATGAAACAGGTCTCACAAAGTACTTTGAAATTATGACAACATATTTTTCATTGGTAGATTGGTTTGCTTCAGACTAATTCTCCAACCAAGAAGAGATATAAATACCAGATAAAAACTGAGAAGAGATATAAGTACCAGATAAAACATACATATTTCAAGATATCAGAGATATAGCAAAGAAAAAAGAATCTGAAGGGCCAAGACCCTGGAGAGAGGGCAGCTCAAAGTGGTGAGCCCAACAGTCGGTGCTGTTGTTCCCTTTGAACACTCACTAGTTAAAAATCTCGCTGAGAAGCAGAAAATTTGAGCAGAACTTTGGTCAGACAGCCCCTAAAAGTGGGGAGCAAAAGTTAGTCTGACCATGGCAGAAGAGGGAGAGACTGGAAAACACCCTGGACTTTTAGTTAGGAGTCTAAAGAGATACAATTCAGCTCTAAAAGTAAATAAATAGAGCAGCTCTCAAAAAAAAAAAAAATTAGTTTTGTATCAACTCTAGTCCCCAGCTCCATTAAGATAATCTATTTCTACCCTTATTGCATACCCAAAAGGAAAATCATCTTGTAGAATAGCATTATTTGAGCCCCAAATAATTTGTATAATTTTTAAGCAAAATTTTCAGCATTCAGTATAAAGCAACCTCTTTTACCAAAAACAAAACACCCAAGTAGACATAGACCCAAAAGGAATGCAGAGATTGGAGTATCAAGAGTGGACTTTAACTGTACTTGGCCTCAGGTTTTACAAGGCTGAAGACTGCAGCATGAACATAGGAAACGAAAGAAAGCAAGGAAATTTGTGATCATGAAGCAGATTCTTGGCTTCTGAGGTAAGAGGCTAAAGAAAAATATAGATTACACCCTAAAACTAAAATCAATTAAGACTCCAGTGTACTTAGGGAAAGAGAAAATTTCCCCCACCAATCTTTATGTTTATGTTACTAATATAAAACACAAGAGTGTCCACATACATCCAGATTGATGCAAATTTATCAACTTTTCATTAAAGCCAATCCAGACATAGTACAAAGATAGATTGTATTTAATGTGTATTTCCTGTATTACTGTGTGATGGTAAAATTCAGAAGTTAAACAGAATTTCAGGTAGCTCTAAGGATTGTCAAGAATCATTGAATCTTTAAATGATGGATTTTTTGAATGATGATCATGTGTAAATGAAACATTGCAGGTGACTGCTTGGAACAGAATAATAGACAAAGTTTTATATGTAGCCACTTTTGATGAAGACTTTTTAAAGAATTCAGCAGGTCCTGTTGTGTACATTTCTAACTATGATGATAGCAACAAGGGGAGCCTGATGCTTATGGAAACTGTTATAGACTTATGAGTTAGTTATCTGCTTTCCTCATTTGACTATGTGTGAGGCCATTGTATTAATAAGAATTACAATTCTAGGAAACCACCTCCTCTGTTGAAGTGGTCTAATTGAATGGGGATAAGTAAATTCAACATTTGTATGTGTTAAATATATTTTTGTCTAATTTTAAAACATATTGGATTTAATGGTATTATATCAATTCAACAAATAGTAAAAGTGATAATTGTATTTAAGAAACTAAATGAAAATATGGAGAATTTTAGAAACAGTAAGAAAAAAGCAAATAAAAATTGCAGAAATAAAAGGTGCCATCACCAAAAGTAAGAACTGAGCACATGGGGAACAGAAGATTGTAAAATTTGGAAAAAAATTTAATGAAATGAAAAATGAATCAGAAGAATGTATAAAGACCGAAGCCTGAAGAGGCAAGGATAGATAATACAGAGGCAGAGGAGAAACAATGAAACATTCTAACACACATATATTTGAAGTTCCACAAGGAATGGAGAGAATGGCAGATGCTAGAGTTAAAGAGGTAATGGCTGAGAATATTTCAGAACTGATGAAAAACATTTAACCAGAATTTGACAAATGCTATAGTCTAAAGCAAGATAAATACAAAGAAAAGTTCATTTGGTCATATCATAGTGAACTGATAAAAAATAGAGAAAATTTTTAGATTGGCTAGGTAGAAAAGGTAGGTTACTTTTAAAGAAGCAACAATAAGCCTGGAGGATAAATTTTTAAGAGAAACAAGAGAAGCTGGGAAACAATGGAATAGCATCTTTAAGTACTAAAGAAATAACAGTAAAAAGGATGGAAAACACATTCCATATGAAAACTAACAAAAACAAAGTTAATGTACGTGTACCAAGGATCTGTTGCTGCTGCTGCTGCTAAGTCGCTTCAGTCCTGTGCGACCCGATAGATGGCAGCCCACCAGGCTCCCCCGTCCCTGGGATTCTCCAGGCAAGAACACTGGAGTGGAGTTGCCATTTCCTTCTCCAATGCATGAAAGTGAAAGGTGAAAGTGAAGTCTCTCAATCATGTCCAACTCTTAGTGACCCCACAGACTGCAGCCTACCAGCTCCTCCATCCATGGGATTTTCCAGGCAAGAGTACTGGAGTGGGGTGCCATTGCCTTCTAGGACCAAGGATATGAGGGACATAGAAAAACTGAGCAATTACTTCAGATTGAGGTATACTGATGAACACAATGTAATACAACATTTAATCCTGGATAGGATCCTCTGTGAGATAGGAAAGATACATTTTTGGGACAACAAATTTGAATAGGGTGTGTGAATTTAAGAGTAGTGTATCAATCTGATTTTCAAATTGAAACAGCTGTTCTGATCATGATTTATCTCAGGGAGGGTAACAGTAGAGTTTTTAGAGTGGATAGGGAATCATTTCAGAAAAAAAATTAAAAATATATATATATATGGAAAGAAATAGCAAAATTTACCAGTTGAGGAATTTGGGTGAATGGGGATGAGGGAATTTTTTGTACTGTGTTGAAGTTTTTCTTTAGATTTGAAACTTTCAAAATAATAATTAAAAACTGAATATATAATTATGGGTGAAAAGGAAACCAAGATATGAGAAAAAATATAAGCAGGTGAAAGTGTTAGCCGCTCAGTTGTGTCTGACTCTTTGTGATCCCATGGACTCTAGCCCACCAGGTTACTGTCTATGAAATTCTCCAGGCAAGAATACCAAGGTGGGTTGCCAATCTGCAACGTACCTGAGCACGTGAAATGCGATTAGTCCAAATTGAGAGGTATATAAGTATAAAATGCACACTAGATTTTAAAAGCTTAGAATGAAAACAAAGTGTACAAACTATGATTTAAGTGTATATTGGTTACATGTTGAAATGATAATAGTTAGATATATTTGGTTAAATAAACATATATTTAAGTTAACTTCATATTCTACTTTTTGCTCTTTTTAATGTAACTGTTAGAAAATTTAACCGTATTGTTTGAATTGTATTTCCATTGGACAATGCTGATCTCTAGAAATAAAAGCACTTGCAGATCAATAAGGAAAACAATCTAATTTTTTTTAATTGGTAAAATATTTGAATGCACACTATAGACAAAAAGAATATCCAAACATATTAAAAACTGCTCAATCAGTTCAGCTCAGTTCACTCAGTTGGGTCTGACTCTTTGCGACCCCATGAATCGCAGCACGCCAGGCCTCACTGTCCATCACCAACTCCCGAAGTCCACCCAAACCCATGTCCATCGAGTCGGTGATGCCATCCAGTCATCTCATCTTCTGTTGTCCCCTTCTCCTCCTGCCCTCAATCTTTCCCAGCATCAGGGTCTTTTCCAATGAGTCAGCTCTTCACATCAGGTGGCCAAAGTATTGGAGTTTCAGCTTCAACATCAGTCCTTCCAATGAACACCCAGGACTGATCTCCTTTAGGATGGGCTGGTTGGATCTCCTTGCAGTCCAAGGGACTCTCAAGAGTCTTCTCCAACACCACAGTTGAAAAACATCAATTCTCCTGTACTCAGCTTTCTTTACAGTCCAACTCTCACATCCATACATGACTACTGGAAAAGCCATAGCCTTGACTGTATGGACCTTTGTTGGCAAAGTAATGTCTCTGCTCAATATCAACAGTCAAAAAGGAAATGCAAATTAAAACCAGAAAGACATACCCACCTGATGGCTAAAATTATAAAGATGGAGAAGTGTGCTAAGGACATGAAATAGCTAGAAACCTTTAATACACTTTTAGTATAAGTGTAAATTGATACACTCACTTTGAAAAATAGATGGTATTTACTGAAGCTGAACATAGACGTCTCTATGATCTAATAATTTCTACTCCTTGGTATCTGCTCAGCAGAAATGCATACAGTTGTGTTCCAAAGACATTACAAGAACATTAAAAGCAACATTACTGATAATATTCCCAAACTAGAACAACTGAATGTCCTTTAACATTAGAATGAAAAAATATGCTGTGCTATACTCATGTAAATGAATACTATACAGGAATGAAAATGAATAAAATCCTGCACATTTAATAATGTGGATTAATCTCACAGAGTTGAATGAAATAATTCAGATATGAATATTTACACACTGTATGAGCAAAATTACATGATGTTCAAAAATAAGCTAAGCTAATCTATATGTTAGAAGTCAGGATGGGGGCAGCTCTGTAAAGGAGAGTGGAAGGAATAACTAAAAGGGAACTTGAGGAACATTTGGAGTGAAACCAATGTTCCATTTCTTTTTTAATTGAGGTATAGTAGATTTATAATATTATTATAAATGTGTACAATATAGACTCAACATTTTATCGATTATACTGCATTTGTAGTTATTATAAAATGTTGACTGTATTCCCTGTGCTGTATGACATATATTTGTATCTTATTTGTTTATACATAGTAATTTGTATCTCCCAATCCACTACTCCTATTTTACCCCTCCCCCTTCCCTCTCCTCACTAGTAACCACTAGTTTGTTCTCTGTATCTCAGTCTTTCTTTTTTTGTTATATTCATTATTTTATGTTTTAGATTCCACATCTAAGTGCTATCATACAGTATTTATCTTTCTCTATCTGACTAATTTCACTCAATATAATACCCCCTCATCTCCATCCATGTTGTTGCAAATAGCAACATTTTGTTATTTTTCATGGCTATGTAGTATTGCTTCCATACCTTGGCTATTGTAAATACTGCTGCTATGACCATTGGGGTGCATGTGACTTTTTGAATTAGTGTTTTTGTTTTCTTTGACTGTATACCCAGAAGTGGATTGCTGGATCATATGACAGCAAGTGATTAACCTAAAATTGGCCTTTAACAAATATTAATGCATTTTCAACCTACCACCCCCATGCCAGGGCTGTGTCTAACTCCAAGGGTACCTTTGTGCAAATTTAATAGTGCCCTTTTATCTGGTGGGTGTCACTCCTAGTCAAGGTTCATGACTGTTGAGTGGAGCATTGACCCCATCCCCACTGGGATCAAGGTTCCTACCCCATTGCTTTCCAATTAGACTCCAGTACTGAAAGGATGAGTTTTCATATGCGTGCTAGAGTTCAAGAATATGATTACCATGATCAAAGTCCCAAAGGAATGGCTGGGTGATCTGTAGCATAGTGTTTTCCTTCAAGCTCCTGGGTAGGCAAGATGGCATGAACTTTGAATCTCTCCGGGAAGCTCTGGACCATAACTCTTCCTTATAGGGACTTTCAAAAACCCTGACTCTATCATATATTGACTCCATTAGTGACAACTTTTGTAAGTGGACATTAACCAAGACTTTGGACAGTGTAACTCAGACTGGCTGCTAAGCAACAGCCCCACCCTTGAAGTCACCTCTTCAAGTCATTGTGACAGTGCTTTCTACAAGGCAACATTATGGTGTAGAGGAGGCCATAAAGGCCCAATTTTGAAAAAAGAAAACTCCGCCATTTATTATAGCTTCATCACCTTGGACAAGTTTTCCCTCAATTTCTTCACCTGTAACACCAGGACAATATTCACCATGCAGGACATAACCTATATAAAGTACTCAGTCCAGTGCTTGGCTTACTTAACTTGCTCACCATCTCCCTTCCTGCCCTCATTGATTTATTCAATAGGTACTTACTAAATTCTTATAATAAGCTCTAGGCATTGGGAATATAGTCATGATCAGAGGCTCATAGAAGTTAATCCTCATTGACCTTAATTCTAGCAGGGGAGGCAATAAAAATGATAAACACAAAAAAGTGCATGTGATGTCAGGTAGTGATAAGAAAAACAAAGGAATCAGAGGGAAGAAAGGAAAAGGGAGTTTCATGGCCAGGAATGGTGAAGGGTAGCTTCGAGGAAAGGCCTACAGGAAGTGAGGTAGAAAGTCAAATGGAAATCACAGGAAAGAATATTTCAGCTTGTGCAAAAACCCTGAAGCAGTAACAAGCCTGGACTTTTGGAGAAACAACACAGATGTCAACATAGTTGAAGTAGAGGGAATAAGAAGAATCAAAGGAGGTGAGATTAGAGTGGTCATAGGTGCTGGGATCTGCCTGTCCTCTTCTTCCACATATTAGGTATACAGTAAACATTAATTTGAATGACTAATTAATATGTAAATGTAGCACAAAATAGGGGGAAAACCAGTTTTTAGGTTGCCGTGATTTCTGCATTCTAGAAATGGTGACAGGATTAGTCCTTGCAGGAAAATAGTGGCTGAAAAAGCATTAGTCTAAAAAATTGCTTTGATCTAGCTAGTAGCCATTGTATTGTTCAAAAATGCTTTTCCTCAAATTCAGCAGTATTTTTCATACTATTCATGAAAAAGGTCAGTTTTCATTCCAATCCCAAAGAAAGGCAATTCCAAAAAATGTTCAAACTACCACACAATTGCACTCATCTCACACTCTGGCAAAGTAATTCTAAAAATTCTCCAAGCCAGGCTTCAATAGTATGTGAACTGTGAACTTCCAGATGTTCAAGCTGGATTTAGAAAAGGCAGAGGAACCAGAGATCAAATTGCCAACATCCATTGGATCATCAAAAAAGCAAGAGAGTTCCAGAGGAACATCTACTTCTGCTTTATTGATTGCCCCAAAGCCTTTGACTGTGTAGATCACAACAAACTGTGGAAAATTCTTAAAAAGATGGGAATACCAGACCACCTTACCTGCCTCTACAGAAATCTGTATGCAGGCCAAGAAGAAACAGTTCGAACCAGTCATGGAACAACAGACGAGTTCCAAATTGGGAAAGGAGTATGTCAAGGCTGTATATTGTCACCCTGCTTATTTAACTTATATGCCGAGTGCATCATGCAAAATGCCAGGCTGGATGAAGCACAAGGTGGAATCAAGATTGCTGGGAGAAATATCAATAACCTCAGATATGCAGATAACATCACCCTTATGGCAGAAAGTGAAGAGGAATGAAAGAGCCTTTTGATGAAAGTGAAAGAGGAGAGTGAAAAAGCTGGCTTAAAACTCAACATTCAGAAAATGAAGATCATGGCATCCAGTCCCATCACTTCATGGAAAACAGATGGGGAAGTAACAGAAACAGTAACAGGCTTTATTTTCTTGAGCTCCAAAATCACTGCAGATGGTGCCTGCAGCCATGAAATTAAAAGACACTTGCATTTCTCTGATAATGAGTGATGTTGAGCATCTTTTCATATGTTTGTTAGCCATTTTTATGTCTTCTTTTGAGAAATGTCTGTTAAGTTCTTTGGCCCACTTTTTGATTGGGTTGTTTTTTTTCTCGAATGGAGCTACAGGAGTTGCTTGTATATTTTTGAGATTAATTGTTTGTCCATTGCTTCATTGGCTATTATTTTCTCCCATTCTGAAGGCTGCCTTTTCACTTTGCTTATAGTTTCCTTTGTTGTGCAGAAGCTTTTAATTTTAATTAGGTCCCATTTGTTTATTCGTGCTTTTATTTCCGATATTCTGGGAGGTGGGTCATAGAGGATCCTGCTTTGGTTTATGTCAGAGAGTGTTTTGCCTATGTTTTCCTCTAGGAGTTTTATAGTTTCTGGTCTTATGATTAGATCTTTGGTCCATTTTGAGTTTACACCAGTAAGAATAGCTGCCATCCAAAAGTCTACAAGCAATAAATGCTGGAGAGGATGTGGAGAACAGGGAACCCTCTTACACTGTTGGTGGGAATGCAAACTAGTATAGCCACTATGGAGAACAGTGTGGAGATTCCTTTAAAAACTGAACATAGAACTGCCATATGACCCAGCAATCCCACTGCTGGGCATACACACCGAGGAAACCAGAATTGAAAGAGACACGTGTACCCCAATGTTCATCGCCACATTGTTTACAATAGCCAGGACATGGAAGCAACCTAGATGCCCATCAACTGACGAATGGATAAGAAAGCTGTGGTACATATACACAATGGAATATTACTCAACATTAAAAAAAAATTCATTTGAATCAGTTCTACTTAGGTGGACGGAACTGGAGCCTATTATCCAGAGTGAAGTAAGCCAGAAGAAAAACAACAATACAGTATACTAACACATATATATGGAATTTAGAAAGATGGTAACGAGAACCCTGCATGTGGGACAGCAAAAGAAACACAGATGTATAGAACAGTCTCGTGGACTCTGTGGATGAGGGCAAGGGTGGGATGATATGGGAGAATGGCATTGAAACATGTTAATTACCATATGTGAAATCAATCGCCAGCCCAGGTTAGATGCTCAGGGCTGGTGCACCGGGATGACCCAGGGGGAGGGAATTGGGAGGGAGGAGGGAGGGGGGTTCTGGAGGGGGAGCATATGTATACCCATGGTGGATTCATGTCAATGTATGGCAAAACCAACACAATAAAGTAAAGAAAATTAAAAAAAATAAAAGACATTTGCTCCTTGAAAGAAAAGCTATGACTGACCTAGACAGCATATTAAAAAGCAGAGACATTACTTTGCCAACAAAGGTCCATAAAATCAAGGCTATGGTTTTTCCAGTAGTCATGTAGGGATGTGAGAGTTGGACTCTAAAGAAAGCTGAGCACTGAAGAACTGATGTTTTAGAACTGTGGTGTTGGAGAATACTCTTGAGAGTCCCTTGGACTGCAAGGAGATCAAACCAGTCCATCCTAAAGGAAATCAGTCCTGAATATTCATTGGAAGGACTGATACTGAAGCTGAAACTCCAATACTTTGGCCACCTGATGCAAAGAGCTGACTCACTAGAAAAGACCCTGATGCTGCGAAAGATTGAAGGTAGGCAGAGAAGGGGATGACAGAGGATGAGATGGTTGGATGGCATCACTGACTCAATGGACATGAGCTTGAGCAAGCTTGGGGAGTTGGTGATGGACAGGGAAGCCTGGCGTGCTGCAGTCCATGGGGTCACAAAGAGTCAGACATGACTGAGCAACTAAACTGAACTGAACTGCATGCTTTTCATCAAGTCTAGTGCTCCACATCTTCACATCCCCTCCTCAGTATTATAGGAAACTCCTTCCAAAAAGACTCCCCAAAATTCTTGTGTTCTCTTTTGCTGTTGTTGAGTTGCTAAGTTGTGTCCAACTCTTTGCAGACCCATGGAGTGCAACAAGCCATGCTCCTCTGTCCTTCGCTATCTCCCAGAGTTTGCTCAATTTCATGTCCATTGAGTCAGTGATGCTATCTAACCATCCATCTCATCCTCTGCTGCCTCTTTATCCTTTTGCCTTCAATCTTTCCTAGCATCAGGGTCTTTTCCAATGACTCGGCTCTTCGCATCAGGTGGACAATGTATTGGAGCCTCAGCTTTGGCAACAGTCCTTCCAATGAATATTCAGAGTTGATTTCCTTTAGGATTGACTGATTTGATTTCCTTACAGTCCAAGTGGCTCTCAAGAGTCTTCTCCAACACACCACACATTGAAAGCATCAATTTTTCTGCACTCAGCCTTCTTTGTGGTTCATCTCTCACATTTGTACATGACTACTGGAGAAACCATAGCTTTGACTATACAGACTATTGTCGACAAAGTGATGTCTCTGCTTTTGAATATGCTGTCTATGTTTTTCATAGCTTTCCTTCCCAGGAGCAAGCATCTTTTAATTTCATGGCTGTAGTTGCCATCTGCAGTGATATTGGAGCCCAAAAAAAGAAAATCTGTGACTATTTCCACTATTTCCCTTTCTATTTGCCATCACATGATGGGACTGGATGCCATGATCTTAGTGTTTTGAATGTTGAATTTTAAGTCATCTGTTTTCACTCTCCTCTTTCAGTCTCATCAAGAAGCTCTTCACTTTCTGCCATTAGAGTGGTATCATCTGCATATCTGAGGTTGTCGATATTTTTCCTGGCAATCTTGATTCCAGTTTGTGATTCATTCAGTTCAGCATTTTGCATGATGTACTCTGCATATAAGTAAAATAAGCAGAGTGACAGTACATAGCCTTTTTGTACTCCTTTTCCTATTTGGAACCAGTCTGTTATTCCATACCAGGTTCTATTTTATTCCAGGTTTTATCATTCTTTGACTGGAAATGTAATTACATTAATAACCCAATTTTACTGGCTCTTGCCTTTACCTGCTCATTGAGAACACTAGTCCCCCATATCAATGTCTTCATCTCCAAGGCATGTCACGCAAGTGCTCAGCTACGATCATCATGAGTGCTGTTTTTCCATGTTCTATAATCCTATCTCAGCTCCATTTAGATCATGATATAACCTTCAACTTATTTCACAGTTGGCTTACAAAAAATCCAAACTTTTAACCGTGTTTCAACACCTCACATGAGCTGACCTCTCCCTAATTGTTCCCTGGCAACACTGGTCTCCTTTTTTTTTTTTTTTACTGAAGTGACATTGGTTTATAACATTATGTAAGTTATAATGTGTATGACATTATTGTTTGACATCTGTATATACTTCTGCATGCCCACCACCAAAACTCTTGTTTCCATTCATCACCTCACACTTGACCCTTTCTACTCATTTTTTTCCACCCTTTCCTGCTCTTCCCCTCTGGTAGCCACCAATTTTATCTATGTGTATGTGTGTTTTGATTTTTATATCCATGATGAGTGAAATCATACAACATTTGTCTTTCTCCATCTTATTTATTTCACTTGGATTGATATCTTTAGGTTTCATTCATATTGTCACAAATGGCAAGATTTCATTTTTGCTTAATGGCTGAGTAGGATTTCATTGCATACACATACCATACCTTCTTTATCCACTCATCTGTCAGTGGTCACTCAGATTGTTTCCAAATCTTGGCTACTATAAATAGTGCTGCAGTGAACATATGGGTGCATGTATCTTTTCAAATTATATTTTCATATTCTTCAGATAACTACTCCAAAGTGGAATAGTCGAGTCTACCGGAGGCAGCATATAATTGGATTTTGTTTTTTAATCCACCCAGCCACTCTGTGTCTTAATTGGTGAACTTAATTCACTTGTATTTAAGGGGATTACTGCCAAATGAGGACCTAGTATTGCCATTTAATCTTTTGTTTGCTGGTTGCTCTGTATCTCCAGTGTTTCTTTTCCCTTGTGTTTCTGTCTGCCATTTTAGTTTGATAGTTTTCTATGATGTTTTTCTCAGTTTCCTCTTTTCTTACATTTTGTTTCTCTGCTCTAGATGTGTTGTGGTTATCATGAGATTTGTATAATACATATCATAGGTAAAATAGTCCTTTTCTGCTAATAGCTATTTATTAGCTATTAGCTAATAAATATTATTTGCCTGTATGGATTCCTTCCTTTTCCTCTTCCCCTCTTATGTTTTTGTTGTCTCAAATTAACCCTTTTTAAGTAGTGAGTTCATTACCAAATTAAAGTAGGTATAGTAATTTTACTCCTTTTTCCCTTTAACTTTTACTCTATAATTGTTTAACAATCTGTTCTGAAGTTGCAATTTTCTGATTCTATTTACCACTTTACTCAAAGTTTTGAATTCTTTTGCCTTTTTGTTTGAGTTAGAAGAGTTGTCTTCAACATCTCTTGTAAGGCAGGTTTAGTGATGATGAACTGGAGTGTCTCATATCACCATGATATTGACATCATTCCTGATCCTTTTTCTAACATTCATCTCCATTTCCACCTGAAGGACATTGTCTTTGGTGCATCTCTGTCTGAAATGCACTTTTCCCAGATCTCAGATTGGTTCTCCTGTAATATCAAGGCTCATCTCATATGGGATCTCTCCAGAGAGGCCTTCCTGGACTGCTCAAACTAAAGTTGGCTCTTCCCTTGGTCACTATCACTGTTTCATTTTCCTCTTTTTTATTTTTATTTTTTGGCTAATTTATTGCTTAAGATTCCTATCAGCAAAGTATAATCCCCATAAAGATGAACTCTTTATCTTATTTACTACTGTGTCTTTAGTACCTAGAATATTATCTGGCACATAATAATAAAGAATCGTTGTAGACTCATAAATGAATACTTATTACCCAGAAAGCTGCAGGTGCCCCATCATTAACACCAGAACTGCCATCTGCCTTGAGAATACTGAGGTCTGTGTCAAAGCAGGCAGTGAAACGTAACAGTTAGGACCTTACTAAACCCACTCCCATAATTTACATTTTAAGATTACAGGATTGGCCAGAAGGATTTTTCCAGAAACTGTCCTCAAGCAGGATACATTGTTGTCATATAATCCTAAGGAATGTAGAGGGGAAAAAAGTTTGTCCTTTCTTCCTCCTTGAGAATTCCAGACCCCTCTCTCCTTGGGGACCCCCAGACTTCTTATCAACCTGCCTAGGAATTGACTCTCTCAGTACCTATCCTAGTTTATGGAAGAAAATAGCAATTTGTTACCAAAGGGATGAGTGCAACTGAGCTGATCACTTGGTCAGTAAGATGGAAAGAAAAATAAGGGACAACATATCCAGAATACAGTAGTCCCTCCTTGTCTGTGGTTTCTCTTTCCATGGTGTAGTTTACTAGTGGTCAAGCATGGTATAAAGCTATTAAATGGGAAATTCCAGAAATAAACAATTCCTAAGTTGTAAATTGTGCATAATTCCTCTTTGAGTAATGAACTCTTGTGCCATTTTTCTTTATCTTGCTCAGGATCCCCAACATCAACACTGTCTTCTCCTGATATCCAAACATGGACATTGTCATGGCTTTGGATTCAGGATCACCCCAAGCAGATGATCCTCTTTCTGACATATCAGAAGGTCAAGAATAGTTTAATGTTATTTCATTCACCACACTTTAAATCATCGAGTAGGCATTTTGTCATCTCACATCATTACAAGAAGTATGAATACAGTAAGATACTTTGAAAGATCACATTTGCATAACTTTTATTACAGTATATTGCTATAATTTTATATTTCCTTAATAATGTTGTAGATCTCTTATTTTGTGTAATATAAATTAAGCTTTACCATAGGAATGTAAGTAAAGGGGGAAAAAACAGTGTATATAGGATTGTGCTCATTTCACATGCTAGCAAGGTTATGCTCAGAATCCTTCATGTTAGGCTTCAGCAGTACATGAACCAAGAACTTCTAGATGTACAAGTTGGGTTTTAAAGAGGCAGAGGAACCAGAGATCAAATTGCCAACTTTCATTGGATCATAGAGAAAGCAAGGAAGTTCAAAAAAAAAAAAAAATCGAACTTCTGCTTCACTGACTATACTAAAGCCTTTAACTGTGTGGATCACAACAAACTGTGGAAAATTCTTAAAGAGATGAGAGTACCAGATCACCTTACTTGTCTTCTGAGAAACCTATGTGCAACTCAAGAAGCAACAGAACTGGTCATGGACATGGAACAATGGACTGGTTCAAAATTGGGAAAGGAGTAAGTCAAAGCTGTATTTTGTCACGCTGCTTATTTAGTTTCTATGTAGAGTGCATCATGTGAAATGCTGAGCTGGATGAATCACAAGCTGGAATCAGGACTGTGGCAGAAATATCAATAATCTCAGATATATAGATGCTACCACTCTAGTAGTAGAAAGTGAAGAGGGACTAAAGAGCCTCTAGATGAGGGTGAAAGAGGAGAGTGAAAAAGCTGTTTTAAAACTGAACACTCCAAAAACTAAGATCATGGCATCTGGTTCCCATAGATTCATGGAAAATGCAAGTGGAGAAAATGGAAGCAGTGACAGATTTTCTTTTCTTGGGCTTCAAAAGTCACTGTGCACGGTGATTGCAACCATGAAATCAAAAGATGCCTGCTCCTTGGAAGGAGATCTGTGACAAACCTAGACAGTGTGTTAAAAAGCAGAGACATCACTTTGTGGACAAAGGTCTGTATAGTCAAAACTGTGGTTTTTCCAGTAGTTATGTATCCATGTGAGAATTTAGCCATAAAGAAGGCTGAACACTCAAGAATTGATTCTTTTGAACTGTGGTGCTGAAGAAGACTCTTGAGAGTCCCTTGGACAGCAAGGAGATCGAGCCAGTCAATCCTAAAAGAAATCACCTCTAGATATTCATTGGAATATTCTGTTGGATTGGTGCTGAAGCTGAGTGGCCATCTAATGTGGCCATTTGATGTGAAGAGCTGGCTTATTAGGAGACTCTGATGCTGGAAAAGATTGAAGGCAGAAGGAGAAGAGGGCAGCGCTGGATGAATAATGGTTAGATAGCATCACCAACACAATGGATATAAATTTTAGCAAACTCTGGAAGATAATGGAGGACAGAAGAGCCTGGTGTGCTACAGTCCTTGGGGTCACAAAGAGTGGACACAACTTAGCTACTGAGCAGCAACAACAGCAATATTGAGGATTTGGTACTATCTGTGATTTTAGACATCCACTGGAGATCTTGGATCTTATCCCCTGTGGATAAGGGGCTATTTACTGGACAGAATTATGAGGTATTCAAAATAACACTCTGTTTCTAAAAGATTGGCTGTAAAATGTTTGATCAAATGAAGTGACACTCAGGGGCTGTCATAGTCAGGAATTCCCTGGTACCTCCTGACTTGATGATTTGGAGGCATTTGTTTTCTAATTAGACTTAGTGTCTACATGTATCAGCAGTAAAGGGATAGTTCTATTATTGTAATGTTTACTGTGACCAGAATTGTGTCCCCCTACATTCACATGTTGAAGCTCTAAGCCTCCTGTGACAGTACCAGAGATAGGGCCTTTAAGAAGAGAATTAAAATTAAATGAGGTCACAAAGATGGAGCTCTAATCCAATAGAACTGGAAGAAGAGACACCAGAGATCTCTTTCTCTCCACCATTCTAAGAAACAACCAGAAGGTGGCTGCCTGTAAGCTAGGAAAAGAGCTTTCATCAGAGCCTAAACACTGTCAGAAACGTGAACTTTCCAGCTTCAGAAACTGTGAGAATAAATTTCTGCTATTTTACGTTTCCCAGTCTATGGTATTTTGTTATGGCAGCCAAAGCAGACTAAGACAATGTCCAAACATAATCTGATGCTATTTCACGTCTTATTACCCACAGAGGATGGGGTCAAGGGAATGTGGAAAAGTTAGCCTGAACACAAACTGCTTATGACAGCTGTTTACTTCCAAATGGTAGACTAAGTGGATTGTTTGCCCAATGTTATAAATATCCTGAATAGAGCTGTCCCAGAAATAGTTGATCTATTCTCCGGCCATCTGCTAGGAACCTAGGGAATCCAAGGACAGGAAGCTTTCTAGAGCTGAAAAACTATAATTTGGGGATCCAATCCAGGTCTCCCTTCCCACACATTCCATAATCTTTTTATTTCCCCAACACTGATTCTAAACAACTATAAAATCAGGACTGCACTCTCTGCTAAAGGGATGGTAGAGGCTAACCTGGGTTACTGCTGTCTCTACCTGGATGCTGAGGGTCTACCCAACTGTAGCTGTGCCCATTACCTTTACTCTGCTCTGGGTTCAAAACTTACTGTGTGACACTGGGTGGCCATTCTTACCTGGTGCCGGTACAAATGAAAGCCTTCAATTATTCCATGACTCATGGGAATGGCAAGTGTTGATGCAGGATTCCTGCCTAGGTGATGGCTCCAGGTATAGGTAAAATGACAGAAATATTTATGGAAGAAGAAAACCCCTTGCTAGTTGGGAAGAAAGCATCTAAAACCTGAGCAGCTGGATGTGATGCGTTTCTACTTTCACGATCCTCCCAGGACAATTATCACTTAGGTTGCCATGAGTTCTTTGATGCAACTCTCATAGGTTGTGGACTCCTCTGTTAATCTTTAAGCTACATCTACCATCTAGAATACAATGCAGTCAGGGAGAGCTAGCAAGCCATTCTAGTGTCTCCCAATGTTACTATCCTTCTAAAAGATTCTATTGGGTTATGCCACTCACTACCTGCCATTATAACTGAGTGTCAGTGAAAGATCCTGTGTCCCAAGGCCAAGTAGTCCTCGGAGCAGAAATTTTCTTCCTTCTGGGATAGTACTGGCTATCAGATCATTGGAACTGACACGGGACCAATGTTGCAGTCATTAGTCAGTTATTTCTTGACATTTGTACTGCATCTTCCAATGATGGCTTTATTCAGTCCCTATAATGCTTATGTGCATTAGTAAGGAAATATTCACTGATTGGTTGATAGAATACTGGAGTGGGTAGCCATTCCCTTCTCCAGAGGATCTTCCCAACCCAGTGATCGAACCCAGGTCTCCCACATTACAGGCAGATTCTTTACCTTCTGAGCCACCAGGGAAGAATGATTCTGGATATACATGACAATTTCTGTTCTATGTAATGTGGGCTAGTGGAGGTGCTAGTGGAGGTGATGGAATTCCAGTTGAGATATTTCAAATCCTAAAAGATGATGCTGTGAAAGTGCTGCACTCAATATGCCAGCAAATTTGGAAAACTCAGCAATGGCCACAGGACTGGAAAAGGTCAGTTTACATTCCTATCCCAAAGAAAGGCAATGCCAAAGAATGCTCAAACTACCGCACAATTGCACTCATTTCACACGCTAGTAAAGTAATGCTCAAAATTCTTCAAGCCAGGCTTCAGCAATACATGAACCATGAACTTCCAGATGTTCAAGCTGATTTTAGAAAAGGCAGAGGAACCAGAGATCAAATTGCCAACACCTGCTGGATTACTGAAAAAGCAAGAGAGTTCCAGAGAAACATCTACTTCTGCTTTACTGACTATGCCAAAGCCTTTGACTGTGTGGATCACAATAAACTGTGGAAAATTCTGAAAGAGATGGGAATACCAGACCATCTGACCTTTCTCTTGAGAAACCCGTATGCAGGTGAGGAAGCAACAGTTAGAACTGGACATGGAACAATAGACTGCTTCCAAATAGGAAAAGGAGTATGTCAAGGCTGTATATTGTCACCCTGCTTATTTAACTTCTGTGCAGAGTACCTCATGAGAAATGCTGGGCTGGAAGAAGCACGAGCTGGAATCAAGATTGCCAGGAGAAATATCAATAACTTCAGATATGCAGACGACACCACCCTTATGGCAGAAACTGAAAAGGAACTAAAAAGCCTCTTGCTGAAAGTGAAAGAGGAGAGTGAAAAAGTTGGCTTAAGGCTCAACATTAAGAAAACTAAGGGGCCTAACATGGCGGCCAGCCGCTACCGGCGGTTCCTTAAGCTCTGTGAGGAATGGCCAGTGGACGAGACCAAACGGGGCCGGGACTTGGGCGCTTATCTGCGGCAGCGGGTAGCGCAGGCCTTTCGGGAGGGAGAGAACACCCAGATTGCAGAGCCTGAGGCCTGCGATCAGATGTACCAGAGCTTGGCCCGGCTCCATTCAAACTACTACAATCACAAGTACCCTCGCCCCAGAGACACAAGTTTCAGCAGCCTGTCCCTGGAAGAGTACAAGCTGATCCTGTCCACAGATACATTGGATGAGTTTAAGGAGATGAATAAAGGCGTGTGGAAGAAGCTGCAGGAGAAGTTTGCCCCCAGGAGCCCCGAGGAGAAGCACAAAGCCTGGGCTCCGGCTTTATCGCGCCCGCGCACCTTAGCGTGGAGTCGTGTATGTTGCCATCATCAATAAAACGCCCTGGTCTCCCCATCAAAAAAAAAAGAAAAGAAAACTAAGATCATGGCATCTGGTCCCATCACTTCATGGGAAATAGATGGGGAAACAGTGGAAAAAGTGTCAGACTTTATTTTTTGGGGCTCCAAAATCACTGCAGATTTCAGCCATGAAATCAAAAGACGCCTACCCCTTGGAAGGAAAGTTATGGTCAACTTGGATAGCGTATTGAAAAGCAGAGACATTACTTTGCCAACAAAGGTCCATCTAGTCAAGGCTATGGTTTTTCCAGTAGTCATGTATGGATGGGAGAGTTGGACAGTGAAAAAGGCTGAGTGCCGAAGAATTGATGCTTTTGAACTGTGGTGTTGGAGAAGACTCTTGAGAGTCCCTTGGACTGCAAGGAGATCTAACAAGTCCATCCTAAAGGAGATCAGTCCTGGGTGTTCTTTGGAAGGACTGATATTGAAGCTGAAACTTCAATACTTTGGCCACCTCATACGAAGAGTTGACTCACTGGAAAAGACCCTGATGCTGGGAAGGATTGGGGGCAGGAGGAGAAGGGGACGACAGAGGATAAGATGGCTGGATGGCATCACTGACTCGATAGACATGGGTTTGGGTGGACTCCGGGAGTTGGTGATGGACAGTGAAGCCTGGCGTGCTGCAGTTCATGGGGTCGCAAGGAGTTGGACTCAACTGAGTGACTGAACTGAACTGAATGCTTACTCAGCATGTGCTGTGTTCCAAGCAGTGAGTAAATTATTAATAATTAAATTCACTCATTAACTCTCACTAAAACCCCATGTGGTCGGTACTATCATTCCTCCATTACTCCCATTTTACTCGTTTGGAAATGGAAATAGAAAGGATAATAGTGTATGTCTATTTAATACCTCTAGCTATCTCCCTGAGGAGTAATTTCACTCAGGGCAAAAGTGAACCATCCAGTAGGAGGTGAGAGTCCTAGCTTCAGGTATAGATTCTGCCATGATAACTTCGTGAACTCCCTATACTTCCAGGGTCAGGTTATCTGACTCATCTTTGCCTTGTATTGTTGTTGTTCAGTCATTCAGTCATGTCTGACTCTGCGACCCCCTGGACTAAAGCACATCAGGCTTCCCTGTCCTTCACCATGTCCCAGAGCTTGCTCAAACTCATATCCATTGAGTCAGTGATGCAATTCAACCATCTTCTTCTCCGTCATCCCTTTCTCCTCCTGCCTTCAACCTTTCCCAGCATCAGGGTCTTTTCCAATGAGTCAGCTTCTCATCAGGTGGCCAAAGTATTGGAGCTTCAGCTTCAGCTTCAGCATCAGTCCTTCCAATGAATATTCAAGATTGATTTCCTCTGGGATTGACTAGTTTGATCTGCTTGCATTTCAAGAGACTCTCAAGAGTCTTCTCAAAACACCACAGTTCCAAAACATCAATTTTTCAGCGCTCAGACTTCTTTATGGTCCAACTCTCACATCCATACATGACCACAGGAAAAAACCATAGCTGTGACTCTATGAACCTTTATTGGCAAAGTAATGTCTCTGCTTTTTAATATGCTGTCTAGGCTTGTCATAGCTTTTTTTCCAAGGAACAATTGTCTTTGTAAAAAATTAATTAATTTATTTTAATTGGAGGCTAATTTCTTTACAATATTGCAGTGGTTTTTGCCATACATTGACATGAATCAGCCATGGGTGTACACGTGTTCCCCATCCTGAACCCCCCTCCCACCTCCCTCCCCATCCCATTCCTCAGGGTTGTCCCAGTGCACCAGCCCTGAGTGCCCTGTCTTATGCATAGAACCTGGACTGGCGATCTGTTTCACATATGGTAATATATATGTTTCAATGCTATTCTCTCAAATCAGAGTCCCACAGAGTCCAAAAGTCTGTTCTTTATCTCTGTGTCTCTTTTGCTGTCTCGCATATAGGGTTATCGTTATCATCTTTCTAAATTCCATACATAAGCGTTAGTATACTGTATTGGTGTTTTTCTTTCTGACCTACTTCAATCTGTATAATAGGCTCCAGTTTCATCTAACTTATTAGAACTGATTCAAATGTATTCTTTTTAATAGCTGAGTAATATTCCATTGTGTATATGTACCATAGCTTTCTTATCCATTCGTCTGCTGATGGACATCTAGGTTGCTTCCATGCCCTGGCTATTGTAAGCAGTGCTGCCATGAACATTGGGGTAAATGTGTATCTTTAAATTCTGGTTACCTCAGTGTGTGTGCCCAGCAGTGGGATTGCTGGGTCGTATGGCAGTTGTATTTCCAGTTTTTTAAGGAATCTCCACACTGTTCTCCATAGTGGCTGCATTAGTTTGCATTCCCACCAACAGTGTAAGAGAGTTACATTTTCTCCCCACCTTCTCCAGCATTTATTGTTTGTAGACTTTTGGATGGCAGCCATTCTGAGCAGTGTGAGATGGTACCTCATTGTGATTTTAATTTGCATTTCTCTGATAATGAGTGACGTTGAGCATTTTTTCATGTTTGTTAGCCATCTGTATGTCTTCTTTGGAGAAATGTCTGTTCAGTTCTTTGGCCCATTTTTTGATTGGGTCCCTTATTTATCTGGCATTGAGCTGCATGAGCTGCTTGTATATTTTTGAGATTAATTCTTTGTCAGTTGCTTCATTTGCTATTATTTTCTCCCGTTCTGAAGGCTGTCTTTTCACCATGCTTATAGTTTCCTTCGTTGTGCAAAAGCTTTTAAGTTTAATTAGGTCCCATTTATTTTTTGTTTATTTTTGCTTTTATTTCCATTACTCTGGGAGGTGGGTCATAGAGGATCCTATTGTGATTTATGTAGGAGAGTGTTTTGCCTAAGTTTTCCTCTAAGAGTTTTATAGTTTCTGGTCTTACATTTAGATCTTTAATCCATTTTGAGCTTATTTTTGTGTATGGTGTTAGAAAGTGTTCTAGTTTCATTATTTTACAGGTGGTTGACCAGTTTTCCCAGCACCACTTGTTAAAGAGATTGTCTTTTCTCCATTGAACATTCTTGCCTCCTTTGTCAAAGATAAGGTGTCCATAGGTGTGTGGATTTATCTCTGGGCTTTCATTTTGTTCCATTGATCTATATCTCTGTCTTTGTGCTAGTACCATACTGTCTTGATGACTGTAGCTTTGTAATATAACCTGAAGTCAGGCAGGGTGATCCCTCCAGGATGAACAGGTGTCTTTTAATTGCATAGCTGCAGTCACTGTCCTCAGTGATTTTGGAACCCAATAAAATAAAGTCTGCCACAGTTTCCATTGTTTCCCCATTTATTTGCCATGAAGTGATGGGACTGGATGCCATGATCTTCATTTTTTGAATGTTGAGTTTCAAGCCAGGTTTTCACTCCTGTCTTTCACCTTCATCAAGAGACTCTTTATTTCCTCTTCATTTTCTGCCCTTAGAGTGGTGTCATCTGCATATCTGAGGTTATTGATATTTCTCGGGGCAACCGTGATTCCAGCTTATGCTTCATCCAGCCTGGCATTTCACATGATGTACTCTGCATAGAAGTTAAATAAGCAATATGACAATATACGGCCTGATGTACTCCTTTCCCAACTTTGAACCAGTCTGTTGTTTCATGTCCAGTACTAACTGCTGCTTCTTGACTTGCATACAGGTTTTTCAGGAGGCAGGTAAGGTGGTCTGGTATTCCCATCTCTTGAAGAATTTTTTACAGTTTGATGTAATCTACACAGTCAATTAAGCAGGGCTAGATATTTTTCTGGAATTCTCTTGCTTTTTCTATGATCCTACAGATGTTGGCAATTTGATCTGGTTCCTCTATCTTTTCTAAATGCAGCTTGTACATCTAGAAGTTCTCGGTTCCCATACTGTTGAAGCCTAGCTTGGAGTCTTTTGAGCATGACCTTGCTAGCATGTGAAATAAGTGCAATTGTGTTGTCGTTTGAACATTGTTTGGCATTGCCCTTCTTTGCAATTTGAATGGAAACTGACCTTTTCCAGTCCTAAGACCACTGCTGAGTTTTCCATATTTGCTGGCATATGGAGTGCAGCACTTTCATAGCATCGTCTTTTAGAATTTGAAATAGTTCAGCTGGAATTCCATCACCTCCACCCATTTTGTTTGTAGTTTTGCTTTCTAAAGTCCACTTGACTTCACACTCTAGGACGTCTGGCTCTAGGTGAGTGATAACACCATCATGGTCACCTGGGTCATTAAGATCTTTTTTGTATAGTTCTTTTGTGTGTTCTTGCCACCTCTTCTTCCAATTTCCATGGGCAAACAGCTGGAGGGTTTCAATACTCACTCAGACTACAACATCCAGAAAAAATTCACTCTGAACTTGTTCCTTCACCTACCAGGTGGCATTACTTCCACTAGTTAGACCAGAAATATCACTTTGACAAGGTTATCTGTCCCAAGGGCGCCCCTACACTGCCAAATGTTACAATCTGTACCAACAACCTGCCCCTCAAGAAGAAGGTCCATTACAGCCCCTCCTGCTCTGTAGGGTGGTATTCCCTTAGCCTTGGGTCTCAATAAAGTTTCCTTTAAGTTGACTGGAGCAGCATAAAAAAGGATTGCAGATTTAAACTAACTATAACTTAACTATGGGGCTTCTCTGGTGGCGCTAGTGGTAAAGAACCCACCAGCCAATGCAGAACGCCTAAGATACGTGCGTTGATCTTTCTGAGTTGGGAAGATCCCCTGGAGGAGGGCATGGCAACCTACTCCAGTATTCTTGCCTGGAGAATCCCATGGACAGAGGATCCTGGCAGGCTACACGCCATAGGGTTGCAAAGAATTGGACACGACTGAAGTGACTTAGCAAGTCACATGCAAACCTTAACTATACCAGTAATCACAGTGAATGTAAATGGGCTAAATTCTCTAGGCATAAGTCAAAGATTGCTCATTTATTTTCTTGTTTTAAAACTGCTTAAAAGTATGCTGCTTATGAGACACATAGCACAAATATACAGCAAGACTGAAGTATAAGGATGGGAAAAATATACAACCTAAACACTAGCCAAAGGAAGTTGGTGTAGCTATATTGATATCAGAAAGAGTAGACTTTAAGATAATAAGTAGTCTTTGAGAATAAAGAAGGACATTTTATAATAATTATGAATTATATAATATTAATTTGTATAATAATACATATTAGATCAATTATTACAATAATTGATCCAACAAGAAGATTTGAAAATCTCTCATATATAAACTGAAAAAACTGAAAGGAGAAATTGACAGTTTACAATCACACGGTGAGATGTTGAAGTATCTCTCCGCTTTAACATAGAAAAGTCAGTAAGTGTCTAGATCTGAGTGTTTTCTTAATAAATTTGACCTAATTTGCATATATAAATCACTGTATCCACAGTTGCACAATCATGCTTTTCAAGTGTACAAGAAGGAATAAGGAGTGTAGGGATACTTGTTTCCAGAGAGTTCCCATCACTTAAAGTACATCCTAAGAAATACTCTGATAAAGAGACAGAATCTAACAGGTGGTACTCCAAGATGTGTACACAGAAATCTGAGAGTGTTGCCATAGGAATGAGTGTATGGGAAACCAAGTAAGAGGTATTAAAAGAAGGCATTCTTCCAGTAAAAGCTTAGTCATAAGTTGGAAGAAATAAAGGGAAGAGGTTCAGTTCCCAACCCTTATAACCTTGTAGAGAGATACTGAACTCACAGTGAAAATCATGGGCCTGTACCTGTATCAAACTATTCATTAATGTTCATTTATTTATTTAATAATGACCTAATGAATGCCTACATTGTGCCAGGTACCATAAGAATGTTCAGTTATATAAATAAACAAGACATAGGGCTCACTGTCACTGGTACAGATAGGTAAATAAGTGGGAAATTATGATCTGGCGAATTAAGTTCTGTAAGACAAATTGGTCTGTATTTAACTGGGTCCAACTATTAGAACCAAATAAAGGAGAGCTCAGCTTGAGGAGTGGGCATCTCTGCATCTGGAGTTAAGGATTCCAAAGGAAAGGGACAGAGGTAGATAAAGGGAATCAACAAAATGTATTTGGATAAGATCATCTTGAGAATATCTTGCATTTAGTACTGAGATTCAGGAAAGATGGGGGCAAGGAAAGCTTAACAAAGTGATAATGCAAAAATTCACCACTAAAAAAAGTTTATAGCTCTAATCTACAGATGATATGTCTGAGAAAGCGAAAAAAGTGAAATACAAAAGAGTGTGCTTCTGTACATATAAACCATAAGAAACAGATAATGATGGATTATTCTGGAAAATGGGACTACAGAACAAGTGTGGACCATTGTAAAAACAGCCATGCTGGTTTATAGCTCTTTGCATCAGGATTTGATTTGGCCTTGCCATTTGCTTTGATTGATAATACTGTGTGAGTCCCCGGTCTAGTTTTGAAGAGGCCATGTGGTTTTTGCTCTCACAATCTTAGAATGCTGAGACTTCCGTGTGAGCAGGGCTAGCCTGGGGGAAGACAAGAAACGCGTGGCCTGTCAGTTTACTGGCCCTAGCTGACAGCCAGGCAACCCCAACAAGGGGGCCAGGCTGCTGACTGTCAGCTGACCATAGAGGCTTATGTCAGCCCAGCCAAGACAACACAACTGAGCACCTTCACTTTCTTTCTAGCCAGGGCATGGCCCACCTGTTTCTTGTTGGAAATGTTGGCAGCTGCCTCTGGCTAGTCTGTGGTGGCCCAGATCGACTGGTTGGAAAGGAACCCCAGCAGCCAGCACCAAGCAGCCTTAGAAGTCCAGGGGCCCTGCAGTTGAGAGGGTCCTCACTTCCCTGGTGATTTTCCCAGGACAGCACCCAGGACAAGATGCTCCCTCCAGCCAAGAATCCACCTTTGGATTCTGACTTTGACAGCTCAGGCCAAACAGGACGCCCCTACTGAGGTTTTCTTTGGGGGGGGGGATGGAGCGGGAACTGCCAATCTTTAGCACTGATTCACCCAGTCTGTGGGTGTGGATGAAGAGCGCAGGTAGCTGGGAGAATTGTGAAGGGCAGGAGATGTAAATCACTGACACCTCCAACGCGTTGTTGCTTGTCTCCTTCTGGGAATAGGGATGGGGATTTCCTCACTGAGCTTCCCCACCCTTCGCATCCAGTCCAGGCCAGCCAAGACAGCAAACAGGCTTTCTTCTTCATCCTGTCAACTACAGATTGGCACTTAACCAAGAGCATTGCCAATGACTGAACAACAAAGGCATTTGCCATCAGTGAAGATTGAACCCTGAGCTGCTATAGCTGTTGACCTTCACCAACCCCTGAGGGAGTTCAGGGTGGAGGGAGGCACTCTGTGCTCCAGGCAATCTGGTGGGGCAGGTCTTTAGATAGTTGGATGTTTTTAGGAACAGATCTTCTAATCTCAATCCTTGCAACTCCTGTATCTAGAGAAGCACTAAATCCCTTCATGGTGACAACAGACCCTCATGACTAACAAAAAACCTTTTGTAAATTGAGTGCCTCATGGTATTGAACTCCCCCTTCACCAAAACCTTATATATTGACTTTCCTCCACTGCCGCTTTGGAGCAGTCTCCCAGCTATCTGAGTTGCTGCCTCCCTGGCTGCAGTCCTCATTTTGCCCCAAATAAAACTTAATTCACAACTCTCAAGTTGTACATCTTTTTTTAGTTGACAAACCTAAGAGATTTTAGCCCCTCTGCCCTTTACCTCTGCTCTGCGTGCCTCCACCTCCACACCGCCGGCCTGAGAAAGGGGAGTGATGGAAGATGTGGGGTGGGACACAGGTAGAAGAGAGCAGAGAGCGCCGAGGTGCCTGCAAATGCGCTCGCCAGGGAAGCCACCTGGGGTCGCTCCGGCTGGGTTCCAGCGCCCAGGGGCCGGGGTGGGGAAGGGGGGGCGGGGGTGAGGGGGAAGAGGGGCAGCCGCTTTCCCTGCGGGACGCGCGGGGTGGGCCGGAGCGGGTGCTGGTGGTTCTCCGCAAACAGCTCTGGGCAACCGACTGCCCCGCCCGGTCGCCTGGGGCAGCGCGGTTGGGTCACCAGCTGTCACTGTACTCCAGACGACCCCGGCTCCCGCTCGGAGGTCCTTTCCCCGCCCCGAGGGCGATCGGACAGTCGGGCGCAGCGTGATGACTTCAGATTCCTGGAAGGGATGTGCTGAAGTCAGGGGACCAGGTCCTAAAGCTTCGAGCGCTAACCCCCTGACCGCTCCACTTCGCCTTCCCCCTCAGGTCTGAGTGTGAGCCAAGGATTGGAGTCTGGGCTGGGATGAAGGGTGGCTCAGGGTGTGGCTGGGCCAAAGGGCAGCGGAGTGTGGGCCAGGGTCGCGGACACCTGAGCCCTGCCGCCAGCCTTGAAAAGCATTTTCCAGCCCTTTGACCTTAGGCAAGTCCCTCAGCCTCCCGGTGCAGGTTTCCTGTAAAGTGGGAGTAATCAGCGTGACTCCCGCAGGGGGTCCTCACGGAAATCCAGCGACTTGACGTTTATTAGAGTGCTGAGGACCGGGCCTGTTCACAGAGTGCTGTGTAAATGTTGGTTCAATCTATAAAGCGGCAGGGAGGGACTTGGAGAGAAATCCGGGGGGAATACCGAGGGTGACTTCCTTCCTGGCAGAGCCAGGGCAATGAGATAAGGAGCCACGGGGTGTGCGGACTCTCCGGATAAAGACAGTAATCCAGACACATGTACAGAAGGCCAAAGTGCAAGCCACGGGGATGACAGAGGGATGGGGATCTTTGGGCCAGAGGTGCTGTAATGGCTGTGAGATATGTCAGATCCAAAGAAAAGTTCAAGTTTTCTCCTTTTAGTTTGTTTACAAAATGACTTGTGTCCCCACTCTGTGTACATCTGGGATCTTCTTTTCTGCAAACTTATAAGGACATTCAGTTTACAGTGGAATATCTGATCAACAATTCTGAGTCCTTCCACATAATTTATCATCCAAACCCAGACACGCTTGAGAATGAAAGGGGCATTAGAAATACATAATTTTTAAAAGCAACAATACTATACTCCAATAAAAATTAATAAAATTTTAATGCCTATTAAAAAAAGAAGTATGTAGTTTTTGAAGCATTTACTTTTGCTTAGTGTTTTGCTATACAAAGGAACTTAAACAGTTCTGTTAAAACTATTTGCAAAGATTTTTTTTTCTAAAAAGTGAATATATATGCACGGTAAATAAATATTTAAAATTTCAAATAATTATTCTTGCTATATATTCACAGACATCAATCAGTTTCTTAGCCATATTTCTAAGTAAGGTGTTACTGGCATTTTTCTGAAGAATAAAGATTTTTCAGTATGGTTTTATTATTTTTTATAATGTTGCTTGAAATCTTTAAAATTGCTTTTCACAGTTAATCATTTGAAAGATGTTGACACCTTTTGTGTGAGATTGCTAGGGCTGCCACAACAAAATGCCACAGTCTAGGCTTATAAAACAGAAATTTATCTCCTCATAGTTCTAGAGGCTAGAAGTCTGAGCTCAAGGTATCTGCTGGGTTGGCCTCTTCTGAGGCCTGTCTCTGGTTTATAGATGCCCATCTTCTCCATGTGTCTTCACATGGTCTTCCCTCTGTTTGACTGTGTGTGTGTGTCCTAATCTTTCATAAGGAAACCAGTCATGCTGGATTAGGGGTCACCCTAATGACCTTGTTTTACCTCTATTACCACTTTAAGGGCCTTATCTCCAAGTACAGTCTTAGGGTTAGCACTTCAACGTATGCATTTTGGAGTGATACAATTCAGTCCATAATAACTACTGATTTTTCTTTGTAGGACAGAAAATTTTTAATTGAGGAAAACTCTCCTTACTGATGCTCAGAGGAAATTCTGCTGAATGAGTATGTGTGCACTCAGTCACTCAGTCGTGTCCAACTCTGCAATCCCATGGACTATAGCCCACCAGATGCCACTGTCCATGGAATTTTCCAGTCAAAAATATTGGAGTGGATTTCCATTTCCAAGGGATCCTCCCTATCCAGGGGTCAAACCTGTGTCTCTTGCACCTCCTGCATTGGCAGTGGATTCTTTACCACTGAGCCACCTAGGAAGCCTGCTAAATGGGGAATATTCACAGTGGAGGATATTCTCAATTCTGTTTTTTTCTATTAAAATGTTTTAATATTATAACACTAATATTTTCACAGATGCTATCTTTTTGCTTCCATCCATAGAAGATTTCTTCAGCAAATATCTTCATGACTCCTTCGAATGTTTCCCCAAACTTAGATGCAAGATTGTACACCTCTTCAGTTTCTTTCTAATCTAATTAGCAATAAATATATCCAATTAAAAATCATACTAAAAATAGTAGCTCTATCAAAATGGTGTTCTTTACAAATTGAAATGTTTCAAAATTTTAAAGTTTCAAAATTGTATGTTATATAACATTTGAGCACTTCTTGTTTCATTTGCTCAGTGCCTCTTTCAGAGTCTTCTTATTTGCAAAATTCCTTTTTGATAATATTAACTTATGAAAACTTCAAACATTAAAATGTTTTAGAGCTTCTCCATTACATACTTTGATAAAACATTTATAACCAATGGGAATAAAATGCAACCAAAATGTAGAAGATATACACATTTGTTTAAAGTTCAGTACCACTGTGGAACATTTTGAATTAATTAAGAAGTAATTCTTTAATGGTCCAAACATTTCTAAAATCAAACAGAAAATAAGCAGCAAAGAGAGGAAGCTTGTACTGCCACACTGATGTATATTTTCTTGACTCAATATCAGCATTGTCCAAAAAGTTATAGATCAGTTACTCTGCATATAAAAAGATTTGAAAATTTTATAACTTTGATTTGTGACTTCAGCTAACTCCCAGGACATTTCTGCTCTGTAGGGTTTTTTAAATTTAGAAAGAATTTTTTTTTACATAATGTTGTTTTTCCACTGATATTTAAATACATAACCACAAACCATAATTTTTAATGTTGAACGTTTAAACTGAATTTACAGTAGCATTTACAATAATGTCAGATGTTTCACCTTTGACGAAATGAACCACAAAAAGCTTTACTTTGATTTCATGAACTAGGTGAAAAATTCAACTATTATTAGAATTAACTTATCTGATTTTCTATATAATGCATCAGATTACATCAATATAAATTTGGTATTGTGTAAAAGCTTGTGAATTTATTCTGCAAACAGAGTTTCACTTTTATAACTGTGTACACACATACACACATACATACACAGTAGAAAAAGAGAGAAATGAATTTGGTACTTCTGTTCTTATAGGAAAAGTAGTCTTATATTTACCTAAATTGACATTTTATGCTTCACCAAGTGATATAAAATACCTTTAGTAACTACCTCTGTTGTCAAATTTAAATAAAATCCTCTTAAACTAATTAGTAATTTAGAAGTAAATGATGATGCTTATTCAGCAGATTTGTGTCCTCTGGTTTTCATGCAATATTCAACAACTCTATGGTAGACAGTTAATGTCAACTAACACCTTACACAAGTTCATCTTAACTTTCTTGGAATATGGAAATTCAGTACTTAATTTTTCATTATATAGTCGCTTTCATTGTATATAGCTTATTGCTAACAAAAGCTGTTACTTGAAAAATAGAAAGTGTTGTCAGAAAATAAGTAGATTTATGCCACACAACAAATGACAAACCCTGGAGCAAGAGCATTCAGATTACTCTCTACAAGTTCAATGGTGTGACTGCTTGATTTTTCTTTACCTGTTCATATTCCACATAATTCTAACCTGTATTTTCCCAAAGTTCCTACTGATCCCACGCTGGTGACCTGATGATTCTGTGCATCTTGCAGGCCATGGTTCAGGGCGCAGCACAGTAGGTGGCCCACCAAGGAGCAGCAGTATCTAGCCCGGCAGACCAGAGGAAATAGCTGTCCCTAGCCACTTCCATCCAAGCACACGTTCATTTGTCAGTGAGCATCTGCAAGTGGTCATTTTAAGAGGCAATAATTTAAGCTTTGTCAGAAAAGAACAGGGCTTCCCTGGTGGCTCAGATGGTAAAGAATCTGCCTGAAATGTGGGAGACCTGGGTTCGATCCCTGGGTTGGGAAAATCCCATGGAGGAGGGCATGGCAACCCACTCCAGTAGTTTTGCCTGGAGAATCTCCATAGACAGAGGAGCCTGAGAGGCTACTGTCCATGGGCTCACAAAGAGTCAGACACAATGAAGCAACTAAGCACAGCACCACCCAGAAAAGAACCAGGAAAAGAGAGATAGGTTATCACCAATGAACATTTAGATTTAAATATGTGTTTTAAAGTAAGAACACTGTGTACAGACCATGGCAGAAATTGGAAGTAGTATAAAGTGGAGGTGTGTCAAATCCATTCCAGATAACTTTGCTATGGCTAGTAAAAAAAAAAAATTAAGTAAAATTTTAAAATCAGTAAAACTTATTAAATCAACAGGAGGCTGGGACAATAGTTAACCAGGACTATCCCAGACAAACTGAGATGGAAAGAAACCCTGCTCATATTCAGCTGATGAGATAGGAAGGAAAGAATTAACTTTCAGGGGTTCTGCTTGTTGATTACACTGGTTTTGTCCAAAGAGCAAGATGCCCAGAACCACCCTTCCCTGAACCCAAAAATGAGCTGGTTAGTGTGGAAGCTCTTCCTGGCTTAGTGAGCTGCTCTCTTCCTCAGCTCCTTGGAGCAGGGGCCGCTGAGTCACCCTGGAGATGTCAGAAGTGAGATCTTCCACCCCTGCTGTAATGCGCATTTTCATTTTCTTTATGCTTTCCCTTAGGGAATTGAAGGTACATTCAGGTGTGGTGTGGCAATGAAGATGATGAACTAATTTAAGTGAGCTAATTTCAAAATCATGCTGATGAACTTTATTCCTAGGCTCAGGAATAAAAGTGTGGAAGTGGAGTGTGTGAACTGTCCCGCAGTTGGCTATCACCCTCTGTCCTCAAACAAGGACAGTTTGCTTGGGTTGTATCTCCTGGAGTCTGGAGATGAGTAAACCTGGTGAAAGAAGAGTTTCCTGAAGGAGGAGATACAATAAATTATGTGTTCTGAGTTCAGCCACTTTGCTAGGTCCTTTTGCAAGACCATTTGGAGGCATACTTATGATAAAGCATATGAATCTCATCTCTCTTTCCTCCTAGACCTTCCCATTTCCACTCCCCTTCTGCCTCAGGAGGAGCCCAGAGCTCCAGAACTTCCTACAGAGATGCTCAGAGAGGTCCCAGTCACTACCCCTCCTCTCCCAGCCCCAACCTTTCCAGCCATCGAGGGAGCAGGAAGGCAGGACTTCTCTTTTACACGCAGGAGAGTATCACACAGACTTATAAATCAAAGTAAACACTTGGCATTCTGAGGCAAAACTTCCATTTGATCATCATTCTGTTTCTAGAGTCCCCGGTGGACCCCCCAAGGGGATAGCTCAAGCCCAGTTACAGAAAGAGCAGCTTGTGTCAAAGAGCAGGCCTGTCTGACAAGCTTCCTCATAGCTATGTCCATCCATGCAGCTGTAGAAGGCATGCTTGCTGGTGGGGCTGGAATAGAGACCGTCAGACTTTTTGGCACAGAATCCACTATCATCAGCGCTTCCAATCTTGGGAGCTTCACTGTTTGTGCAGGAGCCCGCAGTAGAGGTGGGCACTCTGTAATCTGAGAGAGTAAGTAAAGGAACCCATAGGTTCTAGAGTGGTCTCCTTTCCCAGCACAAGTGTTGTAGTGTCACTGGGGGTTCCTCATGTTATCTGAACCAGTGGTTAAATGTTCTGGGCCTGAATCAGTGATACCCAAGTTCATAGCCCAGCTCTGCCATGAGCTCAGTGACCACAAACAAGTCATTAACTTCTCTGAGCCTCAATTTCCTCCCTTTACTTGTATTAGAGATACCAATCTTAGAATTACTCTGTGAAGCATTTTCCAGTGTGTATGGTATACAAAATAGTAAGAATTATTAGTTTTGTTTTTAGTTTATGTTTAAGGGGAAATAACACTTGTTTATCACCTCCATCACTTAAATGTTTGCCCAAATACTATGTTCCATGTGTGCTAAGTTGCTTCAGTCATGTCTGACTCTTTTGCGGACTGTAGTCTGCCAGGCTCCTCTGTTCATGGGGATTCTCCAGGCAAGAATACTGGAGTGGCTTGCCATGCTCTCCTCCAGGGGATCTTCCTGACCCAGAGATCTAACGTGGGTCTCTTATATCTCCTGCATTGGCAGGTAGGTTCTTTACCCCTAGTGCTACCTGGGAAGTCCATACCTCCCCACCAAAATCCTACAGAGTGGAAGAATTTAAAAAATCATTTTATTCATGTCAGCTAAGGTGAGAACTGAAATTCAAAACCAGTTCTCTCTTGAGTATAGAGTCTGTGCAATGCCAACTACACTAATATCTTTCTTTTTAAACCACTTTATTAGGTATGACTGACATATAAAAAACTGTTAATGCATACAACCTGATGAGATGGAGATAAGAACACATCATGGTTACCACAATCAGTGCTGTAAACATGTTCATCTGCTCCAAAAGTCTCCTCTCATCCTCTTTATTATTATCTTTTGCAATAAGACCATGTATCATAAAACCTACCCTTTTAGCAAATTGTAAAGTATACAATAAAGCATTGTTAAGTATAGTTACTGTGTTCTATTGTAATAGATCTCCAGGATTCATCCATACTCTATACCTAAAACATGACCCCTGTGACTAATACCTCCCTGTTTCTCCCTCCCTAGTTTTTATGTTTAAATAGACTAATTACGCCTGGTTTCCAAGAGCATCTGTGAAGATAACTTGAAATTTAAAAGAACCAGCAGACTTGACATGGTCCATCAGTCAGCACTGGCTGTCCCCATGGTTTCCTGGCCCCTCCCTTCTTCCTTCTGCCTGTGCCCTGGTCCTTATGTTAGGGGCAAAATTGTATCCTGAGACCAATCATAACTCTGCTTCTCACTTCAGAAAAAGGGCCAGTTGGGCCCCTTCAGAGTTCTCCTTTTTTCATCCCTTTCCTCATCATCTAACTTTGGCATCCCTTCCTTGGTTTGTCTTCTTTACTCCACATAATTCCTAAAGGCTGGAGCTGGACAGATGAGAACAGAAACAAGGTGTTTGTGGTCCCCTCCCTACCCAGGCTCCTGGATGTTCTCCAGGGGCTCCCAGAACAGCTTTACAAGAACCCTTGGGAGGAGTGATGGACCTTTCATGAGGGCAGCCACCCAAAGGCTGCCCCATAGCAGCCATCTGAGTCTTTCTTTCTGAGTCACAAATGCCAGTGCCCATGGGCATGCTAGGACAGGTGGAAGATCTGAAGGAGGCTTCCTTTGAGGCCAGGCTGAGGGGAGCACTGGATAGTCTTTTATTCCTCCTTAACCATGTTCAGTTTGTCATCTCATGGATGATGAGAGTGAAAGGTTGTTGAAGAAATCATAGCAAAGACGCTGGGAATCTTGGCCTCCAGAAGAGAAGAATTCAATCCAGGCCAGAGAAGAGGCTTGATCACGCAGAGCTTTTGTGTAATAAAGTTTTATTAAAGTATAAAGGACATAGAGGAAGCTTCTGACATAGGCATCAGAAGGGGGTAGAAAGAGTACCCCCCTTGCTAGTTTTTGGCTGGATGTTATATAGTCACTAGCAGTTTGCTAATGAAAGAAAGGAATGTCTCAAAACTCAGAATGGCACCAGGCCCCTCATACATAAGATGTACTTTGGGATAATCTTGGCACCAGATGAGTCATCCTGGGTCATAAAACGATTGACTTGAATTTTGTAGAAGGGCAGTTTACCTACAGATAGTTTCATTTACATAGATTAGGAGAACAATGTCTGAGTATAAGGTACTGGTTTGTCAAGCAGGTTTTAAGCCATTTGGCTTAACTGGATCAAAGATAGAGTTTGGGGTAAATGCATAGTACATTAACATAGCTTAAGACAAACATTTCCATAAGAAGAATGCATTGGTTAACTGCAAGGTTTGAGAGCAGTTAATTTCAGGTGAGACCAGGTGTCGTTATGGCAACACAGTTTTAAGAGAAATCTCTTTTAAATTTGTACAGAGAAGGAAAAAATAGTTTGTTTCCTCCTGCCGCTTAAGAAAGAGATAGAAATGTCTGACACTTGCAGCCTATTTCCTCCTGCCTGCCTGTTACCCTCTCATTACTCACCGAGGGTGGAGACACCAAGTACAGACTTGAGGCCGTGAGGGGGTATTTGCCTTGTCCACAGAAAGTGCCTGTGAAATCATCCAAGCCGATGTTCCAGACCACAGCAGCTCTTCAGCAGTCCCTCGGCCTGTGGGAGAGAATCAGGGGGACTGTAGGGTGGCCTTGGCACAAGTGCAGGGAATGACTCCAGCAGAATGATGGGGAAGGCCATGATCCAGTCATGGAGAGGAGGGAATGGAGAATGGCTTTCCACAGGCACTTTGAAGGACTCATGGACATAGTTGTGAACAAAGAGAGATTTTAGGACTACCCAGTCAGGGAGAATGAGTCTCACCCCTGCTGTCTGTATCACCAGCCACCTTCTGAGCAGGCCTGTTTGAGCTGGAGCTTGAGCGGGTTACAGTAGCAAAAGATACACAGGGCCCTTCACCTGGCAAGTGTCTGGGCAGAGAGACAGAGCTGGTGATTATGAGGTGTGGAGTGAAGTAACAGTAACCTTTGGGGCTGATAAACAGTAACCATTCAGATGTGAGCTTGTAAAGGCCAGTGGGCAGATGCCTAATGGCCCCATGGATCTCTCATCTCCAGATTTGGGTTCTTCCTGCATAAAGTTACTGGAGTAACATAAGCAGGAGCAGAGGAGAGGAAGGAACTCGGATCTACACCGTGGTCCTGGGGCAGGAAGAGTGTCAGAGAGCTGAATCAGGAGCAGAGTTGAGGAGGGCAGGAGGTCAAAGGGGAGAGTCCAGAAAGGGTCGGGGGGCTGGGCATGGGAAGGGGAAGGGGCTGAGGGAAGGGAGGAACCAGCCTCAACTGCTGAGGAGCAGAGGGGCTGTTCCAACTGCCGGGCTCTGCAGCTGGGTCAGTGGATCCCTAGAGACCTTGGGGCCATCTTGGGTTTTGCTTTTCCTCTTTTCGGTATTTTCTTGTACTAATTTCGATGTACTTGAAGGGGAGGCTCCCTGCCTCTCCCAGGTGTACAGTGTGGTGTGTAAGCAAAACAGCTTCCATGACAGGCTGCTGGGAGATACAGCAGGCCCTAGTTCTGGCGACCTCCCCCACCCCCACCTCATATCTCACCTTATACCTCATCTCATACCTGCCCCCATACCTTACCCCATCACCACCAACCAATCAGAACGAGCCAGGAAAGTCCTGCACGCGCCAAGAGATAGACCTATCCGGGGCAGATGCAGAGTTCAAACTGACCAATCACTGACTGCCAGCTATACCAAGGCTGTAACAAAGAACTGCCAGTATAAAAGCAACTGTAATCTGGGGCATGGGGCTCTTGTCGGACTCCACTGCGTTGGATGAGACTTGAGCCCTAGCTTGAGCTAGCAATAAACCCCTTTATGCTTTTTGCATTGCTGTGTGGACTTGGTCTCTTCTGGTGCTTGGGACCCGGAGTTTGGGCATAACAACAGAAGGTAGGGTTTGCAGGGATTTACCTTGATCATGAAGCTCTTGGGGTTGGCATATCCAATCTACTGACTCCCCTGTAGGCATAGGGCATCTCCTGGGGGGCATTCTACACTTCAGTGGCTCCTTTCAGGAGGGCGCAAACCTGGGGCAAGAGATGCAACCACAGCTCAGATGGACCTGGCTCATGTCTCCCTCTCCTTCCCTTCCTTTTCTGGAATACACTCCTACTCCACCCCTCTTTACTGGAAATAAGAGCTCATGGCTCCCATTTCACCCAAGCTCCTTGCTCTTCCTCCTGTGGGTGGCACAGTAGAAAGGGCACTGGCTGGGAAGATGACATTCCTGCCATTCCTGGGTGTGCCAATACCCATCTGTGCATAAGGAACTGGGCAGCTTCTTTGTGCCTTGTGCCCCAGTTTCCCTTTGAAACTAGCTTGTTTGTTCCTTTATTTGAAAGAATGTTTGTCACAAAAGAGCCAACAAGGGGATGCTAATGCATAATGGTTAGGGTCTGAGATGCTGGAGCTGGACAACCTTAGTTTGAATCTTAGCTCAGTGACTTAGTAGTTCTGTGACCTTGAGCAGGTTTCTTAATCCCTCTGTGCCTCCCTGTCTTCTGTGTAAGATGATAAAATCCATCTCATCATTGTGAGTGTTAAATAGGATAATATATAAAAATCACTGACAACAGAGCTGGCTATCCATTTGGACTTGGTAAATGTTAACCATTACTAGTATTAATCATGCATATTTACTCTAAAAGATTAAAATTTAAGATATTTTATTAGTAGTTTACCCTTCCCTGCCCACCACATATACTCAGAGCAGTCAACATGGGGTACCCTGATTAGAAATCAAAGAATAAATTCTCTCTTTTTGTGGAAGTATTTTTAACCTTTTAGAACAGAGAGTCAATCTCCTTGGTCCTCCCAGCCGTCTGGGACATTACTTCAAAGTAGGCAAGACTCCCTGCCTCCTGAGTGTAGGCTCTGGCAACCCCTGGGCCAGAGGTGGGAGCATCCAGGCCACGGTTGGCAGGGTTGGTGGGAGTGAATGTACTGGCATAAGCTCTAAAGCCCACCATCAGTTTCTCGGCAGGGCATCTTGGTTTTTCCAGTAGTTCATTGCATAATCCTAGAGGAAAGGTAAGGAAGATGTTTACTAAGAAGCAGCTGAGCTTGTGCCCAGAGGCCTGTGGAATAATCAACATTTTCTACCCAGTTTCCCAGCCACTTTAGACATAGCCTGCAGTCAAGACTCTTCCATAACCCAGCCTCATAGAAAGGAAAGGCATACCCTCCCTTCTGGAACTGGGCGTTATAGGCACCCTTGTTAAGAAGTACATTATGTAGGTAGCAGGGCTCGGTGTCAGTCAGGAATGAAATGTTCCATTATCCTTCTTCCTCTCATACTAGACTTGGCATTTGGAATGTAACTGGAGTTCAGGCATGCATCCTCTCATTTCCCCAACTGGCAGAATATGGCATCTCAGAATTGTTTAAGCATAGGATATTCCGCTGGGAGACTTTCCCATGCCAATTTTAAAATCTCTGGTTGAATTCTGCACTGAAATCACATTTAATCATTTTAAGGTTTATTATATGGCTGCCTATGCATATATATATGCATTAGTATACTGTATTGTTGTTTTTCCTTCTGGCTTACTTCACTCTGGATAATAGGCTCCAGTTCCATCCACCTGAGTAGAACTGATTCAAATGAATTTTTTTTTAATGCTGAGTAATAGAATTTTGACTGGCTTCCCATGTCTCTCTCAGGCTTTGAGATTATCTTATTCTTTTGGGACAGAGCCCTCTCTCTCCAGGGTATCTGAGCATGAGCTAATCTATGGGGGAGGTCTCAGGGTCAATTAGCTCTGAACTTGGGCCCACAGGCCTGGGGGTTACTTACGTTGACATTTCAGGGATCTGGTAGGCAGTCTCAAGGGTACCTTTGCCAGCTGACACAGCCGCAGAAATCAGCAACCTGTGCTTTTTGCTCTGGGTGACTTTGTGCTCAAAAGCCTCATACATTTCCTGTGAAACAGAGGACACTGGGCTGAAGCTGCAAGGACCAAGAAGCATCTAACAAGGTCATGATTCTCATACGGGAAGCTGGAAAGTATTCAGCTTAGAGTTCTTTGCTTCAGAAAGTATTGTTGGTCTCTGGGAACAATAATGAGTTTTTCTTCAAAAAAAAAAAAAGCTTGTATTGAGAGAAAATTGGTGTCCTTCTAAGAGTCCTTCTATATAAAAGAGACCTTTTAAAACCAACAGGGCTTCCCTGGTGGCTCAGAGGTAAAGAATCCGCCTGCCAATGCAGGAGACACAGGTTCAATCCCTGGTCTGGGAAGATCTCACACACTATGAAGCAACTAAGCCCGTGTGCAACAACTACTAAGCCTGTGCTCTATAGCCCAGGTACCATAAGTACTGGAGCCCCAGTCCTAGTGTCTGTGCTCAACAACAAGAGAAGCCCCCACAATGAGAAACCTGTCCACTGCAACTAGAGAGTAGCTCCTGTTCACCGCACCTAGAGAAAAGCCCATGCAGCAGAAATCCGCAACCTGGGACCGGCTGGGAAGACCCAGCACAACCAAGAAATAAACACAATTATTAAAAAATAAATAACTAAAATGAACAAATAACGTCCAGAGCATAAAAACAAAACAAAACAAAAAACTTCTATAGGACAAAAATGGCTCCTACCTCTACAAACTACATGTAATTAAATGTAGCAATTGGAAAAATCAATCATGAAAGATGAGGAAGTAAGAGTATCAAAGCAATCACTGGTGCTCAAACAAGCTGCCCAGGGGAGAAAACACTCTGGCCCAACAACTTTATGTCTGTTCTTGGTGGCAGAAGTACCCCCTGGAGGCATCTGCCTCCACTAACCAAAGTGAGGGGCTATTGAGCATCTCAGTCTGTAACTAGTTCATCTTGTCCTATACACTGTCCCTCAGGGAAGGACCTATTTGAGGACTATTTGACTTCCCATAGTGGTGCTTAGAAGATGAATGGTTCAGAGTCTTTGGCTGGTTTCTTACTGTAAGTAAATTACTTTTCATTGTGCTGCATTACACTAGTCTCTGTGAGTTTTCCCTGAAAGCATGATCTGATCTTGCACTAACGAAATCAGACTTTGAGCCAGGGAGGCTGAGATTCACACTTTCAGCTGTATTCAGAACTCCTCATCATGCAGGGGTCTTCTCCCCCACCTAGATCCTATATTCTTTGGACACAGAGAAGGTAAGTTACCTTCAACAGGACAGTGAAGAGTTGCCTGGTGTCAGCTGGGCTGCCGCGGTTGCCAGGATACTCCCAATGAATATCCAGCCCATCTAAGTTGTTCTTCCTCAAAAGCTGTATGGTTGACTGGATGAAAGTCTGGCGGTTTCAGCAGTGGCCACCATGTCAGAGAATCTAGCGTCAACAAGTCATTGTGATCTTACTGGCAGTGAGGGGCTTCGACATGGACTTTCTCAAGTGCAGGGTTCTCCCATGGAGCACCTGGGGCCAGGGGATGGGGGACATGGAACACAGGAAGAAGCAATAGTGATCTAAGCTCTTGGATCCTGTCTTGTCACTTAACCTCTTGTTTGTCCAGATGCATATTCAATTATTCAGGTGTTCATTTGACATTTGGTAGTGCTGGGGTATAGTGGTGAATAAAATAGTTTCTTCCCTGGAGGAGCTTCTTTGGAGGAGGATATAGATAAGTAGACAGTCAGTTAAAATACAGCCTGGTAAGAGCTATGATCAAGGAAGGAAAGACTTCAAAGAGAACTCTGATGAGAAGGCTAAGGGATATCTAAACTGATACCTGGAATCAGTTTAGAGACAACTGATGTCAGAGAATCTCAGAGCATTTGAGGTGTGGATGAGACTGAGTAATCTGGGAGTGATTCTGCCTTGAATACAAAGTCTTACCCCTGGGTCCTGAAGTTCCAGCCCCCAACAGATGTCAGGGTTTTCAGTTCTGTATTGCCGGAGATAGGAAGATTCCAGTGTAAACGAAATTCCCCAGGGAAAGTGATGTCATCTGCTGACCACCCTCTTATCCCACACCTGAGCAGCCCCAGGCCTTCACTATTACCAGTCTATGCTCTTGTGCTGAGAGCAAAGCTCTCTATAAGAGCAAGGTACTCTCTTACTGGGGCTTCCCCAGTGGCTGAGCAGTAAAGGATCTGCCTGAAATGCAGAAGACACGGGAGATGTGGGTTCAATCCCTGGGTTGGGAAGATCCCCTGGAGGAAGGCATGGCTACCCACCCTCACATTCTTGCCTGGAGAATCCCATGGACAGAAGAGTCTGGTGGACTCTTCTTTGCCTCAGGATGGCAAAGAGTTGGACACAGCTAAAGTGACTTACACACATGCACACTCTTACTATAGGTACCTCCAGGACGCAGTATTAATACTCATTGAACAGGTTCCTGTTCCTGGCCCTGAGAGAGGGCTGATGGATTCTGCTTTGACAGGAAGCTTCAGGGGAAGACAAAGCAGGCCATCCTAGGGAGGATGAAAGAATCTAAAACCAGTCCCTTAACACAGATGGTAGGTGGGCTGGAGCTGTCAGGACACACCAGACCAGAAAGCTGAAAGTCTAAGTCTTTTAAAGGAAAGAGCAAGGAATAGGGGCAGTAGAAGTGTCTACAATTTACCAAATGCTTACCAAATGCCAGGCATGTCACATGCATTGCTCCTGTCACACTTAAAATCAGGCAGGAACTATTAGTCTCACATTACCCCCTAAGTAATGTTCAGAAAGGTTAAGCAATTTGTTTCACATCACCCAGCTACCAAGGCTGGCAGAGCAGGAATCAAACCTAACTCTTCTATTCCATGGTGACGTCCAGCAGACACCAGGTCCTTTCAGCTTGATCTTAAAACCTACCCACTGATTCCCAACTGGACCAAAGTGTCAATTAACCTATCTGATAAACTGGTCAGGCATTCCTGGATTCTGCCACTTACTAATTGTATGGTCTTAGGAAAACCTCTCCATGATACAGTGTCTTCAATTTAAAATATCTGTTAAAACTTTGCATCTGTTGTGAGGGTTACATTTGAAAAAATAAATGAAAAGCATTTATCATAAAGCCTGGCTCACCCAATTCGTTGGTAGTCACCCAATAAATATGCTAAGTATTTAACTGGCACGAGAGCCATCTTAAGGTAAGCTGGTAGCTAGCTTATAGGGTGGTGTGGGACTTTACTGCAATGCAGCAAACTCCAGGGGACTGTATTAACAATGAATCTCTTGTAGGTAGTACCTCGTGGGACCCATAGAATATGATGCAGAGGGTCTGCTAAGAAAATAATCTAGGCAAATGACAGCAACCTGCCTCTCTTGGGGAAAGTGATGTTAACAACTCTGCCAATGAGGCATGAGGGTGATTGCAAACAGGACTCAAAGACTAGGCATTCTGATACTGGTATCTTTAAGGACTTCTGAAAGGCTTCCAACTCAGCCCAGAGCCCAAGCACAGAACTCACTAGCGCTTGAGTCCATTAATGCCAGCACAGAGGGTCTCATCATTCTGTGGTTGGCAGAACATTGGGATCAGAATGGCTAACCCAAGTCTTTCATCACCCTACATGAGGAAAGGGCCTTGTTTTTCTGCACCAGAGAAATCCACCTTCTATCCCCTCTGAAGCTCTTGGGTGCTCACTGGGTCCTTCCCTCCTCCCTCTCTTCCTCTTTCTTCCTTCCTTTTCCACTACATAATGAACCCAAGGAAGCTGCCAGAGAGAAAGGGGACAAGGAAGCCTTGGAGTGAAGAGAGCTAGGGTGGAGACAGAGTAAAAGGAGGAGAGGAAGCTGGTACTCTGAAAGCTCAGCTGGGCCTCCTGGGACAGACTCACCAGCAAGAAGCAGTAATTCGCCATTTTAATGGAACGTGCTCCATGCGAGTTCCAAGGCTGAATGGGCACTCGACAGCTTTTTATAGGTGGTGCTGCAGTCTTGCCACCACACACCTGGCTCCCCTCAGCAAGCAATGTGGTAGCCCAGAAATAAAGGGATATGAGGGGATATGTGGTTCCCATTTACCCTCTGAATCTTCTCTGTGTTTTCCTTCTTAGACAATCAACCCCAAGACACAACGGAGACTTGGTAGGAACAACCTTAAAAGGTTATTGACTGAAGATACTTTTAGGAAAATGCCTTATCTGGCACAGGCATAAGGCAGGCCTTGGGTTCAAAGTCACTACAGGTCAGAGTGGACCCCACAGGTCAAAAGGGACCATCTGGACTCTAGAAGAGGAGTGTGGACAAGCGAAGTGAGTCTGCCATTTGACCAGGATTTGTCCCCGACTGGACAATGGGAGATGATCCTGCCCAGCCTCCTGCTCTTTGATTCCATTGTAGCAGTATATGTCAGGTAATGGCTAAAAGTTTGTGAGGTTTCACCAAGTCTTGAGTGAGAAAGTAGCACTTTCAAACTTGCTTCTGTTTAGTTGAAGGTTGCTTGGTTTACAGAGGATGGAAGAAATTTACGGAGGGGTGGGGCATACATTTCTAGTTAGGCTTTGCTTCAGAAGAGAGATGCAGCAAGGCCTGAGACAAGGCCCCAGAGAGCCATAAAAATCAGAGAAAACATAGCTGTAAAAATGCCTGCAGATCAAGGTTGAGAATCTCAATATTTTAGGACCTGCTTCCCTTCACGCCACTCCACTCCCAGCCTAACCACCCATACAGAAGGGGATGCACCTACAGGGAGCCCACCACAAGGTCATATCCCAGGTGTCCAGACTGTGGTCTCAGGATCACGCAGCCCCAGAAGGCAATGAGAGGAGCAAAAGTGTGGTTTTACCTTTGGCGCTGACACCAGCCCCAGGACATTCACTTAGTCTGCCTAAAATCCCAGTTTGTGGGTGGCATCGCTGGCTGCACTCCGGGTGACATCGCCCACTTAGAGATCTACCAGATGAGTGCTCAAGATCTTCAGAAAGATTCTGATCAGACTGTTGGGAGCTTCTAATCCAGACTCATTTAAGGGCAATCTAGGTTTACAGAGAACACAGGGAAGGAACCTACAGACTTCAATACAATTACTCCAAGGGCTATTATCCAGTTTCCTCTGACCTTTCCCATGCCTCAGACTCACTTGGCTTCTGATCATTGACTGCCAACAACTTGATGCATTAACTAACTATAATTGGCCCAGTCTTGAAAATAATAAGAGCTAACATTTACTCAGCACGTGCAATGTGCCAGGTGATTAATTCACTTAATGCTAAAAAAAATCCTTTGAAGCAGATACTATTATTGCCTTGCTATCCCTTTTACAGACTGGAGAAACTGAGGTTTAGAGGAACTTAAGTAAACTGCCTGAAGTCACAGTGAGAAGCAGATCTAAGCAGAGACAGCCTGTCCCTGGGACCTGGAATCTCTTAATCCACCCACCTTCATCCACACCATCCCATGCAACTGTCAACTAAAAAGATGTACAACCTGAGAGTTGTGAGTTACGTTTTATTTGGAACAAAATGAGGACTGCAGCCCTAGAGACTGCACCTCAGATAGCTCCGAGACACTGCTCCAAAGAGGTAGTAGAGAAAGGTCAATATATAAGATTTTGGTGAAGGGGGAGTTCCATGCAATCAAATACTTACCTTACAAGAGGTTTTCTGTAGTCATGAAGAGCTGATGTCACCAAGAAGGGATTTAGTGCTTTCCTAGATATGAAGAAAAGCTATGTCAAAGCTATAGTTAGAGCTATGGTTTTTTCCAGCAGTCATGTATAGATGTGAGAGTTGGATCATAAAGAAAGCTGATGACTAAAGAACTGATGCTTTTGAACTGTGGTGTTGGAGAAAACTCTTAAGAGTCTCTTGGACAGCAAGGAGATCAAACCAGTCAATCTTAAAAGAAAGCAGTCCTGAATATTCATTGGAAGGACTGATACTGAAGCTGGAGTTCCAATACTTTGGCCACCTAATGCGAAGAGCTGATTTGAAGAAAAGACCCTGATGCTGGGAAAGATTGAAGGCAAGAGGAGAAGGGGATGGTAGAGGATGAGGTGGTTGGATGGCATCACCAACTCGAGGGACTTGAGTTTGAGCAAACTCTGGGAGTTGGTGATGGACAGGGAAGCCTGGCGTGCTGCAGTCCATGGGGTTGCAAAGAGCCGGACACAACTGGCTGACTGAACTGAACTGAGAGTTAATGAGATAAGATCAGTCACTTAGGAGGAGAGTTATCCAAATGAGACTTTTGTAGAATTTATGTCTGTTTCCCTGGAGCACAGAGTGCCTCATTCTCCACCAGCTGCAGTGGCACAGGCTTCAGTGTCTGCAGAGGCAGGTGGCGAATGCCCTTAAAGCGTCGATGGCTCCTCTTTGATGGAGAACACTTAGCCTTCAAAGATCTCCTTAATGGAGTTGTTTTAGGGGTGGGGGAGAGGAGGAGAGGGTTGATCAGGGGTTCTCTCCAATCTCAGCTGAACAAAAGTTCCTAGTCTCCTTACCCTTCTCCTGGATATTTGCAAAGCAAATGGTTCTCTCCTCACAGCAAGTATGAGAAAGGAATGCATAGAATTCAGGGCTTAGAGCTCAAGACACAGACCTCCCATGGACTCTCGGGCTCCACAAAAGGCCAAGGTTAATATATTGGGCAGCTGTGCATGATAACCAAAGTAACAACAAACACAAGTACCAGCCTTCCTTACCCCTCATACCTCTGGCAGCAAGCATTCTTATTATTCCCATTTTACAGAGAAAACAGGGGGGAACAGAGAGGGTAAATAACTTGACCAAAGTCACATGGTCAGTGAGTTAGAGCAAAGCCAGGATGTGCACCCAGGCAGCCTGACTCTCAATTATTTCACTCCTCTGCTTCTGGAGAATGCAATAATCAGAGGAAGCAAAGGACTGAGCCAGTGTTAGAAAATCAGAGAAGTGCCCTCAAGCAACTTTATAGTAAAAAGATCGGAGCTCTCGGGCAGCATTTAGGGGGCCCTGGGGACAAAGTTCCTCTAGTCTCCAGCAGCACTTGCCACCTATTCTTTCATATGTACATCTGACATTTTCTCAATCATAAAGGAATAAATCCCCTTTTCAACTTAAAAAAATGCACAATATGAGAGTTTCAAGTTAAGTTTTATTTGGGGCAAAATGAGGACTATAGCCTAGGAGACAGCACTTCAGATAGCTCTGAGAATCTGAGGCAGAGATTACTAGGCGGTCAGTGTAGAACTGTGGGACCTCGGTCTTGTTCTCAGTAAACATCAGTTCCATTGTCCTGAATTCCTGGAATGTGTGTTTAGTCTGATAAATTATCATCTCTCAGATCCAGGGATGAGATGGCTGGATGGACTCAATGGACATGGGTGTGGGTAGACTCCGGGAGTTGGTGACGGACAGGGAGGCCTAGCATGCTGCAATTCATGGGGTCGCAAAGAGCTGGACACGACTGAGACTGAGATCCAGGGAAGGGCAGTAATTAAATTCTGTTCTATATGCTTGAGGGTAAAACAACTGATGATCATTAATCTTAAACCATGGTAGAATGGCCAGAGGGCATGAAAAAGGGTGGTCACTTAATCCAAGGATCAAGAGAAGCCATAAAGATATTAAGTTAAGTGCCTTGACCTTTAAATTGATTTGTTAGAAATAATGTGATTTAAGGAAGGATATAAAAACTGATGTAAGACCTATCTTGGGGGTACTTTTTACCCCCTCTCAGTGTCTATACTGAGGCCTTTGTACTTTCCTCCTCATTAATAAATCGTATTCACTTGCTTCTGCTAGTGTGTTCATGTTCCTGGATTCCATTCTTCAGTTCCATGGACAAGAACTTGGATTCCCATCTCAAAACTGCTCCAAAGAAGTAGGGGGAAGGACAGTATACATGTGATTTTGGTGAAGGGGGAATACAAGCAATCTAGCACATATTTTTTTACTAAAGGTTTTTGCTTGTCATGAGGAGCAGTCATCACCATGAAGGATTTTAGTGCTTTTCTAGATATGAGCAGATACAAGAATTGGGCTCATAAAATTGGCTCCTCAAAATGTCTAACTATCTGAAGACCTGTTCTGCCAGTTTTCAGAGCACAGAGTGCCTTATTTCTGCTCTCCATCTTGAGCTCCTTTCAGGGGGTACTGAAAATCAGCAACTGCAGCAGTACATGATTTAATCCTCTAGAGGTAGATGGCAAGTGCCATGTCAAGTGCCAATTTATAGTTGACACCCCAGCGGCTCCATTCTCACTCTCCTTCAGATCCTATAGCTATCTCTAAGCACCTCCTCTGCAGAAATTCTGGTCCTGCCACCATTTAGATATATGACCTTACATTCCCTAAGCCCCAGTCAGCTCACCTGCAAATTAGGCTTATACACCACCTTTATAAGCCAAGAGGATTAAATGTGCACATGTATTGGATCCCTGGTTGGGGAACTAAGATGCCATATGCTACACAGCCAAAAATAAACAAATAGACAGATAGATAAACTTTAGGGTAAAAACCACTTTTCAATAAGGAGAGGGAGAATGAGGGGAAACACAATTTATCCTGGAATTAGGGTGTCTGAATTCAAATACAGCCTTAAACTTCAAGCTGCATTAGACCCTGCTTTGGACACCATACTTTAGTAGAAGTATGCTAAAGTAGAAGAATTGCAAGCTTTTCCATAAAAGGCTAGATAGTAATATTTTAGGCTTTGTAGGCCATTCTGAGGGCTTCCCATGTGGCACCAATAGTAAAGAACCCACCTCCCAATGCCGGCAGCATAAGGGATGTGTGTTCAGTCCCTGAGTTGGGAAAATCTCCTGGAGGAGGGCATGGCAACCCACTCTAGTATTCTTGCCTGGAGAAACCCATGGACAGAGGAGCTTGTTGGGTTACAGTCCATAGGGCTGCAAAGAGTCGGACATGACTGAAGCGATTTAGCATGCTCAGACACAGAATCTGTTGTCAACCCTGCCATTGCAGAGAGAACGCAGCCATAGACAATATGTAAACAAATTAGGTGCAGCCCTTTTCCCGGTTCACTCATCCTGAGTGTGGACCACAAGGCTGGCGTGAACACACTTGCCAGAGGATCTGTATATGCGTGTGTGTGTGTGCGTGAGCGCACTGGGGTGGAGTGAAGACAAACTTTGGATGCAAAAGCCGAGATGTCTGTTTTGCAGGAAGAGGAACCCCTTCAGGGCCCAAGAGTGTACTCTCGCCTAACACTCAGAAATGAATCATCCGAAGAGACACATGTTCTGACAAAGCAAGAGACATTATTGGAAAAAGGCAGCCAGGCAGAGAGCAGGAAGGTAAGGGGAAACCAGGAGGGCTGCTCTATCATATGTCCATCAGTCTTGGGTTTTATGGGGATGGGGTGAGTTTCTGGGTTGTTTCCAGCCAATCACTCTGAATCAGAGTGCTTCTTGGGGGCACATGCATTGCTCAGCCAAGATGGATTTCAGTGAGGATTCTGGGAGGTGGTAGGACACATGGAGCCTCCTTCTGAGTTTTTCCTGAAGTCTTCCAGTTGGTGGTGGCTTGTTAGTTCCATGTTCCTTACCAGGACCTCCTGTTGTAAAATAACTCATGCAAATGGTTACTATAGTGCCTGGCAGGGTGGGCAGTTTCAGTCATTGTTTCCCCTAACAACTTCCCCTTCCACCAACATCTGCTAGTATGTATGTGAGGTCCTTGCTCTCTGAGTCAGGGCTTTAGACAGGAAGGGAAAGGGGCTACCAGTAGGCTGGGAACCAAGGGCACAAGAATTCCGAGGAGTCTGGGAATTCTAAATTCAAACCTGGTCTTTTGGGTCATTGCAAAATCATATTTGTTAAGAGTATAAATCATATTTTAACCCTTGGCTCTTAAATATTTAGACATAGGATATGCAGGCCTACACTTGTACCCAAAAATTGTAGGAGAGGACAGCCTTATACCACAAGGTCCAAGACTGAACAAAGGAGACCACTCTGGCTGGAACAAAATGCTTTTTCTTTATTGTGCCTCGAGGGAACCAGTCAGCAGCTGCAGGAGAACAAAGCCAGACCCAGTCTGAGGTTTGAGAGACAGTCAAGGGGAGACTTGGAGAAGAGACATCCTGAGGGCCTCATCTAACCTCTAAGAATCCCACACACGAATTCCTGCATCAGGAATATGCAGCAAGGTCACCTTACCTACTTAGCTATGAGATAAGCCTGGAAAGAAAAGAAAGTATTTCAAAGCCCAATCAGTAACATAAGGCCTCAGTCAAGTTACTAAGACACAGATGTTCAGAGTTGAAAGGCTGCCGCTCAATCATATAGTTTGGGAGATTTTGCATTGCCTGGCCCTTCTCCAGGACAATATAGCCAGTCCTCTCCAGTTGTCTGTTTGCGGTGATTTCCAGTGTCCCGCTCCTCCACTGAGATGATGTCAGCACACCTGGTTGGTCAGCAGCACTCTCACCTGCACAAGAAGATATAGGATTTGCTTACAGAACTCAGGAGCCCGGGATGGAGCAGCAGCCAAATCACCAGCTGTTAAGGCAATAATGGGCACGGTCATCAATAATGACCACGAGACCTCCTGAGTGTCCAGACTAAAGCAAGAGCTAGAGAACGGACTTGTGGGCACAGTGGAGGAAGGAGAGAGGGGAACAAATAGAGAAAGTAACATAGATATATATACACTATCATGTGTAAAATAGATAACTGATGAGACGCTATACCACAGGGGGCCCAGTCAGGCACTCTGTGACGACCTAGAGGATTGGGCTGGGGTGAGGGGAGGGAGACCCAAGAGGGAGGTGATGTATGTATAATTATGGCTGGTTTGCATTGTTGTACAGCAGAAACCATCACCACATTTTAAAGCAAATTTCCTCCAATTAAAAAAAAAACTGCAGATGGGGAGAGGGATAGAGCATTAATAACTAAGTCAACTGGGAGCATAAAGTCAGATTTATTCTGATTTAGAGAATTAAAACAGGCTGATGATTTTGTAGTGAAGAACTGCAGCGGAGTAAATGTTTATGTTTATGTTTATGCCCACTCTACATGAAAAGAAAACCCTTAGCTTAGACTGTGCTCAATAAATGGTAGTCAAATTACTATTGTTATACGTTAAAAGTCTTTGGAAGCTCACCAAAAGACTAATCAATAAGAAAAAGGAGAACAGAAGGTCCAAAGAAATTTGAGAATTTATCAGTCCACATATGTGAAGACTACCTCCCCCAGTCTCCTGTGTCCCGCTCTGCCCAGTTCCCTGCCCACTCTGAGTCTGTCCTAAATTCTATTACCTTTCTAGAGAGCCAAGACTCCTCTTGACAGCTTGAACAAGGGGGTAGGGACCCTGGCTGCAGAATTTGCCAGTGAAGTCATCCATGTCAATAGACCAGATCATGGCGCCTCCCAGGTTTAGATTCTTTAGAAACTGAACCTGAGGGGAGCACAGAAGGGTATACTGAGGTTAGAAGGGGTCCTTAAAGGCCCAATACTCAAGTCGGTTCACACGAGAGTTTGAGCTTAGCTTTACACCCTATGGAGTCATGGATTCCCTAAAGGAAAGGGTTGCTTGGGAAGGTTTATAAAATAAAGACAGAGCCACCTGCTATTAACCGCCTCTCATGTAATAATCACATCTCAGGTCCAAAGCCTAGGCCTCTAGGATGAGGAGTAAAAACTGGGAAATCACTAGCCAGATTTCAAGTACAATTGGGTTGTCAATTACACTGATGTTTTTGTTCTGCTTTGCACCTGGAAAGCAAACATCTTAGCAAGGTCTAAGAACAACCCTGTAGACTGTAGCCCACCAGGCTCCTCTTCCATGGGATTTTCCAGGTAAGAATACTAGAGTGGGTTGCCATTTCCTTCTCCAAAAGAACTGGTAGACTCAGAAATCTGGAGCCTTGTAATCCATGAGAAAGACTGAAGGGTCTGTCCTGAGATGAACAACCAGGTGGGTGACCATTCTGTATAGGCACCAATGTCTCCTTTGCTCTTTTCCCCTTCTTCTCCCGCCTCCCTTCTCTCCACTCCTTGCTCCTCCCCTTATTCTTAATTCTTCCTTGCATCTTTTCCACCTGCATGTACTATAGGTGCTCACAGGTATGACTTCAAATCATGACTAGCTTTGCACCACAGAGACGTCTCTCCTTCCACACAGAGTACTGAGGCATTTGATCACACACCCTATTCCCCAAGCACCAGAGTGTTCTGCTGTCCTAGAGCCTCTTACTTGGGCCAACTGTCCCAGAGTCTCTTGCTCTCCCAGAACCCAGACATACCTTGGTCTCCACGCTCTCCACATCATCATAGCCCACCCACTGGTTCCCCTTGACTGCATAGGGAACTTGCTGATCCTGGAGCCTTGTGATCTTGGCTCCTTGTAGGAACTGACAGATCTGGTAAGGAAAGAAGGAGCAAGAAGTTGAGTAATGAGCTCTTCTTGAAATTTATTGAGATAAAAGGGGAAGGTAAGGGTCTTGGGGACAATATCAGAATCTTTACTCCAGGAATCAGTGAGAGAAATGATCAGATACAACATGCAGAATGGATGGTTCAAGGTGAACCTTTGAAAATTGTTGACGCTAAGGCCTCCTCAGGAGGAAACACAAACAGCTACAGGGAAAAGAGTACTTGAATTCCACATCAGGCCTCAGTATTGTTCAGTAAATCTTCCCATGTCTTCATTTGCAAAATGGAAACAATTATAATTATGTATCTTATATACCTACCTTACAATATTGTCATTTGGATCAACTGAACTAATACATGTTAGGAAAAAAAGACAACTTTGAAAACAATAAAGTGCTTTACAGACATGTAGCGTCACAATGCCCATCACCATCATTCCTCACCTTGTAGCTTATCCCCACTTCAACCTCACTATTCTCCCTCTGCCCCTCCCCCCTCCAATGTGCCTGTGCTGGGATTCCCCTTCTATCATCAGCTATTTTTCTCTTCTTGTTAGCGGAAGTAAGAGCTACTAAAAAAGATAAATCTTCATTGAAAAAATGCATTTTAAAGCCACACAGAAAACTCATTTTGTTTTGCTTACTCTTTTTTTTTTTCCTTGAGATTTTATTTTTATTTTTATTTTTTTAATTTTTTTTTTTTTTATTATTGTTTTTGCCATACATTGTCATGATATCACCATGGGTTTACATATGCTTCCCCTCCGGGTCCCCCCTCCCTCCTCCCTCCCCCCCGGGAAATCTCGCTGCACCAGTCCCGAGCATCAATCCTGGGCTGGCGATTGATTAGACACATGACAATTAACATGCTTCAATGCCCTTCTCCCATCTCATCCCACCCTTACCCTCATCCACAAAGTCCACAAGTCTATTCTATACATCTGCGTTCCTTTTGTTGTCTCCCATGTTGGGTTCTCATTACTGTCTTTCTAAATTCCATATATATGTGTTAATATACTGTATTGTTGTTTTTGCTTCTGGCTTACTTCACTCTGGATAATGGGCTCCAGTTTCGTCCATCTGAGTAGAATTGCTTCAAATGAATTTTTTTTAATGCTGAGTAATATTCCATTGTGTATATATACCACAGCTTTCTTATCCATTCGTCAGTTGATGGGCATCTAGGTTGCTTCCATGTCCTGGCTATTGTAAACAATGCAGCGATGAACATTGGGGTGCACGTGGCTCTTTCAATTCTGGTTTCCTCGGTGTATATGCCCAGCAGTGGGATTGCCGGGTCATATGGCAGGTCTATTTGCAGCTTTTTAAGGAACCTCCACACTGTTTTCCATAGTGGCTGTACTAGTTTGCATTCCCACCAACAGTGTAAGAGAGTTCCCTTTTCTCCACATCCTCTCCAGCATTTATTGCTTGTAGACTTTTGGATGGCAGCCATTCTGACTGGTGTAAAGTGGTACCTCATTGTAGTTTTGATTTGCATTTCTCTGATAATGAGTGATGTTGAGCATCTTTTCATGTGTTTGTTAGCCATTTTTATATCTTCCTTGGAGAAATGTCTGTTAAGTTCTTTGGCCCACTTTTTAATTGGGTTGTTTATTTTTCTAGAATGGAGCTGCAGGAGTTGTTTGTAAATTTTTGAGATTAATTGTTTGTCTGTTGCTTCATTGGCTATTATTTTCTCCCATTCTGAAGGCTGTCTTTTCACCTTGCTTATAGTTTCCTTTGTTGTGCAAAAGCTTTTAATTTTAATTAGGTCCCATTTGTTTATTCGTGTTTTTATTTCCAATATTCTGGGAGGTGGGTCATGGAGTATCCCGCTTTGGATTATAGCAGAGAGTGTTTTGCCTATGTTATCCTAGGAGTTTTATAGTTTCTGGTCTTATGCTTAGATCTTGAATCCATTTTGAGTTTATCTTTGTGTATGGTGTTAGAAAGTGATCTAGTTTCATTCTTTTACAAGTGGCTGTCCAGTTTTCCCAGCACCACTTGTTAAAGAGGTTGTCTTTTCTCCATTGTATATTCTTGCCTCCTTTGTCAAAGATAAGGTGTCCATAGATGCGTGGATTTATCTCTGGGCTTTCTATTCTGTTCCATTGATCTATGTTTCTGTCTTTGTGCCAGTACCATACTGTCTTAATGACTGTGGATTTGCTTACTCTTTTTAGATTATTTACACTCATGTTTGTCTCAATGAGACCCCATGGACTATAACCCACCAGGCTTCTTTGTCCATAGGTTTCTCCAGGCACGAGTGGAGTGGGTTGCCATTTCCTGCTCTATTGCCTCAATGAGGGTGATAATGGAAAGTTGAATATTTAAGGGGATACCAATTTGTCAAAGTGATAATGATGTAGGGTGATACTCTGAACAATCAAGTTAAATTTTCCATGCAATAGGGGAGTGTGTATCCAGTGGTCTGCACTAAAATCCTTCCAGCAGATTCTGAGCTCTGACCTCTCTTATTCTTTATATTAAGTGATTCAGTGAGGACTCTGATGGTGACTCATACCCTTTTCCCCTTGTCAACTCAACTGATGGTTCTTCAGTCATTCCCCTGTGTGACGTGAGACGAAAAATTGAGCATTACATTTAGAGTATCTCAGTGAATGCCAAGACCCTCAGTAGCAGTTCATAGCATGCCCATGCCAGTGATGAGAGGATAGACTAGGACTCCAAGGGGAAACCAAGATGTAGGACATTATTCTTTCCTTACCTGATCAAACTCCTTCCTATCCTTCAAGATCCAGTATACATCTCTCCTCTTCTATGGAGCCTTCCCCATCACCCATTTCTGAACTCACGGCCATCCACATTGGCCACTTAATCATATCTCATTTTGCAGTACCTATGTAATGTGATTAACTATGATAGTTTTAAAACCTATTTAACTAGTCATTAGTATTCAACACTCTTTCCACCTGGACAGTAAGCCCTTTGAGACAAGGATGAAGAATGAGTTATTTCTAGCTCTCACAGGACCCAGTCTTTGTGATATGGGAGCAACCCAAGAGTTTCTGCTGGTTGAATTACTGTTTGACTCTTAGAGCTTCCTATACATTAAAAAACTTTTTTCTCCAGATTGAGGAGCAGAAAGGAATGATGATCTAAACAGCCAAACACCTTTGATAGTTATCTCTATGATGTTAAGTCTGTCTGACTGTGGGACAGAATCTGACATATTTGACTGCTTCTCACATCCTCTTATTTATTTATTTTTAATTGAAAGTTAATTGATTTACAATATTGTGTTGGTTTCTGGCTCCTCTCTTCTTGAAACACCCACTTCTCACCCTGTTCTTTGGCACAGAACACTCTGGGTTCTGCCTACCTTCTTGTAGATCTTGTCAGTTTCATTGAAGTTCTCCTCTTCCTCTGCCTTACCCTTAAGTACAAGAGGTCCTTGGGTTTTGTTGTTTCTTGTACTTTGGCTTCACATACCATCTTTATGCTGATAGTTTTAGAAGCTACATCTCTAGCACAGGCTGGCCTCTTGTGGTCCAAACCCACATACCTAACTACCTACCTTTTATTTATACATCCCAGAGGCATTTGGATGTCCCACTTACTCCTCAAACTCAGAATGTCCAAAACTGGTTTCATGACTGGGACCAATGCCCAATATGCTCCTTCGTATCTTCCCCAACTCAGAAAAATGGCATTACCATCTACTTGGTTGTCCAAGTCAAAAATGTGGAACAGTCTCCCTTTTTCAATATCCCATACTCGTTTCACCTATTCAGATTCCTCACTAGTTCCACCTCCTCTTCAGATTTCAGTTAATGTCACTTCCTCCAGGAAGCATTCCCTGACCCCCTCCCAAGTCAGAGTGCAGAGCTCCTCTTACACATTCCAGTAGCACGCCATACTTTCCTTCCCAGCACTCAGGATGTGTTACTCTATTATTATCAGATTGAAGCTGGAATGCCTATCCAGACACAGGGGGCAGCTGAGGGCACAGAGAGGTTCCAGGTACCTCATAATAAGCCAGGAAGCCTGAAGACTTGGTGACAGGGCCAGCGGCTCCAGTACCAGAGGCAGGGGCCCCCACGGCAGTTTCTGCAGAGGCCAGTGTAAAGGAACGTCCATACATGGGGATGCCCATGACCACCTTCTCTGCAGGCATCCCCTTGTTTATCCAGTATCCCACAGCGTATTCCTAGAAAGAGAAGATAGACTGAGGCACAGCAAGTATGGGAAAGAAAGGTGTCAGGCCTTACTGAGCCTCCAACCCAAATTCACAGAAGGGACTCCATGATTCCTTCTCTACATCAGTGACTATGGAGGACCCCATTGGAACCAGAGTGTTTATTCTAATGCTCTTAATGCTCTTCAGCGCTAAGTGACCAAGTCAGGTTTTCTAATCATGAAAGAACACGGAACAATGGATCAGGAAAGAAATCAGACAAGTGACCTAGAAAACATGAAATCAAGGTTGTCACCATCTATCTTTCCCCTTCAAGTCAACTGCCCATGGAGTTTGTCTACACTGTGAGTGGTTGTGTTACTGATGAAGGTGTTGGGGGATGAGGCCATCAGACACTAGCCTGTGCGGCCTCACAATGCCATCAGGTCCAAGAGGCAAGATAAGAGGTAAGAGGCTAGTTTGGGCCTTACTGGCTTCCAGAACAAAATAAGGGATTACAGAAGATGAGGGTATGTCCTCATCCTTAAAAATTGTTGAGAGAGAGGAAGGAATGAAGGGGGGTTGGTTTAATGTGACTTGCTCATATGAGGTTCTAGAAAACCTCAGACTAGAAATCAGTATACCCATCTTTGGATTGATCCATTTTATAATTTTAAATATGAAGCCTTGGACATATTTAATCCAGACATTTCTTCCTGCCCAATTTTAGGAATACATCCACATGCACCATAACAACAACAAAACTGTTTTGTTAATGACTTTTTTCCCTTGGATTTTCCATTTGCTACCACTTTTCAGGATATTCACATCAGCAAGAACTTGAAGAGCCAATTACTTTGCCAGGTTTCCATTTCATCATCTGTGAAGTGAAAGTAATGCTTCCTGACCAGCCACCCTCAGATTATTTTGAAGATCAAATTAAATAGGGAATGTGGACACATATAGGAGAGTACTAAGTTCTGTACATCCATGTGGGTTTCAGGAAATGTATCAAGGATGGAGAATTAAGAGAAGACTACGGTGACTGACACCTTGAGTCAGAGAAAAGTTTAGGATATTTCAGTTACAAAGTCCTCTGACATTTTCTAGAGGACATTTTACTGTGCCTGGTCCAAGCATTTTCCCTGTTCTCACCAGCTTCCAGGGTTATCTGAGTCCCTCTTGGGCAACATATGTCCTCCTCAGTTTGAGACAGAATTAACTCTAGATCACCTGCACTGTCCTCAGCTCCTCCCATAGCCAGTGTACCCACCACTCTTTATCCCTAAGACTCACCACATTGTAGTAGGAGTTTGTCCCTCTGTCCAGGTGCCCCTTTCTCAGGGGGCTGTTGTGGCCAGTGACAAGGGGCTTTTCCCAAGACCCATGGAAGTCAAAAGATAGGAGGTTGATGAAATCCAGGTCTCTAGATTGCCAAAAGCAAAAGAAGAGATTCTGTGATGAGCAGAGGTAGAAGAAACTGCAGTCAACCCTTGAATACTGCACGTTTGAGCTGCACAGTCAGCTTTTATACCACAGAACAGTAAATACTATGAAACACATGGTCTGGGGTTGGCTGAATCCACAAATGAGGAGGAACCATGGATACAAAGGGCTGACTGTAAATTAGACGTGGATTAGCCCTCACTTTGTTCGAGGGTCAACTGTATACATATTCATGTAGAGCTTTGGTTGCTGTTAGAAGGATTAAAATTAGCCATAAAGGAGAAATTCCTGGCTGGATGATGTGGTTAGGATAGTGACTTCATGCTTTCTCTTCTCCCTTCATCCCTCAGACATACTAACATGCATCACTTGCATGGGCCAGGTGGGCAGCAGAGAGATGGAGTGGGTGATCCAGTGCACTTACTTTGCCAATTCCTTGATCTGATAGCTGTTGTCAATCATCTGCCTCCTGCAGAAACTCCTGCAGTCAAGAGAAGCCTTTCTTTGGTGGATTTTACAAAGTCCTGCTGAAAGGCTTCTGCTAACTTCTGTGAAAAACGAAAAAACCCCAAGAAGTCAGTTCTCCCTCACAGAGCACAGACATAAGATTCTTACCTGATTTGAAATTCCTAAAACCACGTTAGATGGAAAGATCAAAACTTTTCTCCCCGTTCCCACATGGGGATGCCTCCTGCCTCAAGCTTAGGAATGTCCACATTACACAGGAGGAACAGCAGTCTTACTGTACTCAAGAAGAACTATCTGGGTTTCCTCCTAGTAGATTCTCTGATCTATGTGATAGGACTTTATGAGACTATTCCAGTGCTCAGGAGAGTCTTTGGCCCTATACTCTTTAACATGGATGTTGCTTCATTTCAGTGTTGTTTATTCTATAAGGAGGCTCTGTTATTTGATGTTGTCCTTGCACTAAACTAGGTCCAAGGGCTTTTCCTTCATGAGTTGGGGCTTCTGGAAGGAAGGGACTATCTTCCAACAAGATCCAATCTCTTCCTTTTTTTCTCTTGATATGGCCATGGGTTTCATGTAAGGGTAACGTGGAGTTTGCCTTACATGAATCAGCACAGTGAAATGAGTGCTGTCTTTTACATTTGGGTAGATCCAACTTATGTCCAGTCCATCAAAGTTATGATTCCTCAGAAATAGGATTACAGAGTTGACAAATTCCAAGATTGATGAAGAAGATTCAACCATGGGATGGAACCTGGGTAGAAGCAAGATAGGTGTTTCTTGGAAAGAAGAAGTAGATGTAACACAACACATTTTTTTTTTTACAGAAATCCTAATATGGTCTTCCTTTCCCCGATATTTTCTCACTATTTTTCTATCCCAATCTCTGCTTCTTTGGAAACAAATGAGGAGAGAAAGGATTGCTAGAACAGAAAATCAATGGAGTTGGGTAGAGGAAGACTGGGTTCTCTGCAGCCCTTTCTTCAGGATAATGGAGCTGCCTATGGCAGAGACTCTTCTTGACCAAACTCTAGTTGTTTGGTCACTAAGTGGCGTCCAACTCTTTGCAACTCCGTGGACTGTAACCTGCCAGGATCCTCTGTCCATAGGATTTCCCAGGCCAGAATACTGGAGTGGGTTGCCATTTCCTTCTCCAGGGGATCTTTCTGACCTAGGGATCAAACCCATGTCTCCTGCATTGGCAGGTGGATTTTTGACCACAGCCTCTGGGGAAGCCCAAACTTTAGTCCAAGTCCTCTGAATTCTCTTCTCAACTTGGCCTTGACTTGGGCTTCTGTCCCTATCTTTGCAGAATCCTAAATCAGCTTAAAGAGAATCCCCCACACTTGGTATCAGATCACCCTCAGTATCATCCTCATTCCCTACCACCCCCAGGTGATACCTTATCATCCTGTCCTGCCTTCAGCAAGAGTTCTGTCGAGTCAGTTTAGCAAGAATCTCCCTAGCCCTAATGTTTCTTCTTAGTAATTTTCCATCCACTGACCCCTACCCACAACCTGCTTCTTGGCTATAAATCCCCTTTTGCCCCTGCTGTATCCAGCAGTGAGTCCAGTACTATCCTGAGGTCTACTTTCCCCTATTACAATACTTCCTGAATAAAATATGTTTTTCCCTCTTTAATTACTATCCACCTCTGACTTTCTTAAACATGTTACACCCTTGAAAAACCAATTTGCAACGTGATGGGCTGAGGTTCAAGAGATCTGGATTTGAGTCCCAGGTCAGAGTCCTTTCTAGTGACCTCTTTGTCACCAGCTAGCTCTCTGGGTTCAGTCTGGCCCATCTTTAAAGTGGGACTGAAAACACTGATCCTGCTTCATCTATCTCAAAGTGACCACATTTTGGAAAGCTTCCTAAAAAGAGATCTAGATTTCATAGGAGCTTCTCTTTCCCCACACAAGCAACTGAGTCCTGAATAAGCAACCCAGGTCTCCACCATCCCTTCTCATGAAAAACCAGGAGGACCCTGAGCCACAGCAACCCTCGAGGGCTTTCATCTGAACTAGAATCCTTAAGCCAGGAAGTTGACTCTGAGCCACCCATGCAGAGGGCCTGTGCTCCACAACAAGATTTAAAATCCAAATCTGTAGACAATATATCAGTATTTTCCAGAGGATGTATCCTTTGACTTGTATCACCTCCCACCTCTCGAATACCTCCCATCCCAGACAGATTCAGAGTCTTGAATTCATTTGTTTCAATCAATATTAAATTGAGGATTTGCCTCTATGTTATAGCTTATACATGGGATCTAAAAAATGGAACAAACAAATGTATACAATAAAAGAGAAAGAGACTCACAGATATAGAGAACAAAATAGTGGTTACCAGTAGGGAAAGGGAATGGTAGAAGGGTTAGATAAAGGTATGGGATTAAGAGACATAAACTTCTATGTATAAAATAAATAAAGATATTATTATACAGTACAAGAAAATATAGCCATTACTTAAATGGAGTATAACCTGTAAGAATATTGACTTACTATGTTGTATGCCTGAAGCTAATATAATATTGTAACTATACTTCCATAAATTTTTTTAAAATGAGGATTTTGTTCTTGTATATATCTCAGCAGCACAGTGGAGGAAATAGCAAAACCAGGCCTATTAGTTGAAAACCAATGGTAGAAGTAGGTTTGTAACTTTCCTCTTGTACTTCAAAAGTGTTCACAGTGCTTAGAAGAAAAGCAAGGGATACCCCTTTTAGAGAGCAGTTGCATCTGATGCTCTGATCAGAGGTGCTCTGATGCTCTGGGCAGAAGCCTCCAGTTTTAGGAAAGACAGCCATCCAACAGAGAAGCAAGTCTGTGTGGTACACATTTTTAAGCGCTGCTGCATAGCACCTGGCACAAAGACTAACATTTATCTAATAATAGTGACAAAGTTAATGTATAACAATAATTATTGCAACCACTGGGCCCTTATTGCACATCAGCACTGCCTAAATTATATTGCCTGCCCTCACAACTTCATCTTTAAGTTGATTCTGTTATTTTCTTCATTGTGAATTTTTTTAGAAAATGAAGCATAGTGACATTATAAAATTGCCTTTAAAAAAAGAGAAGAAATTACCTAAAATCAAACAACTTGCGCACAGCTTGCATATAGCTAAAGAGAAATCCAAACCAAATATTTTAATCTCCAGAGTCCTATCTTCAACCACTAAACTAATATACAAGGAGTACTTAACAAATTACTTATTGAAAAATGAATGCATGCCTGTAAGAATGAATGAATGAAGATATTTTTAATTGAATCAAGGATAAGCAAGTATTATGAATGAGAGAGAATTTGGGAATCAGAAGGATAGTTACCATGAAAACCCATTAAAAACTGACAGGAGGTCATGATGAGGTTAATGTAGAACCAAATAAGTTAGATAGGTTGATCTTTTTTCTGTCTGTGTGTAGAAATTGTGTTGCTAAGTATTTTATAAGTTTTGTACTGGTAAAGACTTTAAAAATTAATTAGGTCAATCCTGTTATTTCATAGGTGAATGTATTCAGGATAAAAGAAGAAGAGAAAGGAAGGAAAAGTTGGCATTAGTTAATTGAAAGATAACTAAGGCAGGCATATGAAGTACGTTACCTCATTCAAAATCTTTGCCTGCACCTTATAAAATAGATGTTGTGATGTACATTTTACAGATGGGTAAACTGAGCTCAAAGAAGTATGTTAACTTCCCCTAGGTAACTCATCCACATAGGTCTTAATGTTACTTCTTTCCCCTGCTTACTCTAGCTATAGAGAATACTGACCAGCTGCACACAAAAAAGATGTCTTATCAGATTTCTTGTGAAAGCTGAAAACCTCTGCTGGCTAAGATTAAGATCTCACAGCTTTCGTAAAATGCTGGCACTTAAAAAAAAAATTAAAACAGAAGAAATTCAAAGTTAGATTAACTGTATTTGAAGATTGCAAAAAGATGCCTTTCTTCTTTACAGATTTGTGTTTATGTAGCTCTTGATGCAAATGGAGTATCATTTTCCTGTGAATAGAAGCATAATTTGTAATATATATTTCAAATTAATAGTTATTCTTCTTTTAAACAAGACCGACCCAATTGTCCCTGTGCTCTGCACTTTCAGGCTATCAAGCTATATAACCATGGCCCAGGAAACTATGGTTCCCTGACTACTGCTGGTCAGGATTTGGTTTTAGGAAAGCACTCACCTGACCCCTACTCAAGGTGAAAGGCAAGCTCTCAAGTCCCTTAAACCCTTAAAAAATTAAATTTCCCAACTAGAGCTGTCTCCCCATAGTCCATCAGGTGAAAAACCTTCATGTAAATAATTGAGTTTACTGAACACTGCTCCCAGCTCAGTTTCTTAAGCTCCTGCAGAGTTCCTTCCAAGATGTCAGAAAATACAAGGCTATGCCTCAACTTGTGACAAAATTCAGACAGTTTTGTCATCTAAGCCAAGGAAGGACCTTTCTAAAGCCCAATTCAAAGTCTCTTTTCAAGAGTAGGAAAAGCAGTGACAATTAGAAATTACCGATACCGTGATTTTCCTGGTGCTCCAGTGGTTAAGAATCTGCCTGCCAAGCAAGGCAAGGGATGCTGATTCAATCCTTGGTCTAAGGAACTAAGATGCCACATGCCGTGGGGCAACTGAGCCCGTGTACCACAACTACTGAGTCCACATGCCACAGCTACTGGAGCCTGTGTGCCATAGCCCGTGCTCCGCAAAAAGAGATGCCACCACAATGCGAAGCCTAAGCATCACAGCAAAGAGCAGCCCCCACTCACCACAGTTAGAGAAAGCCTGTGCGTAGCAACAGAGACCCAGGACATCACCCCCCAAAAAAGGAAAACAGAGAAGAAATTACATGGCAGAATGAACAAAAAATAAAGAGACTGTGATCTTACCCTTTGGAACCAAACAAATACCCTCCGATGGACAAGAGAATTTTCAGTTTGGGATTCCTGAAATAGAAGAATGAGTTGTTATTTCCTTACTGGCTTCCAGGGGAAACAATGCCTAAAGAGTTAGGGCTAGGATATAGATAAATGGGCCCTGGCTGCTTAGCAGCTAAGTTTAGTGAAAGGATGAGGCAGAGGGAAGAAGAACAGGAAAGATCAGGGTTATACCCAAGGAAATACACATCAATAAATGCACAAATGAGTGAATGAAGACAGAAAGCCTTAGGCCCAGTTTAGAGCTATCTTCTCTCCCCCAAAACCCACCCTGGGTGCTCCCTACTCCTCTCCTACTGACTTGGTTTTGAGACTGTTGATGGTCTGGTAAAGCTTCGCCTCATTCTTGTCCTTGATGATGATCTTGTTGTTACTGATGCTGGCGAATGAGTAAATGAGGTGAGAACATAGGAAGGGGTCTGTGCTCTCAAAGGTGAACTTCCCTGGTTCCTGCCTGTCTTGTGACCAGTTGGTAAAGTAGCAAACCAGTCTGTAGGCAGATCCTGGAGTAGAGGGAAGAGGGACAATGGGGAACCCGCTGTGGTGACCTCAGAGCCCAGACTGCCACAAGTTTCTTCCCAAAAGCCATTGTCTCCTTCATTTATTCAGTCAGAGCCTCCGAGGGCCATTCAGCCTGGCCCTCTGTGCTGGAGTCTCTTGAGCATCCAGACTCCAGTTAAGAGACACATTGAGAGACAAATATATCATCCACATGGAAAACATTCCCAGAGCACTGAGATTTAGTGTGGATGGATAGATGGATGACACAGTGATACAAGTGGATAGAGAGATGATACACACCATTGAGGTCAGTGAGAGACAGAGAGAGGCTCAACAGACAGAAGCAGAGCCATGGATGCACAAAGAGATACACAGAACAAAAACTTGGAGTCATCAATATGTTAACATCAGAACCTGGGAGAGTTGTTAAGAAGAGACATAAACCCAGCATCAGAAAGGACACAGCCCAGGGGACCCAGGAAGTAGTAACTCACAGATTACTTACCTTCCTGAAGAAGCAGCAAGACCACTAAACCTGTCAGAGGTGAACAGGAAGGAAATTTGTTGAACCCAATGTGGTTCTCGCCTTGGACTGTGGTAGTGAGTGGGTGGATGTGCCTACATGAAATATATAGTTGTGCTTCCTCTGAGCAATCAAACCACAGCTGCTGAGGTCCCTCTATAGGGCTTTGAGGTACCCAGCCCTTGGGTGTCTTGCAGAGTCTACAGCCCTACAGAGAAATATTTTCCAAGCTGGGAATTCATTCGCTCATTCATTCATCCAACAAAAATCAATTGAACCACCTGCTCTGTGCCAAGTGTTGCCCTGGATACTGGAGAAACAAGGATGAAGTCAATGCCATCCCTGTACTCAAGGGGCTCACAGCCTAGTCTGGAAGTGAATATAGTTAAGGTGACCAAATAGTTTATTGTCCAATCGGACTCTTTGGAGAGTGAAAGGAGCATTATTAATCATTTCCCTGTTGGCAACAGTGTGAACCAGAACTCTCCTGGTCCACACTGAGATGAGATGAATAGTCGCCGTGTGTACAGACAGCCAACTCTTGAGTTGAACTGAGGAGCATGAGCTGGCTCTGGTAGTGCTCTAAGCCTTCCTGTTTGAGGTCCTGTCCAGTCTCTTCTCCACAAGACACTTCCCCTGGAAGGACTGGTAAGACCATCATAGCCTTCATTTATTCTGCTAAAGGGAAGGAAAGGGCAGGACTCTGGTCCTGGAAACCTCACCCAAAAGGCAAGAGTCCTTGAACTATGACAGCTTCCCTGGGGACATTGTCTAGAATTACCCACACCAGGACATTTGAAGGGCTTTAAAAATGGAGGAAAAGACAGTTAAAAATGAAATGAATGGCGGCAGGAACAGCAATGGAAGAGATATTTGACAGTGACATGACGTTTGACATGTAATATGCCAAATGCTGCCTGGTGTATTATAGTCTGGGGGTAGGTCTTAAAGAACATAAAAAATTCATAGGCAGGGCATTCCTGGTGGCCCAGTGGTTAAGAAAACACCTGCCAATGCAGGGGACAAGGGTTCAATCCCTGGTCTGGGAAGATCCCACATGCCACTGAGCAACAAAGCCCACATGCCACAACCAGTGAGTCCACACGCTAAAGCCTGTCCTCTGCCACTGAAGAAACCACCACGATGAGAAGCCTGTGCACCACAACTGCAGAGTCACCCCTGGTTACCACAACTAGAGACAGCCCATGCACAGCAACGAAGACCTAGCACAGCCAAAATTAAATAAATAAGCCTTGAAAAAAAAATGAGATGAAACTTTGGGTGACAGCTGCTGAAGTGAGTGCCTTCCTCACAGAGCTTGGGGCTGGGGAAGTGAACTCTAGGGTTCTGTCCTGCTGATTCATGCCACTTTGAGGCAAAACAGGTAGGGATCTGGTCCTCCGCACACCCGCTAAGCAGGTAGGAGAATGCTCATTGCCTCGTCTGCTGTCGGGTTGGCCTCCAGGCCCTTTTCAAAACGCAGGCTCCCTGTGGGCTGCTCCCCCAAGGGCTCGAGGCTGAGAGCCTCAACAGGAAACTCAAAATGCTCTTGCCATTTCCAAGTGGGTAGGCATGGCTCAAGAGGCTAGACAAGCAGGAAGAGGTAAGGACATGATGAAACGGCTCCTTTTCCTCCCTAAGGCACGCTATCTCCTCCTGGCACACTTCTCTTCTTTACCCAGAGCCCTATGTATTGAGTCTTATCCCCACCTTTATCCAATTTCCCAGCCACCATGAAAGTCAGAGCTTTGGATCAGAACTTTAGAACTTAAAGATGGTTTTAGAAAGCATCTACCGATGACTCATTCTGCAGACAAGAAATATGAGGTCTCCAAAGTTTTAAAATGTGCAGAAAGTATAGTCCATGAGTCATGGGACTCCCAAGACCAACCATCTGGACAAGAGGCACCTTTGTGCACATGCATACATACAGATAACACCCCTGATGGGCTGGAGGGCTTTGGCCTCTGCTGCTCCCTTGCCCACCTTGGAAAGATCAGATAGTCCCTGATGCAGTTGCCTTGGCTCAATAGGTATTGATAAGGAGGTGAACAGAGAGACTGGAGTCCCAGAAGTAGAAGACAACCACTTCTTCTATTGGTCTAAGTTATCTAGGTTATGCCTTCTCTCCTCATTAACCTCCTGCTGAATTATCAGCCCAGAGCTCACCTTCCCAGAAAGACTTCTGATCCATGGCGATCACTCCTGTATCCCTGGTCAGTTTCTCTGGGATGCCCATACTCTGGGCCTTTTATGCCTCTGAGTTCTCGACAACCTCTTTTATGGGAAGGAAGCAAGAAGAAGTCCAGGAGATTCCAGGGACTTCCCCTGGCAAATCTGCCTTGTGAAACTTCCTGGCAATGAGACTCAAGCTGGAGCAATGCCAGTCGTCCAAAAAAATGCTGCAGTGGGGACAACCACTGAGAGGTCCTTTTCCTCCAGTCTCACCCTGAAGGCATGTGGTCCCTGGGAAGAGAAGGAGATGGTACTTTGGTTTGCCTCTTGGTACTGCTTTCTGGCTCCCAAATCTTGCTAGCCCTTCATCCAGGATCTGTCTCCTTCTTTCCCTCACCTCCTTCCACACTCACATCACCAGTGGCCTACTTATGCTTCGTCATCATTCCAGTTGGTTCTACCCTAGCAGCTCTTCTTCACATGATACCACCCAGTGATGCCTTCTTTGTGGAGTCCTTCTTGCTCCTTCCTGAGCCCAGGGAAGCTGGCTCCTCTGCTCACAGTGCAATGTATTTCTTCTCATGTCTCCATACTGTACTGTAATGCACTGGTATACATGTCTATCTCCCCACTTTGACTGTGCAGTTCTTAAGTACAAGAATTAAGTGAAACAAGAAAACCAAAAACCTCGACAAGTATTTATTAAGGAACCTCCATTAACTTATTAGAATTGAATTGTACCCCAGACCCGAAGGTGCAGACTCTTGAGGTCCTATGCCATCTGCTCCCTGCCTTCCTCTCCCATTTCCTGGTTCTCTCTGTGGGTGTGTCTGCATCTCTCACTTTTGCTATCCCTGTTCTCTCACTCTGTGTTATTCCCAGGAGGCTTCTCTCCAGCCTTGAGCCTGTTGTTTTTCACATAGCAGATGCAGGTCAAGTGGAAAAGAAAAATGGGCTGGATCCACTTAAAGTCCTGCCCAAGGAAGAGCATGGGACCCCAACAGAGAAAGTCTGCTGTTTAGAGGGACATACCTGAAAAGCTGGGGCAGATGGCAAGCAGCACCTGGAGGAAAATGCACAAATTCTCGCAGTTCAGGTCAATCGCTCAGTCGTGTCCAACTCTCAGGAGGGATAAATGTCAGCTTCAAACATCTGCTAGGTCCTGGAGGCATGATGCCCTCTTACGCCCACACCAGTTAAGTGATAAGTATCCTCTTCCTCTTGCCATCCCCCTCCCTCCCCTGCCTCTGACTAAGGCTGGTTTAGAAATCATAATAGCAAGTTGGAGAAACACAGGGCAGAAGAGTAGACCAAGAAAAGAGGAAAAATATGAAGGTGAGTTTAAGCAGCATCCCATAGCAGGCTGGGCTGGGGAATAGGATCAAATTCAACATTCAGTCAAGCTTGGAGTCTTGGTTATTGTACACTACAAATTGGTGCTTGCCAAGGGCATTTGCCAGTGACTGAACAGCAGCAAGGCTGTTTGCCATCTGCCTCTGTGGAGACTGAACCCTGTGTTGCTGCAGCTGCCGACCTTCAGCATGCCCAAGGAAGTCCAGGGTAGAGAATGAGGCACTCTGCTCCAGGGAAACTGGTAGAGCAGGTCTTTTGATACTTATCTGCAGGAACTGAGTTTGTGATCCCAACCCTTGCATCTCCTCATATCCAGAAAAGCACTAAACTCTGGTGATATCAGCTCCTCATAACTAGCAGAAAGCCTTTTATAAATTAAGCACTTGATGGCACTGAACTCCCCCTTGGCTAGAATCATATATATTGACCTTCCCCCACTGCATCTTTGGAGCAGTTTCTCAGAGCTATCTGAGGTTCTGTCTCCTAGGCTGCAGTCCTCATTTTCTTTAAATACAGCTTATCGGGGCTGGTGCACCGGGATGTCCGGGGGCGGGGGCGGGGGGGGGGGGGGGGGGGGGGGGGGGGGGGGGGGTTCGGGGGGGGAGCATATGTAGACCCATGGTGGTTTCATGTCATTGTATGGCAAAACCAACACAATAAAGTAAAGATAATTTTAAAAATAAATAAATAAAATAAAGGCTGTGAAAAAAATAAATAAATAAATAAATACAACTTAACTCGCAACTCTCAGGTTGTGCATCTCTTTTTTGGTGACATTATCATCTGGGACTGGCTAGTAAACTGAACTGGGTTTGGAACTTAGTGACTATAGAACTTTTATTACCTACAAGTCAGGAGAAAAATCCAGGAATAGGGCAGAACCATCCCCACTGAGAAGTAAGCTTAAAGGGACCAGAACAAAAAGGAAAGTTGCTTTGAGGATTCTAGTAAGTCCTGCTAGTTCAATGTACCAGCCATACTGGTTCGTATCTTAGGAAATCTAGTGTGTGCTCAGTCGCGTCTGACTCTTTGAAACCACACAGACAGGCTCAGCAGGCTCCTCTGTTTCTGGGATTTCCCAGGCAAGAATATTGGAGTCGGTTGCTATTCACTCCTCCAGGGGAATCTTCCTGACCCAGGTTCCTTGAACTCACATCCCAGCATCTTCTGAATTGGCAGGCAGATTTTTTTTTTTTATCACTGAGCCAGGAAATCTAGAGCTATATCTAAATAGAAACATAAAATACTCATTTTTCTTTAATTTTTCCCATTTAATATATTTAGATATATAAAGGAGAGATAATTTCTTATCTTCCTAAGTGAACAACACAACAAAATAGAGGGAAACAATAGAATGGGAAAAACTAGAGATCTCTTCAAGAAAGTTAAAGATAGATTAAAGATAAAGAAGATTTCATGCAAAAATGGACAGAAACGGTATAGACCTAACAGAAGCAGAAGATATTAAGAAGAGGTGGTAAGAATACACAGAAGAACTATATAAAAAAGTCTTAATGACCTGGATAACCACAATGGTGTAATCACTCATGTAGAGCCAGATATCTTGGAGATCGAAGTCAAGTGGACCTCAGGAAGCATCACTACGAACAAAGCTAGTGGAGGTGATGGAATTCCAGCTGAGCTATTTCAAATCCTAAAAGATGATGCTGTTAAAGTGCTGCACTCAATATGCCAGCAAATTTGGAAACCTCAGCAGTGGCCACAGGACTAGAAAAGATCAGTTTTCATTCCAATCTGAAAGAAAAACAATGCCAAAGAATGTTCAAACTACTGTACAATTGCAGTTATTTCACATTCTAGCAAGGTAATGCTCAAAATCCTCCAAGCAAGCCTTCAACAATATGTGAATCAAGAACTTCCAGATATACGAGCTGGATTTAGAAAAGGCAGAGGAACCAGAGATCAAATTTTCAGTATCCATCGGATCATAGAAAAAGCTAGAGAATTCCAGAAAAGCATCTACTTCTGCTTCATTGACTATGCTAAAGCCTTTGATTGTGTAGATTACAACAAACTGTGGAAAATTCTTAAAGAGATGGGAATACCAGACCACCTTACATGCCTCCTGAAAAACCTGTATACAGCTCAAGAAGTAATAGTTAGAACTAGACATGGAAAAGTGGGCTAGTTCAAAACTGGGAAAGGAGTACATCAAGGCTATTTAACTTATATGCAGTGTATATCATGTGAAATGCAGGGCTGGATGAACATTAAACATTCAATCAAGCTTGGAGTCTTGGTTATTGTACACTACAAATTGGTGCTTGCCAAGGGCATTTGCCAGTGACTGAACAGCAGCAAGAGTGTTTGCCATCTGCCTCTGTGGAGACTGAACCCTGTGTTGCTGCAGCTGCTGACCTTCAGCATGCCCAAGGAAGTCATGCCCTGGAATCAAGATTGCCAGGAGAAATATCAATAGCCTCAGATATGCAGATGATACCACCCTTATGGCAGAAAGTGAAAAGGAACAAAAGAGCCTCTTGATAAACGTGAAAGAGGAGAGTGAAAAAGCTGGCTTAAAACTCAACATTCAAAAAATTAAGATCATGGCCTCTGGTCCATCACTATTGGCAAATAGATGGGGAAAATGAAAACAGTGAGAGACTTTATTTTCTTGGGCTCCAAAATCACTGCAAATGATGACTACAGCCATGAAATTAAAAGATGCTTGCTCCTTGGAAGAAAAGCTATGACCAACCTAGGCAGCATATTAAAAAGCAGAGACATTACTTTACAACAGAAGTCCATATAGTCAAAGCTATGATTTTTCCAGTAGTCATGTATGGATGTGAGAGCTGTTCATAAAGAAAGTTGAGCACTGAAGAACTGAAGGTTTTGAACTGTGGTGTTGGAGAAGATTCTTGAGAGTCCCTTGGACTGCAAGGAGATCAAACCAGTCAACCTTAAAGGAAATCAACCTCGAATGTTCATTGTAAGAACTGATGCTGAAGCTGAAGCTCCAATACTTTGGCCACCTGATGTGAAGAGCTCACTCATTTGAAAAGACCCTGATGCTGGGAAACGCTGAAGGCAGGAGGAGAAGGGGACAACAGAGGATGAGATGGTTGGATGGCACCACTGACTTGATGGACACGAGTTTGAGCAAGTTCCTGGAGCTGGTGATTGACAGGGAAGCCTGGTGTGCTGCAGTCCATGTAGCAGAGTCGGACACAACTGAGCAACTGAACAATAACAACAGTACACTTAAATACCCTTCCAAATCAGCCCTGTCTAACTCAGTCTTTTTTTTTTATCGACTTCATTGCATTCTTTGTATGGCTATACCTTTATTTACTTACACATTTCCTATTGAGAAACATTTAACCTATCTCTAGATATTTTTGTTATTTAAAATAAAGCTAAAATGGGCATCCTTTGAAAATATCTACTCTTTATATTGCTGTCAAAACCAAAACAATATTGTAAAGTAAAATAAATAAATAAATAAATAAAAATGCCTCCTAAAAATGGAAGGAAAAAAAAAAGAAAATGGTGTGGAAAGCCTTAATTTTCTTCTAGTTTCTTCAGTGAGTTTTGCAAAATATTAACAGGGAAAAATATTAATATTATGTATAATATTAACATTATGCATGCAAAAGTATTCATTCTCTTCACAAATTAAAATGAGACTTTGGAAAGAATTTTTGTTTGTTTGTTCATCTGTTGTTTAGGAGAAAGCAGTATGAAGATCTGAGGATTTATATAGAAAACCAAGTGTTTGTATTTTGAGTGAATATAGAGCTATGCACTTTTTGATACTAGACTGGATCAATGGTTCCCAAATAGTTGTCATTGGACCAGTGATGAACTAGCTACAGTCAGAGTTAGGTAGCCTGGGAAAAGCTAAAAGTTAAGTTTATCCTAAGATAATCACATTTGTTTAGTTAGAACTTGGAAAAGTAGGGGACTTACTATAAAAATCAGAATTAGATTTCAGTAGTTTCAATAGACAAAGATCTCCTAGGATCTTTTCAGTGACTTATAATTAGTCAAATAAACTAGAATAAGTGATAAGATTGAAACTGTTTTGGTGTCATTTCGGGGGCTCCAAAGAGCTCCAGTACCATAATCTTTTCTGTCTTAATGCAGAAAGAATTGAGTGTGAACCAAAGTGATACTTAAGTGATTTATTAGAATGGCTGGAGGGCATCACCAATGCAATGAACATGAACTTGGGCAAACTTTGGGAGATAGTGAGGGACAGAGAGGCCTGGCACTCTGCAGTCCCTGGGTTCTCAAAGAGTCGGACACGACTAAGCAACTGAACCTTAGAATAGGATGCTTGTTAGGCTTACAAATGGCTTCTGTGCCCTGAGAACTTAATGGGCGACAGTTTTATAATCAAAGGAAAAGTGGAGAGGGGAAGAAGGACTTTTTTGCCTTTCTTGAGTACACATCATGCTTTCATTGTCAGCTCCTTTTCCAGGTTAAGCAGAGGAGTTTTCTTGTTCTTGAATGGTCAAGTTAGGTTCACAAATTATTGTTTTTTAATGTGTGTAGATACCATGCCTGAGGGATCATTAACTTGCGGAGTTCACTGGGCAGGATGTGAGGCTCATGCCACTATTGTTTTATTGTTTGGGGTCATGTCTTGTGCTTCTGTCGCATAGTTTTATTGCTAAGCAAGCTTGCTTGGCTTTGTGGTTAAGCAAACTTGTTTTCTTGAGTAATCATTAACTTACAGGAGTCTCCTATATTTTCCTACTTACAATCTACTAATGGGATTAACTATTTAACTACCTATTTTGTCCCTTTACTTGATTCCTGTCAAGATCTTATAGAAATTTTCTAGTACTTATGGAAGACTTTTGGTCACAGGGAGACCAAGGTATGAAAAAATAACTATGTCATCACTGGATGTTGGCACCTCCATGTTTCCTGGGCTGAAATCTATACCCATCATAGTATCTGAAATTTTTACTTTGAACAATTAATTTTATTAGGGTCCTTGAATTGTAGTCAGTGAGAAATGGAGGTGACTCCAAGGATTATGCTGTTCAGCAACTCTGAAACTGAGCTTCGTGGAGTCTGGAATTCCTTGGATTCCCTCAAAGGCAGCCTCTGCGAACAGATGGTTCCAGGCACTCATGCCGTTTTAATCAGAATAGTCTCATTTTTATGTTTGTATACATGCAGCGTCTCTAAACTTACATTTTAAGACAGCGTGCTGGATTATTTAAAACAGCAACAAAATTTTTTGGAAACAGCTTATCAGTTTTAATTTCCTCATTGTGAAGAAGAGAAAATCATGGCCTATAAATGTTTAATTACAGGTCCAAGATTCTACATCTAATTAAAGACAGAACCTGAAATTAAACCCTTAATGTCTTAACATCAATTTTATTATTTTTTATATTTCCTCAAGATCTCATCATTTAATCTAATTTATTTGACTAGAAATTTATTTGGTTTGAATGGAGGTCTTCCCATCCTATGGCAGGTACTTCCTGCCTTTCTAGAAAAGTTAACCTTAGTATTTCATGAGTGTATCTGTGAACTATACACTGGCTTGCATTTCTTTTCTCGTATTCATATCAGTTTTTTAATCAGATGGCCAGGTCCATAGACAGCATCTTAAAGAAAGTAATTCAGGATTTATCTCCTCTTCCCTGCCACTATGCTTTATTAGTAGTATGTTGGTAGAAGAAGAGATGTATCTTTTTTTTTCTCCCTTTATCTTAATTCCAGAAAATAAATTTGTCCCCAAGACTGAAAAAGGGCTTCCCAGGTGGCACTAGTGGTAAAGAACCCACCTGCCAATGCAAGAGATGTAAGAGGCGTGGGTTTGATCCCTGAGTTGAGAAGATCCCCTGGAGGAGGGCATGGCAACCCACTCCAATATTCTTGCCTGGAGAATCCCATGGACAGAGGAGCCTGGTGGGCCACAGTCCATTGGGTCCCACAGAGTCAAACACGACTAAAGCAGCTTAGCATACAGCACAGACTAAAAAAGGAAACTTAGTCAATCATATTTTGCTTTTTACTATCAAGGTCATGGCAGTTGTTTGCAGTCTTTCTTTATAAACAAGTCTTCTTCCAGATTCAAGTTGTGGGTTTTATTCACAGAAGTCCCACAATAGAGGGACTTCTGCTCCATTGTTACACTTTTCAAAAAGTTTATATTACAGACATTCCTTACTAGATTCATGCTCTCACAACAGGCATTAGCATGTTCTAGACTCAAAGCTCCACTGTGGAAAAGAAGAATATGAGTGGAAAAAATGAGGTCTGAGCAGTGAGTAAAGTTTGCAATTATTTAGCATCCAACAAGCTCAGCAAACTTTATGCAAAGTCTATACTTTGCAATGAATTTGCCAGAGGCTTGATAAGGGATGCATGTGATCTGCCTCAAGGAACTTGTACTTATGGAGACAAATTTATAAATATAGTTGACCCCTGAACAACACAGGTTTGAACTGCATGTGGCCACTTATATGTGGATTTTTAAAACTAAACGCGGGGGGAGGCGACTGGTGCAGCGAGATTTCCCGGGGGGGGGGGGGGGGGGGGGGGGAGGGAGGGGGGATCCGGAGGGGAAGCATATGTAAACCCATGGTGATATCATGACAATGTATGGCAAAAACAATAATAAAAAAAAATAAATAAAACTAAACGCATACTACACTGCTATACAATCTGTGGTTGAATTTGCAGATGTGAAACCATAGGCCAACTGTAAAATTTTATGTGGATTTTTGACTATGCAGAGGGCTGCCATCCCTAACTCCCACATTTAAGAATCAATTCCACATCTAAGTATAATACTAATGTTACAGAAAATGAAGTTTAGTGATCCCTTCTCTTCCATGGTTTTGCTTTCCTTGGTTTCATTTTCCACGGTTTCAGTTACTTGTGGTCAACCAGGACCTGAAAATATTAAATGGAAAATTCCAGAAATGAACAACTCATAAGTTTAAAATTGAGAGCTGTTCTGAGCAGCATGATGAAACCTTGGTCCACCCCTCTCCAGCACACCTGGTGTGTGAATCATTCAGAATATCTGTGCTGTATCCACTGCATTCGTTTAGTCGCTTAGGAGCCTTCTTGGATATCACATCTGCCCGGGTAGTGCAGCCCTTGGGCTCACAGAACCCTTGTTTTAGTTAATAATAGCCCCAAAGTGAAAGAGTAGAGATGCGGGAGATTAGGATGCTACCCTACTGTGCCTAACTTACAAACTAAACTTTACAATAGGCATGTCCGTACAAAAAAAAACAAACAAACATAGTATATGGAGGGTTTAGTGCTTTATACTGTTTCAGGCACTCACTGGTGGTCTTAGGAATTATACTCTGTAGGTAAGGGAAGAATGCTAAACAGAACAGCAACTTTTAAATTGTGTAAAAGAAAATCAATTCAAAATAGATTAATGGAATGTTTAATTTATGTCATCTACTTTATAAATATTAATATGATATGGTTCCAGCTTTCCAATAACTTATGTTCTTAGTGGTGGAGACAAATGTGTAAACAAATTGTTCTTTTCCACTCAGGACTGAAAACTTGGGGGGGAAAAAAGAGATAATTGTAGCAAATGTGCACTGCAACAAAACCCTAAAGCATATGCAAGTATTCCATATGTAAGAAAGTATACCAAGCAGAAAATTAAAGTAGCTCATCATCCTCTAAAGAAACCAATGTGACTGTTTAATATGTATCATACCTAACTCTCCTCTTTCTCTCTCCCTGTCTCTCTCTCTCAACATGCATGCACTCAACCATTTATGATAAAGCATCCTCACAATCATCAATCAGGACATATCAATTTATGTGCCTTTTTCAACAGCTACAATTCTCCACTGATGGGTATTTTAGTTCTTAAATTTCACAATTACAGTAAATACTTCAATGAAATGAGTTTGTACCAAGAAAACATGCATTTGCTACTTCTATATTACTCTTCAAAATGCTGCTCAGATTATATTCCCTCTAACAGTATATAGAATGTGCCCATCACCTCCTTTCTAACAAATAATAGTTATTATCAGTCTTTGATATCTTTTCAATTAAACAATGATGCCTTATTTTAATTTATATTAAAATTAAATATTGGGCAACCATTTTATCTATTTATTGGCTAGTACTATTGCCTGACGATTCTACTGGATTGTCCCTTTATTTTGGTATTGCTTTTTAGGAGTTTTCTTCACATTACATATATTAACCTTTTATTTCTCATATTTATTTTAATTTTTATCATTCTGTTTATATTTTGTTTATATCTTCTTTGTGCAGTTAAAAAATTTGCTTTGAAGTCTGAAAATGTTAATCTTCACTTAAATCTTATGCATTTAACCCAGGAAAGAGGACATAGGTGAGGGCTACGTCAGATGCAGGATGAAAGAAGTGAAAATAAAATGCAGGCAGCACAGTAGTGCAAACTGAACTGAAGACTAACCGGAGAACGACTGCAGTGCCCTGGGAGGAACAGGGCTGGGTTCCTGCAGAAAGCAAACTTTCCGATAGGTCGAGAGAGAGAGGGCGTGGGCTTCGCTAGGGTGCAGAAAGAATCAGACCTCAGGCAAGTCTCAGGTGGAAACAAGAGTCACCGAGAGTTTTCACGAGCATCATAGGAGCCGAGAATCCCCAGATGGGGCGGGGCAGGGGGAGTGTGAGGGTGTCCATTTTGGCTATACGGCCAGATTTCAATGCCATCTCTGGGTCACCTTGATTTACAGGGACCTAGGAAGGCAAAACTAAACTCCAATACTTGGGCTGAAACTCCAATACTTTGGTGACCTGATACAAAGGACTGACTCCTTGGAAAAGATCCTGATGGTGGGAAAGATTGAAGGCGGGAGGAGAAGGGGATGACAGAGGATGAGATGGTTGGGTGGCATCACCGACTCGATGGACATGAGTCTGAGTAAGCTCCGGGAATTGGTGATGGACAGGGAAGCCTGGCGTGCTGCAGTCCATGGGGTCGCAAAGAGTCAGACACGACTGAGCGACTGAACTGAACTGAGGAAGACAAAATTCAGCTCTGTTTCAAGCCCCAGGAAAGACCCAAATTCCTAAAGGTGGAAAAAAATATATTTACTAAGTCAAGGTTTGGTCAGAAATACACTTTTTAGGGATTTGCTTAAGGAGGAAATTCAGAACCCAGTTCTGCCAGAAGAGGAAATACACATGAAGGATGACTTTTTATGAGTCAGTGAGGAAAGTGAGGCCCTGGCACTGGTTCAGGCAGAATTCTGGGTCCAGGCCCCTGCCCTGCGGCTAAACCATCACCAGCCTGGACTGGGAGAGTTCCCGGGGCAGCAGGAGGCCAGGGGGAGTAGCGCCCTCTGGTGGTAGTTGGTGGGAGGCTCAACTCCTGGGCTTGTGTCCTGAAACAGCACTGTCTCCCCCAAGCCCTCAGTTTCTTCCTGGGATAAAGAATGTCTGAAAAGTTGGGAGGATTAATAGGGAAGGGAATAGGGAGATAGGAGTGAGTCTACGACACCACTCACTGTGGAAAGAGGTACAAACCAAAAAAGGAGGGGGAAGAAACAGAGGTAGAACACCAGGGAAAGCCAGAGAGAAAAAGGATGAAGAAATGTTCTGTTTTAAATATGGCAAATGGGTTTTTCTTGTTTGCCCCAACTTGCATACATTCCTGAGGCTTGGCTCCTTCCCACTTTGCTCTCTGGGACCCGATTCAGGCCTAGGCTTGGTGCAGCAGAAGGGGGCTTTTGTTAACGTGTCTCAAGGCAGAGGAAGACACAGGCTCTTTCAGCACGACAGCCTGTGGACACACGGCCTGTGTGCTGAGAAAGGCCCCATGACGGGGCAGGGAGGCGAAACGAGGCCAAGTGCCCGTACCAGGGAGGAGCGAGAGCAGGTTCAGAAAGAGGTATTTCCTCCCCGATGAGAGGAACTGGCCTGGGACACACCCAGAGGACCTAAACAGAAAGACCCCTACTCCTCAAAAGAAGTACCCATCTGTCTGAGAACCCCTTTTGCTGTTAAACCTGAACTAAAAGTGTCTTCTGGACTTTGTGTATGAGACAGGACCATGGTAAAATAGTTTAATAATGGACTCGAGCTCTTCTCCCTGGAGAAGGAAATGGCAACCCCCTCCAGTATTCTTGCCTGGAAAATCCCTTGGACAGAGAAACGTGGTGGGCTATAGTCCATGGGGTCACCAAGAGTCAGACATGACTTAGTGACTAAACAGTAACAACAGCCCTTCTCCTTCCCACTAAGTGGAGTGTGAGGCCAAGACATAGAGAACAGGTCTGTGGTTGCCAAGGGGGAAGGGGGAGGGATGGAGTGGGAGGTTGGGGTTAGCAAATGCAAACTACTATATATAGAATGGATGTGTGTGTGTATGTGTGTGTGTGTGTGAGTAAAACAAGGTCCTACTGTATAGCACAGGGAATTATATTCAGTATCCTGTGATAAATCATAATGGAAAAGAGTATAAGGACTTCCCCGGTGGTCCAGTGGTTAAGAATCCACCTTGCAAAGCCAGGGATACAGGTTTGATCCCTGGTCCAGGAAGATCTCACATGCCGAGAAGCAGCTAAGCCCATGTGCCACAGCTACTGAGCCAGTGCTCTGGAGTCCAGGAACTGCAACTACTGAGCCCACGTGCCACAACCACTGAAGCCTGGTCACCTAGAGACTGTGCTCCACATAAGAGCGTAGATCCTGCTCACTGCAACTAGAGAAAGCCTGCAAGCAGCAAAAAAGACCTATTACAGCCAAAAATAAATAAATCATTTTTAAAAACAAAAAAGAATATAAACAAGAACGTGTACATATGTATGGGGGCTTCCCTGATGGCTTCATGGTAAAGAATCCACCTGCCAATGCAGAAGACACAAGAGATGTGGGTTTGATCCCTGGGACAGGAATATCCCCTAGAGCAGAAAATGGCAACCCACTCCTGTATTCTTGCCTGGAGAATTTCCTGGACAGAGGGGCCTGGCAACTATAGTCCATGGGGTCGCGAAGAGTCAGACATGACTGAGTAGACACACAGGCTCCTGCACACATATGTATAACTGAATCACTGCTGGACAGCAGAAATGAACCCAATATTGTAAATCAACTCGACTTCAACTTAAAATACTGTTTTTTGCTCTCCCTTCTCCTCCATAACTTCAAGGCTTTGCTTCAAACAGAATAAGATCTCACTTAAGTCTTTATTAAATAAACAGGGCTAAGAACAAATGAATAAGCCATTCATCTGTGTTCTTCCAGTTGGCCCCTGTCCACAGTAGGCCCATTATCAGTAGTGCATCGTTGTTAAACAGATGAATGAGCAAGTGAACTCTTGAGACCCCAAGCTGGTGGTTGCTAAGCTGGTGGGAAGCTGAAAGACGTTGCATAAAGGCTTGCCTAGGTTGAACCACTGGTGGGAACTTGGCTCAAATACAGGATGTGGGCTGAGTGTGTCTTGCCTTCCTATTTTTGAGGGTGGGGGTTGAGCACTGAAAGCGCCTCTGATTTGTTAGTGGGCCCTGTGCAGGGGCTGCTAGATCTGCAGAATTGAAAGCTGGGGGGGGAAGGAGGAAAAGAAGGATGTAAGCACCAGCCAGAGATGAAAAGCAAGCTGTTGCGAGAGGTTCATGCCATAGAAGCTGGGGTCAGATTCCTGGAGGGGGCCTGAGATAAGCATACATCATTGCCCACGGACCTGCTCCAACTCTTGCAGATGCAGGTCAGAGAAGACCAAAGTTCTTTATACAGTAGGGATAATAAGATGACCTCCCCTGTGGGATTGTCTGAGGGATTAAATCTGATCATACACGTGAAGCATTTAGTATAGTACCTGGATGAGAATGTACACTCAATAAATACGTTATTTTCCAGCACCTTCTGGATATTTATTTCAATTTTCTGTCACACTGATGAAGAGAGCTGTGAGGAGACAGCCTGTGTAGTAGGGTGACCTTCCTGTGAGGTCATCACCCACTGCCTGACCTTGAGACCCTAGCTGCAGGGAACCTCGACTCCACGTAGCTGCCCAAGTCCAGCTGTGGTTCCCTATGTCACAGGTTCAGTTCTCCAGTAACAGGTGTGGAATCAGAGCACAAGTCATTTATCAGGAGTCATCAGCTGTGAAAGGAAGGGAGGGGGGCAGGACGGGGCAGAGGGAGAAGCTGCCTCGTGACGCAGCCCTGACAAAGCTTTGGCCAACCTGGCCAGGAGCTCTAGAACAAGTGGGGCCCAGCTGAGTTGTCCTCCTTCAGACTAAAATTCCTGGGCCTTTCTCCTCCCACCTAAATTAGTCCCCAAATATGGGCTACCCTGGTAAGGGCATGACCTTGGCAAAGGGGGGACATCTGAACCTGAAACAGCCCCTGAAACACCAGCAGCAAGATCTGCTTCCAAACACAAGTCCCTCGAACCTGTGCTCCTGGAGAAAAGAGGCCTGTTATTTGTGACTCTCAGCCCCTCCAGGCCTGACACAGAGGCAGGTATTTCTCACTCTACCCTTTTTTTGATGAATGCCATTTGCTAACGTGTTACTGTTCACAGGACAGTTTCCTAGACATGGGCTCGTTTTGTTGCACGTTGGCATGAAGGGCCTTTGGAACAGACCTGAAGCAGATGTCCAAGTGGGGAGAATCACAAAGCTCATTCCACTGGCTGCTAATGGAGTGAGTCTCGTGCTTCTAAATGGTCTGCTTAGACACAGACACAGGGGGGAAATGACCATATGAAGAGAGAAGCAGAAATTAAAGTCACACTGCCCCCAAGTTAGCGATTACCTGGGGCTGCCAGAGCTGGAGGAGACAAGGAAGGGTCCTTCCTTAGGGGCTCTGGAGGAAGTGTGGCCCAGCCAATATCTTGATTTTGGACTTCTGGCCTCCAGAACTTTTTGGAGAACAGATTTCTAATGTTTCAAACCAAAATAAATCAACAAATAGTCTGTTACACGTGGACCCGAAAGACCTTTCCCAGATAGTCTGAAAGCAGGGTTGGGGAAGCATTGGAAGGGAGCTGGCTGAAGGAGAGTCAGTATTCCAAGCATTAGAAGACAGGGACCAAGTGGGGAAAAGTGCTCAGAGGTGCTAAGTTGGGGGAAAAAAATAATATGGCTGAACATAAAGAATGGCCTGAGAATGAAAACACCTGGACACGCCTTCTGTTACCAGCAACAGCTTTATCTTAGGCAAATTATCGCCCCACTCTGAGTTTCAGTTCCTCCACCACGTGCCAGTGTATTTAACACTCAGCTCCATATCCTGGTAACTAGCGCAGAGGCTGAAATGCACTGTACATTTAAAAAGGGTTTGTGACCACTTCCAGTTATGACTGAGTAACCCTCATGCCATATACTAGAGAACTAGATCAAGCATGTGAAACCATTATTTCACATATTTAAATGCAGGCAAACAGTAGGCAGCATGCGGTGCAGGACTATGAAATCAGAGAGAAGGAAAACCAGTGAGGTGAGCCCAGCTGCTCCCCTGGATTTCTGCCTTGGGACCATTTCCTGACTGCAGCACAAGGAAGGGTAACCTGTTAAGAGAATCGTGATCTCCCTGAGCTGAGAGGACAAAGCCTGGAGTGGGAAGAAGCTGGGAGATACAGAAATTGTGCAACAGAGTCCCAGAGACAAGGGAGCAGTACGGAAAACAGAGCTTCAAAAATCTGTGCTTCCTCTGGATCCTTACTGAACACAAACTGTACGCACAAAGGGTTAAACCTCAGAAGAATGGGTGAAGATTTATCACAGAGGGAAAAAAAAAAACAAAAAACACCACTAGAGACCTGAAAACTAAACAACCGCTAGAGCTTGCATAGGGCTGGGAGACATTAAGACTGGCCAGAGCAGAAAGTCTTGGTTGAGCAGTTGGTAAATTAAACTGGGGCCTCAGAAGGGTCAATCCTTGGTAAAGGACATGCTGGCCCAGAGACAGCTGGAGACCTTCTCTAACAAAGCCTGAACACAAGCTTCAAAACACTGAAGCCAATCTGCCAGTAAATTGACTGCCTGCCAGCAAAACCTACACATTCAATGACATAACAGTTCCCGTGTTCAGCATCCAATAAAAAAATTACTAGATATGCCAAAATACAGGAAATATGACTAACAACCAGGATGAGAATGTTATATGTATATAGACATAGAAAATGGAGATTGACACACAAAGTCCTTAAAGCAGCTATAATTATCATGTCCAGGGACGTAAAGGAAACAGAAATATAACTGGCAACTAAAGAATGCCACTCACCATCTGGCCTTACAATGATTGAGTCATTAGTCACTAAAGTCACTGATCTTCAACCTGCCCTGAAAGGAGTTTAGGGCAGAAATCAGGAAGGAGGCACTCTGTACTCTGTGGAAATTGGCAGAACAGGCCTTCAGACAAATATTTTCAGGAGATAGTTTTATGAACCCAATTTATTGCATCTTCCCATACTTAGAAAGCACTAAGATCATTAGCTAAGATATTCCTGCCTTGTGACTAACAGCATGCTTGATTGAATGTACCCCCTTCTTCAAAATCCCATGTATGCTGTCTCCCCCTTTGTCTTCCAAGCAGGCCCTCAGAGCTCTCTGAAAGACTTTCTCTATGATTATAGTCCTCAGTAAGTCCCCAGAAAAAACAGAAACTCATATCTTTTACATTGTATTTGTATACCAGTTGAAATAATGAAGAGAGAAATAGAAACCAGAAAAAAATGGAACCTCAAGAGCTAAAAAATACAATATTCAAAATGAAGAATTCACTGGATAGGCATAAAAGGAGATTAGATCCTAAAGAAGAAAGTAAACTTGACACTTTACTGTATAGCAGAGATTGACACAAATTTGTGAATCAATTATATTTCAAATTAAAGTAAAATTAAAAGAAAAAGTAAACATGAAGGTGACATAACAGAAACTGTCTAAAACCAGGAGTGAAATCAGACAGGTGGCCTGTAAGTCATTCTAAGGACATTGACTTCTGCACTGAGTAACATGGACACCATTGGATAATTTTGATTAGTAGTTATACCATCTAACTTACATTTATGGGATCGTTTTGGTTGCTGTGTTGAGAGTAGACTAGAGGCAAAAGTGTTGATGTAGGTGGTCTGTCAAGGGAATACTATATTATTCTGAGTGAGAGAGAATGGTGGCTTAAACCAAGTTAGTAGCAGCACAGGCAATGGGAAGTGGTAAATCTGAGATATATTTTGATGGTAGAACAGACGACATTTTTTTCATGCACTGAATTTGGAATCAAGATTGATGTCAAGGTGTATAATATGCACTGCGCCATTGACTTCTTCTGGAGAGCAAGAACTATACGTCAGTAAGATATATATGACCGGAAACCTAAGTACATAAGCAAATAGAGGCTTATTTGTTTCACATAACTGGTTAGACCAAGGATGTTCAACTACTCAAGGTTACCATTAGTATCCCAGCCTTTTGCTGTCTTTCCCTTAAACCAAACTTAACAGACTTTGTCCTTTGTCCTTTTTCTTGTGTCTCTCGATCCCAAGATAGCTGCTGTACTTCCAGGCAAGATGTTGGTATTTCAGGAAAGACGCACTGGCAAAAGGGCAAAAGGGGCTCTGGCAGTTGAATTTGTCCCTTTTAACCCACGAAAGCAAAAACTTTCTTGGAACCCCCATCCAGCAAACTTCCCCTGATATCTCATTGGATCAAGTAGCCAAACTTGGGAGAATAGATTGCTACGTGTGGTCTAGGAAAATTGCAATTCAGTCATTATGGTCGGAGTAAGACATCTTCTCTCCCCAAATTCAGAAGACTTCTGATAGCTAAACACGTGGAAGTGTTTTAGCAGAGTAGAAAGGGCAAGCTGTAGGAAGAGTGTTAGGTTGGTGACAGACAATTTCTATCATTGTTTTTTGTAATTTGGTTACAAACCCTGCCCAGTGTTTGGCAGATGTACATAATAAACATGCACTGCTGTGATGCTGGCATGAAGGCAGTGATTTTGGAAGATTTCATAAAAAAGCTGACTGAAAGACAGGAGGGAGATGGAGGGGAGAAGTGTTGGCATGATTGGTTTCAGTTTGTTGAAAAAAAAATGACCTGTGATGGGAGCAATGCTCTGGGGACTTGGATGAATATATCTTCCCTGCCAGATGTTTGAAGCATTGAAGATTGGTCATTTTAAATTTCCACATGTAGAGAGATGTCTAAAGATCTTCAGTGAGTTTCAAAGCCATACATGATCCTCAGGGCAGAGTCTGTAGAGATGGCAGGGTAGGTTGGCCCTCTCATTCACTTTAGGGTACCTTGAGGAATGGGGGAGGTAGGGAAGTGTAGAGTGAAGAACCAATACAGTAGCCATGAGGGGGGAAATGGATTTTATATTAAAACTGGAGGCAGAATTCCTTCTGGAGAAGAATTTTATTGTTGCTAGCAGAACACTTGCAGAGTCACTCAATTTTGCAAAGTTAGGTCTCAGAATCTGGTGTAGAGAGCAAAACATGAAACAAAGAAAACTTCTTTGCAAAATAAAATAAGAAACATTTTGAGCTCTGGCTGGCTGACCAGGAAAAAGAGATAAAGGGAACTTGGGGACCGGGAAGGAAAGGGGGGAAATTCAAATGAATGGGAGACAGTTATGTGACCCTCGTGGTCAGTGGGTTTTACACCCTCTCTGCAACACAGCTTTCGAATGGCAGAGCCAGGAATCCAAAGCCTGGTGCTCCTTCTACCTCCAGCCTTCCCCAGTCAGCACGAAAGAAAGAGTTCAAGTCTGAGCTGGGAGGCAGTTGGTTGGTCATTCACAAACCCTCCCATATGCATCTATGGAAAGATTCTAAGGTGAAGGCGCACTTCAGTGCTGAACTGAAATGTCAGGTACTCTGGCAGGAAGTGCATAATGACCTTGGGGAACAGTTTCCTCTGGTTAGTGCTGTGGGTGAGGGTTCCACTTTCTTCCCCAGAACAAGCTGGTAAACAACCATCCCCCCTCCCCTCCCGACAGGTCTCTTGCAACCCAGACTCTGCTGTTAGGGCAACCAATACTTTCCATTTCCTGATGAGCAGGGGACCCTGGGCCCCTATAGAATAAGTAACAATTTGCATTTGGTTTCCTTTGTATATTACAAAACGGAAAAAAAAGAAAGAAAGCAACAACAAAAAGAGCATTCACCATGGGACTCTGCTCACGGTTTCTCACCTACTCGAAACTTGATTGCTGCTCAGACCTCACAACCTTCATGTGGTCCATGACGGTGCTGAGTACTGTTACCTTCTGCTTCCTCTCGGCCACAAGGACACTCGTGAACTCTGTATATGGCAATAATATCAGCTTGGATAATCCAGTTACCCAAAACATGTTCGTAACTAAAATTTCCCTTGGTCCTCACAAGAAGCCTGCAATTTACATCAGTGGGAACTCCTCTGAACACTTGAGAGGGTATCTCCTCGGAGACAGGTTCAGGTTTGTGGGGTTCAAGCCACAACACCCGGCAGCATGCATGGGACACAGGAGATGCTCAGGAAATGACAGCTGCATGACGAAGTGTTAGAGTGAGCTGTAGAGTGAGGAGAGAAGGGGAGAAATGAGGATGTAGGCTGCAACTTTTTTCAGCTCTTAGAAAAGCCTGATAAAGGCATCCACTGGGACGGAAGCAGATCCCTATCCTTGAGTCTATATATCATCCCAAGAGTGCCAGCTCCCTGAGGGCACTGGGTTTGTGTGGCTCCATTCAGCAGAGTGCAGTTTGGGGACACGTGTTAGTTTGGTATGTATAGCTAAATAGCCATGAGGCACTTATGGAAGCATGTGTATGTGTACATGCACACACCTTTGCGTATCCACCTCTTTAAATATGATCAACACATAAGACAAAATAATATTGTCTGCAGGAGTCCAAGGGTAGGGCAGGAGAGCAGTCTCAGAGACCCAGGTGGGCAGCCTTGGTTGTGAGGGAGATGCCAGTCCTGCCCCCAGCCCCTCTACCCAACCTCTTTCCTCTCTTCCCTGACCCTTGTGACCTTCTGCCTTTTTTCACTACTTGTCTTTCGGAGTCTTTCCTCATTTCCTTAGCTTCCCCTACACACTGGCCATAGTCAAGGTTGTTCAGCACAGCTCCTCTCTGAGCCGGGCTGGGGTGAGGGGAGAAGAAGAGACTCATGGGGGTGTGCTGGGGGCTCTGATGTTAGGGGTGAACGTGGACAACTGGAGGTCAGTGTCATTAATCAGTCAGTGAACAAGCTGTGCTGAGTGCGCACTGCTTTCTGTGGCATGTGCTCATTAAGGGAAAAAAGGGAAAACATTAAAGACAGTTATCTATCAGACCCCTTCACTGGGCTAAAGACAAGAGCTCCTGAAAGCCACTAACTAGCTGTGTGATGACGAGGCTGCACACACACACAGACTAGGAGGCCACAGACTGGCAGGGATTGTCCCACCGCTGGACTGTACCTGCAGAGGTGGCAGCCCTTGAGAGAGCCGGCGTGGGCCATGGGAATGCCTCTGAACCTATTCCTTCTGACTGAACGTTCTATGCCTGGGTTCTTTCTATCAATAAATGGCCAGAATATGGTTAATGAGACAAATGAGGTAGAGAAACAAAGAGATTTCACTGCAGGCAATAAAGGTATTTCATTGCAATTTTGACAAGGAGAAGAGAAGTTAAAATCAGTGAATTAAAGTGTACTGAGATGAAAGGACTTCCCTGGTGGTCCAGTGGTTAAGAATCTGTGTTTCCACTGCAGAGGGCCCAGGTTCCACCCCTCATCATGGAACTAAGATCGTGCATGCCACATAGCCCAAAAGAAGATTTACTGAGATGAAGACATCTCAGTTAAAGTGTTATAAAAGATTACTGTCCAAAATAGCAAAAAGGTGATAGAAGATATATTATGTTGTAAGAAAAGGTATAGGATTGAGAAGACTTCGTAAGAATAGTTCAGTTTATTCATTTGTAGCTCATCTAGAATGATCTTGAAATTATTATGTAAGCTTCATTTAGTCATCCAGAGTCTCAGACCAAACTCTGATTCTGAAATGTCAGTTACTACAGTCATGGGATTGAGGGGTTTTTTTTCCCTTGGTTGGATGAAAAAAAATATGTAGTTCTAAGAAAATGTACAAATAAACAAGGACACAATAAACAGATAACTGTGGGGTCAGTACTTTTGGTAAACTGTGTTCATTCAGGCAAAGTGATTTATATTCATGGTGCTGCTCTGGTTGGGCTTCCCCAGTGGCTCAGCAGTAAAGAATCCTCCTGCAATGCAGGAGACACAGCAGACACGAGTTTGATCTCTGGGTCAGGAAGATCCCCTGGAGAAGGAAATGGTAACCCACTTCAGTATTCTTGCCTGAAAAATCCCATGGGCAGAGGAGCCTCATGGGCTACAGTCCATGGCATTGCAAAGAGTCAGACATGACTGAGCGCATGCACATACTGCTTTGGTTTTGTTCTATCGGCTTGCCAAATTTAGCAGGTGGATCTGTCTGATTTGCAAGACTCATTTATATGTTTAGAAGATTCGCTTGTTGGATTATTATGTCTTCCCCGCTAGAAGTCTGAAGCGCTGGAGAACTGGTCATTAAAAAAATTTTAATGTAGAAATGTCTAAGGATCTTTGATGAATTACATAGTCACACATGATCTTCCGAGCAACTTCTTTACCTCTACAATGGTGAATGGGGGAATTTTTTCCCTACCATTTCAGTAGAAATGTCTACCTTATCTCCAGGGGGTCATTTATATCTCTGAGGACTTTTAGTATCTGGGACACTGATTATGGTAAGCCTCTGTCCCATATAGAGAAAAGCAACAACAAAACCCACATAGACTTCGAGGAATTCCTTCATGTGGAAGATAGGGCATTTTAGGAGCACTGAGCAGACTGGCCTGACTGTAATCATACAAGATATCTATCTGAGGACATCAGGGAGGGCTTTGAGGACCAGACCACTTGTTTGTCAGTTCCATTGAAGACTCCACAGAAACTGCTGGTGGACTCAACCTCAATGCCTTAAGAACCTGGAGGTAATGGTCCTATCTCAGAGTGAATGAGTTTCACTTTACCTCGCTGTGTGACCTTGAGCAAGTTTCTTAACATCTCTGAGTTTGTTTCTTCATCTATAATGCAGATATTGTAATACCCAGTGAAAGGATTATTAGTAATGCTGATTTGAAATAATATTTGTAAAATGCTTAGCGTGGTTCTTGGAACATATAAAGAGCTCAAACCATGAGAACTATCTGCTTCTGTTAAGTGAACAGCCAAGGAGAATTGGAAAGCTCCTAAGTTAAAAATCAAGGTTTAGGACTGTAGTTCAGCTTAACATATATGTACTAACCGTGTGCTAATGTTGTAGTCATAGCACTGGGGATTAATTCATATTTGTTCAATAAATATTTATTAAGCAGATGCTTGACAAGGATATTGGTTATGCCTGTTGGTTGCTCAGAGCCCTGCATGGTGTTGAAGGACACTGTCAAGTTCTTACTGTTTTGTTCTTTTTCTTCGGAATGTATTTTGCATTTAGAGAGGTTTTTTAAAAAGGTAAATAGATACTGTCAAGTGAAAGAAGTCAGTCTGACAATGTACATGCTACATGATTCCAATTCTATCACATTCTGGAAAAGGCAAAACTATGGAAATAGTAAAGGAACCACTGGTTGGCGGGGATTACAGGGAGGGAGGAGGCAAGAATAGGTTTTTAAGGGGATTTTAAGGCAGTGAAACTACTCCATATGTTATTGTAATGATGGAGACACATCATTACACATTTGTCAAAACCCACAGAATTTACAAGACCAAAGGTGAATCCTAATATAAACTATGGACTTTAGTTAATAATATTGTATCAATATTGACTCATCAGTTGTAACCAATCTAGTACATTGATGCAAGATACTAATCATAGGGAAGACTGGGTTTGAGGGTAGGAGTGAAAGATATGTGTAAGAATTCTCCATAGTTTCCATTCAGCTTTTCTATAAACCTAAAATTGCTCTAAAATTAGTCGATTAATTTTTTTAAGTAAGTAGAATTTTCACAACTTGTTGTATATCCCAGTCCTACCTCCTGGAGATCAGATTTCACTCCACAGCTGGAATACATGTTTCTCCTTCGTGTTTTTGGACTTTTCTGTATTTCTCTTAATCTCAGCATCTCTATGTTACAGTATCTTTCCCTTGTGAGGACAGGGACCATGGCTTATTTATCTTTGTGAGAGTATGTCAGTCTTCTGTTCAGACCTCCCAATCTCTTCCCTTTCCAAGTGTTTGGGTATACTAACTCATTTAATCCTTAAAGCAGCCCTGTGAGGTAGGTCGGTCTTATCCTCACCAAATATGAGAAAATTGAGTCACAAAGAAGTTAAGAAACTTGCCCGGTGTAACAAAGCTAGGAATTGGCAGAGGTGGGATACCAACCCAGGTATCTGGATCCACAGTCTGAAGTTAACAGTACCAGAGAACCCCCAATTTTTTTAAAATAAATTTGTTTATTTTTAATTGAAGGATAATTGCTTTACAGAATTTTGTTGTTTTCTGTCAAGCATCAATATGAATCAGCCATAGGTTTACATATATCCCCTACCTTTTGAACCTCCCTCTCCAAAATGCTTTGAACTGCAGATTATACACATTTGGGGAGTGATGGCATCATTTTATCGTGCCTTAAATAAGCATATCTTTTATGCAATAATAGAAGAAAAAAGTGGAAGTATATTGCATGTAGTAGGACTGGTACTGTTTTGTGAAACTTGTGTTTTTTTGTATATTACCTGTGTGTGTATTTGTATTGGATGCCATGTAATATATACTTAGAAAGCTCACTGCCTTAAGCTGTAGGACCAGTTGTTACCACTGACAGGTAACAAGAAGTACAGGTCTGAGGCAGCTCCAGGCTCCTGCCAGCCCAGGTGTACCTGGCTTCCATCCCTAGCAGATTTCCCCTTGACTAGGATAGACCTCATTACCTTTCACTGGACCAGAGTCACCTGCCTACTATAAATCATTCTCAAGAAAGGAGACTGGGACTGCCGTGATCAGATCTCATTGATCTGATATACCTCTGATCAAAGACTCTTCAATAAAAAAAAAAAAAGAAAGAGACTGGAAGTTAAGTAATCTAAGTGTTAGCCCTTAAAGAACTTGGAAGACCAAAAATATTTCAATAAACTTTATGTCTCCTTAGAGGCAGACACTTTGGACAGACTACCCACCTTGTCATTCACTCATTTATTCAATCAAGAAATGTCTACTGATTCCCTAATGTGTGCCTAGCACTGTGCTAGGCACTGGGGACACAGGGATGAGCAAAAGAGACATGATCTATGCCTCCTGGGGATGACTCTAGACAAGGAGAGAATAGTTGAACAACTAATCTCAGAAATACATGTATAGCTATAAATTGTTAAGTGCGTTTAAGAAAACACAGGAAAGAGGGTGATCTGATGTTGTAACAGGAAGGTCTGATTTAAATAGACTGCATCAGGTTTGGTCAAACTTACCAAATATAGAGCAGAGACTCTAGTCCGGGAGAGAGGTTTGAGAACTTTGACTTCAGGATCTCTTTGTGGGAATGTAAAAGGTCTTTGTTTCCAGTATTCAGAGGTCTTTTGCTAATTTTGGCTATTGTTGATTATCCCTAGCAGATGTACAGGTTGTTGTTCAAGTCATTTTTTGCAGGAAATCAGAAGCCAAGACTCCAAGGTGGCTTGAAGAACAGAGAATTGAGCTTCTATGCCCCTCAAGTTATGAAGAGAAATTGTACAGGACTATGGACAGTGCTGTTCTCTACTGAAGAATCCATTCTTTGGAGATGTTTTTTGCTGTGGTTTTGTTCTGATGCTTTGTGCCAAAGGACAGGATCACACCCTGTCCTTTGGGACAGGGGTCCCCCCTGAATGTGAACACAGAGGCAGGTCTGTGTTCAGGGCATTTCCACTGCAGTCAGATCTGTTGGTCCCTGCAACATGGGGGCAGACCCAGGGGCAGGCAGAGAAGTACCAGGACAAGACCCCTCTGCAAATCCCAAGGGCAGTGATACTTAGTTTTGAAATTCTCTGTTTCATAAAAGGATATTTCATAAAAATATCCTTTTCTTATCATAAAACCTTCTGCAAAGTCCTAACAAATCTTATTTCCTGATCTCAGTTATCACCATACCGAACAGGAGATAGAGCCAATGTCCAAGTTGGGCAAAATGACACAGGGGAGAACAGTAGTTGTCTTGAGACAAACACACATAACTGAGGAAGGAGAAAGCAACAGTTTGCTTCCCTATTGCAGATTCTGATGACAAGCAACTACCAGAATTCATTTTCAGAATGTGTCAATACTTCTTAACAGTTTCCCAGAAATCCCTGGAAACAGGAGCCTGGTCATAGAGGGTACTTCTGCAATTAAAAGAGACAGAGTTGAGACTACATGTGCATTAAAGGGATATGTGAAGTTGCGATATTTAGATTACATGTCAATTCTTTCTAGTTTTCATAAGCACCCTGCTAAGTGATTCTGTTGTTTTAGGAGAGTGAGGTATCAGTTCAGCTCAGTCGCTCAGTCGTGTCTGACTCTTTGCGACCCCATGGACGGCAGTATGCCAGGCTTCCCTGTCCATCACCAACTCCCAGAGCTTGCTCAAACTCATGTCCATCAAGTCAGTGATGCCATCTAACCATCTCATCCTGTTGTCCCTTTCTCCTCCTGCCTTCAATCTTTCCCAGCATCAGGGTCTTTTCCAGTGTGAGTGAGGTACAGGATAAGCCTAACCCAAGACTGCAAGTAAGCAGCAGCCTGGGGCTAAATCCATGCACCCAAGTCATTCTGCTGTGGGTCTTCTGCACCCAAGCCATGCTGTCTTCCTGAATAACACTTACCTGTTGGCTTCCTTTCAAAACCTTTAAGAAAAGTCTGGTGCATTTTCTTTCACTCCACAGCCAGTCTCTGGGGCAACAGGCAGAGGGATAGAGTGGGAGGCGACAACTACAAGAATGAGGTGGGGGGTGCGGAATTTTTTCTAGTTGAAACTGAGCCCTCTTTTTTTATCCTTTAACTTTTCACTTCCTCATCTACAAATTAATCAACATCTAGGACCATTTCCCACAAATAAAGCTCTTTTCCCATTTAAAGCCAGTCTTCTGCCAAAGTCCCTTCCATCTTCTCAACCCTCTCAGACCTTGTTCCACCTACCACTTCCTTGTACTCTACCTCTCTCAGCCAATCCCCGGTTCTGGCTCCTATTCCCGTACATATGCTATTATCTTCCCCACCTTATCCCACTTTAAACCCAAATCTCCCTCCAACTCCACTTCCTTACATCCCAATAATTTCTCCATTAAAATTCTCAATTTGCTTTGTTATTGTTCAGTTGGTAAGTCATGTCTGACTCTTTGTGACCTCATGGACTGCAGCACGCCAGGCTCTTCTGTCCTCCTCCATCTCCTGAAGATTGCTCAGATTCATGTCCATTGAGTTGGTGACGCTAGCTAACCATCTCATCCTCTGCCATGCCCTTCTCCTTCTGTCTTTAATCTTTCCTGGCATCAGGGTCTTTTCCAATGAGTTGACTCTTCACATCAAGCAGCCAAAGTATTGGAGCTTCAGCTTCAGCATCAGTCCTTCAATGAATATTCAGGGTTGTTTACCTTTAGGATGAATTGGTTTGATCTTCTTGCAGGTCAAGGGACTCTCAAGAGTATTCTCAACTTGCTTAGGCCTCCATTTATATCATCCTAACATCCTAATGTATACTTTTAAAAAACAACTTTTTAGTTTCACATACTCAGAAAGAAGTACATGTAAGTTTATACTGCAAAGAATGATCACATAGTGAGCAAACCTATGCATCTGCCACCAGATTAAGAAGTAAGACATTACTAGCACCACAGAAGCCCTATGATGGTCTCAATTATTACTTCCTCCTTCCTCCCTAATGTAGCATCATCCTGACTTCTCATATCAGTTTTGCTTGTTTTTAGCTTTACATAAATGGAAACTTAAAATATGTCTTCTATTGTGTCTGGCTGTTTTGCTCAACATTATATTTGTATGACATAGCCATACTATTGTATGCAGTAGTGGTTTATTCATTCCTACTGCTGTATAGTACCCCACTGCATAGTATGTTGCGATTCATCCGTGTCATTATTTATGGATGTGTGATGCTATTTCTAGTTCAAGGCTATTTCAAAAAAGATTCAACATGAACACTCTTGTACATAACCTTATGGTGTACTTACACACAAATTTCTTCATCTGTTTTAAAAGGAAGGGAGTAGTTTGGGTAAGACCACCATAAAATAGATTGGGAAAATTGAGGCACAGTTATGTTCAACCAATTGGACAAGGTTATCATGAACAACTACTGTAGTCACACAGAGAGGCCTAAACACAAATGCAGCCAAGAGAAGGTGCTTGATGAAGACACGTGCCCTTGTGTGTGGGAATTCACAGGGAACAGAAACAGGCTGTGTAATTAAGTACAAAATTGCATAGGCCCAGAGAAGAGGCAACTTTTAGAACCTCCGGGTTAAGGCTAGACAGTTTAATACCAGGGCTGACTCCTGCTCACCCACAGTCTGTGACAGAAGAGTCACCTGGAGGACATGCATTGTAGGGAGAAGGACTGTGGGTCTGGGGGTCATTGCTATAGATTCCGGACATATTTCTTGCACAACGTTCTCTTCCCCCCATCTCCCATACCTTAAACTGAGGCTAAAACCTCTGTGAATGGAGAAATTTCAGATGGAGTCTGTACTTCTCTATCTTTTCCCTAAAGATCCTGGGAAGCAGAGGGGAACCAGGGCAGACCCCTCTGGAAGCAAGTGGAGCTTACCAAATGCAAATTTTCATTTCTGACAGCAGAAGCTTGAAATCTTGTATGTTGTTGTTGCTCAGTTGTGTCCAACTCCTTGTGATCCCATGAACCGCAGCATGCCAGGCTTCCCTGTCCTTCACAACCTCCTAGAGCTTGCTCAAACTCAGGTCCACTGAGTCCAGGATACTATCCAACCATCTCGTCCTCTGTTGTCCCCTTCTCCTCCTGCCTTCCATCTTTCCCACCATCAAGGGCTTTTCTACACACTTTTCTTGGTGTGTATAGAAGCTTAAAAAGATGAGAGGCACGGAGGAGGAGCTGAAAGGCTGCATTAGGACGTAGGATTAGAAGGGGAGTGTGGCTACCTGCAGCTGTCATCATCACTAGCATCATTTTACTATCACCATCCCTTAAATTTACATTACAGAAGAGTTTACAAACAGCTTTCCATTGTTGACTTTCACGTCTCTGCCAGGGCAGGGTGAGGACTGCCCTCCTTTGACTGAACTGTCCAAGAACAGGCGGGGTGGAGGGCAGGGTCAAGGCCCTAAGCCTCTTCTCCAGCACCTCCTCAGGAGCCCATAGGGCTCCGGTCCTTTAATTGGAGAAGTGGAATAGGGAAAAGAGCAAGGCAGGGATACGCGCCCCGCGGAGAAGGACAAACACAGCGAGAGATTTGGAACTGGACAGAGGATAAAGCCCTTGCAGGAGGTAGAGGGGAAAGGGTTGGAGAGGTGTGCAGTCGCTGAAAACTCCTTCTGGGGTACGTGCCCGAGCCACCTGGAAGGTGCACCGACGCTCACCGAGCGGGCACTCCTCGCGCTTGCCGCGGAGGTAGAGGGAAGCTTCGTGGAGACGCGGGGCTGGGAAAGTCAAACTTTCCGGGGCGCCCCGCGATGGGAGCGAGGTGGCGCTGCCCCTCCGGACCCGCGTCGGGTGCCCTCGGTCACCGCACGCCGCCCCCGCTGGGGCCCAGGGACGACCGGGCCCGCCCAGGTGCGCCGGGGGTGGGGCCGGAGTCCGGAAGGTGCGCCGCCCCGCCCCGGGCCGGTTCCCTCGGCCTCCCCCCGCGGGAAAGTGAAAGTGTCGCGCCGGCGGAGGTCGCGCGTTGGGGGGCGGGGCCGCCGCGGACCTGGGAGCGGGCGCCCGGCACCCGAGGGGCCATGGACGGGCTCGGCCGCCGCCTCCGAGCCAGCCTGAGGCTAAAGCGCGGCCGCTGGGGTTAGTGCCGGGCCGGGGCGCGTCCGGGCGAGGGCGCGGGGACGGCCGCGGGACCGCGGACCAGGACGGGAGGCGACAGGGGCGGGCGGCCAGGGCAGGGGTTGCAGAGGGTCGCGATCGATCGGGGAGCAATCTGGGGGGCATTCCAGGGGACCTGGACAGGGGTCAGGCGAGCTAGAGAGAAAGGGCGCAGGTAGAGGTGGAAACGGGCGGATGGGGAAGGAAGGGGTAGGAGGTCAGAGGAGAAGCCACGCCAGCGGGGGTGAAGCAGGCGGCTGTCAGCCAAAGGAAACCGCTGTGGGGCCCCGGGGCCACGTGTCCTTCCAGCCAGGAAGCTGGTGGGGCAACCGCAGGGTGCCTGCAGCTCCGGAGCCGCGGCGCCCTCACGGGAGACCCTGCCTCTGCCCCCGGCCGCCCACCGCCCCGCCCATCCCCACCCCTCGAGTCCCCTCGTGGGAGCCCGCGATTCCGCCCGGCGCAGAGCCGCAGGCTACAAAACCGCTCTTCCCGGCTACGTCACCCCGCCCCCCAACCCGCACCCAAGGGCGACGAGGAGACCTGGAGAGTGTGGCCTGGAGCAGAGCCGGGGTAGAGCCTGCTCAGCTGCTTCCATAGAGCCTGGGAACCTGACAAGCCAAACCTCCCTTATCCCTGATGCCCGTCCAGGGTTGTAGGGATTAAATTAGAAGTCAATATTCGTTTCCTTTCTTCTCAGCTGGAGCGCTGAGCTTTGGAAGGAAGGGAATTCAGAATTCATTTTCTTTTTTTATTTACTCAGCAAGCTTTTTTGGCTGCTTACCACTAGCCAGTCCTATGGCTCAGCAGCCACAACTTTTACTCTGTCCAGTGCTCCCACCTTTTGAGAAGCAGGGACCCAATGGAAAAGTGGGGGTCATTCCAGACAGCCCACCCTTTCTAACATTTGCAGTGAAAAGAGTGAGTGAGATCTTCTATTCCAAGCCCCAGAGGTGGGGAGACCTGGAGGGGGAAATCAGCGCTCCTTCTGCCATTACCCCCACCCCCAGCCCTGGCCGTTCTCCCTGAACACAGGTCATTCTACCTGTGCTGAGACAGAGAGGTCGAAAACCAGAGGTGGGGACAGAGTCCTAGGTGTGAGCCGTGGCAGGAAGAGAGGTGTCTCCTTGGTCTCTCTCAATCCTCAGAAGCTTGTGTGAATGGAAGGGTTGAGAGAGACCTGTGTGAATGGCTGCTTCTGCAATCCAGAGGAAACATTCCAGTTGTTTCCAGAACAAGGCTGATAATTGTGACTGGAGGAGCTTTCCGGACAGTGAGGAACTGTAAAATGCACAGCCAGTATTACCTGTCCTGAGGTCTGGCATGCAGCCTGCAGGAGAGTGTGCTCTTTTCATCTTCTGTACTGTTCTCCTGGAATATTTCCCCTCCCTCTTGCCCTTTTGGTTCCAAGGCAACTGTGTGGTAGGAGGATGTGTGTGTGTGCGCACGCACAGGTGCAAGTATAAGTCATCCTTGTGGGGATGAGTGGCAGTGGTCCTGGGTTGAGAGAGGGTGAGCTAGAAGAGGAAGCTTTCAAGAGCGAGGTCCCAGAAAGTCTCCTCACCTATATTCCAGGTGGTTCTGGGACTTTTCTTCAGAGGGCTGTGGGAGGGGCTTCCTGGTGGAGGAACAAGTGTAACCAGACTTCTGACTTCTCTAGAAAGGGTGGCTCCCTCCTCTACTTAAAATTCAGAATAATAATTCCTTTCCAGGGCACTAGGGATTAAACTAGATTGTTATTACTGTTTAGAGAGATTCGCTTAAATGAGATGACCCATTATAAACCTGTGTTTGATGGACCTTTTCTCTTCCGTTGTTAACTCCCTTTGAAAGGGAGAAGGAAGCAATCTATTTTTTTTTCTGAATTTCTTGGTCTGCAGCCCAAAAGTCCTTCTTTTGTTTGAGTTTGTGAGGTTTGCTGTTCTCTTGGCTTTTCTGATAAAGCAGGAAGAAATGGGATGAAAATGCAATCCAAACGATTTAGGGAAAGAAATCATTTCCTTAGGTTCCAGAATGATCAGTGAAAAGATTTTGCTTCCCAAGGTCTTTTGCAAACAGGAGGCATCCCACATCTGTGAGATGTTTGGTGTGTACTGCATCCAGAAGGTAGGAGCATGAACATGAAACTCATTATAAGTCCCACCGCCCAAGAGATTCTGTTGTATTCCCCAAGTCGTCCCTGAATTACTCTGTGCCTCAGTTTCTCCATCTGATCAGGAGATGCCTGTTCCTCAGATTGGTGATGAATGTTATGCAACCTGCCTGTGCATATTGTAAGTAATGTGTGGTGACAGATCTGAGTGTCCCGGGTCACTGTTCTCATCATTGCAGTGGCTGTAACATTCTTATTTACTGTGACTGTCATTCTCCCCAGGAGTCATGGCTGGCCACTGAACACCGGATTTTACTAGTCCACAGAAGTCAGATCTGGAGCTATTGAGAACAAGCAGCTGTCTCCCTTATTTCAGCACCTCACTTTTCTCCCAGAAGTCTATTGATTCTTTGCAGGAGTGGCAGACCCTGGCATCAAACCCTTTTGCTGCCATGCTCCTCTTAGGGACAGCATCTTGGCAAAAGTCCTTCTCTCTTCCCATATACATTTACACACTCAAGGGTTTATGTGAGAGTCCCAGGTGATGGATTGCTATTCTGTCTCTCTTCCCCAGCCTCCAGCCACAGCATCACTGGGGCCCCAGGGGCCAGCTGTTCCACTTTTAGCTTGTGTAGAACTGTTGACCTGGACCATCTGGAAAAAAGACTGAGCAGGAGTAGGGGTGGGGTGGAGAGCACCCAGATGCTTTCCATTCCACCGAGTGCCCCTCAGGCTGCTGATGCAACCAGTCGCCTCCTGTAGGCTTGGGAGAATGTCCTAAGTCAGTGCTTTCTATCTGGGGGAGGGGTTCTCTGCTGGATCCCTGGCACAGGTCCCAGTGAGACAAGTCTGCCGTAGGACATATGGCAGGGGGTAAGAGATGCACCATGGAAGATCCTGCTGAGATATCAGGAACTCTCCAGCCCACAGATGGACTTTGTTCTCTATTTTCCCACCAGGAGAGGAGACTTTTAGGTTTGTGCTGATATCCAGGAATTGCTCTTGCTTGAACAATTTCTCCACCTAGATAATGGATGAGGTCAAGTCTATTGATGTTAAAATCAGGGGAGGCCGTGGCAACCTTGCTGCGAGGAGTCTTTGGTCCGTGCTCTTGCTTGCAGTCTTGAAGTCCTAGATGTCCCAGAGTGCAGCAGGGGGCAGTACAGAGGTTAAGAAGTGAACCATCCTGGTCCTGGGGCTGGTGAGGTCCAGTGCTCACAGACCGATGTTATCAGGCATTCTTTCTTGTCCAGAGGTTGTACATAAATCCATTGCACAACCTTCAGCCTGGAATTAAAAGCCCTTAGCCCAGAAGCAGCTGGGCTCTGGGGGTGTTTGCCTATGACCTTTTCTCTCACCACACCCTGGGGCTCTTGGGAGGAGCTGAGGTCTGAGCTGCAGTGCCAGGATGCTGCCTCTGTCAGTGCAGGCGTTCTGCTGCCTTCCTGGGTCCCGCCGCAGTCTTCTTGCTCAACCGTTGGGTGCACAGGATGGAAACAGCTCTCCCCTATTTGGAAGACAGTGCGTGGCTTGGCTGCATAGAGTCGTTGCTGGAGACTAAAACGGCAGGCGGTTTCTCAGGCTTTCTCTAGCTGGTCTGTATTGGAGGAAAGGGGACACTCCATGCCTGACAGGCCCAAGAAGATGGAAAGACAAGCGGGAGGCCGGCTCCTCAGTCGCTTCCGCAAACGACTGCCTCTACACCGAGCAGGTCTGGGCTAGATTACCCACTTCCTTCTTTTCCAGGACGGCCCTCTTGGGGCTGTTTCTTCCCTTGAAATACTTCTTTTTCTTCTTCCTTTTACATCTCATTCTCCACCCGTTTCCCCCTTGTGACCTAGCCGGGAGGTTTCCCCTGTTGGTTTTTAGAGCCGGTCATGCCCTCTGTGGGGGTTGGTGTGGTCTCAGCCACGTGGCCCTTGGCCTGTTCTGGTTTCTTGAGTCCAGGCTGACTTGGGGGATGTATTGCTTCAGATAGGCAGAATCTCTACCACCCTGAGGCTGCGGGCCTCCTAGTTGGCCTCCCCGGTACCTTTCCATGGCTTCTAAATCAGTGGTTTCTTTCCTTCTCTTGACTCCTGGTGGTTCCAAATGCCGCAGGAAGGCACAGAAACTGCCCAGTTGGCCCTGAGCTCGTGCTGGGATGTGAGGTGCTGGGCCAGCTCCAGGGACCTCGGCATGGGCATGGCCGCCTGGAAGTGCGGAAGTTGCCAGAACCCCACAGCCTCCACTGGGAACCCAGATCAGTGAGATACCCATGGGCCCTGCTGTCTTGATTTTAGGACCTCCCCAGGACAATCTGGGAGAAGTAGTGAAGGAACCAGAAAGAGCCCTGGAGCACGGTCTACCCAACTTTGCTGGAGGGCAGCACTTCTTTGAATACCTCCTCGTGGTTTCTCTCAAAAAAAAGCACTCAGGGGAAGATTATGAGCCCACGATCATCTACCAGTTTCCCAAGGTAAGGATTGAAGGAAGGGGCAACAGGGGCTGAGGGTTCAGATGTTTGAGGGGCAATGGGGAGGGGTGTGCCCTCTCCCTCCCCGACCCACCCTGCCTGGGCTCTGCTGGGGCTGCCCTGAACTCACTGCTCCCATTTCCTTCAGACTCAGCCCTGTTTTCTGTTATCATCCACAGAATCTAGGTCTGACCTCTTTGTGAGGAACAGACCTAGGTTCCCTAGCCAGGAAACTAGGTTAGTTCTTCTGCCTTTGGGATGACCTTCTAGTACTTTCCAATTCCATCCTCAGCCACTCTTCTCTGTTGAGAAGCTTACCTCCTGCCAGAGGTCCTTGCAGGAATCCCCTTCATGGGGTGGGTGAGAGGGGAAGGGAAGGGCAGGCAAACAGCTGATGGCCCCAGCCCAAGCATCAGGCTCCTTCTTGTCTGGTCCTGCGGCAGGCGAAGGGGTGGGGTCAGGGCACCCTTCTCATTAACCCTGATGGTGAGAGGCAACTGAGCTGGCTGCTTCTCTTCTCAGATGTGGTATCTCTCTGATGTGGTCCTTCCAGGAAGCTGGGCGGTCTCTTGGCCTTTCTGTATTCAGTGTGGTCCTGGCCCCCTTCTTGACCATGAACACCATTAAGGATACCGAAGTCCAACTCAAGTTCATGTAGACTTGGCCCAGGAGTGGCTGTTTCAACCGTGGGATTGTTCCAGCCTGACCTAGAATGCAGTCTGTGTGCAGTGATTGGCATGGAGGCAAGCTTTAAGTCCCACACCAGTGGAAAAGCTTATTCTCAGACTGCTTAGGAGCCTCCAAAGAAGCTCGCCAGATCCCTAGCCCGCTCTACCTGCTCCTACCTCCACACCCACCTGTCTCTTTTCCTATTCCTCATAGCGAGAGAACTTGCTTCGGGGTCAACAAGAGGAGGAGGAGCGGCTGCTTGGAGCCATCCCCTTGTTTTGCTTCCCAGATGGGAATGAGCGGGCCCCACTCACTGAGTGTCCCAGGTAATGGCTTGGCTCTGGGACAGGGCCTGAGATTGGAGGAGAAGGGAACGGTGTGAACCACGTGATTCCTGTGCCCACTTCATCTGGATTTCTCACCAGCTTCCTTCCTGTTGGGGAGGGACTGGAGTTGATGCATTTTTTAATATCTTGCCTGGGGTCTCTTGAGGCAAGAGATGTTAACTAAACAGGTTAACCAGTCCATTCTGTCCAGAGAAGGGTTGAGGTTCTCCTTCCTGTCCTAGGAGTGATTGTCACTGTGTCTTGACTGCCTCTGGCAGAAGACGGACACGAAAGAAGTCCCTTGGCCACTAATGAGATCCTTACATGGCAAAGCCCTTTATACCATGAGTCTTGGAATGTGACTGCCTGAGCTCAAATTTTGGCTTTACCACTATGAATTGAGTGACCTTGGATAAGAAATACTCCCTCAGAGTCTCAGTTTCTTTATCTTTAAAGTAGGGTAAGTAATTGAACCTTCCTCAAAGAGTTGTTTTGAGAATTAAATGAGATGATGCATTTAGAGCTTGACACCAGTAAGCACTTTATTTAAACTGACTGGTGTTATGATTACTCTGAGGATCAATCAGCAGCTCCCTTGGCCCTCCTCTCCCCGCTCAGCCCCCCTGATGCCAACCACCTTCCTGCTTTAGAACCTAGTGCAAACCAGGTCCTTATTTGCTCTTCCTCAGGGAGACCTTCTCATTCGTTCTGACCAATGTGGACGGGAGCAGGAAGATTGGATACTGCAGGCGCCTCTTGGTCTGTGCAGCTCAGAACTGCCCCCTCCTCTCCGCATCCTATTCTGTCCCACGGCTGGGTTTATTCCAGCCTCAGTTGCAAAAGCCAAGGCTCCTTGGCAGAGGTGGTTGTAAAGAGAGAGCACAGCCCAGCACCTACTGCCATGGAGACACATGCCCCTCCCTCACCTACCCAGGGCACCTTTGCTGCTGGGGTTGGGTCTTTACTCTTCCCAGCTTTCAACCATTCCCTTCTGTGGGAGACTTTATTCTAATCTGCTCTCCACCATCTCTATCTAGGCCTTGTTGCCTTGGCCCCTGGGCCCTCCCAGAGCCTAGCTTGGGATTGGGACCATGAGGTTCAATCCTTGGGTCTCTTCAAGTCCCTTTTACATCACATCGTCCCTAGCTGTTTCTTGTCTCTACAAACAGTTGCTCCCTCCTTGTCAACCCCTGAGGGTATTGGTGCTAACAGAGGCAGTGCTTGCCCCTGAGCCAACTGGCCTCCTCAAGGCCATGGTCTTTTGATTTCTGTGACTGCTCTGGCCTTCCCAGCTGCCTGTCCCAGGAGTGGGATCCCCAGCCCAAGCTCCCAGCCCTGTGCCCCATCAACCCCAGTTGGGCAGAGGCCCTGGAGAGGCTTCGACACTGAAGGAGCCTGTCTGTCCCTCCCCAGCCCGCCGGCCGTGGTCCTCGCCTCCCCAGGGTGTACTGCATCATCAGCTGCATTGGCTGCTTCGGCTTGTTCTCCAAGGTAGGGGTGGAACAGGATTCCTCCAGTCCTGTCAGGCCTGTTTGGCCTCCGGCTCTGCCCTGGCTGCCTGCCCTGCCTGGACTTCTGGTGCTCCTCCCCCACAGTCAGGGTCAGGCGAGGCACTCTGGAGACACTCAGGCAGAGAGGGGCTTGGGCTTCACCTGCCTTTAGAGAAAAGTGGGAACTGAACCTAGCAGACTGTCTCCCCTGCAGAGAGTCCACTGCCCCTGAGTCTAGGTGAGGTAAGAAAGCAGCTGAAGTAGGACATGCAAAGAGCTTCAGGTTAGAAATTGGGAGTTTCAGCTTCCTCATCTGTCAAATGCATGTAATGATGCTTCATCTTCCTGACTCACCGGTTGATGTGAGGTACAGATGATATAATATATGGAGAAGACAGAATGCTAAACAAATATGAAGACAATTATACAACGGGGCTTGGGGGACTCCCTCTGATTCCTTCCAGGATAGAGGGGAAATTGAGGTCTTCTTGTGCCAGTACACCTGAGCCGGGGTTAGAAAGGAGTCCTTCAGGATGGATGGGGCATGTCTTCTTCTTGTTTGTTGTTGTTGTAGCTGTTAAGTTGTGTCCAACTCTGTTGTAACTCCATGGACTGTAGTCCTCCAGGCTCCTCTGTCCATGGGATTTTCCAGGCAAGAAAACTGAGTGGGTTGTCATTCCTTCTTCAGGGAATCTTCCCGACCCAGAGATCGAACTCGCACCTTCTGCATTGGCAGGTGGATTCTTTACAACTAAGCAACCAGGGAAGCCCATGGGGCATGTCTTAGTAGCCAGGAAAGGGCATCGGTGTGCTCTGCCCCAGACAGACCCCTTGGGGGATGAAGGCAATAGACTCCATCAGCTTTTACTTGGGTGGATGGTTCATCTGTGTAGGGTTCTGCAGATGGAGGCTGTCCCTGACCCTGAGGAGTCTCCAGTGGAAGTTGGAGGTCAGAGTGGCACCCAAAAGACCCAGCTTCTAGGCCCCAGCTGGCACAAATGAACAGGGTACCATCATGAATGAGGAGTTTACTCTAGGATGACTTCCTGGGGAAGGTAGTTCAGGTTGATGTTAGGAGAAGGGAGGAATATGAATTGGTAGAGAGAGGATGAAAAGAAGAAGCCTAGGAAAAACATCAGGTCTTGTGCAGGAGATAAACAGCAGACTGGTTTCTGCCAAGAGGAAAGAACCCAGTTAAAGATTGGCTGGAGCAACCTTATGCATGCAATCTTGGCTGGCAGCCTAGGAGCATCCCTCGAGTCATGTCTCCTGTGGTTCTTTTCCATACAGATCCTGGATGAAGTGGAAAAGAGGCATCAGATCTCCATGGCCATCATCTACCCATTCATGCAGGGCCTCCGAGAGGCAGCCTTCCCTGCTCCTGGGAAGACCGTCACCCTAAAGAGTTTCATCCCTGACTCAGGCACTGAGGTAGGTGAGCAAAATGGGGGAGACCCTCCCTGGGTGGAGGGGGCAGGTTCCAGCAGTGTATCACAGTGTGCCCATTTACCAGGTTAACATTCCAAGAAACTGAGCTAGGCAGGGACTGGCACTTGGATAAAATTATTGGCAGAACTTAAAAGTCAAATCCCAGTTCTCTGATTTCCTCAACTTGATGCTCACAAAGACCTAGTTACTTTGTTACAGGTAAACAAGACTTTTTTTTTAAATAAAAAACTGTGTAAGTGGAGGCTCCCAGTACTAGAATGACCTTTGCCTCCAGTTCCCAAACTGCTGCTCTTCACCATTACCTCCCTTATCTCCCTGTGTCTGTCCTTTATCTCTACCTATGGCTTCCATCTGTCTTTTTCTTATCACCCATCCCCACCCCTGAGTCCCCACCCATTTGATACTGGGGATGCTATTGCTTTAAGACACTAAACAGACAATGCAGCAAGTAGACAATTGTTTTAAGAATCCCAGTCTTGACCCCTGGTATTCTGGATATTCTGTGTGTCCCTCTGAACTTTGGCTTTCCTGTATCAGATAAGGGAAGGAGTTAGGCTTCTTCACTTACTCAAAAAATAAGTGTGGAAGGCTTGCTATGCCCCAAGTTGTACTATTTTCTTGCTTGTTGTTGTTGTTCAGTCACTAAGTCACGCCCAACTCTTTGCGAGCCCATGGATTGCAGCATGCCAGACTTCCCTGTCCTTCACTATCTCCCTGAGTTTGCTCAAAGTCACGTCCATTGAGTCGGTGATGCCATCCAACCATCTTATCCTCTGTTACCCACTTCTCCTCCTGCCCTCAATCTTGTCCAGCTACGAGGTCTTTTCCAGTGAGTTAACTCTTCCCATCAGGTGGCCAAAGTATTAGAGTTCAGCTTCAGTGTCAGTACTTCCAATGGATATTCAGGACTGATTTCCTTTAGGATTGACTAGTTTGATCTCCTTGCAGTCCAAGGGACTCTCAAGAGTCTTCTCTAACACCACAGTTTGAAAGCATCAATTGTTTGGTGCTCAGCCTTCTTTATGGTCCAGCTCTCCCATCCATACATGACTACTAGCTTTGACTATACAGACCTTTGTCAGCAAAGTGATGTCTCTGCTTTTTAATACACTGTCTAAGTTTGTCATAGCTTTCCTTCCAAGGAGTAAGAGTCTTTTAATTTCATGGCTGCAGTCATTGTCCACAGTGATTTTGAAGCCCAAGAAAATAAAGTCTGTCACTATTTCCATCCCCTCTGTGTGCCGTGAAGTGATGGGACCGGATGCTATGATCTCAGTTTTTCAAAAACTGTTGAGTTTTGAGCCAGCTGTTTTCTGGCTACAAACTGGTAAATTAAATGAATGTGGTCCCTGACCTCATGGAGCTAAAAGTCTAGTGGGGGAGACAGACTTAAATAAACACACAAATAAATAGATCATTGAAAATTATATTAATGGAAGGAAAAGAAAACAGGGTGCTACATGAGAAAATGATGAGAAATGTGTGTTGCTCTAGGGTGGCCAAAGAAGGCTTCTGAGACATAAAGGAGGATAAGAAGGAAGAGAGAAAATATTGTAAGTCAGCTACACTTCAACGAAAATCTAGTTAACTAATTTAAAAAAAGAGAGAATGAGGGACTTCCTTGGTGGTCCAGTGGCTAAAACGCCCCGCTCCCAGTGCAGGGGGCCCAGGTTCAGTCCCTGGTTGGGGAACCAGATCCCACAGGCTGCAACTTAAACTCAGTGCAGCCAAATAAATAAATAAATAAATAAAACAAAATAAATATTTTTTAAAATGAACGGCATCCTAGGGGAGGGAAGGACCTCAGGCAGAAAAGAAGGAAAGCATGCTGAAGGAACAGAAGGGAGTTGATGTGGGGAAGCAAGGTGGTGGAGGTGGTGATGGAGGCAGGGTGTTGTGAGCCACACCGAGGTTACAGAAGCATTACCCTCAGAGCAGAGGGAAGCCACGGGTGGATTTTTAGTAGCAGGGAGGTAGGATCAGATGTACTCTTTTGGGGAGGATAGGGTAGAGGTAGGTAGAGACCCAACTTTCTGGGGCTTGTGTGACTTTTCAGCGTGGTGACACCCTCTCTCTCTGGCTTCCCGACAGTTCATTTCCCTGACGCGGCCCCTGGACTCCCACCTAGAGCACGTGGATTTTAGTTCTCTCATGCATTGCCTCAGTTTTGAGCAGATTCTTCAGATCTTTTCCTCTGCAGTGTTGGAAAGAAGAATCATCTTCTTGGCAGAAGGTCTCAGGTTAGTCCAGTCACTGAGCAGGTCAGCTGAACTGACTGGCATCCCTGGGTTCCAGGGGACAGACCGGATGGTCCTCCAAGGAGCTCAGGCTGTAGGACCTGTGTGCTCACCTTTCCTCCACACTGTCTTGATATGCACTAAAGCCTAGGAAATAGCTGCTGTAATAGCTGTTGTAATTCCCTGCTCCTGCCTCCAAACTTGATCGCCGCCTAAGCCTGAAGGAGGTTTGTGATTTAGCTCTGAGAAGGGCATGAAGCATTCTTGTGACAGCCTAGGAGAAAACCAGTTTGGGTAGATGCAGAGAGGATTCTGCTCCTGAACAGCTCAGGGAGGACAGGGCAGGAAGTTGTGTGTATAGTGGTATGGAGGTCAAACCCATTATCCTAGTGGCAAACACACCTCATTTATTTACTCATTCATTGAACACTCATTGTGTGTCAACTGTTAACCAGATGCCAAGCATCAGGGAGATACAGACAAACAAAAGATGGTCCAAGACCTAAAGAGGATAATAGACTTATCTTGATTGAAAGGAAGCATAGGTGTTGAAATCAGCAGAACAATTCAAGTTCTTTTCTTCCGCCTTTAGCAAGATGGTGTTCCTTAGGTTAGTTTCTTAACTTCTTTTACTTTTCTATTTTTTGGATGCATGGGCATGTGGGATCTTTAGTTCCCCGACCAGGGATTGAACCTGTACCCTTTGCAATGGAAGTGCAGAGTCTTAACCACTGAATCACCAGGGAAGTCCCTAGTTTCTTAACTTTTTGAAGTCATGATCTCCTTACCTATAATTGGACAGATCTACTGTACCTACCTCATAAGGGTGTAGTAAGGAGTAAATGAAGTAATGCACTTTAGGTACCTAGCACCCTGCCAGGCCCACACTGGTAAGTACCAGTTGTTTTTCTTAATAATAACTTCATAGTTGAGTATATCCCTGTATAGTGTATAGTTGAAGCAGAATACTACCATATCTTGGTCTCTGCCTCTTAGAGGCTTCAAGTCTGGTTAAGACATGGGGAGATATGTGACAGATGGAGACAGGAGAAAAATTTTAAGACAGTAGAAGGTTGACTCCTTTTTGTCTGGGGATGGAGAAAGCTGCTTATGTTGAGCTGACAATCCTGGTTTTATCTTTTAGGAAAGAAGAAGGAAAGGATTTTAGGAAACCAAATGTTAGACCAGAGGGTCAGGTGATTGTCATGGGTTTTAAAGGAAAGGAAGTTTGGGCAGGCAGTGGGGTCTATGGGTTGAAAATTCTGTAAAAATCGGTGATAACCAAAAAGGCACCGTGTGTGCATGCAAAGTTGCTTCAGTCATGCATGTCCAACTCTTTGCAACCCTATGGACTGTAACCTGCCAGGCTCATCTGTCCATGGGGTTCTCCGGGCAAGAATACTGGAGCGGGTTGCCAGGCCCTCCTCCAGGGGATCTTCACAACCCAGGGATGGAACCCGTAGCTCTTGTCTCCTTCATTGGCAGGTGGGTTCTTTACCACTAGCGCCCCCTGGGAAGCCCCAGAAGGCACCAGTTGTGGGCTAATCCTTGTGGGAAGCGGTGTAAATCTCTTGCGTTAGAAATAGCTCTTCCACTCTTGGCCCTGTAGGGCAGGGATCCCCAACCCCCAGGCACCGGTCCATGGCCTGGTGGGAACTGGGCCCACACAATAGGAGGTGAGCAGAGGAGTAAAGCTTCATCTGTATTTACAGCCACTCCCCATCACTCCTGTTACTACCTGAGCTCCGCCTCCTGTCAGAGCAGCGGCGGCATTAGATTCTCATAGGAGCACAAACCCTACTGTGAACTGTGCATGCAAGGGATCTAGGTTGCATGCTCCTCATAAGAATTTAATGCCTGATGATCTGAGGTGGAACTGAGGCGGTGATGCTAGCGCTGGGGACCGGCTGCAAATACAGATTATCATTAGCACAATAAATGTAATGTACTTGGTTTATCTTGAAACCGTCCCACCCTCCTCCCCACCCCCAGCCCTTGGTCCATGGAAAAAATGTCTTCCATGAAACTGGTTACTGGTACCAAAAAGTTTGGAGACTGCTGCTATAGGGAATTGAGAAGTTTCTGTTGTGGCTAGAGCTGGGATTCTGGCTTTTGCCCCCTAGGATCAATGTTTAGAAAGTGAAAGGGACTTCAGGTGTCAGCTGGCCTGGACATAGGCAAAGGTTGGCAGGACTCACCGCTCAGGCATTAACTTTCTTTAGGGAAACCCCACCACTCCCACTTCCTTCCTACACTGAGTATTTCAGATCGCTACTGCTCAGCCAGGAAAGGGACTTCCAGTCAGCCTAATCCTTGGCTGGACTCTCAGAGACTCGATCTTTCTAACTCAGAAAGTGCTAGCTTGATACCAAGAATTGAAACAAGGTTTCCGCATCTGTGTTTTTATTGGCCGTGGCTTTGGGGCAGTTTGGAGACATGAAGAGCCAGGAAAACTAGTGGAAAATAGAGAAGACAGGAAGGGTGTGTGTGTTGGAGGGGTAAAGGGGAGGCAGGCATGAGGGGACTTGGGTCTGAGTTGTGACTTAGGCAGTAATTACACAGGGAATGCTCCCTTGGAAAGGGTGGAGGAGTCATCTTGGGGGGACTTTCCGGGTGGGAATTGCTGGTCAGAGGTTCCTGGAATCCAGGAATTTCCCAAGCAAGCTCAGGCACCAACCTGATAAATTTAAATAACCATGAGTGGTCAGAGGAGCCGTGAGAGTTAAAGCCTGGGGATGAGAGATAAGGAGGAAATAGACTTGACCTCTCTGCTGCACCCTAGTGTTTACATGTTTGTCTCCTTAACTACACTAAGTGGCTTAAAAGCAGGGCCAGCCTTTGGCTTCCTGGTATCCACATCCCTAGCACAGTGGTGAACATACAGATGGGACTCCATCAATGATCAATGAACTCATAGAGGGAAGACATTTCTTCTTTCTCCTCCTCTCTTTAAAGACACTCCCTCCACCCCCACCCCCAGTGGAAAAGAAGAATCACACAGGGGCCCCATCCTTGATGAAAGGAGCCTCAGCCTCTTCTGAGGCTGGTTTCTACTGTTTCTCCTCCTCCCCTCCCAGCTTCAGGTAGCCACAAGCTCTGTGACCGGCATGGCTCCAGCACAGCCAGCTGAGCAGCTGCTGTCAATGGCGGGCGGTGGGGAGGTGGCGTGAGGGTGGCAGCCTGGGCAGGCCGCTCTGACTCTCACTCTCTGTGCCCTGTCCCCAGCACCCTGTCTCAGTGCATCCATGCTACTGCCGCGCTGCTCTACCCCTTCAGCTGGGCCCACACCTACATCCCCGTGGTCCCCGAGAGCCTGCTGGGAACTGTCTGCTGCCCCACTCCCTTCATGGTTGGAGTCCAAATGCGCTACCGGCAGGAGGTTTTGGACAGCCCGATGGAAGAGGTACGATGCAGCGGGAAGAGGGCCTGATTTGGAGCCAGGCGGACCTGGATCCGGATCCCACCTCTGCTGCTAACAGTTGTGTAATTTTGTGGGAAGTTGCTTAACCTCTTTAAGCCTCAGCTTTCTCATCTGTAAAACTGGAATGGCAATGTTTAGACCTTAAGGATCCTAGGGGAAAAACATCAGCATTAAGCACCTAGCCTGGTGCCTGACATATAGCTGATAGTGTCTGTTCCATTCTCTGAATGATCTCCCTTTGGACTTGATGGCAGCACAGGGCTTATTTGGGCTTCACCCAACTGTCCTAGGCCAGCTAGTCCTAGTGAGCAGGCCCTGGGTGTGCCATTTTTCTTCTGATTGGACATGCACAGCTGGTCTATACAACACACACCCCACTGGAATTTATTCACATTGCTTGGAAGTGAACTAACAGCCTTCCTGGAAACAATGAGTCTTGAAAATTCAGATATTTTTTTGTAGTAGGGGTCATCCTTCCAATTAGCTCAGAGCTCAGTTGGTTAATGAGGATATAGGTCCAAATCCCCTTTGATCTTGTCAGCCTCTTGTATCTTGGCAGTGCTCCCAGATACACCAAAGAGCTCAGTGATGAGAATGGGTGTTAATAACATAAACCTGCCTCCAGTGTTGGAAGAACAACTTCTACTTTTCTTGAGTTGTTAATAGAAACTTTCAAAAGATAGCACATTACTATAATCTCAAGCCAAAAGAGCTACTTAGGTTGGTCTGGCTAACCATCGACTCCCTCTGCATAGACAGAAAGGGAAGAGGCAGAGCCTTGAAGTAAGCTATTGGAGGCAAGCAACCAGCCCTAGTGGGAGGACTTCCTCCGTTTACATAAGAAATAACCAAGGGTCCAGAGAACTCAATCCACTTATCAAGGCCGCACAGGCAATCTGGGAATCTAGCAGAGAGAGAAGCAAAGCACCTCTTCCGCAGAGTGCTGCTGGGAAGTAAAGAAGCAGGCTGTTTCCCTTCCTTGCCTCCCCAGCCCGCCCTGCCCTCCTCAGAACTGCTGAGTACACATGCCCTTTGAGCCAACCTCTGCCTTGTGACTAACTGGGACAGAGTATCAGCCCCACGTTTAGTAATACAACTCAGTAAGTGTACCAATCCCAGAAGTTATGAAACTTCCTGATGCTGCAGCGCCATCTTCTTGGACGCTGTGATTCCTCCCCCAGTGGCCTGGCGGGAAGACACCCCAAGGCTAGTCAGACTCCAGCTTGTGCTGTCCAAGAACCCCAGCTGATGAAATGGGCAGGGGGTAGGGATGGGAGAGGGCTAGGGGTCAGAGAGAGAGAGATGGGGCATTCCTTGACTCCCAGGTCAGCTCTTTGGAAGGGCTCCTTGGACAGACAGTAATATACTCAAGTATTGGAAAGATTTCTGGGAACAACTTCAGAAAGAAATTCTTTACACACGCTCTTACCTCCCAGCCCACAAAGTGAACAGCCTGCCCTAAATGAAGGTGTCTGAGCCTATGTATACAAGTGGTTTCACGCCTGAACTAGTTCAACTTTTCTCCCCTGATGATGGATAATTACAGTGCCTGCTCTGTCTTTTGGCACACATTCCTATTTTTCCCTTCTTCTTATTTGGGAGAAGGGTGCATGGAGGGATCACTCACCCTCTTGTTGAGACCAGGGTCACAAACTGAAAAGAGGGACCCAGCAGGCTTCTAAATGGCCGGCACAGGCTTTGGGGGATTATGATAAACTGCTGAGTACCTGCCTTGCCTAAGGAGGCAGCTGTAACTCAGTTCCCTCTGAATGTGGATCAGTGTTAGAGCTCCTGACTTTTCCAGAAAAGCCCTAGATTCAACTTCTGTGTGAATCTTTTTTTTTTAATTTAAATATTGGAAACTAATTCAGTGATGTGAAAATTCTGAGTCTCAAAGAAACAAGTCTGTAGGTGGGAATCTAACCAGCAGGATGTGTACTGGTCATCTCCAGTCTGGGCTGAAGGCCCTTTAGGTAGTGACGGAGCTGATGCTAGAACTCAGGTCCCTCAAGCTCCAGCCCTGTGCTTGTCCTACCTGCACCCTACCAACACATGATTACTGCCTTTTCTTCCCTCCTCCTGTTGACCCGAGGCTTATTTTCTCCTCTTGCTATTCCCTCCTGGAAGGTCCAAAGCTCCTGTGGGAGTTTTAACAATTTTCATTTGTTTATTTTTGGCTGTGCTGGGTCTTCGTTCCTGTGTGGGCTTTTCTCTTGTGGTTGCAGAGAGCGAGGGGTTACTCCCTAGTTGTTTCTCATTGTGGTGGCTTCTCTTGTTGCAGAGCACAGGCTCTAGGGCATGCAGGCTTCAGTAGTTACAACACCTGGGTTTAGTAGTTGTGGCTCATGGGCTCAGTTGCTCTGTGGCATGTGGGATCTCTCCTGGAGCGGGGATCGAACCCGTGTCTCCTGTGCTGGCAGGCTGATTCTTTTACCACTGAGCCACCAGGGAAGCCCTGTGGGAGTTTTAAAAATGGAATTCTAGGCCATTGTCCATAAAGTTGTTGTAAGCATTAAAAAAAAAAAAAAAATCAAAAGCCCCCCATCCCTGTCCAGAGGGAAGGGAACTGAAGAACTGTAGGAAGAATGATGCACTACCAAGGACAGCACAACCCAGGCTTGGAAACTGGTTCTACTCTTTGATAGCAGTATCACCTCAGGCAGTTTAACTTCTTTGGGTGTTTCCTCACCTGCAAAACAGGCACAGTATCTGCCTCTACAGGAGCATTGGGAAGATTCAGTGAGATAAGCCTGCACTTAAGGCTTCATACATAGAAGTTATTAATATGATCAATGCTTTTTTATTAAGGGAGTGACTGGCTTCAATTTACCCATATTGTGTACCCCATCTTCCTTAGCTCTCTCCCCTATTTCCTGCTTCCTATACCGTCATACCGTTTTCTCAGGAAAGAGTGGGTGGTGAGAAAGGAGTGTTATCAGACAGGAAATGAGAACTGAAGATGCTGATTTTGTTGTTACTTGGGCTGAAAGGTACAGCAACAGGCAGAAACGGAGAAAGGGGAAGAAACCAAGTTGTCCGTTTTTATTTCAGGTCCTGTTGGTGAATCTTTGTGAAGGAACCTTCTTAATGTCAGTAAGTATCTGGGTTCAGATTCCTTGCAGACCCACAACCAACTCAGTTGCTCTTAACAAACTTTAAGTATGCTAACAAGATTTCACCTCTCTCAAGGAGACTGTGACAAAGACAGATGTCTTCACAAGGCAGTTGGTGTTGGTGCTTTTAGAGCAAGGACACAGACCGAGTGCCAGAGGGACAACGACTTCCTAGTGTTTAGAGTTGAAGCTTCTGCTGTTTCTCTTCTATGTGGCCAATTATTTGAGGGTGGACTGAGGTGTAGAATTCATGCTTCACGTTCTCTTTCAACACTTCACACCTCCTCCCTAACTGCTTGACCTCTGAACTGACTCTGTCCTCTCCTAGGTTGGTGATGAAAAAGACATCCTACCACCCAAGCTTCAGGATGACATCTTAGAATCTCTTGGTCAGGGCATCAAGGAGTCACGGAGTAAGTCCCAGGTCCCTCTTATTCTGGCTTTCTCCGGAGTTTAAGGGCATGATTCCCAACAATTCCCTTCTAGAACTAAAAGGAATTCACTCCGCTGTCCTGGGCTAGTCCCAGAGGCCTTGATCCTAAAGGGCAAGTATGATATTTTATTCTTCCTAAGCAATGGTGAACCCATCTCCAGTTTCACATTTTCATCAACCAGTAACTACGAACCTGGCCTCACCCCACCCCTTGCCCAAGAGCTTTCAGCCTGTAATGAAAGCCACTTGGAGGTAAGGGTGGGTAGTTTTCATCCTTCTGCTGCCCCTGAGATGGTCTCTTTATATCCCCTGCAGCTTCTGAACAAATCAATGAGCACGTTTCAAGGCCTTTTGTGCAGTTCTTTGTCAAGACTGTGGGCCACTATGCTTCCTACATCAAACGGGAGGCGAATGGGCAAGGCCGCTTCCAAGAACGGGCCTTCTATAAGGCTCTAACCTCCAAGGCCAACCGCCGGTTTGTGAAGAAATTTGTGAAGACACAACTCTTCTCCCTTTTCATCCAGGAAGCCGAAAAGAGCAAGAACCCTCCTGCAGGTATGCAGTGAAAGCTCCCTATCAACCCAAGCCCAGAGGGTCACTGCCTCCAAGTCAGGTGTGATCCTAGGAGGGGAGGGAAGAGCACTTCTAAGAGAGGTTCACAAAAACAGCTGTGATCTTATCAAATGGGATTGGAAAGTAAGATCCTGAAGCCTAAGAAAATGCCTCTGAGGCTGATGTTTTGTAGACATTGCTCTGTTCATCAGCCAGTAGGAGGACCTTTGCTTCTGTTTTAGTCTAGAGCTAATTCCTACTAATTATTCTGTTTTAGGCCCCCTTAGGAGCCTAATCGAATACCTAGATCTACAAAGGCCTAGGATGCCATGGGGATCCTGGTGGGAATGTGGGTATAGTGGGGGAGCATGGGCAGCAGACATTGAGAGTATCTCTGACCCTTGTTCTTGAGCTCATCTTAGTCTACCTGGCCAGATTAGCTGCCTCTAACACCTGTATCTCTAACACCACAGATTATTTCCAAAAGAAAATACTTGAATATGAGGAACAGAAGAAACACAAGAAACCAAAGGAAAAGACTGTGAAATAAGAGCTGTGGTGAACAGGAGTGACTAGACCTATAGGCCAGTAGTGGACTTTGACCCCTGCCAGCACGGTAGGATGTGAAGCTCTCAGTCAATAGAATCCACAGCCTTCTTCCGAGTCCTGGTAACCAGGTCTTGCTTCAAGTTGGTGTCTTGAGTTTGGGATTCCTGAAATCAGCTTTCTCGAGACTTTGGAAGGCTCTGACCTCTGTGTTCACAGAGCTGGGCACATAGCTGCCTTTTCTGCAGAGGTGACACAGGGCAAGAAACAGAAGTAGAGATGGTGTAGAGTGCCAGAAATTTCTGGCACTGCCCTCTCCCAGGAAGCACTATTACAAAATCCTCCACAGAGAAACAAGTTGTCACCTACATGCTGTTTCTTCACATGTAAACAGAGGTCTGTGGACCTGTGAGGATAAGAATAAAGATGAAAATCTTCTTGATCTTTACATGTGTATCTCTGGCTTCCACTCTGGAGAGATAACCAGCAAAACAAGGCAAGAGATATGAGAATAAACTGGACTAGATGTGGAGGACCTAGCAATAGTGCCCAGAACTCTGGTGTTGTGTCTGAAATAGTAGAATGATGGGCATCAGGAAAGCCTTCTGCTAGGAAAGGTGAGGGATGGTAAAAACAGCAGCAGAACTGAGGATGCAGCAGCGGTTCTTGGTTCAAATGAGGTGTGCTTTCCAGAACCCTGGTTCGAAAGGCTGCCAGCCTTTCATGAAATATTTGAAGTTGAGAGTAACTTGACAGTAGGTATCTCAGCTGAAGAAGTCAGTGAAGAACACTCCATTGTTTCCATCAATAGGTCTGTCCACCCATCACTTCCAGTTTGGAACTTTCGTTTTAGACATCCTGCTTCCAACTTCATTATTTTGAGAAGCCCAGTTCAACTCTGGCTAAGGGCAGAGGAATCTCCACATTGACATTGTTTTCTCTCGGAAGGAAAAAGAATCATCATCTTAAAAGTCCAAAGTTTAGTAGTCACCTGGTCCCTCTTCTGTTTAAATACTGTTAAGGGATGGGAAACTTTTAGAAGCATCCTGTTTTTCAAAAATTCCATCTTTTTAATGTATGTATGTGTGTGCAGCCTCAGAGGCCCCTGGGTTCTGTACAGAGAACACAAATGTTGTTGCAGGATGGAACAGGAGACTGGGGTTACCAAGGTGAAGTTAAAGTCAATATAGTTTCACTTCCGGGGCACAGGGGCCTACTCAGGTGGCACATGTTCTACTGTCCACGTGCCACCCCAAACTTGGCTGCTACTCCTCACAGCTCCCAAGAGCTAGTGCACTGTTTTAGGTAGTTTATGCCAGTGGTTCCTAATCCTACTTATACCTCAGGACTGGAATCCTGGAGAGCTTTATGAAAATAGGAGGCTCCATCTTTAACCTACCAAATCATCATTAAAGATGGGACCTGGGAACCTATGTTTTTAAAACTTCTTCAGTTGATTCTGACACCTAACCAGGTATATAATATGCTCACAAGAATCAGGACCAACTGAGGTTTACTATAAACACACTATGATCTCATGTTGATGGTTATCTAGAGCTGAAGGAAGCACACACCAAACACCTAGATGTCTTCCAGATTTCTGTTATGCCGGAAAAGATTCTAGCACCTCGGTTTGTAGCTTCAGCTCACTAAAACCTAGTATGGTGTAGAAGATAACCTGGACCAGGATTCAGAAGATATGGATTCTAGTCTCCATTTGGAAAAGGAACAACTGTTGTGACACTGATATGCCATTTAGCTTCTCCAAACCTCAGTTTCCACTGTAGGCAATTAACATCTGCTGTCTATCACATAAGACAATGATGTAACTCTGCCAAATTTAATTATCCTTCTTTTTTCCTTTATCCTACCTTGTGACATTTGATCTGCCCTAGCATTTTCTTGTATGAACTTCTCTATGCCAGATGCTGAAGAAGTTGCTAGCAAGCAAAGATAGTGAAAACTTCCCTTTTCTGCTATATTCTAGCAAAGAAATGAAAGGTTTCACTACCACTGCTAATCAAGATTACATGGAATTGATGGAATCATTAGAAGTGCAAGAAAGAGTTCTGGTTGCCAGGCAAAGCAGCACAGCTACTGTGTATCCATGATTATGGAAACAGGGTATAAATAAGAATAAATAGTAAGATACCTCATTTTAGTCAATAGTTTAAACATTCGCTGTTTGTTTGCCTCTTCATTCAAGCAGTTGAACTACATACAATAGAAACAGATCTGGTTTATGGTTACTGAGGACACCTGCTTTTTGTTTCAAACTTGTAGCCAGAATAGGAGAGTATTTTTCTGAGAAAAAGCAAATATTCAATAATTGCCAAGAGAGGCACAAGCCTCTCTTATTTTAAATCTGGGCGAAGGGCTTGAGATTCTGAGAGCTACTAACCCGTCAATCCTAAAGGAAAGCTGAATTTTCATTGGAAGGACTGATGCTGAAGCTCTAATAGCTTGGCCATGTGATGTGAAGAGCTGACTCATTAGAAAAGACCCTGATGCTAGGAAAGACTGAAGGCAAGAGGAGAAAGGGATGACAGAGCGTGAGATGGTTGGATGGTATCACCAAGTCAATGGACATGAGTTTGAGCAAACTTCAGGAGACAGTGAAGAACAGGGAAGCCTGGTGTGCTGTAGTCCATTGGGTCACAGAGTCAGACACGACTTAGCAGTTGAGGAATAACAACAAAGACCTACTAAACTCCTCTGGACTTTTAAGATTATGGTTCTCTTTTTACAAAGGGAAAAAAAGACTTATAATCTCAAGGGTGACGACTATAACAACAACAAAAAACCTACCAAGAGGGAAAATGAACATAGCACTCTCATGTTTTAAGTTAAACAGTTTTATACAAAACAGAAAGGTCACAGGACACATGTTGACGATGTAGCTGACTTAATTTCCTTATTTACTAAAGAACAGAAATAAATTTTGCTTAAAAATTTAAAAAGCAACATTAAAACTTAGTTTATCTTTCCACTGAATAAAACCGAGAAAAAAGACTGGCTTTCAGATCATATGTTTATTTAAAAAAATAAAATGGATTGACAAAGTTACCACATTATTATGCATGCTAACAGGATTTCCCAAGCCCATGAGATACCATATCTTGAGCAATAAAAAAATGACTTCCTCAACAATGTAAAGATAGGAAACTTTTCAATCCAAATTCAAAATCTTTATCAAGTTCCACCTCATAAGCTAGTAGGATATATCTGTGCCACAAGCTGAGCTCCTTAGTAAAGAAAGCTTGAGAAGATACTAAACAAGGATGTCACTAAAAAGATGATGATTTGTTAAAATTATAAAGCAACCAATTTTGGCCTGCAAACAGTCTACATTAGACATCTCCACCACTGGGGATCTGCCCCCCATGACAATTTTATTCTGAATCCAGGATAATTACAAACACATGGCATTTTTTTCTTACATGCTTTCTTGGGCCAACCCTGCATGACAACACGTACATTTACAGGATGGAACTTGGAATTCCCATTCTCACACAGGGATAGTTAGGGAGTGTTATCAATAACAAAGAATAAAAGTTATACAACATTGATTATTATAAATTATTCTTGTTCTTAACCACCCCATTCTCCTTAATATGTTCGGATTCTTTCCTGCAGAAAACATGAGCTTCCTATGTAACAGGATTACATCATTAATGATGATTAGAATGAGCTGTGGAAACCTTGATTCTGAAGACATGTATATGCAGGTGAGAGGCAATCTGATTGCAGACACTGACACAGTAGCGGATCAAATCAAAGAAAGAGAAGACCTGGAAAATACAAAAAAAAAAGAGAGACTATTAGATTCTCAGCACCTGCTCAGGCCATCCCTAAAGCTGGAGACGCTTCTGACTTTCTTCTCCTGAAATTCATCTTCAATTCCATACAATTTAATGACTCAATTTCCCCCCAGATCTCCTTTATACCAAGGACAACAAACTTAGTGAATATTTTATGCTTTGTGGACCATACTTTGTCACACTGGTCAACTCAGCCACTGAAGCATAAAAGCAACCACAGACAAGACATAAATGACGGGCCATAACTGTGTTCCAAGAAAACTTTATTTACAAAACCTGGCCATTGGCCTACACAGTAGAGTTTGCCAACTACTGCTTTATAGTCAGAAATACGGAATTTATGAGCCAAGTTGTAGGCAGGACTAATAAGAATACAAAACAATGACTAAAGACAAAGTCACAAGGAACTCTCATGAAGTCCCACAAATGTTTTCTGGTATTCTAAACCATTACGATTTTTTAAAAAAATTTTGGCCACACCCCATGGCATGTGGGATCTTAGTTCCCTGATCAGGGATAGAACCCAAGTTTCTCATTTTGGAAGGTGGAGTTTTAACCACTGGATGGCCAGGGAAGTCCCTAAATCACTGTATGATCTATCTCGCAGGACTGGCCCACTGAAACAAGAAAACAAGCAGCCTCCAAATCATGAAATAGAACACAGTACAAAACTTACCAGGGCTATCCAAAGTACAATATATTCATCAATAAAGCTGTTAAAATACTGGTCCAGAAACAAAAGTGCTGGACCTATGAATGCTGTGTCATGCAAATGCATCTCACTTTTAGTCATGTGTGCCACCTATGAATAAAAGAGAATCAGTGATGTAGGTAGCTATTTTCATTTTACAGCAATTGTGAACACACAGTAAATCAGTATTGTGATCAAATATCATGTTTTAAGAGTCCTTTAGCAGTATCTGCTGAATGTTCAAAACTAAGATGACAATACAGAGTGGGTTTGAGAGCTATACACTGAAGTTATGTAATGACAACTAAATCCCCCAAAAGAGCTCTTCACAAGGAGCCTTAAGTGTACAGAATGAGAATGAAGAATAGAGACAAAGTAAATAATTAAATTAAACTGTGGACAGAAGAGTTGCAGAGATTTTAGGAGCTTCTGTGAATCTCAAATTGTAGCTTCATGTAAAAGTAAAAACAGCTCCTATGTTGATGTCAAGAGATTTTGACTGGAGGAGAGCAAACTCTAGAATTGTTTAAGAAACTGAAATAAAAACTCTGACCATAAAACCAAAATAAGAAAGAAAGTTAAAAACAAAACTGGTGCTTACCACAAGCTTATTGGTGATTTTGGCAGATACAAAACCAAATGTCAATATATAAAGACAGGGATGCTTTTCAAAGAGCTGAACTGCTGATTTCTTGTAGATCATTGCAGCTAATGTAATTACTGATCCAATATGGAGGAAAGGAGAAAGGACACTTGTTCCCTGTTTAGAGTAAAGAGAAGTGAGGAATTAGTGGTATTCTATACCAATCAGATCTGCTTGATGTATGAAAGAGCAACTCAAACTTCTAAGAACCTCATGATGTCTGACAGCCAGCAATTTTTAAAACTGAATATCAGAATAGCTAGGGAAAAGTAGCAGCGTGGACTGGTTAGGCACAAACTGATTTTACTTAAAGAGGCCAGATGTATTTTACAAAGCAGATTGCACTCTTTAAAAAAGATACACCTTTTTAAAAGTGTGTGTGTGTGTGAGTATATGTGCATGCACAAAAATATGTAAATATGAGCATATAAATGTTTACATGTGTAAATAAAACAAGTTTCAGACACTACTTTTTTCTTTAAAGCTAAATACAAATTCTCAATTAACAAGTGATTTTAATTAATTCAAGTAACACTTCAAATGAAAAACAAAGCAATTAAAAAACTAAGTCCAAGCACAATCACTGGAAATCTTAAGAAATACTTACTGCTATCGTTGATCCATTTTTTCCAACACCACCTGTGAAGATTACACGGAAGTAATTTGTACAGGAAAATATGGTCCCTGCTACAGTACAGAGTGCAGGAAAAATTTTCATTTGAATATTCAGCACTGGGATCTTCAATAGGTAGAGAGAGAGAGCAATTAATATATATACATACATATACAGATTAAATAACAAAACATATATCTGATTCATATTCTGATATATTCTCCACTCCTCCTACAGTTTATAAATACTCAAACTGATGGAAGTTTCCCTAGCCTTTCCATTATAAACAACATAACAAATCTCAACAAATGAGAGACTACATAAAAATTAATCTTACTTCTGATACAACTTAAAAAAAAAACTGATTCAACTTTATTAGTCTGTGTCACAGCTAAGTTCATGTAACACATCCCAGAAGTCTGGCAACACTGAATCAGGTTATCTTCTAGCCTTTTCTTTTAACTCTACTGGTAAATCTGTAACGAGTTATTAATTGTTATGAGAAAAGCATAGAGCATAAAGGACTAGAAGTATGTGCCACAAGATTTAAAAAGATCTCCAAACTTGAGAATGGAAGACAAAAGTTCTACTGAGAAGAGGTCCCAATTCCAAACCGTTGGGATATAAGCTGCTAGCAAAAGAAGAGAGCAACGAAGAAAGCATTCATATTCAAGAAGCTTTTGGTAATCTCAAACTGTAGTTTCACATAAAGTAAAAACAAGCTCCCATATTGATGTCAAGAGGTTCTCATTGGAGGACAGAAAACTCAGGGACAGGAAGAAAAATATATGACACATACCCAAGCAGGTACAGCTCTATAATTGTGTATCCAAAATTTTTAACATACAAGTTTACTTTCCAGAAGTAAGTAATAAATTTTTGTAGTGTACTGAAATATGAATTGATTTACCTAAAGTAAGGGGGCGGGGGCTGAGTAGATTGAGATCATGTATCTAACCTTGCAAACACAATACCCTCATTTAAAACAAGACACATTTGTACTAAGTCTTAAAAATCATTTAAGATTTCCTTTTCACACTTCTCCTTTTAGCTTTTCTGAAGTCTCCAATTTTGTCTAGTATGGAAGGAAAAGAAAGCAACAGTAACACGATACATTCTACTAAAAGAGACAAAATGGCTCTAGGAGTAAGATCCCAAAGCGTTGGTTTTCCAACAGCAGCCATTCCAAAGCAAAGGCTTAACAGGCAATGAGTTCTTACAATGAAGACACTTTAATCAGGGCTGTTCATGCTTTCCAGGGCTGCCATCTGCCTATATTTTAAAAATCAAATAAAGAAATGTGACATTGCCCATTCTTTTTGTGTATAAAACCCCATGAAGACTGATAGGTGCAAAATTTAACATTTAGATACTGTTTCTTTAAAACTCTCAAGAACTCAGTTTATTTACACAACTCTACGAATTCTTCAAAACGGGAAAATCAACTATTCAAATTTCAAGTTGTACTGTGGCTGTGTTTACTTTTCTAAAATGAAATAGGTCAACTTAAAAAATTAAGCCCAGAACTTTATGGAGCACCTTAAACAGTTCCCTTCTTTCTCTAATTGATCTCCAAACCCTTACAGTCCAAATTCAAAGTTTGTTTTCAATAAAAGAGAAAATTGACACCACAGGGCACTCTGAACTCCAAGAGATTTTTTTTCTTCCTGCTCTCATTCAGAAAACTAAAGATACCACAATCTCAATCTGATGCACCTGGCTGAAATTCAATATTTTGGCTAGTTTCCCTTTCCCTCTGGAGACAAAGGACCTGCCTGGCAAAGGAGGAAATACTACACTCTTTCAGATTTCAAAGGAAGCAAAGCATTAATCCATTACAGGGGCATGCCTTTATTAGGGCGAGGGTACTAAATGAGTGCCAGTGACTTATGCCACAACTAAATGAATATAGCAGCAATCTGTGCCACAATTGAACTGAATAGCATCACAACTGTATTTAAAATTTGGTGAAAATGGTTTAGGATCATGGAAATTTTTGCTCTTTAAAAGAACAAATAGCAACATTAGAAAAGCCAGGCAAAGCAGTAAAAGCCAGGCAAAGCTTGGACCACAAACCAAGCTACAGACTTAAGAGGCAAAGAATCATAAACATTCTTAGGGCCCTCTTCACTTCTGTCATATACGATAGCTATATACACCAAAACATTCACTCCTTAATGTAGGTTTATCCTTAAATTGATTTTTATATTCTCTAGAACCCTGGATATTGTAGGTGCTCAAAATAAATGTGTCAAATAGATTAAGATGTCATCTCTTTCTCTTACTCTCTATGTAGAACTTTTTTGAGATACTATGCAGACTCATCTTGCCCCCTCATTAAGAAGGAAAAAGGAAGTTAGCTATAAGAAAATCTGAGGCAAGGTGAAGGAAAAGCTGAAGTCAAAGGAATCCCAAGTCCTACCAGGTGATCCCTTAAAAATCAGCCCAACTGAACCACCTATAAAAAGTACTGAAAGAGTTGTCATTTTCACCTCACCCAAGATCAAGGAAGGTGGACACATTCTGTCTTTCTCAATCTTTCTCCTTCTGTCCTCATCTTCCTGCAATGTATTCAAGGTGATCAAAGTGCATCCACTTTATAGACACTGACAGAAAGCTGTATTAAAAACACCTTCATCTCAGGCCTACTCAGAGTGTCCTCAGTCTTTGAGACTGGAAAGAATACAAACACTTGGGTCATGGTGTCTGCTCTATAGCTAGGGTGAAATCCTCAAGTTGTTGTTTAGTCTGGTTGTTGTTAAGTTGTGTCTGATTCTGCAACCCCACAGACTGTGGCCGACCCAGGCTCCTCTGTCCATGGGATTCTCCAGGCAAGAATAGTGGAGTGGGTTGCCATTTTCATTTCCAAAGGGTCTTCCTGACCAGGGATCTAAACCCTGACTCCTGCTTGGCAGGCGAATTCTTTACCACTGAGCCACCTAGGAAGCCCAAAATCCTTTGGACTCATGCCATAAATTATACAACCAGGTAATACCAATCTAATGTAATTCATTTCCCAGAGATGAAAAAAGTCTTAAACTCTCAGGTTTACAGACACAGGTTTTGGTTGAATTGCTTGGATTAAAGCAAAATAACAGTTACTAATAAAATACTCTTATAGGCTTTGTAAATTTCAGCAGAAAGTATAATTTTGAGATTAGACACTTTCTTCCAAAGAATGGGGATATGTCTGTTTGTAAGTTATGACCAACCTAGACAGCATATTAAAAAGCAGAGACATTAAACAAAGGTCCATCTAATCAAAGCTATGGTTTTTCCAGTAGTCATGTATGGCTGTGAGAGTTGGACTATAAAGAAAGCTGAGCACCAAAGAATTGATGCTTTCGAACCTTGGAGATCCAACCAGTCCATCCTAAAGGAGATAGGTCCTGAGTGTTCATTGGAGGGACTGATGTTGCAGCTGAAACTCTAATACTTTGGCCACCTGATGCAAAGAGCTGACTCACTTGAAAAGACACTGATGCTGGGAAAGATTGAAGGCAGGAGGAGATGGGGATGACAGAGGATGAGATGGCTGGATGGCATCACTGACTCAATGGAGATGAGTTTGAGTAAACTCCAGGAGTTGTTGATGGACAGGGAGGCCTGGTGTGCTGCAGTTCATGGGGTTGCAAAGAGTCGGACACGACTGAGAGATTGAACTGAATGTCTGATTTACTTAAGTATAAAGGCACTCCTGAAGTCTTTCAGTTTAAGAGTAAGATACCTAATGAATTCTGAAACTTCACCTGTAATGTTTGTGTGTAGGCTCAGTCATGTCCGACTCTTTGTGACCCCATGGACTGTAGACCGCCAGACTCCTCTGTCCATGGCAATTTTCCAGGCAAGAATACTGAAGTGTGTTGCCATTTACTCCTCTGGGGGAATCTTCCGGACCTAGGGATCAAACCTCCATCTCTTGTGTCTCCTGCACTGGTAGGTGGATTCTTTACCAACTGTGCCACCTGGGAAGCCCTTCTCCTGTAAAGCCCCTCACCTGTATTAACAGCCACCATTTACCTTAACTGGATTCTAGAAGGTGTCTCCTGGTTTAACACACATTTATTTAACACACATCAACTTCTACTTAAAGAACTGAATGTCAGTGAAAGTAACCAGCAGGGGATTTTATTTGGATCCCTTCCAAAGTAATATTCCTTTTTTCAAGAGTGATATATATGATAGAAGATAGTTCTAAGACATCCCAAAGGGATATATTCTTTTGGAGAAGCAATACACACAAAAAATGTCTTGTTTCTTGCAATGTATAAACTATGTAGTAACTTTTGTGCATGAGAATAATTTCTTTTCTTAAAACATGGGGGAAAAGAAACACAAACCACACACACACAAATCCTAACCAACCTAAACAAACAAAAACTAACTACAACCTTTGGTAAAACAAACAAACAAAATCTCTTTGAAGGGGGAAAAAAAAAAGCAAAAAGTGGGTGATCAATAAGCAGTATATGGAAATCACTTACCTTTGCAAAATAGCTGATCTTCTAAAATCAGCTTTAAGAAGACATTTGCACTGTTTTTATTTGTTTTCACCATAAAGCTGCTTTCTTAAATATCAATAAAAGTCTTTAAAAGAGGATTTGGAAGGTAATTTCCATTTTATGTCCTTAGGCTCAAAAGAGACAAAAAATTCATTCCTGGGCCCTAAATAAATATCTCCTGTCCATTTTGGCACACAAATAAATCAGAACACTGGAAGTATAGTCTTTCCTGAACTAAGACAATGCATTTCAAAACACCTTATTCAGCCATGAGCTCATGGGGCCATGTATAAAGAAAAAAAGAAATAGAGTGGTTGAAGTCAATTATGGGAATCTGTACTGAAAACTGCTCAAAGAACACAAATATTTCTCTAAGCCTCTGAATATCACTAGAGAGGGCAAGTCCTTTCCTTTTAGTTTAATGATGGTAAGTAACAGTAGAACCAATAATACTAATAGTAAGACACGGGTCTGGGAATCTGTTTCTTTATTGCAACCTAACCTCACTAATCCTGGAATTGAATTGCTGGATCTGGGACCTCCAATTCAGTCTTGAGTCTGAGAGTTCCTCAGATTACTTCTTTAAACATATAATAAAAAAGAATGATTGTATATATCTTGTCAATAAAAACAGGACAAAATATTTAATCCTTTTAAAGAAAAATAATTTCTGTTATGCCCATGTACAGATTCTGTGTATAAATCCTAATAAAGGGAACATGTTAACTTGAAGCAAATTTACTGCCAGGTATCACCTAAAAATTAAGGATATGTGTATAGCCTGTGTGAATACACAACTACATTGACAACAACGCTTTCTGTACTTCCATGCTGATATGGATAATTAGCTATATATACCTGATGTTGATTTGTTTCTAGACGATTAAGCCAGAAATTCTTTTTTTTTGGCTATTGATATGTTGAAACACTATAGGTAATTTATATGTGTATAAGAGATGCAAAGTAATTTTGGAGGGGGAGATATTTTGGTATAAAACACAAAGCCTATGAAAAAAATAATCAATACAGTCAAGAGATAAAATTAAGTGAGAGGCAAGCTTTAGGCTTTATTAAATAGTTTCAGGAGAAGACTACTCTTTCTTTCATTCTTCTACAGCCAAATTGTTTAAAACTATTATCTATTTAATAGTTTTATAGCTACTTATAACTGTTTAACTATTTAGCCTACAAGACAGCAAAAGTAATAACTTTATAGTGAAATCCAAGATCTACAGAGAGATACATATATATAGGACATGTTTATATATCTATAGATCTTGGATTTCACTACAGACAGTACTGGCATTTGAGACTAATGTGTAAAAAAGATGTGATTTTGAATGATACTATGCATGAACGGTTTCAGAATTTTCCTGGTTATTGTTATTCCTTCATTTCCCTCCTCACAAGGCTATCCTATCAACAAAAGGCATTACGCAATTTCTGGTAATAAATACTTCATGAAGCACATTAATTATACTTCCTTGAGTATCAAATTCACCATCATTAAATGAGTTAGGTAAAGGGAAAATTTTGTTCAGTAAATTTCCCTTATACTTAAATATTTATCTGACTTTTAAGAACTGTGTTTGTTTAGGAGTAGGAAAAATTCCAATTGTAAGAGCAGCCACAACTTCTCTTGAGGCCTCATCATTTGATGGAGACTATTCCTGAGTGCTTTACACATACTCATTTAATCCACAAAATTACCTTATCAGACAGGTACTATTATGGTCCTCCTTTTTTAAGAGGGGAAAACTAAGCCAGAGAGTTGAATAACAGATCAAGTTCACTGAGTAGGCAGTGAAGCCAGTACCAAACTCAGGCAGTCTGGTTCCTTAGCCTGTGTTCTTGAAACCGCTGTATTATATATATTATATTCTCTCTCCAGAAGTTTGTGGGAAAGAACTTGTGTTTGTTGGGGATGACTATATTTCAGGTCAGGTTGAAAATCAGTGTCTGGGCTTGTTGAAACAATCCTATAGCATTGATTTCAATAAGCATTTACTCTGTCCTGGGGTCAGACTTAATTTACTACCAAAATTCCTTATTCAGCTTTAAGCATATAATGGAGAAACTAGTAGACTCATGTAGTTCAGCAAGAGAATAAAAGATCTGACTTAGTCTTGTCATTGGTTAACTTGATACACTACCTGCTGTTCTCTCACCTATACAATGGGATAACAAATAATTCTGAAAGCCTTCAAAAATAACCTTGAAATGGACCTACTGAACCACATAACTCCAAATAGTAAAATGCACTATGCCCTAAAGAGAAGTTTGTGTCCTACTGTTGCTGTGACTTTTTGTTTCCAGAGAGAACAAAATAATTTGACATATCACCTTTTAACTGGATTATACTGCATTAGAAAAACACAAGCAAAAGACAACATGCATTATGTGGGATATACAATGTGAAGAGTTACCATAGACTGCCAAAAAGGTGGTCCTCCAATCACTGCCAGCAAATGCATGATTATTATGAAGATTTGCACTTCAGTCACATCAATTCTGATTAGGTACAAAAAGCCAAAAAAGCAGAATTACTCAAAACAATTTCAAGTTAATTACTTGCAAGCTTAGCAGCATTCCTCTATCATGCACAATAGAAAAAAAATCTCAAATATTGAGGAAAGGGGAAAAGGAGGTGTCAAAAATTTGTTATGAGCAAACTCAAATAAAATCCAGAGCGTTTTCATTTAATTTAATGAATTTCACAGAGCAATAAAAACCCCTCCTTTCTAAAGAAAATTTCTGAAGTTGGGTTGAAACTACAGCTTAACCTTTCTCACCAAAAAAAAAAAAAAGAAGAAAAAGAAAAAATAAGTGTGTGTATTAAATTCTGAATGTCAAGCAGAGGACTACACTGTACTGGTATATGAGATCTTGAAATAAGTGCTTTGTAGTATCAAATGGAAGAAATGGTGAGCTCTTACTAAAGTAACATAAATCACAGATGCAAAACTTACTGCCCTTTATATTCATTTAATGCCTTCCATGGTATGGGTGTGGTAAAAAAAATTCACCCAATTCTCAAATTCTTATGCTTATTAGGTCAGTTACTCTACAACATCTGGAAAGAAGATACTGAAAGCAGTCAAGAATTAGCTGTGAGGTTGCTGAAAATGATCTTTACAGTCAAGAAGAGACAAACCTGGTACAAAAACAGGGCAGTAGAAATTAGAAGCCTGAGAGTCTGAAAAAAGAATATGGGCAAACAGACTGCGAAGTAAAGCACAAGCCGGTGTTCCTTTCCCTCTATAAACTAGCCCTTTATATAATCTTACGACTGTCCTTCTCAGATTATTGAGTCCAAATGCCTTTCAGTTTTGATGATTTACCCTACAGTATGCTCACACATAATGTCTGTACAAAGTTATTTGTTACAGCATTATTTATGGTAGCAAAGCTTTAAAAATATCCCTCAATGAGGGAATAGTTACAGAAAGTATGGTATTGTACTTCCATACAATGGACTATTGGGTAGTTTTTTAAAAAAAAAGTGGGACGGCTCTCTATCTGGTGATACGGAAAAATATCAGTTATAGGAGGTGAAAAAAAATGTTGCAGAAAAGTATATGCTACTTTTTGTGTAAAAAAAAAAAGAAGAAAAATAATATTCCATTTTAATTTTTGCCAATAATTACATAACAAATTTCTGGAGGGATATATTACAAACTAAGAACAGTGGATACCTACTGGAGAGGGCACTGTGAGAACTGGACAGCTGGAAAATGAGGATGAGAAGAGACTATTCACTGCATACCTTTTTTATAATGTTAGTTTTTAAACAAAGTGAATAATTTATTAAGATAAACTAAAAAAAAATTAAAATCAGTCTAAGAAAGTGGATAGCAACAACAGCAAGGGGGTTCAAATTCTAGAGCAAAACAGAATTCCATTTCTAAAACTGATACTTCAAGCAGACAATCTATAATGTGAGCTTAAGAAATGTGAGTTTTATGCTCATAATAAACAACTAGACTGAAGCCAGTCTCTCACAACTGAAGAAACTGATCTTTGATTGCTCAAGAATGTTTTTTAAACAGAAGCGAATTAAGCTGCAAACACATAGTGATGTAGTTATCTTGATACACACATTTATTGGAAAGAAAAATGGACTCAATTAGGCTAAAAAGAATCTGTAGAGCTGACCTGGTGAGTGATGTTGCCAATAAGGGGAATTACACTCAGTAGCAGACTCAGGAGACTAAGCAGGTAGGTGTCAAAGATGATCGACTCTGTCTTGGGTGGAGGAGGGTAGACATCTTACAACATTTTGCTGGATATATGAAGTAGCCTTCTGGGAGGGGAAGGGCCAGAAGTATAGAATTACAAAATAAAAATGGAGGGAACCTCATGCAATTAATCTATGTACCTTGGATGAATGTAAGAGATTAGGAAACATGAATGATCTTTACAAAGCCCCAAACTGGGATTCCTAGGGAAATTTTTATGGATTTTATAGCCTGCTTGGAAACTTTGGAAGACAGAATTTTGTAAACCATTCAGATAATATCACTGAATTTAGATAAACATGTCTTAATGTTAGGAAGGAGAGTCAAGGAAAATTTACTTACCAGTTGGTAATTAGTTAAGAATATTTCTTCCCATGTGATTATATGATTTAAAGGAATATTCTGTACTCCCTCCTACTCTCAGTCATGAGAACTGCCTATTACCACTCCTGGATGTGTGGCTCTAATCATTCTAATGATTATCAGTCTAATCACTGACTGTTAATGAAAAAGGGTGCAGTGTGAGGCCATCCCCAAAGACAGAAAAAGCACGCTAAGAGGGACATGGGGCAGAAACAGTTAACAGTGAACAAGAATTAATGATTCTGTTTAGAAGAGAATTGGTTACCTGACAGTCCATTTTTCCATCCTCCGCTAAGAAGTCTCTCAGCATGGGCTGAATTTACTGTGACACATATTAGGAGGGGGCTCATCTTACGTTTTTTTGGCTATGCAGGAAAGACATAATTATCTAAAGAAAAAATTCTATATAAAGGCAGGAATTCGGCATTTCTATAGTCACTTGCTTATTATATTTTCTTCAAAATAACAACATGGGTGATAATATTTCCAAGTGCTGGAACTATTTCTCTAAAACAAAAGCAAACAAAAAAAAAACCAATCTCTACAACTACAGCAAAAAATAAACCCTTCAGAGTACAAGGGTTATGGGGTAGAAAACCACCTAAAACACCATAGTGATTTTTTTTAAAAGACATGGGAAAACAAATCTCATTATCTGTAGGATTAGAGTTCCACAGTCTAAGAGTTTCAGGGGTGGGGGAACTAGATGCTAATAAATACAATTTTCTATAACCATGAAAATATTTAAATATCTTGACTGGTATTGCTTAATAATGTCTTACTTCTACTTTATTTTAGAATAGGTTTTGTCAAAGAACAGAAGAAAACTCCCCAAGTGCTGTGGATAAATCTATGAGTGCTCTGGTCAGAACACAAAAAATTACTACAACAAGCCAACAACAAACAATATCCTGGTGGTTGTCACAGAAGAAAGATGGGAAAAAAGCAGACTGGTTGTGGAGACAGTTGTCTCATTTTTCTGACTGGGAGGTTGCAAGTGTGGCAGTCCTGAGTCAAAATAAGCTTAGAGACTCATAGCAAATCCCTTGGTCCATCACTCCTTATAGCATCCTAGTGGTCTACTGATTAAGAGGTAAAGATAATCAGGGTGTCCTAAGTAAATATGAGTAATTTAAACTTCTGAACAGGAAATAGCAATTTTCTAGTTGGAGTGATGATCTTAGGGAACCTTCATTACCAGAGAAAGGCAGCTTAGAAAGTTCCCTGATCAGGACAATTATTGCATCAGAAGTACAGCTTTTAAAAGTGATTAAGGGGTATAACAACTCCGAATCATCTAAGTTACCTAACTGTTAAGAAAATTTCTATTTTGAATGTTTCATTTTCTGCATTTGGTTTGAATTCCAACAAGACTCAGCATTAACTGAAGGATGTGAAGGGATTTAACTGACATTCTGTAAACATCAGTAAGCATGTTAATCATCATTTCCTAGAATTTTTAATATCAGAAATAAGACAATTTAATCTAGTTTTTTCTACACAAAGATGTACTTGCAGTTAATTTGGAAATTAATTTTTCTGTTAAACTACATATAGTAAATATGATTTTGTTTAAACTGGGTTGGCTACTAGTTTGGTTAACAGAGAATGTGCACTAGGGTTAAATTCACAATGTCATAGAAATTCTGATTTGTACAATCTGACTTGTTATTATTTTAAAAGAAGTATTCTTAGAAGTCACTGAAGTGGGCTGGAGTCCTAGTTAAGAAAAAGATTGTTATTAATTACAGATTTGCAATTATTTGTAAATGAATCTGATGTTCTAGGGAACTTGTACATAAGCAGAATTGGATGGCATCATCGACACAATGGACATGAGTTTGAGCAAACTTCGGGACATGGTGAAGGACAGGGAAGCCTGGTGTGCTGCAGCCCACGGGGTTGCAAAGAGTCCAATTCGACTTGGTGGCTCTATTGGAGTTGGTAGACTGAAGACTAACCACATACTGTCTTCCAATATTTTACTTTCTACACTTGATAAGGGGCAAACTGGGCATGACAAACTTAATGTTAATAACATTAACCATATAGCTAAGAGACAACTAAGAGTATTTTAAAGTCAAGTGTTATATATAAAGTCTAAGACTCTATTTTTGAGATAAGCTGAAATATTTAAAACAGTACTATCTACCACATGAATGACTATAAGGGTCTTTAGATTATCTGAGAAGACTAAAACAAAACAACCCATTCAGTGACTTTGAATGAGAGAAAAATAGGCAAAGAGTAGAACAGAAAAAGTCCTCTGAGAGGAACGAAAGTTTAGGTCTCAAATTTAAGGGGCAATCTACCTTTATCCTCTTTGGAAATAGAAAAATTAGAAGAGAAGACTCTCATCTCATTTAGTAATAATTTCAGAGTTAAATAAAGGGGTGATGGACATATTCTTCTTCTCAAAATAGCAATATCAATTTTGGAAGAAACCTGGACATTAGTGGGAGTTATTAACACAGGTTTTATAATGATAACAAACACTTATTATATATGATAAGCAATGTAGTCAGCACATAGCATGTTTTTTACTTTTTTAACCTTCACAACTATCCTAGGAAGTAGGCAATATTACCACCATTTATAGATGAGGAAATCTGGTCAGATACAGTATGTAACTTATCCAAGGTTATAGAATGATAAGTGGAAGAGTCTTGAATTAATTATGTCTTGAACAACAATTAATGTTGTTCCTCCATAGTGCTGAAACTCTAATTTTCAGTCTACTAATCATCTGGGACAAACATCTGACATATGCTTTTAACTTGCTATCACTAAGATACCTGTATGTTTCAGCATGACACTTCTCACATTCTAACACATTTTTCCCTAAAATGGAAGAATACAACAGGCAATAGCTAACACAAGTTTATATACTAATAAATTGAAATAAGTTGGAAATAAATGAGAAAGAATAACTCTGAAGCTTAGAACTTCCTCTGAACTTTGTAAAGAAAAAAGAAAGTCCATCTGACAATTTCATTTCTATGATCAAATCAGTCAAAGCAACACACATGAAAAGCAAAGAAAAATCTATGCAAGTTAGCAACTGATAAAAGTGAAGACAATATATCTGGAGAAAAAAGTATTTTCAAAACATTTTTCATGATGTTAAAATTAAAATGCATTAGTTTTAGAAACATTTACTAGGCAGTGCTCTATAAACAGAAGGTACTTTGTTACAAACAGACAAGGTGAAGGTAAAAGAGTCAATAGCCTGACTTTTAATTTAATTAAGAATATGAGTGGAAAAAACCTTTGGTAAGTTTAATATTAATAAATGAGCTATTAAAAATTATAAATCTAGACAAATGCAGTAAGCATAAAGCTTCAGGTCTTTGGAGAAAGTACTATCAACAGGCTAAAAGTAAAGGAGTGCTAAAGAATAACACATCCTGAACTATGCACATTATTCTACTCGGGGAGGGAATCTCACACATCACTATGCCAATACATTGTAATTCAACTGAAAATGGCTTCAGTTTTGCTTCTAAAACATGCCTATAGTACTTCTTAATATATTCCATATTCCAAGTTAATTTGAAAAAAATGGTGTAGGATATCCCTTACTATTAATTTGTCCCCACAGCCACCACTACCACCACTGAATAAATGGATTTACAATGCCGCAAGATACTTTTCGGAAAGCACTCTGCTATCAGAGATTCACTATTTCTATCATATTATTGAAAGTTTTGGATATGGGGACTTAATGCACAAAACCTAATGCAGCCTTCTAGCCTTGTATTGCTAGAATGATCTATAACATGAACAGTTCCCCAATACTATTTTTTTCCCAATACTATTTAAAATGCAAAAATTTTTCTGAAAAACTGTTTTTCTTGTAAATAATATCTTTCAGACTAAAGTGTAAAGGATTCTGGAAAATTTCACTGGGAAATCATCTCCTAATAAGTTTTTTTTAACTTTTAAAAGTCATAAGGCCAAAATTATAATTCTAATATGAAGGGGGAAAAAGATATTACTTACTCTGTTAGCATTAAGGAAATAATATTTACCAAAACAAAACAGAAAAAAGAAGGTATTCAAAGAACAACTGATAGTAACATGAAAAGCTAAGAATACTTAAGTTTTTAAAGCACAACTCAGAAAGGAAAACAGTAAGCAAAACAAATAGAAGTGACAATAGCTTCTAGCATTATGTTTTTTAAACCGAAATCATTTAATACAAGCAGAAGAACTAGTACCAGGTATCTTAAAGAATATTAAGAGAATAAACAGAATCTTTCCTATATAATTATAAAGAAACTTCTCAAATGACCTATCTAAGAAAAACTCTGCTTGGCTTATTTTTTTCAAAATATAAATACCAAAAAGTTCTGTTTAATGGTGGAAAGGTATTTGTTTCAAAAATATTACATAGAGCAAAAATAATATAAAGTACATCAGGTAAATGGGGGAGAACTGTTTTTAGCATCAAATCACAGAAATATTTCAAAAAATTTTTGTTTAATAGGGTGGATTTTTATTGCCCTATTATATATTAAAATTATTTGTTTTCTAATGACCTGTTTGTCTGTGAAATACTACCAGGAAGACTTTCGAATTTTTGTTTTTTAATTACTCTGTGCATGACAAAGGTGCCGTCTTTATTGAGTTCACGCCATTGTTCATTGGACAGCATGAATTTTCTAGCAGTTACCGTGAAGTTCCAGAACCAAGGTCCCAGGGTTCCTGTGAGAAGCTGGCATATTATAATTATGATCTGGGACTCTGTAACATCGAATCTATGCATAAGGAAACAAACATTTCAAAATAACTTTACTCAGAACTTTTGCTAAAGAGCCCTACGAAAACAAGGGAGCAAAAACAGATTTAAAATGTAGCATTCTCCTTATAAAGACATCTAAAGATTCAATGATACAATTTATACAGCACTATTATTATCCTTATGCATACAGGTATATTTCTTACCCAAATCAAAATAGTATAGAAGTTTAAAAATCAAAACTAATACACTGAACAAATGACTTACAAATAGGCATTGAAAACAATGGAACTAAAAACACACAGTCAATGCTCAATTACCTAGGAATGCTGAATACCAAGCTTGCCAAAAATAATCACACCGTCTGTGACATAGGTCCCTTCAGTGCCAGAACCTACCCAGATTTCCCGGTGGATAAAAATACTTCCCAGGAGCCCCAATGGACAGTCATCTATGTGTCTGAAAAACCACTAATCATTTGACACCCCTTTATTTCTCCATACCTTATCCTTCTCCTGCCTTTGCAAGCTCAGTAAAATTATCACATGGATGTAGAAAGGGCAAGTAGGAAAGTGACTGTGTGACTTCTTTTGATATGGTCAGAGCAAAAATCAAATTGGCCATTTCTCTATTCTGCTTCCTGATAACCTCTAGTCTAGAATCTTATTCTTCTTCCTCTCTCTTCCCTTAATTCCTCATAAGCATTATATCTCTCTACTGTATGGGATTACTTTACTAGTCATAAAAATCATTAAAACATCTAAGACAATCACTAAAGAAGTTTTGGAACACATGGTGACAGAAAAAGAGAGGCAGTATAGAAGAGACTTCAAATAAAAACTACACAATAAAAATTAAGAACTGAGGAATGAGAATGAGAAAGAAGTCTATGATTTTACCTGATGATTTGAGAGTCCAAACTACAGTCTAGGTTTTACATTAATATAAATAGCTATTTTAGTATATTACCTATAATAATTTGATATTATATCAAGTCCAACTGAATTAATTATTACTGAGGGAAAAAAACAGGAACTAGAAACTAAAAGGAAAATCTCTGGTACTAAATAATTCATGTGATAAATCTTAAACATTTAAAGACAGGTAGATCCTATATAGGCATTCAATAGGAAATTTCCTTCTTTTTTTATTGAAGTATAGTTGATTTACAATGTTGTGTTAGTTTCTACTGTATAGCAAAGTGATTCGGTTATACAAGATAACTATATATATATAAATACATATTATATATGTAATACACATATTTTTTTATATTCTTTTATATTATGGTTTATTACAGAGTATTGAATATAGCTCCCTGTGCTATACAGTAGGATCTTCTTGTTTCTCTATTTCATATATAGGAAATATCCTAATTCTTAGTCCATAGAAAGTAGATTATGTATTGACAGACAACAATTTTTAATTACTTGGAGGTAGGCGGTCTCTGAGTACTTATTCTTTAGAGGTTATTTGGATAAGAAGATGAACTTGATTTGTCAGACTACCAGTAAATACATAGCCTATTAACTTTTTTCTATTAACTACAGAAAAGGAAAAAGTCGTAGGAATAAATGTTGGTGGCCAGGTTTTTGGTTAATGTAAATGTGAAACCCTAGATGTATGAACTGAAAAATGCCATAAACTGAAATAATATCTGTAAAAGTAACAGACTCACAGAAGGAACCTTAGATGTCAAAACTCTTACAAGTTGGGAAATAAGGCCCAAGAAAGTCATGGGCCTTGCCCAAGCTGATATGCAGATAATGAGGAGATAACACCTGAGGAATGGCATGAGTTCACTCTATTCCCGTTTCTTTCTTTTATTCTCTTCTGAAAAGATAACTTGAGTATTTTTTTTTCCTGAAATAGTAATTTAAGGGTTTTACCTTTTACAATGTGTAAGATTTAAGGCCTCTGTTTTATATAAATACAGTTGAGGGCTTAGGCCTTAAGAAATATGAACTCTTTCATTTAATATAATCCATGAGCAATTAAAAGACTATTTTACAAATGTTTACCCATGAGCTTTAATTGATAATTTTTCTTTTTCTCCTAACCTATGCTTCTATGAAGTTCTAACATCTAAGGTCATATCCCTCCCTCAGTTTTTCATATCCAGGGCTAGGAAAAGTTGAAAAGTTCTAAAGGTATAAACTGGGTCAAGAAAGGTCCCAATTAGCAGTACTTATCTCCATCAGATCTCTACTTGCTTAGTCCAGAAGCACTGTCAGGACAGAGGTCTGTCTAGATGTGAAAGGTATTGATACTCTTTGTGAAAGGCAGCTTTTAGCAAATCAGATTTCAGTGATCAGAGCAAAGATACAGCTCATAATTCCATTCACTTCTATTCCTTACAGTATGGCCTCATTTTGAGTCTTGGCAGCATTTAGCATTGTTCTCTTTTGAAATTCATCCTTCTTCTGGCTTTTCATTCTGGTATGCCTCCTCCTATTCTAGCTGTTCAATAATTTTCACAGGCTTCTTTCTAGGCTTGCTCTCTACATTTTCTGCTATTTTCATTTTGTTTGGATGTTAAAAATCCCTCATATACATGTTCTAGAGAAAACTATTCCTTCAAATAGGTTCCTCTACTTGTGTGGCCTTTTCCCATTTTTCATTCAGCCACCCTCGAAGAGGAAATGGGACTCATTCCAATCTCTGCTCTCTCATTCCTTCTACATATCCAAAAACAGACTATGGTCTATAGTTTCTACTCATTAAGTTTCTCTCCAACATATCCCTTTTTTGTATTTTTTTTTTCTGTTAAGATTTCTTGACGTAGACCATTTTTAGAGTCTTTATTGAATTTGTTACAATACTGCTTCTGTTTCATGTCTTGGTTCTTTGGACACAAGGCATGTGGTATGTTAGCTCCCTGACCAGGGATTGAACCCACACTCCCTGCACTGGAAGGCGAAGTACCAACCACTGGATGGTCAGCAAAGTTCCCCCTTTTTCTACAATAGCACTGTGACTGGGCTAGTTCAGATTTCATCATTCCTCATATTTAATTATGCTAATGCCTCCTAAAGGATCTAACTTCTGTCATAGCCCACTCCAATTCACCCTCCAAACTGTTGCCAGACTGATCTTTTCTCATTTCCTGCAAAACTTCTCCATTGATTGAGGATGAAAAGCCCTCAGTTCTTGGCAGAACACAGAAGGCCCATGATTTTCTGGATCTTCTCCAGCCTTATCTCCTACCACACCCCTACAGGCATCTTATGATTTAACAATATAGAACTGTTTGCAATTCTCCAAGTACGTATTTCATCAAAGGAATATACCACATGGGAAATTTCAAGACTGGTAAAAAGAAAGCAGTCATAGCAGATCACTCCTAAAAATACTGTCTGTTTAACTCTTTCCCTGTTCTGTTCCATGGTTCATTTTCTTTCCTTTCTTCACTTCCTACACCATAAGATTGGTGCTGCTTTACTTGAAAGGGAAAGAAAATAAACTGGGCTAAATGATAAACAAGCTTTCAAAATAAGGATTTGAGAGTTAACCTTAAGATAATAACAAATGAAACATAAACTATGTGAAATCCAAGTGCTACAAATTCTGCTATTTTTGAAAACAATAACATCACTAACAAAACTGAATTAGGGCAAATCAAGTGATCTTAGAAATCCATTACATTTTGTGGTTTTTACCTAATGCAGATAAAGACTAGGAAAACATTACTGAGATTACAATGAAACTATGAAAATAATGAAAAAAAAATCTGTACACAATATTTTTGATTACTGCTTTTTTTTAAAGTATCTGATATCTTCTATATTTTCTGAGCATAGATCATTTTATAAACTGCTGATGAATACACAGAATACAGTTTTCAATTAGAAATTCATGGCCACTATTGTCACTTAAGCTGTGCCTTAAACACATTCTCTAAATTCCTGTATTTTTAAGTCATTCCAAAACATATCTTATAGTTAACATTCAAATTATTATTAATTATTCACTTACTGTCATAAGAACATCTTAAATCCTATTTAAATAAGGTTAGCAAAAATCATCTGATGAGATCTTGTAGGGGACAGCTAAATATCTATGCATTCTGGCTTTTCCAAGGACTAGAAAACTAAGTTTATCAGTGACCTAAAATTTTAAAATCCATTAATGATTTGTCTTAATGAAAGACTTGGTTAAGATGTTCTCCTATCACTTCATATTTTTATTATGATATTCCATGAAGTTTTCTGAGTCTTTTCTCATGTTCTTTTTCATTTAACCTACATCAGGAAAAAAAAAAAAAAGACTAACTAGAGTAGTGTAAATCAGATCTGGGATACTTAATTAAACACAAGTTGGTGAATTCTATCCTTAACCTTTCTAAGACTGGCTTACTCATTAATATTTACACACACACAAAATATTTACAGAAAAGCACTAATCATCAAGTAGGAACTATTCATTTTGGAGTTCAAAGAAAGTTCCTATTTTTTAAATTTTTAAGCATTTTGTTGGCAGTAATAATCTATATGGTGTGCTCATATCCACTAAAGTATCAAGAGCTTAGATATTTATAGATTCATAAATAAACAATGCAAAGAGAGTAAAATCTAATTAAGCTATGATATTTAAAGAGTTGCTCTTAGCTTTCATAAACTATCTTTTTTTTCCTGAAAATACAACTTCATAGGTCAAAATAAAACACAGTATTAAGATGAATTACAGTGAGGAAAAAAAATGAATCTGAAGGAAATACAGCTGGATATGAGTGAAGGGGTTATTGTTTTTCATATTACTTTAAAAATATTGGTTGGGAGTTTCTAATATTTCCTTTTAAACAGTGTGACAGAAGGACACATGATAAAATAATGAGAGTTTCTTTTATTTACTAAACTAGTGATCTGATCAATTTCTAACACTTAAATATTTACAAGCAACATTCTTTGTACCTGAGGAAAAAAAAAAAAACGCACCATTAAGTGTTACTTACATTCCAAATCGCAATGTTCCAGAAACATATGTTTGCCAGTGTGCACAATAGAACATGAATGTCCCAGCAAAACAACAAAAAAACATCCAATCAGGGTTTGTCCCCAGCTGCACTGCAATACAAGTTCCAAGAACCACAAAAACTGAAAAAGAAAGATTACAATGAAAACTCAACAATCTGATTAACAAACATTAACTAAGCTGGTAATGATTTTAGATGAAGCAAAAAGAAAACATGCTATGAATGTTTAATCTTTTTTCAGTCATCTACGCAAATAGGAAAGCAGGCTATAGTCTTTTATATTAACATTTACCCTTTAATTTCAATCTGTTCTTTCGCTATACTAGGTGAAAACAAACTTCTTGAAAGCAACTAAAATACTTTAGCATTTTTTGGAGTACATGCGTATCTCGTTTTATTATACTCTACAGATACTGTGTTTCTAGACATTGCATTTTTTTTTTTCCAATTAAAGATTTGTGGCAGCCTTGCATTGCATGTCTATCAGTGCCACTTTCTTTTCAACAGTTTTAGGTCACTTAGTATCTCTGTGTCACATTTTGGTAGTTGTTAAAATACTTTCAATTTTTTTCCATTATTACATTTGTCATGATTTCTGATCAGTGATCTTTGATACTACTAATGCAAAAAGATTACAATTTGCTGAAGGCTCAGATGATAGTATTTTTTTTTAATCAATAAAGTATTTTTTAACTAAATAATGGACATTTTTCAGACCAGAGAAGGTGATGGCAACCCACTCCAGTACTCTTGCCTGGAAAATCCCATGGACGGAGGAGCCTTGTAGGCTGTAGTCCATGGGGTCGCTAGGAGTCAGACATAACTGAGCGGCTTCACTTTCACACACTGGAGAAGGAAATGGCAACCCACTCCAGTATTCTTGCCTGGAGAATCCCAGGCACGGGGGAGCCTGGGCTCCCATCTATGGGGTCGCACAGAGTTGGACACGACTAAAGCAACTTAGCAGCAGCAGCAGCATTTTTCAGACATAATGCTATTACACAGTTAACAGACTAAAGTGTAGTGTAAAAATAACTTCTACATAAACTAGGAAATCAAAAAAACTTGTGTGTCTCGCTTATTGCAGTGGTCTGAAACTGAATCCACAATACATCTGAGGTATGTCTGTATTCCCTCAACTCAATGATAGAGTACTAGTGAGCAGTGAAAAATTATAAGGCAGAAAGTCAAAAAGAATAATTCATTGGCTAGATAATCTACTGGCTTTATATAGCAATTTTTTTTTATTGAGCAGATTTCTCTATGGGTAATATACATTAAAAACAAAAAAAGGACTTCCTATATAAAAGTTTCAAACTCAAACTACAATGCAAAAATGACTATCACTTAGGAAAAAAACAGAACACCTATCATTCTGCTGTTACCAAATTAAATTATAATAGTTTTTCAAGATGCCCACTACCCAACTAGCATCTTCAGTAGAAGCTTTTTCTTGAGTCTGAGTTACATGAACTCATCTGTTCCTTCCCCTCTGCTAAGTAAGCTCCTATCAGGATACAACCAAACAATGATTTTAACATACACTTACATTTATGAATCTCAGTTCATGAAGTAAAATCATCAAGGGTTTTTGTTTGCCACTTTAAAAATATTTTAAATGCTGTGCCAAATGACAAGAAACCAACTGAAGAACTAAATTAAAAAAATAAGTGTGTTGGGAGGAGTATGTGGCAAGGTGGGGAGTCAGGGGGAGCAGAGTTCTTAAAAGGAAGACTAGTTAGAAACTGTCATTTAATTTCCAAATCTCTTTTTTCCCTCTAAAAAATGTACTAAATTATTATTCTTGAAGTGGTACAAATAAAGACATATCACATATAATCTAATTATAGTAATTCATCTTTTGCTGGCTCCTTAGTGTATTTTTTTCTAATCTTTTCATCGAAGTCCACTATCACAGTTACTGTCCAAGTCTACAATGAAATTTTAAATGTCTGTATAATATCTATTTAAATATAAAGACTGTCTTATAAAACTGATCAATATCCATCTACCAGTACCAAATTAATAGCTAATATACCCAACCTGGAGTAGAATCAGAATTCAGAAATATCTTTAGAGATGAAATAATGGCTGAATTTACTAAGTGTTCATATGAGATGTCTAGAATAGGCAAATTCACAGAGACAGTAAGTTAGTGGTTACCAGGGCCTGGGGGAAGTAGGGAATGAAGAATGACTGCTAGCAAACAATTCCCTTTTGGAGTGGAAAGGAAAAAATTGACATCTGACAAAATGTTTTGGAGTTAGAGGGCTTCTCTGGTAGCTCAGCTGGGAAAGAATCCACCTGAAATGCAAGAGACCCCAGTTCAATCCCTGGGTCGGGAAGATCACCTGGAGAAGGGACAGGCTACCCACTCCAGTATTCTTGGGTTTCTCTGGTGGCTCAGCTGGTGAAGAATCTGCCTGCAAGGTGGGAGATCTGGGTTCGACCCCTGGGAAGATCCCCGGGGGAAGGGAACAGCTACCCACTCCAGTATTCTGACCTGGAGAATTCCATGGACTGTATAGTCCACTGGGTCATAAAGAGTCAGACATGACTGAGTGACTTTCACTTTCACTTTGGAATTAGATAATGGTAATAGCTGCATAATTTTGTGACTATACTAAAAGTCACTGAATTGTACTATGAATTTCTTAAGTCTCCCATTACTGAACTCTCATCTATAATTTATGAGATTTTTTTCATGATAACAATTATGCCCTAAGAATTTAAAAACAACAGATGCCAAAACAATAATATTTAGGGTTAAAAATAACTTAGGTAGAAATTAATTTCTAAATTTCTTGATATCATCAAATAAAGAACAAGTATTAACCAGCTTTACATTTTTTGACAATATTAAAACTTAACACAAAATCACTTCTGATAACTACTATAATATCACAAGCCTCTTATTTATCTTATCACTGTTTTCATATTCCTTTTAACACTATTAATCCTTAACATTAAAAAATCATTAATACCTGTCGATAGTGAATCACATCCATGATCAAAAAGTTCTCCCAAAGGAGAACTACTGTTAGTTCTTCTTGCCTGTTTCCCATCAATAGCATCCAAAGACTGGTAAATGAAAAGGCCGCACGCACAAGCAATATACGCCCACAGAGGTGCCTGTGAAATAAAATTTAAAAAACAAGAGTAATAAGACATTAATATTATGTTTGGCTAATACATTTTTACTTGCAGATATGTTATCTTCATTCTCCAGAGAAGTTGGAAGCTATGGGAGAGAAGATCCAGGTGCTACATAATAAAAAACTTTTCAAAACAATCAGAATTATGAGAGAATTAAATTCCCTGTTTTGCTGGGATACTCAAGCAGATGCTGGCTAACTACTTCACAAGGGTAATACAGAAATGCCACGCAAGATTAGGTTAGGCAACTTGTGTAAGATTCCTCCTAACATTTAGACTCTAAGAATCTATTCATGAATAGCTAATAAGGTTTTTCCTAAGTTGTATTTTCGAAGAAAATTTCCATGTTAAACTCAGTTGGGAAACACAATTAAACCCTGTTAAGCCTATTTTCCCACTGCAGGACTGCTTCCGGCCCTTACGACTGCCAATGCATATTGCGCATGTTCCAGGAGGACGAGGAGGCTACAACATGCTGCCAGTCCCCAAATGTATTTGCGTGTGTGACTTATTTTTCTCATTGTTTCATGAAGCAACACTAGGGAAATAATGGTCTACTTACTAGACAGAGTGTTTACATTACTTTTCAAATACTTATTATGGTCCCATTTTCAAGAAATAATTTGTTTCGTCAGACAGAAACTAAACCACTAATACTGAATTTAAATATGATGCATTAAAAAAATAAAAATGAGAGCTTCTACTTGGTCTGTTCTCTATAAGAAAGTAAAAGAGTTTTTCGCATCATTTTTTCCTATTTTCCTATGCCTAGGCCATGAAAACAATTTTAGAACCACAAGATATTTTCTCAGATATTGATTTTCAAGTTAACTGTACTGAATGCTCAGAGCTGCAAAAAATATTCAGTGTATTCTGCACTACAAAGAGGTATCTCCCTGAGAGAGATCTACTTGTGTGGGTGTGCTCAGACATCTCTGTCCATGGGACTTTTCAGGTAAGAATACTGGAGAGGGCTGCCAATTCCTTCTTCAGGGGATCTTGCTAACACGGGGATCAAATTCACATCTCCTGCACTGACAGGCAGGTTCTTTATCACTGAGCTACCTGGGAAGCCCAGAGACCTATTTGGACTCAGTTATTAAAGGTAAAGATCTTCTCTTAAATGTTTTCATTTTTTTTTTTTTTTTTTTGGCGTCTCATATTTTTACTGAGGCTGCTAAAAACACCATTGTATATACCTCCCCCAAGCTTGAGTTACAAACCTGGAAAAGAATAACTGTGGTTTTGTAACCAAGTTTACATGGCAGCACACTGGACTAAGTGGTTTTTTTTTTTTTTAATGTATTTGTTTTTTAAACATTTTATTGTCAGGTTTTGGTTGTGCTGGGTCTTCCCTGCTGTACACAGGCTTTCTCTAGCTGTGGAGAGTAGGGGCTACTCTCTAGCTGTGCTGCATAGGCTTCTCGTCTCAGTGTCTTCTATTTCAGAGCGTAAGAGCCAGGCGCACAGGCTTCAGTAGTTGGAGCTGTGGCTTGCTGGCCCTCGAGTGTGCATGCTTCAGTAGCTGCAGCATGTAGGCTCAGTGGGTGCAGCCTGCGGGCTCTGGAGAGTGGGCTCAGCAGTGCGGCGCGTGGGTTTAGCTGCTCCAAGGCACGTGGTATCTTCCCGGACCAGGGATCGAATCCATGTCCCCTGCATGGGCAGGTGGACTCTTATCCACTGCACCACCAGGAGAGTCCACTAAGTGATTACTCTTATGTGACTGAGAACTCTCCCTTCTAGACTTGGGCTTACTGCTTCTTAGTCCTAGAGGAATCCAGTAATTCTCTAGAGCTGCATTGTCTTATACAATGGCCATTAGCCAGCCATCTGTGACTATTTTAGTTTAAATTCATTAAAATAAACCAAAAATTCAATTCCTCAGTTGCTAGGTATACTTCAAATGTTCAACAGGCATAAGTATATACGGCCTCCATATCAGATCACACAGATACAGAACACTATCATCATCACAGAAAATTTTATTGAACACTACTGCTTTAGGGGACTAGAAACACAAGGAACTTCTTGGGGGAGGATGGTTTAGGATTTTCATGGGGAAATGTGTTATCCTGGAACAGAATCGGATACAACAGTGACTAAATAACAATCACCTAGAAAATAGCAAGATGGTAATTATATATACAAGGGAGAGGAGCAAAGCCTTCTTATATTTGGACTTTCCTTTTTTCTTGTGAATATGTAGAACACTTTAATATTTATCTATTTCTTCCTTGTTTCCATTATTTCACAACTTGCAGAGGTGTTTGAAGAAGAAAGCCTTCTCATTCAGAGCAAGTGTGGTCTCAGGTGGGTTAAGAGTCTGATACACTGAATGTATAAGTCAGGAAACTATTGTAGTCATAATCTACCTCGATTTCTCCCAGCAGCATTCTGAAATTAGTGTAGTTCCTATTCTGGAAGTTTCCCAAAGATTTAACTAATGCTAGGGTTACTCTAATAATTCCAAATCACTTAAGAAAAGAGGCTGAGGGAAAGTATTACAGGGAACATCATGCCTGGTACAGTCTAGGTGTTCAAAAAGTGATTATTAGTGGCCAAGCTAACCTTGAACTTGCTCTCATTCCCTGATCTTTCTCCTTGAACTAGTTTAGGACTTAGAAGGTTTCAAGTGGAACCAACCCACTTCCCTGTTGTATCTCTAAGCATGTGTGAGATCTGGACCAGATTCCTCTGGAAGGAGATGTCAGAGCCTCAAGTGATCCTCGAGAAAAACAGCTCCAAGGAAATGTGATAAAGAATCCCAAGACATATTTAAACAATTGTATTGGTGTTTATTTTTTGTTTGAGATTGACATAAAGCAAGATAGTTAAGAAAATGAGGGGAAACCAGAAATATATCCATATAATCTGTATGAATTATATCTGTATAGTAAAGGAGAAATTAAAGGTAATCAAGGGTGAGGGGAAAATAAGCATCTGGAAAAAAAACAAAAATATGTTTTATATGTAACTGTGACCCTCAATTACTCTTTACATTAAGAGCTATATGTGGAAACAAATGAATTAATGAAAACAGAAAGGGATAAAGGATTAAATGGTGATAATTCTACCTCAAAAAAAAAATCATCTGAAAAAGACTACACTGAAAAAATTACTTCAAGTTTAAAACAAGACAAGGAGCATTGTAGCCATCATGATTTACAAAGTCACTTTCAACACTTTTACTTGAGGATCACCTTCCATCTTCTTGGGTTATCTGTGCTGATCATTCTGGCACAGTAAATGTTTTGATTCTCTTTCATCTACCTAACTACCTTGGTTAACTTTTTGACAAGGACATCTTGAAGCCAAATAAACTTCAATTTACCCATCGAGTTTCAGTTTTGGTTCTAAGTAGTGAGTAGAGAGAAGGTGAAAGTGAAAGAGCAGCAGAAACATTTATATTTGAGAATGCCCAGCAATACCATGTTTCCTTTTTTTAACAGCAGCCACAGAAAGATACAGAGCAGGAAATATATTATACCATTTCTTTCTTCTCTTTTGCTGTGTTAAAATAATAGAACAATATAGATACACCTGAGGTTATCAGCCACATATGTTTACAGGAAGAGAAAAGGGATATTCAACAACTCTTATTTGAAATCAAGAGAACACTTTCGATATGACTAATTTATAGCTGTTCCACCTTCCTACCAGAGACTTTCCTCTCTGATCATTTTAAACCTTGCTAAGACTTTATTAGCCATAATAAAGGGGGATAAAATTCTTTTTGTAACGCATTGAGATTTACTGATTTTAAAGGAATACTTTACAAGTTAATCTCAACTAACATTAATTTATCTACTGGCATCAGAGTCCACACTTTGCTTCTGGTTTCTCATAAGCATAGTGTATGTAAGATAGGTTGTAGTTATCAGAGTTATTAATAGTATATATGACAGGATACCTTAAAACAGCTGACAAATAGCTGTCACATTATCTTACCTTTATCTAAAATGACCTAAAAATCCCAATTATAGTGTTTCTGGCATGCAATGAATGTTTATATCTGTTCTAAAAGAAAATCTTCTTACCTGCTCTGTAGCTGTAGGGCAGTAGAAGACTAATAAAACAGTTGTACAGATGTTTATTGACAATCCAATGATCGTGATGAGATTTGGAGCAATCCAGGAGGGAACTCTTCCAACGAGCCATTCCCAATACCCCTGCATCAAAGGCTCAAGCAAGGACCGTCCAGCACTCTGATACCTGTGTTCTTCAAGCCGTTTAAGTTGATGTCTTGACAATGGTGGTGTAGGTAACTGGAACAACTTATTTAATACACACCCGGGAGTACTCATATGCCCGAAGCCCAAAGGGGACTCCGGGTGAGAATCTCCACATCGTTTCCTTGTTGACCGATGCCCACTCATGGATCTTGGCTTTCTTTTATTTGAGGAGAATACTTTATCTTGTTTTATAGCTTTTGTGGATGGTCTTTCCCTGGGGGTAGGAAAAAAAGATATATTTGCCATCCACTATTTATATCAATGTCAGTAAATTAAAAAAAATCAAACTGGCAATAAAATAATACATATTAAACAGGGATCAGAAAAACAGGGATCTGCTTTTAGTTCTAATTCTTACTGGTGTAAAGCCAAAAAATGTCATATAACCTCATCTTTATGTGAAAAATATTAAGAATTTTAATAATAATATGCTTCCTGTTACCTTATAGCTGACTTCAAAGCTCATGATTTTCTTTTTCAATTTCACACTGCTATCGTAGTATAAATTGAGAAAATAACCTAATAATGACCTGATCACTTCACATACGCAGAAACTGAGGTCCAAGACACACTCAAAGACAACTAGTAAACTAGCCTTAATATTGGAGAAATGACTTAAATAGAATGGGTCTTAAACTAGATTTTTATTTAATGTGAATAGCTAATACTTATTGAGTACTTACTATGTACTAAACACTTTAAGCAAGTTTTATATATTAATTCATTTAATCTTCACAACCACCATCGATGCTAAATACTATTAATTACTCCAGTTTTTACAGAAAATTAAACTAAAGCACAGAGAGGGTAATTAACTGTCCAAGTTCACACAGCTGTTAAGTGAGGTTCATATAAACAGGGTTTCTGTTTAAATTAAAAGACAGAACTTTTTAGTGGAAAGGGATATAGATAATATTCCATGAGGGAATAAACAACAATGAAAAAAATTAACTTTAAGAGGACAGTATTTATATGTCAGCAGAGTGACCTGATAAACTGAGGTAGTAAAAAAACAATTGTAAGTGCATTAAGTGATGACGTGTTGCTGTTATTCAGTCACACAATCATGTCCGACTCTTCTCGACCCCATGTACCGCAGCAGGCCAGGCCTCCCTGACCCTCATAAGGTTTTTTATAAACCTTAGATTTAAACCCATGAAGTACTTGTATCTTAGAAAGGATCGGAAATAATATAATATTGAAAGTTATTAATCAATGTAAGAAAAACAATGACAAGCTAATAACATATAAAAATTAGTATGGTGACATCAAAGGTTTGAAGTGGTGAGAGCCTACAGTAGGTGGTAAACATGGAAATATGAAGAGAGTCAAATCTGTAAATAATTTCTACTTAGGAGGAGGAATCAAGAGGAAATATTTAGGAATTAGATATGAGGGACAAAGAAGCAGATGAAAAAAGAAATCAGTCAGGGACTACTGGTACTATGGTCAAAAAGGAGAGTTTAGAAGGAAAATTCATTATTTTGGCTTTGGGGAGGTATGGGATGAGAGGGGATCTCGGAATGAAAGAAGGAAAGACATACATGAAACTTTTATGTAGAGATGTTTTAGACAAAAATCAAATGGCTGGAGTTTGGGTAAGATATCAAAATTCCAATTTTTTAACTTGGAAGCTAAGGCCTAGTTGAAGACTGGAAAGCACAAAATTTCTTAAAAAGATTATTTATGAAGAGAAAAGGAAACTCATGGTTAGTGAGCAGGAAGAGGAACCATGAAAGAATTAAAAAAGAAAAAAAATCTTAACAGAACTAAAAGGGTAGTGGCATTTGACCAACACAGGTGTACTTTGATCTGGCAGAAAGCAATCCAGAACACAGTACGAAATTCCCAGAAATGCTACACTATGGGAATACAGAATGTGATACAGGGTCTAGGACAACTCAGCAATGAACCTAGTATCAAAATATGCCCACGACTTCTCTCTATTCTCTTAATCCTTTACCTCAATAACTGGTTTAGAGAATAGTAACTATAGTTATTAACTGACTTACATTTTCAGAAATCTCGAAAGAATCATTGGTAGCCCAGTTTAGCTAAATGAACTGCTCTGAAATAAAAATAATAAAATAATTTCAAGCCAAGGCAAACCAAAGATAATTTCCTACTATTTCAAAGAATTCTTTCACACACTCAATTGTATCATAAAGAAACTGATTTAAACTGTTTTAAAGTAACATTTATATAATGTCAAACATCTGGTTACAAAATCATTGTAGATGATGAAATGACAGACCGATGACCACCAAACTACCGTACTACAGAGCAGCCAAATTTTCAGAAGTCAAACTGAATGGTGTATTTTCATATTTGGTGAGCTATAATCAATCACCTCTTACAGATTTCCACTTAAAACAGGAATAAAATGTTTGGCCAACTCAATTTATATTTTATTATTTTAGCATCCCATTCTCCCATAGTTTAAAAAAAAGTGACATATTGAGGATGCTGGCGTGCTTTTGGCACTAAACAACTACAAGTTTCTGACCCTAATGGTTTTAAGTTTGAGCATTTGGTAGGACTATATGATAAACTGGATACTTTTCCTTTTAAGTGTTTTCCCCTTCAGACCTAGATTTTTGTTCTTCTATTTCTCTTTAAGAAAAATATACATTTTGACCAACCTTCTTAGACCTAGTTATTATATAATACATACATGAAAAAAGGATATTTCAATTTGGCAACACTATCTCTGTGAAGCTTACTAGCAACAAGATTGCAAATAAAAATTCAGATACATGTTGCCCTTTGCTTTGCACACACAGATTGCCACAGAGGTTGCTGACACTGCCACAGATCCATCTCCACTCTTCCTTCCTCCCATCACACCTGAGACCAGGAGGCTACTACTGCTAGGAAAACCATCTCAGGAAAAAAAGAGGAGTTTCTGAATTTCAGCAAGTGAAAAGCAAGCATATCAAGAGAGCAAGACAGTGAAGGTTGCTACAACATAAGAGGAGACTCCATGGAAAGGATCTGAGGTAGGAGTATGGAAAGAAGATACAAACATTACAAAAATTATTTTAGCTAGCTGAGATTTTTATCTAGAGTCAAGCCTATGACCAAAAGGTTGAGGAGAAAATGTCATTTTCTACCCACACTACAAGGAACTAAAAAATTAATGCAAGAAATTAAAACTAGTGCTGGTTAGCTTAAAAACCCAGCCACCAGTGATAAGTTTTTATGAGAAAATGGATTCCAAGTTTCAAATGCATTCGGCCAATATCTGAGTTCAGTAAACAAGATAGACATGATCCCATTTCCCAAGTACAATGGAAAAATAAGTAAAAGAAGGTAAATAAGCAAATGACATTACACACTTACATACTGCGATGGGCAGTATGAAGAAAACAAGACGTGGAGCCAGAAAATAGTTGGAAGACGAACACTGTAGATAAGGTGGTTGAAGTCCATGAAAAAGAAGCATTTATACCTGGTGGCTCAGATAGTAAAGCGTCTGTCTGTAATGCAGGAGGCCCAGGTTTGATCCCTAGGCTGGGAAGATCCCTTGGAGAAAGAAATGGCAGCCCACTCCAGTACTCTTGCCTGGAAAATCCCCAAGGAGCCTGGCAGGCTACAGTTCATGGGGTCGCAAAGAGGAGGATACGACTGAGCACTTTCACTTCACATACTAAATTCAGAGAAAAAGGAGAGAGCCATTCCAAGAGCAAGAGGAAGAATAGTCCGAGAAAGGAAAACAGACCCTGAGGAAAGATCCAGCTTATCTTTCTTATTTGTATCTCTGGGATCGGTACAGCTGGACAGTAGTAAACCATATGAAAGAGTGAGATAAAGGAGAGTATGAAAAGCCCAACAATGCATAGGTTTATAGATTGTGGTAAGGAGTTAATATTTTATTCTAATCTTATAAAAAGCCATCAATTAACCTATAAAGAAAGCTATAATTTTGTAGCACAGCCGGTTTATTAACTAAGGAAGTGTTTTAACAAATTATACCAATAAAAGTGAGTATTTTAAATGTTTTAAAATCCTCATTACCTGGAATTCAGATTACAATAATACTGATCACTGTCCTATGTAACCTCTCCACTTGTAATCAGCAAATTCCCCTCCTCTGCTATAACTTGGCTTGAACGTGATACTTCTTTCATAGCACTTACCACATTTTGAACTTTTTTTTGTTAATTGTTGGGTTTTTTTGGTCTTTTCCCCACACTGATATGTAAGACACAGGAGTGCAGGAGCCATGCATGTCTTAACATTCTTTTCCCAAAATCTTATACCATACCTAACACTAGGTGGGTGAACAGGGCTTATTTGTGGGACAATGAACAAATGTGATTCATCTAGTTATTTAATGAGCACCAGATTGTTCGAGATCTTTGAGGAAACAAAGATTTAATATGCCATCTATGCCCTCAAGCTCAAACTGGTGGTGGGGAGTCTTGTAAATAGCTAAGCTATAACATACTGTGAACAAACTGCTGTGGGAGCTCAGGGGAGGGGCACATACAGTCTAACAAAATTCTTCTTTGCATAGACATGTATTTATGTGGAAAGTCCAATGAAGGTACAAAAATAAAATCATAGACATTTAATGAGTATCTTTACTAAAATTATACACAATTTGTAGACCTTAAGTCTGTGATGCGAAACATCTGTGCTTATAGCCGCTAAGGATAATAGCATGCTGCCTACAACATTCCAGTGTTCAGCACCAGTGAAAATCTGACAAGTACCACACTAAAAAAGGAATCTCCAACTGCTCAGCAGAGCATAAGGTAAGCTTACACAATATCCAACCTGTAGTGTGAAATTCCAGAATTCCCATCCCCCCTATGTCTAAGGGTGCCAAGTTTTGGGCTGCACTGATTCAGCAGTATGTTTACAACCCTTTCACAGGAATTGGTGACTACACAGCTCTTTCCATTTCTATGGCACAACTAAAGGAAAATACTAATGGTGAACAATATTTGGGAGGCAGAGCAAACTATAAAAAATCAAGCTTAAAAGAACTAATAGGATCACAGGATTACATTCAGCATTATTTAACAAGCGATACACAGAACAAGTTACCAAAAACAAAAGCCTTTTCAGAAGACTTGGAAGCTAAAACAGTACTGTGTAACACAATTTAGATCTACTGCTTTGCTGAAGTGAAATCTTGCATTCCTTAAAAAAAAAAAGGAAACAACTTCTTCTAGAAACAAACAAGCAAAAAAAGCCAAAGTTTAATATTTGGTGGATTATTTTCCTATTTCCTTAAAAGAGACAGCATAGCATGACCCTCAGAAGGAATGTTACCAGTACTTTTAGCCTAAACAAGTCTACTGCTGCTTAGAAAACACACTGACTATGCAGGAATATCTAACGGGGGTTATAAAACAAGTTTATATTTAAATATCAAACATATAATAGTATTTTTAATGTAAATTTTAAGAGATTAGGTATGGTGAGGAAGAAGAATGCATTTATGAAACCATAGTTGTAAATCTTCAATAATAATCTAATAGCTGGACAATAAATAAAGGTACCTCTGTCAGAACAGGTTAAAACAAGAGGCAGATTTATCTGGCTTTTTTTCCTAAATGCAAGAGTTGTAAAGACAAGTTGTACAAGGGGCTTCCAAATAGTTTTTGCTCAGCCCAAAATGAATATGCAGCAAAATGCCTTTAGAACGTCAATATCTAGAATTTTACATGAAAGCCAATGGTTCTTAAGTTCTTACGCCCTAAATGCTCTCAATTCAACACTTCCACTGAACACATGCCTAGAAGTACGAGAGTAGAAACCAAATTTTTATTCCTTGTTCACACACACGACACTAACGTTTGTTTAAACATAATTATGAATTTGCCTATTACCGGTAACACGGATTCATCAATGAGCTAAGAGACTTAGAGCAAAATCACACACACACACACACACACACACACACACACACACACACACATATATATATTAATACCAATGATACAAAATGTCATAAATGACACAAAAACGCCAATCACAGAATTGGAGTAAAAACAAGTTAAACACAGCAAAACGTAAATATCCCATTCATCTAGTGTTCTTGGGACACCGGCAAAGACTAGCAAACCCTTCCGTCCTTCCAAGAATACTGCTGAAATAAACCCTAGGTGGCAACCTTAGAGATTGTCAGTATACTCTGAGATTTCGAGAAAAGTTGCTGACCAAGAAGTGTGGCCCCAGCCACGAATTACCAGCACCGTATTCCAAACGGAAGGCAAATTGGACACAGGATTCAACACGATTTGTGGACCTGGCAACACCTGAGCAGGAGGGTGTGGACCTGACAAGCAAGGTCGGTTCCGCGAAGGCAGCGCCCCCATCCCTCGGCCCGCCCAGCCCGGGCCGCCGAGGTTTTCTCCAGCCTGACACCCGGCACAACAGCCCCCGAGCTCTCGCGCTGGCAGGGCGCCACCGCCATCTCTCCATCCGGGGTCAGAGGAGCAGTAGCCCCTAGCCCTCCCCACAAGCCCGCGCGCGAGGCTCCCCTGCGCGAGGAAGAAGCTGCGTTCGCCTCGCGCGAGTCCATACAGAGATACATCCCAATGCCCCACCTCAGAACTCGCAGCCCTCTCTCCGCCCCTTTTGAGAATCGTGGCCCCCGACACAGTCTTTACACTCCGGCCGTTTCCCCAGGACCGAGCCTCGCAGCCTTACCACGGCCCGCAAAAGCACACCGCTACAAATAAGACCTGCGACTCCAGCCGACTGGGTGACTCTGATCCGCGGCAGCACGTTCACGACACTTTCGCGATTGCCGTAAAGGGATATAGGGTCGGAGCCGGCGGCGGCGCGAGCGCGCACCTCCGGGTGGTGAGCGCGCGCCGGGACCGGCTTGGCTGCTCGGGAGCGCGCTTCGGGGCCCTGCCCCGTCTCCGTGCTGCCGGCCGCCTCCGGACCCGGCGGTCCGTACTGGCAGGGTCGTCTGAGCGAGGTAGGCCAAAAAGGGGATGAGGGCCGGCCCCAGCCCCAGCCAAGGAGGGGTGTATTAGAGAATGGGATTGGGTGGGACAGAGACGGGGATGCTGCCCGGAGCCCCACAACCCCGTGGCGGGCGTGCGAGGCGTCCTACTTCCAGGGACCGCGCTGTGCGACTTGCGGGAGAGCGACCAGGTGGCAGCCGGAGCGCGGACGGACTGCTGGGGGTCCGAGTGGGGAGAGGGGTCTTGAGTGGGTGCGGGCTGGGTTCAGGTCTCCGCGCCTCACCTTTCTGTCTGAGTTCTTGGTCTTTCCCCCTCCTCCGCACCCCTGAACGCCTCGCTTGCCCCACGCCCTGCCAAGCCTCCGCCTCCCACGTCTTTTCTCTGCCCCAGGCAGGGGTTAATCGAGCTCTTCATCCCAGTTCTTTGCGCCTCCGGAAGAAGGCAGCGGTGGGTGTAAATAATTCCTTGCTTTTATTTGTTGTAAGCGGTTATCGAGAACCTTTGCTCACACACAAAAAACACCTTCCCTTTGTTGCTCCCGGGCTTGGATTCCTTGGAGGGGTGGGGTAGGAGAGGAAGGTTGTCTGTGGTGACTTGTGTTTCCCCTAAGCTCAAGTCTGTCCTGGGGTGAGCAGAGTAGTGTGTGTGTTGTGTGTTACTAGCTCAGTCGTGCCCCATTCTTTAGGGCTCGCGGACTGGGGCTCGCCAGCCTCCCCTGTCTATAGAATTCTTCAGGCAAGAATACGGGTAGCCATTCCCTTCTCCAGGAGATCTCCCCCATCCAAGGATCGAACCTGGGTCTCCTGCATTGCAGGTAGATTCTTTACCGTCTCAGCCACCAGAAAAGTCCAGTATAGAAAGGTAAATATCTAGTCCTTTGTATCTTCACAACTGTGCTTACATTAGGATACATTTGTAAAACCCCACATTTTTCCAGTTCTCCCAAATTTACATTTATGATCCAATACTAAAATACAGCTCTCATTTGCCATGCACCATCAGATTCTCACTCGACTTTCTCCCTGTAATGTTTGATCCGACTTGGTGAAAGTGTTACTTAATTTTCTAGACTATTTAATTTTTAATCATTACGAGAATAGTATGTTTGTTAGAAGGCCAAATTAGAGTTTAGAAAAATAACCATTTACTATTATGCTTTGCTTTGGGCATGATTCTGTGTACCTGTGGCTTCCTTTCTTCACTTGGAATATCCAGAATTTACTTTTTTATTGTCCCTAAGCAGTCACCACTTAGAGGAGACAGCATAAAGAATTCATCTTTTTACCGATGGCATTTAAGTATTGTGAAATTTAAAACTTGTAGCTGCAGTTCTGATTCAGGGATCTTCAAGGAAAGCAGAGATAAGATAGGTTAGAAATGCAAGAACATTTTGTTAAACACTGTTGTTGCTATGTGAAGATTATGCCTGCATATTTTCAAGAATCTTGAAAGGAATTCCAGTTTTGCTTGGTTGGCCGTGCTTCCAGCTTTCCAGTGTGATAATACATAGGCAACAGTAGTCTCTTCCTCACCTCCGTGCACTTAAATTTCTCAGGGGTCCTTTGCAAACTGGTAAACCATTTGCCCAATAACCTCAGATATGCAGATAAGACTAGCCTAATGGCAGAAAGCCAAGAGGAACTAAAGAACATCTTGATGAAGGTAAAAGAGGACAGTGAAAAAGCTGGCTTAAAACTCAACATTCAAAAAACTAACATCATGGCATCTGGTCCCATCACTTCATTTCAAATAGATGGGGAAAAAATAGAAACAGTGAAAAACTTCATTTTCTTGGGCTCTGAAATCACTGTGGACAGTGACTGTATCCATGAAATTAAAAGATATTTGCTCCTTGGAAGAACTTGGGGCTATGACAAACTTAAAAGTATTAAAAATCAGCGACATCATTTTGCCAACAAAGGTCCATATAGTCAAAGGTATGGTTTTTCCAGTAGTCATGTACAGATGTGAGAGTTGGACCATAAAGAAGGCTGAGTGCCGAAGAATTGATGCTTTGGAACTGTGGTGCTGGAGAAGACTCTTGAGAGTCTTTTGGACAGCAAGGAGATCAAACCAGTCAGACCTAAAGGAATTCAAACCTGAGTGTTCGCTGGAAAGACTGATGCTGAAGCTGAAGCTCTCATACTTTGGCCAGCTGATGCAAAGAGCCGACTCACTAGAAAAGACCCTGATGCTGAAGGGGGTGACAGAGGATGGGATGGTTGTATGGCATCACCAACTCAGTGATCATGAGTTGAACAAACTTCAGGAGATAGTGAAGGACAGGGAAGCCTGGCATGCTGCAGTCCATGGGGTTCCAGACAGTTGGATACGACTGAGTGGCTGAGCAGCAACCATTTGCTGCTGCTTTTCCTCTGAATTGTCAATTTAGATAAACTAGAACCCTCAAAACCTAAGGAGATAGGAATCTGAGGTGATTCAGATGTACAACGAATTAAGAATTGTCATTACCCATCCCCATGGCTAATTGTGGTTATACAGAGTTGATAAATCACCTATCATTATTATGGGGCTTCACAGTGGTGAGGAATCCGCCTGCCAGTGCAGGGAACCCTGGAGATACAGGTCCTATCCCTGGATCAGGAAGATCCCCTGGAGGAGGAAATGGCAGCCTACTCTAGTATTCTTGCCTGGAAAATCCCATGGATAGAGGAGCCAGCAGTCTACAGTCCATAGGGTCACAAAGAGTTGGACATGACTTAGTGATTGAGCACGAGCATCATGATTATTTGTATGTTTACTCTGTACTACTCTAAGGAATAGCTACTTTACAAATGAGAATACTGAAACTCAGAGAAGCTAAGTAACTTGCCTGAAATTGTACAGCTGGAATGTGATAAAGCTGAGATAAGCACTTATGTAAATCTGATCTTACAACTGTGTTCTTCGAATTGCATCTCAGGGACTAGTTAGTGCTTTATTTGGCTTTATAATAAGCTATCATTTTTTCCTCATTATTGTTTTTCCTTCTGTGGGAGGGAACTCAATGTTCTTCATATAATTTTATCCTTTTTGAGATCAGTGAAAGGTGTCTAATGTGAGAAAGAATGAAAAAATGGATATTTCAGATTTAAAATATTATTTAATTCCAGATATTATATTAATATAAAATACGCACATATCAACTCTTTAAAGAAATATTAACAGCATAGTGTTCTACCCTTGAGCAATATTGGAGCATTGACTTGAAATTTTACATGTTTTAAAGACATGTGTGTTGAAACAGCCTCTATTTTGTTTATATGTGAGTTTCAGGGTTTACAAAAAGGTGCAGGTTTGGGTATATTTGAAGACTGGTATTTTGTGAACTTTCATCTTTTACATTCTAAAAGAGGAACAACGTTTACTGATCACCCTTAAGAGCATCTTTACATGTATTATCTCAGTTACTTCTTGGATAAACTCTCTGAAGCAGGTATTTCAGAGAATTTAACAGGTAATACTAAAAGGTACCAGTATCGGTAAGTGTTTAGATTCCTTACCTGTGCTCCAGCGCTGTCCAATAGAAATATTCCATGATAATGAAAATGTTCCATATTTTCACCATCCTGTATTTTCACCATCCATATTTTCACACCTACAGCTGTGGCTTCTGAGCACTTGAAACGCATCTAGTACAACTGAGGAACTGAAATTTTTAAATAGTCACATGTGGCTTTGTTGTTGTTATTCAGTCGCAAAGTTATCCCACTTTTTGTGACCCCATGGACTGCAGCAAGCCAGGCTCCCCTGTCCTCCACTGTCTCCCTGAGTTTGTTAAATTCATGTTCATGGAGTCTGTGATGCTATCTAACCATCTTTATCCTCTGCCACCCCCTTCTCCTTTTGCCTTCAGACTTTCACAGCATCATGATCTTTTCTTCGCCTGTGGCTGGTACTGACTGTATTGGGCAGTACAGCCTTTGCCAATAGTATTATTGTCAGTTTTCAAAGGAGAAACTGGTTCAGAGAAATTAATGAAGCTTGCCCAAGTTCACACAATTTTATTTAAAGAAGTTTTTGAGCAGAAATATGTTTTAGGAAAGTTAATTTGGCAGTGTGTGTAGAATGGATGGAGGGGAAGGAAAAACACAGGCCAAGAGAACTGAAAATCTTATTTGAGTGTTTACAGTGGTAACTAGGAATTAGAATGGTTGCAAATGACCAGGAGCTGCATCTTCTCACAAGAATAGTGTACTGCATATCACTAGGCTGGGAAAAGGCCAAAATTTGAAGTGTGATTTCTACTGAGTGTAAATTGCTTTTGCACCATCGTAAAGATGAACTGCTGTAAGTTGGGGATCGCTTGTACTGTTAACTGAAATAGGAAAATCATGAACCTTTTTGGGATTTATGAGGATCTGGTTTGGGTTATTGAATACTTTTTATGGGCAAGTCCCTATTCTGTGCTTGAGTAGAAAAGTGGAATTCCTCATCAACAAGATTATCCACTTCACACACCCTCCCCAGTTTTTATACTGTCAGAGAAAATGTGCTGTAAGAGATGTGCAAGTCAGATGTTCTCAGGAGAAGGGATGTTTATTTCCAGATCCAAATGAACTAGGGAAGGTTGTGTGGATATGGTATCTCAGCCCGATTTTGAAGAATAGGAAGGATTTGGCCATGCACAAACAATTAAAGGAAGAGCTCGTGTGGGAATTCTCTGGTGGCCCAGTAATGAAGAGTACCAGGCTTTCACTGCTCTGGCCTGGGTTCAGTTCCTGGTCTAGGAACTGAGATCCTGCAAGCTGTGTGGCAAGGCCGAAAAAGTAAAATAAAATAAAATAGGCTTTCCCATTCTCCCTGGAGAAAGACAGTGCTTTCCCTCAACTTTGAATAAAATGAATCATCTATCTCCACCACTCCTACTCTCATCTTTGACTTTATCCCATACTCTGGAACTTGACTAAGACCACAGCCTCCAACATACCTGAGATTAACACAGGCCCTGGGATTCTGGGAGTTTTTCTCTTTTTTAAAGAAGAGGTCATGCTTCTAGCAATAGGGTGGACAAAATCTTTTGAAAATCCCTTTTGCCAAAACTCTCAAATGCTGAATAAATTATATTAGCCCTGTAAATGTATAGCAGTCCTTGTAGGAAAAAAGGGGAAATTCCCAGGGCTAAAAAGTCGAAGAGAGTTGACACCGGCATAGTAAACTAGTAGTGTATCTTTTGAGGGGGCTTTGAAATAAAGTACGATTATGGATAAATGGTAGGCTACCCCTGTTACCACCCAAATTAGAGAGATAGAATTCATAACCCTTTGACCTCCCAGATGTATAACTTCCAGAGACACCATTCATGTTATATAGTTTGTGTAGGTGATGCCTGTGTGTCAGGGGATGACTTTTTCATAAAAAAATAAAGTGTAAATATTCCCATTTGAAATTGTACAACTCGTGTCCTTGGAGAACCACCTCTCCCCTCGAATCAGCCAGGACCCTCAAAAATCTACATATTCAGTGAAAGGTGGGCTAGGAAAAATATCTCCTTCCTGGCAAAGAGGGATCACAAATTTGTTCCTTTCCACCACAGCTCCAGGTGGAGAAATAAAGATACCACATAAGAACTTAAAACTATAGGGCCTGTCATCACTCAGAGTCAAAGTTTAAATTTGCTTGTATACATGGTCTGAAAAACTTGGAAGCCAAGAAGTTAAAGTCAACCCAGGTTCATAATGTGCCAAAGTACCTGGAAAAAATACAGACCCTCTCTGGAATGATTCACCCTTAAACTAAACCTTTTAGAATACTCTCAATTAAGATCATCTAAACAGGAACTTATAGTCAAAAATTAAAAAAAAAAATATGCAAGGGCTGTCAGAACCAACAAATATGAAACTAGACTCCTAAAGATTTTAAATTCAAATTTTTAGAAGTTATTCAAAATTTATAGAAATTGAGAATTATTGTCCAGAAACATGCTGGGCAAAGTCCAGTAGGAACTTCTCAAGGAATTGGCATCGGGTGAAGAAGGACTGGGAATGATCCCTGAGAGATGGGAAACAATGGCTCCAATTTATTGCCTGGAGAGAGTTCCCAAGCAAGGCACCTAATGTGAAAGTGTTAGTTGCTTATTCATGTCCGACTCTTCGTCTCCATGGACTACAGCCCACCAGGCTCCTCTGTCCATGGAATTTCTCCAAGCAAGTATACTGGAGTGGGTTGCCATTTCCTTCTCCCAGGGATCTTTCTGAACCAGGGATTGAACCTGGGTCTCCTGCATTGCAGGAAGATTCTTTACCATCTGAGCCACCGGGGAAGCCCCAGGGAACTAGCATGATTAACTAAGTAGAAGAGTAAGATTGATGGAATGTTAAAGGATGACAGGAAGAAAGAACCGAAAAAAGGAGATTATGATGATTCAGACAGGAAATTACTCAAATTGAGTGTACAATGGTGACTCCAGGGATAAAGGAAAAGAAACTTATTTAGCAAGGTTTAGATGTACATATTTAGCAGCAAGTCAGATGATCAGAGTTAAAGAGAAGTACAAGTCAAAAATGGCTGAGGTTTCATTATTTGGAAGGTCAGTCTGCGATGAGGAAGCTGAGCACTTTGGAGGATCGTGGAGATAAGAGTGTAAGTTTTTACAGAGTTCATGGGAAATACTGAATTGCAGTCTGTCACACTATGAGAAGATACTCTTCCAAATATGAAATTATCTTCACATGTGTAATAGTAGTTTCTTATAATTTGAAAGTATTTTAAAAAATTAAATGCATGAAGATACATTAATATTTTCTAATTCATATTATTGACACCTTATTACTTATCAACATCCTCAGTCTGGAATTTAAGGGAGAAAGTGGTGATGTGTGGTATGTGTGTAGACAGGCCTTCTCAAGTTTAGTGAGGAAGATAAAACCAAACAAGCAGTGTCCTTGTTGAGAAAGTAAGGGTGTCGTTGGAAACAAAGCAGGGATACTCAGATGAAGCTAGAAGAGTTGAGACTTGAAAATGTATAGCAGTTAACATGTGGTAGTGGAGGAGGAGGTGTGACGCTATTGTAGTCTAGTCAGCCAGAGAAAACAAAGATTCAAAGGTGTGCAAGAGGGCATGACATACTTGGCAACCTGAAAGAGATTTGCATCATGATTGGTGTTAGAATGGAACTGCCGGAGTTTGAATCCTGTCTCTACTGCAGCCCTATGACCTCGGGCTGTTCTCTTAACCTCTGTGATTCTGTTCTGAGGAATAAAGGAGATCATATGTTTAAGGTACTTAGTAGGAGGCTTGCTGACACAGTAAACACTGTTTTTGTAATGATGGTGAAGATGATGATAGCTAGAGCAGGGAACTGGGAGCAGACAGAGAAGTGGCCAGAGAGGAATGTATTGAATAAGTAGAGATCAGACAATAAAAAGACCATAGGTCATGTTAAGAAGGAAAGAAAACTTGTAAGGGCATGGGAGGAGGCACTGAAAGTTTCTCTGGAGGAGAATAAAGTGGTCAGATTCGTATTTTAGAATTAGAATGCTTTTTAAACAAAATTTCATAGTAGAGTCTAAATTGGTTGTGGTCCAGACTAAGGGAGGACCATTTAGAAGGTTATAATAATAATCTGGTCAAGAAATGATGGTGGTTTAGGTAGAGTAGTAGCAGTGAAGATGAAGAGAAGGGGTAGATTTGAGGAAATCCAAGAGGTGAAGTTAACAGCCCTTGGTAATTGATTATGTGTGGAAAGATGGGGTAGAGAGATAGTGTCTGGATGCAGAAAGGAGGTGATTTCCTAGTTCTATTTACTGTGAAACTGAAGGAGAGTACGTGTCACTAGATGGTGTGGGAATTGATCAGAAGTGAAACAGCTGAGGATGAAAAGTACAATTTTGTGGGATGGGATGGCTGAATAGACTAGATGAAATACTTGTGAATAATCTTACCTATTTGGTTTTTTTTTTTTCTGCCTCAGGACACCTGTTTGAGATGTGGTGGTTTCAGCAAGGCCTCAGTTTCCTTCCTTCAGCCCTTGTAATTTGGACGGCAGCTGCTTTCATATTTTCATATATCACTGCTATAACACTTCACCATGTTGACCCTGTTTTGCCTTATATCAGGTCAGTGAAATGTATTATTTTGTGGAGAATGCTATGTATCATTCATGTTTTAATATTGAACTCAACATTTAATTTTAACATTTTGAAATTCAAATTTTATGTTTGATATTACAATAATAAAAACAGAAAAAGGGAGTTATAATTGGTTCTTTCTGTGTGATAGAGAAATGTGAAGACAGATGGTTAAGGTTCAGTTAGTGAATTGTGACACCTCAATGCCTGTTTTCCAAAAAAGTATTCAAGGTTTCAGGAGATAGAGTTGGAATTATTTTCCCCTTACAATTCAAAAATACTAGGACAATGATAATAAGAATCTGCCTGCAATGTGGGAGACTTGGGTTCGATCCCTGGGTCAGGAAGATCCCCTGGAGAAGGGAATGGCAACCCACTCCAGTATTCTTGCCTGTAGAATTCCATGGACAGAGGAGCCTGGTGGGCTACAGTTCATTTGATCTCAAAGAGGCATACACGACTGAGTGACTAACAATTTCACTTTCTTTCAAAGATAATGGTAATGGCAAACATCAGTTGATTTGCTTACTACATACAAGGTAATGTTCTAAGCATTCTTCTTAGATAGGTCTTAAATAATTGAATCTTTACAGCCACCCTTTGCATTAGGAACTATTACCCCCATTTGATAGAGGAAGAAATGAGGTCCAAGGAGGTTGTTTGTCCAAGGGCATATGACTCAGTAATTGATGGAACCAAGATTCAGTTTGACCAGGCAAGCCATTTGATTCTAGAGACTATGATTTTACTCTTTACGACATGTTGCCCAGATTTTTCTGACACACTAAGTATCTAAATTTGTTGATAATGTTTTTGAAATATCAAAACTACTCATGATTTAAGTATGGGTACTCGATTACATGTGCTATGTCCATAATGTTTTTTTTTTCCCAGTTATAAAGGCAATATGTGCTTATTATAACACATTTTAAACAATACTAGAGTGATTATAAAAGTGAAATTCAGTCTTTTCCAGCCTCCCTTTAGTTTCTGCTCCTCCAGAAATGATTAACGACTTGGTTGATTTCCTCCCAGTTTGGTTGTTTGTCGTAGTTGTTACATTTGTTTGTTTGTTTACCCTCTGAAAAATAACCTTTCCAACACAGAAAATAGAGCACTTCTAAAAAGTGACAAACTTAAAGGCTAAATTTATCTTTTTTAAATGTCAAGAAGAGATCAGGGCAATGTCATTTCATTTATTGTTTCCACAATGGTATGGTGTAGCACATAGGTCACCAACATATTGAGTCTACTTTAAGAAGACTTAGAAAATCCAAAGATATTGTAGAATTTAAGTTTCCAGTTCTAGGAATAATTTTGATAAGTTACCACTGTTCACCACTCTGATCAAAGGACCTATAGCTTAAAGAGCCAGTTCATTCTCTAGTAACTCCAAGACAGCATACATATTCGTGAGAGTCTCTCATCATTTTTATTTCCCTTTAGAGAATTTTCTTTCATTTCAAAGAGTTCTTTATAATTTGAGGCCATTGAGTTCTTTATCAGAGTTTCAATTCTCTGATGGTACTGCATGTGATTTTCTGATAGAACACTAGACACTTCCTTTTCTGCCTTTTAAATTTTTTGCTAATAAACTTAGTATTATTATCTGGAGAACTTCCTCCCACATTTTAATGTATGTAAACTCAGTGGTACTTATTTTTGCTTCTCCTAGGCTCATTGTTTTCATCTGAAAAATGATAGAGTTAGACTAGATACTCTGCGAACTTCCTTTCAGCTCATAGAACCTACCTGAAAGACTTCATTGTTACAGTCCCCATAGGACGTAACCAAATATAAATTTCACTTCAAAGATAATTCAGTTCAGAGACAATTCTGTAAGTGTGCTTCAGGCGTTCTCTTGGTTCAAGTTATGAATGTGTCGGTAGGGTGCATGAGACTAGCCTCTGGAGTGTAAGAATAAATTGTTAGAATGTCTATGTATTTTATATTTCAAAATATTTAAACTTTTATTTGGGAATTCTGTCGTGGTCCAGTGGTCAGAACTCCTCACTTCACTACCAAGGGCCTGGGTTTGATGCCTGTTTGGGGAACTGAAATCCCACAAACCACACTAGGTGGCCAAAAAAAGAAAAGAATTTGTATTCAATATATGCATAATAATATAAATAACATATAAGAGTGATCAGATAATTTTTTTTAATGGTGTGTAATGACCACTGGGTTGAAATGCAGCGCTGATGAGGTGATGGGCTTGGCTATTTTTATTTGTAGGCCAGTTTGTCATACTGATCCAGAGCACACTTAGCCAGCCATCTTGGAAGTGCATGCTGTTATTTACTTGAAAGTGAAAGTGTTAGTCCCTCAGTTGTATCTGACTCTGTGCAACCCCATGGACTGTAGCCTGCTGGGTTCCTCTGTCCATAGAATACTTCAGGCAAGAATACTGGAGTGGTTTGCTATGCCCTTCTCCAAGGAATCTTCCTGACCCAGGGATTGAACCCATGTCTCCTGTATTGCAGGCAAATTCCTTACCATCTGAGCCACCTGGGAAGCCCCATAAGTTATTTACTTATGGGCAATCTAAAACAGGAGCATCATTTGGAATACCACAGTTAAAATTATGGATTTTTTTTTTCTAATTTATTTTTATTTTTTGGTGACACCGTGCAGCATGTGGGATCTTAGTTCCGCGACCAGGGATCAAACTCATGCCCCCTACCTTGGAAGCACAGTGTTTTAACCATTGGACCGCCAGGGAAGTTCCATGGATTTTTTTCTGATTATAAGAATAATACATATGCATTTATTCTTGAAAATTTGAAAGGTAGAGGCAAAGACTATCCCCACTCCCTGAAGATGATCAAAGAGTAACAAAATCTTTTGTGTCTTAAGAAAAATTATAGAGTGGGAAGGAGCAGTCCTTAGAATCCATATTTGATACTTTACTTTCCTAAACCAGATCCAAATATTCACCAGATATTATTGATTCCTTAGGGGATATGACTTTCTTTTTTTTTTTTAAATTACCATTATCAGGGTTGAGATCCTTCTTATCTCTTTCTATATTACTTCAATTTGAGGATAAAGGCTTTGTTTTTTTAATCTTTTCAGTAGTTTGAGGAAAGGGGAAGGAACTAACATTCACAGAGTGTCTTCTATGTGCCTGCAGCTATGCTAGTTACTTTGCATGCATGACCACAGTTTCATTTCCTTATGTTGATCTGATGAGTCTGGGAAGGAATTGATAGCCCCATTTTTTAGACAGGGGACAACTGTGAGTATACATAGAACATACTCAAGATTCCCCAGTTAGTAAGTGGTGGGCTGTTAATCAGGATCTATGCATTTCACCCTGCACTGAAAGACAGGCATGTAAACAGACACACTGCGATGCAGTGTGGTCTGTGATTTTAACAGAAGTCCAGAGTGGAAGCTGTGTGAGTCAGCTACGCTGCAGAGAGGAGAGAACTCAAAACTGGCCTTGAGTGGAATCTCCAGAAGGGCAAAGGCAAGGGCTTTGTCTCTTTTATTTCCACAGTGTTTTTGTCCCTAAAATGCTGACAGTCCTGTTAGGTGCTTGATAAATATTTTTAAAAAGTAATCAAGAAACAGGTGGGCAGAGAACAACAGATGCCCAAAGAGTCTGAAAGGATCTTTGGTATTTAGGGAATATTCAGGTTAGACAGATAAACATGTTGCCTGACTGATGTAGGTTATTAATGCAGCCTCAACATGACAAGGATAGCTATTTTATCAATGTGTATAGTGAATTCTATTGTGTGAAAAAGAAATAACCTTAAGTGATATGAGAAAAAAGTGAACATCCAATATTGAGAGCTGAAATTGTCATGTTCTCATTATAAAATTAGGGGTTGAGTCATGGAATTTATAAAAAGATAAAGGATTTGAAATAACCTCTTTTGTTTTTTATCCATTAGAAGAAATACATGTGTATATCTAATATGAGAAATCCTCATACCTATTTTTTTTTTCTTCTAGTGACACTGGTACAGTGGCTCCAGAAAAATGCTTGTTTGGAGCAATGTTAAATATTGCTGCAGTTTTATGTAAGTAGTAAGAATGATTTTGGGAATCAAAATTTATAGCTGAATTGCCCTTTTATGCTTTCAGTACTGTTGGGTTATTTGTTTTACTTGCTAGTTACATTGAAGGAGGGTTATCACTAAATTATTGATGACTGAAATGTTCGTTATAAAGTAAAAACAATGTCTAGAAATGCTAAATTATGGAAATAAATCTTTTAAAAATATCTATAGAGCTATTTGACTACTCATGTAAATAGAAGCAATAAGTATAACCAAATATTCCTTGAGGTCTTAAGGGGATTTCTTAAGAAACCAGTAGAGGACAAAGAGCTATCAACACACTGACCACAACTAACCTCAACAAAATTCCTTTAAGATAAACAATTGAGAAGTTTGAGAATAGCTGTGAAACTCTGTTTTGATTTTTGAGCGATATTCTAATGCCAAAGAAGCGGGGTTCTACTATACTATTTTACATTCGTTTCATTATTTTTTGAGTTAATTTTTTTATTAATGGTTTACTAAAATAATGCCTTTTCCACCAATTGTGATTGTTTTAAATATTTGCGTTTTTCCATATCATGTTTATTATTTGCTCAGGGCAAACACTTAAGTTAAAAAAATTATTTCAGTGTACAGAAGTTCACTTTATAACTAAAGTTTTCAGAAATATGTCTCTACAAAAGTATATCTCTGTTATGTTTCCTACACTTTTAGTTCTTTCACAGTATTTTTGCAATGGAAGGTTTAATTTGGCCCTTTCTTAACCAATAAGGACAGTCAAGTGGGGTTTTGTCTTTTTTTCCTGTGTTACTGACTGCTGTATCTGATTGAGCCAAGTTATAGCAATTTGAAATGAAATGAGAGTGAGGCAAATAATCCTTTGGTGTTTTTTGCCTATGTCTATCTTATCAATATTCTTCAAATTAATTACTTTAGACTTTAATGCTGACCATATGTAATAGTTTGTGTGAAGTCGCTTTAGTTATATCCGACTCTTTGGGACCCCGTGGACTGTAGCCTGCCAGGCTCCTCTTTCCATGGGATTCTCCAGGCAAGAATATTGGAGTGGTTGCCATGCCCTCCTCCAGAGGATCTTCTTGACACAGGGATCCACGTCTCTTACATCTCCTGCATTGGCCAGTGTGTTCTTTACCACTAGCACCACCTGGGAAGCCCCCGGTTTGTGCTTTGTGTAACATTTATTATTAGAGATTTTCAGAAAACATCAAACTCACCTCCTAAATTTTTCCAAAATATTTTTAACATGAGGCCCACAGAAAGCAAAGAACTTGCTCAGTTACACAGAAATAATTGTAGTTTTACAGTACAATCTTAACAGTTCTTTAGAAACTACAGCTGGTTTTTTTGCTTGTTTTGTTTTTTCTTCTCTCAGATTATTTTTAAAAGGAAACTATGTTTCTTGAGACTTCCTTGGTGATCTAGTGATTAAGACTGAGCTTTTAATGTAGGGGCATGGGATTGATCGCTGGTCAGGGAACTAAGATCCCACATGCAGCGAGGTTAAGGGGTGGATGGGGGCAGTGGTGGTGGGGAACTCCATGTGTTTCTAGATACCACTGATTTTGTGAGCTCTTTGTTGGCAACTTTATTCCTTAGTTATTTATTACTTTTTTGTTTTTCCAATTGCCTTTTCGCAGGCATTGCGACAATTTATGTTCGTTATAAGCAAGTTCATGCTCTGAATCCTGAAGAGAATCGAATCATCAGATTAAACAAGGCTGGCCTTGTACTTGGATTACTGAGTTGTTTAGGACTTTCTCTTGTGGCAAACTTCCAGGTTTGTGTTTTAGCCCAGCATAAGTATTTTCCTGAAGTACGTAAAAATACATGCTAAAAAAGGAAACCTAAAGATCCATTTACATAATCCAAGCAGATATTAGAGTAATGCTTGCTGTTATAACAAAGTCCAGAATTTCAATGTCTTAACACAACTGAAGTTTATTTTTCACATAGATGCATCACATGCTGGTATTTTTGGTTGGTAGATGGCTTACCTTCCACAGTGATTTAAGGTCCACACACTGCCCATCTTTGGGCCTTGCAAATCCTTAAGACTCTTTTGTCTTCTGCATCTGGCCGCTGGAAACAGTCAAAGAGAACATGCAAAATTCACACTTGCTTCTTAAAAACTTTGACCTGGCAGTGATTCACATCGTTCTATTCACATTCATTTTTGCTAGATACAAGAAAGGCTGGGAAATAAAATCTTACTGGGCAGCAGTTCCCAGGGCAACTCTATACTATGGAAGGGATACAGAAATTTGTGTGGACAGCTAGCTAGCTGTCTACCACAAATACGGTCCTGCCTCCCGTAGTCGGTTTGTATAGCTCAGTGTTTAAAAATGTGTTTGGGGGTTTTTAGTATATGGATAGTGATTCTTTGCTCCAGTTATCCCTTGATCAATTTAACAGTATCTCTCATCACTGTGTAGTAAAAATGGATTGCAGAATCACCTTCATATTTAACATACTACTTCTGTTAGTAGCTGATACTTTTTTACACAGCCAGTGAATTCCAGCAGCAGTTCCTAATAGCACACGTGCAAAACTGCCTTTTTCTCTTAATCTCATTCAGCCATTAAAACAGTTTATATTTGTATAGAATCTTTATTTTCAGCTTCTATTCTAATTCACATTCATCACAAGGGTCTTATTGACCTTGTAATTTTGAGTCAAATTACTTTTTCTCTTGATAATATCTATTTTCATGCAGCTTTGGACCTGTTGAATGAATATGCTCTACATCTTTTACTCATGGCTTCATTGCCTGTTTATAAGCAAACCCTGTAGCTTTACTCACATAGCAAACAGTTCTCTTTCCTTCCTTTCTAATGTAAACTTTCATTGCATATTTAAAATGGTGATTTAAATGCCTCTTTCTCTTCTCCCCACTTCTCTCTTGCAGAGACAAACTCTAGTTGATTCATATAGGAAAAATTGTACACAAACCAGGTCTACAAAAGATTTATAGTTGCAGAGCTTAAATTGGAAGAGAGGCAAGCACTTTATTTTAAAGTAGGGACTTGTTGGTTTTATCTCTTAAATACTTATTGAAATCATCTGCTTCTCTCCATTTTTTTTTTCCGACTGTCTCTACCATCTCCTTCTCAACCAGTTTAGATTTCACCACCTCTCCTCTGGATTACTGCCATAGCCTCACTAATAGTTCTTCTGCATTCAGTGTTATATCCCTTTAATTTGATGCTGAAGCCAAAGTAATCTTTTAGAAATATATATACACCTCATTCCTGTTTCTTTGTACCCCTGCTTAAAGCTCACAGGTCCAAGGTCACTTGAAAAGAGATAAAATCAAGAGAGAAAAAAAAAAAAATTTGTTAAACTGCCAACCTGCTTAATAATCAAAAAGTCCTGTGTGAACTGACTGCTGTCTACCTGTATAGCCTCATGCTGCATCATTGCCCCTCCTTATATTATACATAGCAGAGGTCTTTCTGTGTTCCTTAAGACAGGTTTACTTAACTCTGTTTCATTCATTGTTTCTTCTGTTGCACACGCTACAAACCAAGCCTAAATAGATGTAGGAAGAGGTTATTTCCTCAGGGCAGTCTTTTTTGTCAGTAAATTTCCTCTTGTAAATTTCAGGTTTTCTTTCTTTGTTCTCTAATCCTTTGGAAACTAAGTCTTTGCAGCACTTCTGGTAGTATGATCTTTTATTTATGTTTTTTAAATTTATTTTTAATTTTTAAGTTGATATATTTCTCCATTAAGTATAGCTCAGTGGTTTCATTCACCATTGTATACCCAGCACCTAACATAATACTTAGCACAGACATGCTTTCATACTAAGTATTAATGTTTAGTAACTTATTGAGAGGGACTAAGGGAACTAAGCAGGATGGGTGAAAAATTCCCTGTGATTACTGTGATTGTCTGCATTTAAAAAGACCTAATAATTACAATATGGCCTTTGAAAACTCTGACTTAAAAAAATAAATTATTTAATTTCTTTGAAAACAAGTGTATATAAAAGCATCCAGCAAGGGAATTCCCTAGTGGTCTAGTGGTTAGGACTCTGTACTTTCGCTGCCGAAGTTTTTGTGCTTGTGTGCTCAGTCACTCAGTCTTGTTCAACTCTCTGCGGTCCCATGGACTGTAGCCTGCCAGGCTCCTCTGTCCGTGGAATTTTCTAGGCAAGAATCCTGGAGTGAGTTGCCATTTTTCTGCTCCAGGGGGTCTTCCTGAACCAGAAATTGAACCCACGTCTCTTGCATCTCCTGCATTGGCAGACGATTTCTCTTGAGTTCAATGCCTGGTTGGAGAACTAAAATCCTGTAAACATACAGCCAAACAATCCCCCCAAAATAAAAAAATGCAGCAAAACAAATATGTGTCCTCAGTGTTTAGGAATTTTTCCCATTCTAGTGTGTCAACTAGAATAAAAACATACCGTGTGAGAGATGTGAGTTGCAGTTTTATTTGGGGAGTTAGGAGGGCTTCCCTTGTGGCTCAGCTGGTAAAGAATCCGCCTGCCATGCGGGAGACCTGGGTTCAATCCCTGGGTTGGGAAGATCCCCTGGAGAAGGGAAAGGCTACCCACTCCAGTATTCTGGCCTGGAGAATTCCACGGACTATACAGTCCATGGGGTCGCAAAGAGTCAGACACAACTGAGTGACTTTCACTTTCACTGAGGATGATAGCCTAAAGACATCCTCTGAAATAGGTATGGGGAACTGCTCCAGAGAAGTTAAGGGAGCTCCCATCAGTGTATATGTGATACTGGAGAAAGAGTACATTCAGTCAAACACATGTCTCATAGAAAGTTGCTGCTAGTCATAAGGCAGCACTATCTAAGTTAATGCTTTTCTAAGTATGAGAGGATACAAGAATTTGGGTTCATAAAATTATCTCTTGAAAATTATCTCTGAAGGCCTGTTCTGCCAGTTTCTCCCAGCACACAGAGTGCCTCATTCCTGATCTCTGTCCTGAGCTCTCTTCAGAGTGTGTTGAAGATCAGTGATTACTAGGGCTAATCCCTGTAGGGCCAGATGGCAAGTGACATTCTTTAGTTGACCCTAGGAAAATTTGTCCTGAAGGAAACTTGGAAGGGATAACTAGGCAGAAATCTATATTGATTTTCTAGAGCTGTCATAACAAAATACCACAAGCTGGGTATTAAAAAATGAGAGAAATTTATTCTCTCAGAGTTCAGGAGGCCAGAACCTGAAATCAAGATGTTAGTAGGGTTGGTTCCCTTTTAGGGGCTCAGAGGGAGAATCTGTTCCATGCCTCTCTCTCAGCTTTTAGTAATTCTTGGCATTTCTTGGCTTGTGGCAGCATAACTGTAATTTATGCCTCTGTCGTCATATGACATTCTCCCTTCCTAGAAAATTTATCTTCAAGGAGACTTTGGAAGGAATATCATTCAGTTCAGTCACTCAGTGTCCGACTCTTTGCAACCCCATGGACTGCAGCACACCAGGCCTCCCTGTCCATCATCAACTCCCAGAGTTTACTCAAACTCAAGTCCATTGAGTCGGTGATGCCATCCAACCATCTCTTCCTCTGTCGTCCCCTTCCCCTCCTGCCTTCAATCTTTCCCAGCATCAGGGTCTTTTCAAATGAGTCAGCTCTTCGCATCAGGTGGCCAAAGTATTGGAGTTTCAGCTTCAGCATCAGTCCTTCCAATGAATACCCAGGACTGATCTCCTTTAGGATGGACTGGTTGGATCTCCTTGCAGTCCAAGACTTTCAATACCACTTCTCCAATACCACAGTTCAAAAGCATCAATTCTTTGGCGCTCAGCTTTCTTGATAGTTCAGCTCTCACATCCATACATGACTAGTTTTTAAGTTTCATTAAAACTTTTAGGTGAAGATTACAGGATATTCAATACATGGTTTATAATTTCTATAGCAAACATTTGCCCCTGACCACACATATACCTCTATAATTTCTCTTGTCTTTGTCAAGGACTATGCTTTTGTCTTTGCTAAATGATATATATATATATATATATATATATATATATATATAAATGTATTTACTTATTTTTTGGCCATGCTGGGTCTTTGTTGTTGTGTGAGGGCTTTCTCTACTTTCAGTGATTGAAGGCTTCTGTTTAGTTGCAGTGCACAGGCTTCTCATTGCAGTGGCTTCTCTTGCTGTGGGGCACAGGCTGTAGGGTGCATGTAAGCTCAGTAGTTGTGGCCCACGAGATCAGTTGTTCTGTGGCATGTGAAATCTTACTGGACCAGGGGTTGAACAAGTATTCCTTGCACTGCAAGCAGATTCTTAACCACTGGAGCACTAGGGAAGTCCTAAATGATATATTTTTAAAGAAGATAAAATTGTGACTTTTGTGGTACATGTGTCAAAGATTGCATTTAATTTATTAATGAGAGGAATAGTGGGTAGTGCAAAGCACTTCAAAAAGAAGTCAAAGTCCCACACAATTATAAGTCAGAAAAGCAATGCTCAAACGAATTTACAAATAGATTCTAAACTATAGATTCTAAACTAACAAAACTGGTCATTATTCACAAAGTGAAATCAGTTGCATTCAGTAGGACACAGTATGCCTTTCTATTCATATTGATTACTTGTGTTACTATGCATTTTCAAAAAGTTAACTTTTGTCTCTACACATAATGTCTATCATTGTACAAGTTCTCTCTGCAAAATAGCTTAATCAGAGCCAAGTACAATTAACATTTCTATAGAATCATTCCTACAGGCTCTAGCATTCTATTGAAAGGGTGTCTGTTGCCCATATCAAGATCTTTCGCTGTTTCCCTAGTCTCTAAATGACAAAATTGAATGGATTAAGCAGAAGTACTGTCAGTTAAAACCAGCTTTATACACCTCCATTCTGATTATAAGTATAGTAGTGAATGCTCTCCATTCTTTTTCTTTTAACTAAGGGATTTTGTTGATGGAACTGTGTGCTGATCACATGTGGGCATTGATCAGACTATATCTGTATTTAGCTTCATCAATATGTGAATGAAAAATGTTGCCTGCCACATCAGTAAACAAAGGATATCGCAGTCATCAAGCCACTACAGCTGTCCCCAGCAGTGAGCCTTGAGAAAACTCAGAATGGAGACAAATGGACTCCCAGCTGCCAAGCCTTCAGCCACTGCAGCCACACCGCCCAGCAGTGCACTCTGAGGGGACTCAGGAGGGGAATGGATACTGGACCTAGATAGCTAAGGTGCTTATCAAAGGAGTGATTTCAGTGAACCCAGGCTCTTGCATCTTTCCATATATAGAAAGCACAAAACTAAGTTGAGATATCTGGTTTTCTTTAATTAGTAGTAGTCATCTTTGTTGCAAAACTTCTATATATCTGGCTTCTCTCTTACCTCTTCAGGACAGTTTCTTAGAGCTATCTGAGAGCTCCTGGACTTGAAATCTTCAGAAAGTCTGCCAAATAAAATATAACTCTCAAGGTGGCTCAGATGGTAAAGAATCTGCCTACAATTCGGGAGACCTGGGTTCGATCCCTGGGTTGGGAAGACACCCTGGAGGAGGGTGTGGCACTCCAGTGTTCTTTCGTGGAGAATCCCCATGGACAAGGAACCTTGTGAGCTACAATGCACGGGGTCACTAAGGGTTGGACCTAACTGAACAACTAAACAATGCACACACTCAACTTTTATCATGTGCATACTTTTCACTCAGCAAATATATGTGAGAATATTTTTAAGGAGAAAAATCCTGCTCTTACCCATAAAATGGTCAATTTCATTTTTGCAGCCTTTATCCATAAATATTGATAAATTCACATGAACTGAGAAGATACTACCATTTTGTATTGTTTTATGGGTGCTGAATTTTTTTTTCTTTGTGACCCAAGGTGATAGCAACAATGATTTCTTCCCTTCCCAGTGCTCATAACTTACTGCCAGTTAAAATACCCCAAACCTTATCAAACTAGCACTTTCTCCAAAGGAATCCAAATAACTTGTTATCATTATTTCTTTGTACTTGAGACTTCTTACACCTTCAGCTAAAAAAAGTAGACTGTATGTGAATTAGCATAGTTGATTGTAGAAGAAGAACATCAACCCCTAACCTAATCTCTCTTCTATTACCTTAGTCATGCTGCTGCTGCTGCTGCTAAGTTGCTTCAGTCGTGTATGCGACTCCATAGACGGCAGCCCACCAGGCTCCCCCGTCCCTGGGATTCTCCAGGCAAGAACACTGGAGTGGGGTTGCCATTTCCTTCTCCAGTGCATGACAGTGAAAAGTGAAAGTGAAGTCGCTCAGTCGTGTCCGACTCGTAGCGACCCCATGGACTGCAGCCCACCAGGCTCTTCCGTCCATGGGACTCTCCAGGCAAGAGTACCAGAGTGGGTCAACATTGCCTCCTCCTACCTTAGTCATAATCTCTCTTTTTTTTTAATTTAAATTTTGCTTTATTAATTGTAATGTAATTGGTTTACAATGCTGTGTTAGTTTCTGCTGTACAATGAAGTGACTTAGCTATGAAAGTGTAGTCGCTCAGCCATGTTCCACTCTTTGTGACCCCATGGACTGTATGTAGTCCCCCAGGCTCCTCTATCCATGGAATTCTCCAGGCAAGAATATGGGAGTGGGTCGCCATTCCCTTCTCCAGGACATCTTCCCAACTTGGGGATCAAACCCAGGTCTCCCACATTGCTGGTAAGGTCTTTACCATCTAAGCCACCAGGGAACATATTCCCTCTCTCTTGGACCTCGCTCCCACCTTTTCCCCCTCACCACCCTTGCCCCACCCACCCACATCACTCCCATGTAGGTCATCACAGCACCAAGCTGAGCTCCCGATGCTATACAGCAGGTTTCCATTAACTGTCTGTTTTATACATGGTAGTGTATATATGTCAATCCCATTTTTGTCTCAGTTTGTCTTACCTTCCTCTTCCCCATTGTGTCTACATGTCCATTGTAGATTCCACATATATGTGTTAATATATGATATTTGTTTTTCTGACTTACTTCACTCTGTATGACAGACTCTCTGTCCATCTACACCTCTACAAATGACCCTGTTTCATTCCTTTTAATGGCTGAGTAATATTCCATTGTGTATATGTATCACATTTTATTCATTCATCTGTCAGTGGACATTTAGGTTGTTTCCTTGTCCTGGCTATTGGAAATAGTGCTGCAGGGAACACTGGGGAGTCAGACCCTCATACCACGTGCTGTGTGGTATCTTGTCAACCAAATGACACAGACAGCATCAGTTTAGAAAACTGCATTAGGTTGGTACAAAAGTAATTGTGGTTTTGCATTGTTGAACTTTGCTGTTTGATATTGGAATACATTCTTAAGTAAATATAATTATGTTACACACTATTTTAATGCACGTTTCTCACTTTTTTTTTTTTGCTAATGACTTAGTACTTGCTGTTTATTTTATATTTATTTTAGACTAGGAAAATGATGTTAGACGAAGCAAACTTGAACAATTTTCTCATTCAAATTCAAAATGGGTCGTAAAGCAGTGGAGACAACTTTCTACGTCAGCGCATTTCGCCCAGGAACTGCTAAGGAACATACATTGCAATAGTGGTTCAAGAAATTTTGCAAAGGAGATGAGAGCCTTGAAGATGAGGAGCGTTGTGACTGGCTGTTGGAAGTTGACAACAACCAACTGAAAGGATCATTGAAGCTGATCCTCTTACAACAACACGAGAAGTTGCTGAAGAACTCAACCATTCTATTGTCATTTGGCATTTGAAGCAAATTGGAAAAGTGAGAAAGCTCAATAAGTAGATGTCTCATGAGCTGACTGCAAAAAAAAAAAAAATTGTCATTTTGAAGTGTTGTCTTCTCTTATTCTATGTAACAGCAAACCATTTCTCAATTGGATTGTGACGTGTGATGAAAAGTGGATTTTATACAGCAATGGGAAACGAGCAGCTTAGTGGCTGGACTGAAAGGAAGCTCCAAAGCACTTCTCAAAGCAAAACTTGAACCAAAAAATGATCATGGTCACTGTTTGGTGGTCTGCTTGCTGCCTGTCTGGTCCTCTACAGCCTTCTGAATCTCAGCGAAACCATTACATCTGAGAAGCATGTTCAGCAAATAGATAAGATGCACTGAAAACTGCAATGCCTGCAGTTGGCATTGGTCAACAGATAGGGCCCAGTTCTTCTCTACTACAGCATCCAACTGCACATTGCACAACCAGCGCTTCAAAAGTTGAACAAATTGGGCCATGAGGTTTTGCCTCATCTGCCACATTCACCTGACTACAACTTCTTCAAGTATCTCGACAACTTTTTGCAGGGGAAATGCTTCCACAACTAGCAGGAGGCAGAAAATGCTTTCCAAGAGTTCACTGAATCTCAAGGCAAGGATTTTTATGCTACAGGAATAAGCAAACTTATTTCTCATTGGCAAAAATGTGTCATTGTAATGATTCTTATTTTGATTAATAAAGATATGTTTGAGCCTAGTTGCAGTGATTTAAAATTCACAGTCCAAAACCACAGTTACTTTTTCACCAACCTAATACTTCAACCAAAGGCTTTGACAGAATTTTTGGAGAGCTACTGTCATCAGTTTTAAACAGGGGCATATATAGTAAAAAGTAAAATGTAAATGGATGCTAATGAGACTAAGGCAAAGGAAAACAATAAATTAATTCAAAAACAAAAAGTAAGGAAACAGAAAAAATTTGCAATTTATGGTAATCCCTTATTGTATAATTTATCAAAACAAGTCAAACTAGAAACAAGGAAGAATGTTTTAATTTCTTGAACCTTTAAATTGTATTTAGATTTTATTTAAATTTAAGTTGATACTCCTTGCCTCCTGCATTCTCAACCATCCTACTTCTCTTTACTTTGTTCTACTCTTTTTCTATAAGCCATATCACTATTTAACATATATGGAATTATTTCTAAAGTGTATTTTTTATTGTTTATGTTCCTTCACTTGAATGTAAGCTGTGAGGGCCAAATTTTTATCTGATTTGTTTACTCATATATCTGAATACTTTGAACAGTAGCTTGACACATAAGAGGCACCCAAATAAGCATGATTAAATGAGTAATTACTATCATATTTCACTAGTGGCATATGAAATAATTTGGATGACTGTAATTTTCAGATTTATGCTTAGTACTGAGAGAAAGTTATCTCAGGAAATAATCTGTAGACTCTGCATAGCTTTTCTACTCAGTGAATGTCCTATTGAATTCGCTAGACTTGCGTTTTTAAATATTGTGTCTGTGATGCTTTTGGAGTTTCTTTTATTGACTTATTTCTTCTTTTTACCTCTCAGAAAACCACCTTTTTTGCTGTACATGTGTGTGGAGCAGTGCTCACATTTGGTATGGGCTCATTATATATGTTTGTTCAGACTATCCTTTCCTACCAAATGCAGCCCAAAATTCATGGCAAACAAGTCTTCTGGATCAGACTGTCATTGGTTATCTGGTGTGGAGTAAGTGCATTTAGCAGTATCCTTTGCTGTAAAATGTGGCTACCCTTGAAAGGGAATTGAACAACAGAATTTAAGTGAACACTGTTGACATATTGTAAACAGGCCTTTTGTGGGTGAGCTTCTTGGTTTACTAAATCCTAAATTAATTTGAATCATGAAATTCGAATTTGTACTTGGGACCTGGTAACTGAGTGAGAAGCAAAGATAATGTCTAGCCTAATCATACTCACTTCAAAGATAGGAAAGATGAGTTGATGCCCTCCTTAAGAACAATTGTGTAGCAAAAGCTTATAGAACTAAGAATTTATTGAGCAAAGAGAGACTGACTCTGCAAAGCATTTCATAATAATCTGGGCACATTTTAAATTTTACTAATGCCATGTAATGTGAAGTCTAAGAAAATGGGTTTGGGCCTTGGAAACAAATATATGTGTGATCCGTTTGGATCTTTGAAGATTTTTTTTTTTTTAATTTTGAATTTAACTTAAACTTGCAGGTCTTCCTTGAGATTCTTCCTTGACTTATTTCTTTTTAATAGTGCTGACTTGCTCATCGCTTTTGTACAATGGCAGTTTTGGCACTGATATAGTACAGAAACTCCATTGGAACCCTGAGGACAAAGTAAGAATTGAGAGGCTATAAATCTTAGTTTTATGTTAAGGATGACTGTTTTGGTTAATTTTGATATATTTTTCATTTCACTACTAACAATGAAACTTTTTCAGTAGAATAATCAGTAATGTATTATTATTTTCTATAAATGATAGGGTTTGTGTCAAACCCATCTATATTCTTTTGTCTCTTTGTGATCTGTGAATGTTTTCATGACCTGAAGAGAACTGTGATGGCAGAGTTTGCTCAGAAATTGATTCCTCTAAATACTGATGTAATATGCAGTATATTCGTAGGGAGAAGGAAATGGCAACCCACTCCAGTATTTTTTCCTGGAGAATTCCATGGACAGAAGAGCCTGGCAAGCTGAAGTCCACAGGATCGCACAGGGTGGGACACGACTCAGTGACTGAGCATGCACACATACTCGCCCAAAATCTATTATTAAAATACTTGTTTTCGAGTTTAAAAAATTACTTCTATTTTTTGTTATCTGGAAGTTTATTATTATGGACTCTGCATTTGGATTCCAACATAGTGGGTATCTGAATGGAGATAGTATCTTTGATCCTGAGAAAAAGGGAGGTGGGACATATAATACAATGAGTTGATCTGTTTTCACAAACCACTCATGTGGCATTTTATTTTAAATTAAATATAGGAATCAGCCCTAGAAAGTACATGATTGTGAAAATGATTGAATGAAATAATTTACTAGATACTCCTAATCAGAATCCATGTTTCAGTGCTCAAAATGTAGTATCAAGTTTGTCACGAGCAATTTTTGCATGTGTGCATGTTCAGTTGCTCAGTCATATCCAACTTTTTGGGACTCTGTCAACTGTAGCCTGCCAGGCTTCTCTGTCCATGGAATTTTCCAGGCAAGAATACTGGAGTGGGTAGCCATTCCCTTCTCCAGGGGATCTTCCTGACCCAGGGATCGAACCTGCATCTCCTGCGTTGCAAGCGGATTCTTTACCACTGAGCCGTCTATTAACCTGAGCATCGTTTACTTAAACTTTTTTAGTGGCATTTAATGGCTCATGACTTTGGAAAAGGCAATAACTTCTTGGTTGTAGAGTTAAGTTCTCCTGTTCTTAGTTATTTTAATGAAAATTTTACTTGCTATACATGAAAATGTGATAAGTCATTAGGATGTCTCCAATGTCCACCTTTAATTCTAGAGATACGTTAAATAAATCAGGGGTTGATGTTTCAGAATACTGATTGGTTTATAAATATTACAGGTTTTTTATTTGAGGTCATATGAGTGAAATTTCACAGAACTGTTTTGTTGTTGTTGTCACTTAAGGGTTATGTGCTTCACATGATTACTACGGCAGCAGAATGGTCTATGTCACTTTCCTTCTTTGGTTTTTTCCTGACTTATATTCGTGATTTTCAGGTAAGAAAATGTAGAATTAGATATATGTTGTCAAACTTCCTTTGGTGGAATAAGAAACTTTCTGTAGACAACTCTCTCGCCTTTTCAAAAATTAACTTCTTAAGCAGTGAACCAAAAGAGGAGCTTCTAACGTGATTTGTTTCTGTGCTTTGAGAAATAGTGTTCTGTTAGCAGGGTTAAGCCTTGAAAATAGGGTTGTAAAACAATTAAATTTGCAGATTTTCTCTCAGAGAGTTTTTATCAATTCAGGCTACATTTATATAGGCCATCCTCAACATTTAGTTGTATTGATTCTTTGTAGAAACCAGAGAAGACTTCTGTGGAAAGAAGCTTTTTTCCCTCAATTCTGTTGGTACTACAGATGATACTTTTGGCAGTGCAACAGCCATCTCTCTCTTGTTCCTCATTAGAATTGGTTTACATTCCTGATCCCAAGATATTCCCAGAATATATTGAACATGTGATCTGTCTTTAAGGAGCAGACTTCTATATGTAATTTTCTTTTCTGTTCCAGAAAATTTCTCTACGGGTCGAAGCCACTTTACATGGATTAACTCTTTATGACACTGCTCCTTGCCCTGTTAACAATGAACGAACACGGCTACTTTCCAGAGATGTATGATGAAACGACAAAACATACCTTTGGTGATTATGAGTCTCAGGGATTGGGAAAATATTCGTGAAAGTTACTTATTCAAATGCTCTGAAATTTTGAACCATTTAATCAAGGCTGAAGTGATTTGAAAGAATCCTGATAATCAAGAGACATGAATTAAGACATTTGATGTTATTTTAAAGGACATCTTCAAGAGGATCATGTGAAAACATTGATGCCTATACTTTTTTAGCCCAGAAAGTAAAACCAAAGGACTACAAAATTGTAGATTTTTTTCTACATTTTTTTTTAAGACAAACAACCAGAAGTGAACCAAGCAGTCTGCAAAATCCAACTTTTCACATTTTTAAAACTATTAAAACTCATGTTTTGTTTGAAGCACTTATGTAAGAGAAATGTTTCAGGACCCGAAATAATCAGCAATGCTCAACAGCTCCTTTAGAATTGGGTTTTGAAGTAATAGTTTTACCATATTAATACATTTCATATAGTCTTTATAAAATTTATTTCTTCTGGAATCCAACTTTAAAGGGAAGTAGACCTGAATTCACATGAGCACTTTAATTGCTTAAGCTTTGCACAAGATATTCTGTGGATATTGATTTGATTCTTGCCACAAGACCAGATACTGTGCTAAATGGTCTATCACACATGCTCACTCACACTTGTTTTATGAAGCTTAGTCTCTGATGTGAAATTTTAATTACTAATGAATGAGAAAAATAGCTATAGGTAAACGTACTCCAGTTGCATTTTGTATAAAACAGTGGTTAATGTTCCTACACCAGGTTGAGAAGTATGTGAATAACAACAAGTATAATTAATATAAAATAAAAGTCACCTCAAACTGTACTCAAGAATTTCTTAAGATTTCATTTATAGCAAATTATAATTATTTGAAAAAGAAACCTTGAACAGATGTTGGACCTTTTTTAATGGGATGTGATCTTTGTAGAACCCCAATTCTAAAGGACAGAAACAGCAATCTAGAAAAACTAGGTGCAGAATAATTATAATACATGCACCCACCAAAATAATTTTCTTTCTCTCTGGACATGCAAGTAATTGGAGCACTTTACTTGAATCCTTATCTGTGCAGATAAAGAATGGTTTATAGATCCCAGATAAAATTCAGAAGAAGAAAATACTCATCTGGAAGGTGCCCAGTGACCAAATGACTTGCAAAAGAATCTCTGAAGAAGATTAACAAGGTTTTTCTTTTTAGAAGTGGATCCATAGCCAGGATAAAAGATGGTAAGGAAAAGTTTAAAGTATAAGAGGGAGCCATTAAGATGATTATATGGTAGAACTGTAGATCTCAATTATGAAAAGGTTGCTGGTTATAAAAAGGCAAATGTTTCTGAAGACTTCTGGACTTTATCAAGTAGAAAATGGTATACAATACTGTTTAGCTATATAAAGCAACAGTGAACATGAGAAACATTTCAGTAAACACTGATTGAAATCTGACATCATTAGAAAAAAATTTTCAGTACAAACCATAAAACATCTTTTTCATGCCTCTGAAAATCATGATTTTCATCATGTGCAACCACATCTGGGAAACAGTATTTAGTCCTGATTGCTGTCCCTCAAGGAAGCTGTAATCCAAGTTGTGAAGGACCACAGTATGGTAAGAAGGAAACAGATAAAATCAAAGTTCATAAAATTTTAGTTCATGTCGGGGGAAGATGGCACAGGGAAGAACATGGACTTGTGCTTCCATATTAGAACTCAGAGGTACATTAACAACATTAAATTATTTTAAAAACAAAAAATATTACTTGAATAGTATTTTAATTTCATTATTTAACTTTTACCCTTAGAAATAACATGGGCTGAAAATATGAATAAGTTTAAAAAGAGATTACAGATACAAATTTTTTAATGTACCTTCATACCTTGTCTTAAGCCTGAAGTAATGGAAGTAACCATACCCTCCCTCAAAGTATGCCTTGCCAACACTGTCAGATAGTAGTATTAATAGCTTGCATGAATGGGTAAGGTAGTTCAATTCAATTAATTTTGTTTTGAATGTAGACTTTTAAGAATAGAAGGTAATGCTGACAAAATCAACATACACTGTTTCCTGTGTTCTTGAAGACACAGCAAGACAACATTTCCCTTTTAGTTAAGTATAGTCAGGAGAATGAACTTTAGTCATGAAATGTAAATGAAATGGATGTGTCTCCTATTTCAGCATTATGATTTTGAAAAACAAGAATACTGTTTCCCAATTTTTTCTCCTTACATCAGTTGTTTATTGATGAGAGCAAGGTTTTAGGAGATGGCAGACTAACATATAGGAGCCTGAACTAGTTCTCCTTTTAATCAGATTTTAGAATACCAACCTAGAGATCTAATATAATATAAGAACTCTTTTTAATTATCCTACTTACCAAGGTTATCTATTTCTAGAGTAGTGTCATGCTGTAAATACTCAGTGGATTTATGAAAGAGAAAGATAACTTTTCTTGTGCAGTGTTCTATACAGACTTGCCATGAAATGAAGTTAAATAAATGTTGGATTACTGTTCCTAATATTGTCTTTTTTTTCAACCAGCCAGAGTGCTGGTTTTTAAAACAGTGTATTTATTAGAAAGGTAAGAATGTAGAATAGATCTAAGACAAAGGAAAACTATTTTGAGGCATTATTGGTCTTAGCAATGTAAACAGTTGTATCCTCCACAAAGCATGGTAATTTGAAATACAGTTTACCTGCGAGTTCACCTACTGAGAAGGCTTGAACAGAATATAAAGAGAATGCCTCAGAAATTCTAAAATATACAGTTGGGATGTAGGGCAGAGAGAATTTCCCCATGTTTGGATAACTGGCAGCTCAAATGAAACGCGCAAAGATTCCAGTAGAGTCAAGTAAATCAAACTAGCAGTAACAAAGCTCATTTCCACCTCAACTATAAATCATATTAACTAACCTTCCGTTCTATATACCTGACGAGAAAATAGGCATTTCCCTTTTGGGAGGCAACTGCCATTTTTAATACCTACTGTTCTTTTATAGAATATATACAGCATATAGTCAGAACTTATAAAATCATGCAAAGGAGCAGAAAAATTTGATATAGACAGGAAATTGTCAATAGAAGCAAAGTCAGAGATTGCTCAGATGTTGCAGTTATCAGAGGGAGATAACTATGCTAAAAGTGCTGAAGGAGCAAGTAAAAAGAGTAGAAAACATGCATGAAAAGGGGGGATTTCAGCAGAGAAATGTTCATTTTGAAAAGCAAAAAAGTTCAAGAATATGATATGACTGCAGAGGAAAGGATTGGTAAACTGAAAGATAGGGCAATTGAAAGTGTAAAAGCTGGAAACCAAAGAAAAAAGCAAAAATAAAAAGAATCGAATGTCTGAGTTTTGAAGGCAAAATTAAATGATCTTAATCTTATAGTTGGATTTCAGAAGAAGATAAAAATGGTACTGAAGAAATGTTTGAAAGGTATTGACTGAGGACATTTGCAAAGTTAATGGAAATTAACAGAAAATCAAAAGTGAGACTTTGGAAATTATAAAATTGATAAACACCTATCCCAAATGATACACTGTATTAAATGGTATTCCCTGCAAAGTCACACCCCTACAGAATATGATGACCTTATTTGGAAATAGGATATTTCAGATGTAATAAGTTATGATGAAATTGACAAGCTGATTATAAAATTTGGAGATTCACAATGTCTAAAATAGTCAAAACAATCCTGAAAAGATTGCATGTCTTAGGCTGTCCGGTTTCAAAATGCATTATAATGTTAAATAAAACAATGTGTAGTTATTGACATAAAGATAGACTAATACACCAGTGAAATGGGATAGCATCCTAAAATAGACCATACATACATAGTTTATTTTCAGACGGAGTCCCAGAAAATGTAACGAGAAAAAAGTCTTCAACAACTGATGCTCTTACACCAGAATATCGAAGTGGAAAACAGTGAGCTGCAACATTTTTCTTGGTCCCGTACATACATATCAAGGTTTATCTCAAGAAGGAGCCCAGGCTACATAGCTTCTAGATGATAATTTTGGAAAATATCTTTGTGACATCAGGGGAAGCAAAGCCTTCTTAGTAACACAAAAGAAAATTATATGAAGATTCTTTTTCAAAATTTAAGATTTCTGTTTACCAAAAGATACCCCCTGGGGACTTCCCTGGTAGTCCAGTGGTTAAGAACTTGCTTTCCAATGCAGAGGATGAGAGTTCAATTCTGGATCAGGGAACTAAGATCACATATGCTGCAGGGCGACTTAGCCCATGCATCGCAGTCAGTAAGCCCAGGCACCTCAACTAGAGAGTCCACTTGCCACAAACTACAGACCCAAAGCATTCTGGAGCCCACATGCCACAGCAGAGTCCACCCACTACCACAAAAGATGCCACATACTGCAATGAAGACCTAACACAGCCAAAAATAAATATTTTTAAAAGATATCACCAAGAATCTGAAGAGGCGAACCACAGATTGGGTGAATATAGTCACAATATTTACAATTTACAAAGAACTTGTTGCAGAATATGTAAAGAACATAAAAAGTGCATGTTCAATTTTTTTTTAAGTGTGCGAAGGACAGACAGATACTTCATGAAGTAAAGGACATGATACACAAGCAAACGATGCACACATCAGAGTAATGGAAATGTCACAACTGCTATAGACCCACTAGTAAGGTTACAATAAAAAAGACTGACAACACCATATCTTGGTAAGACTATGAGAAACTGGACCTCTTGTCTTGCTGGTAAACCAGTTGGGAGACTGTTTTGGTAGTTTCTTCTAAAGTTAAACTTAAATCTATTTAGTGTCCCTGAAAAATCCATTCATAGAAATTTCTTAAATGAAAACATTTTCACAAGAAAACTAACAAGAATCTCCCCACCAATCAATAATAATTAAAGAGTGACAATAACTAATGATCATCAGTAAGAAAATGGATAAATAAGTTGAGGTGTATTTATGCAAATGGTATACTGCTTGGCAGTAAAAAGAGAGAAGCTACAGATAGGTACAATGACATGTATGAATCACAAAAGCATTGTATGGAGAAAAACCACACACAGACACAAATATGTATAATTCTATATATTTGAAGCACAATAGCAGGTGGAATTATGGTAAACAGAAATCAGAAAGTGATCCTTAAGGGAAAAATTTACCAGAAAGAGGTTTAGGAGATTGTTATAGTTCTGTTTTTTAACTTTGAAGTCGTAGGACCTGATAATCGGACTACATGGAGACTGTCTTCAAGTAGCTAATTAACTTAAAATAAGGTCATTAGGGTGTGGCAAATCGAATATGACTAACATTTTTATAAGAAAAAATTTGAACAAAGACATACAGAGGGAAGGCCATAGGATGGCACAGGGGGGATATGGCCATCCACAAGCCAAAGAGAGAGGTCTTAGGAGAAACCAACCCTACCAACACCTTGGTCTCACACTGCTAGTGTCCATGACTATGAAAAAATTAATTTGTTTAAGCTGCCTAGTCTGTGGTATTTTGTTATGGCAATCCAAGTAAACTAATACATTTTTTTTTTTAACTGGGGATGATGCAAATATTCTCCATCTTGAAGTAGATGGTATGAGAGGTCGATACAGTTATCAGTTTATCATATGGAATTGTTATTTCAACTAAGAAAAAATAAAAGAAAATAGAAGAACAGAACAAATAAGACAATTAGCTGATGCTGTGGGGAGAAATTAGTAAAATACATAAAATTTTAGCTAACCTTTTTAAAAATATTAAAACATGTACAAAATGAGAACTGTCCAGGAAAAATAATTGGAAAAGCAAAAATTTTAAGTAATGAGAATACTTTGCATGAATTTATAGAAATAGATTTGACATTTATCTGAACTGTGTCCAAATTTCCTTATAAGGATACCATTCTGATTAGATTAGGTTGCAATCTAACAGCCTCACTTTGATTAAGGTGATCTATAGTCATTCGGCATCACAGTAATCCAAGTCTATGTCCCAACCATTAATGACAAAGAAGCTGAAGTCAAATGGTTCTGTGAAGACCAACAAGACCTAGAATTAACACATACACACAAAAGATGTCCTTTTCATCATGGGGATTGGAATATGAAAGTGGAATGTCAAGAGATAGCTGGAGCCAAGTTAGACCTTGGAGTACAAAATGAAGCAGGGCAAAGGCTAACAGTTTTCCCAAGAGAACACACTGGTCATAGCAAAATCCTCTTGCAACAACACAAAAGATGACTCTACACTTGGATGTCACCAGATGGTCAATACTGAAATCAGGTTGATTATATTCTTTGCAGTTGAAGATGGAGAAGCTGTATACAGTTAATAAAAACAAAACCAAGAGCTGACTGTGGGTCAGATCATGAGCTCCTTATTGCAAAATTCAGACTTAAATGGAAGAAACTAGGGAAACCACTAGGCCATTCAGGTATCTGAATCAAATCCCTTATTATGATTATATAGTAGAAATGATAAACAGATTCAAGGGATTATATCTGATAGAGTGCCTGAAGAACTATGGATGGAATTTCATAACATTTTATGGGAGGCGATGACCAAAACCATGCCCAAGAAAAAGAAATGCAAGAAGGCAAATTGATTGTCTGAGGAGGCCTTAGAAAGAGCTGAAAAAAGAAGCAAAACATGAAGGAGAAAAGGAAAGATACAGCCAACTGAATGCAGAGCTCCAAAGAATAGCAAAGAGAGATAAGAAAGCCTTCTTAAGTGAACAAAGAAATAGAGGAAAACAATAGAATGGCAAAGACTAGAGGTCTCTTCAAGAAAATTAAGAGATACCAAGGGAACATTTCATACAAAGATGGGTACAATAAAACAGAAATGGTAAGGTCATAATAGAAGCAGAAGAGGTGGCAAGAATACACAGAATTGTGCAAAAAGTGTCTTAATGACCCAGGTAACCACGATGGTGTGATCACTCACCTAGAGCCAGACATCCTGGAGTGTGAAGTCAAGTGGGCCTTAGGAAGCATTATGATGAACAAAAGCTATTGGAGGTGACAGAATTACAGCCAAGCTGTTTCAAATCCTTAAGGATGATGCAGTGAAAGTGCTGCACTCAACATGCCAGCAAATTTGGGAAACTCAGCAGTGGCCACAGGACTGGAAAAGGTCAGTTTACATTCCAGTTCCAAAGACGGGCAATGCCAAAGAATGTTCAAACTACGACACAACTGCTTATTTCACATGATAGCAAGGTAATGCACAAAATCCTTCAAGCTAGGCTTTGACAGTATGTGAACCAAGAACTTCAGATGTAGAAGCTGGATTTAGAAAAGGCAGGAGAACCAGAGATGACATTGCCAACATCTGCTGGATCATAGAAAAAGCAAAACAATTCCAGAACAACATCTACTTCTGCTTCATTGACTACACTAAAGCCTTTGACTGTGTGGTTCACAACAAAGTGGAAAATTCTTCAAGAGATGGAAATACCAGACCACCTTACCTGCCTCCTGAGAAGCCTGTGTGCAGGTCAAGAAGGAACAGTTAAAACCGGACATGGAACAATGAAGTGGTTCAAAATTGGGAAAGATGTACAACAAGGCTGTATATTGTCAGCCTGCTTATTTAACTTCTATGTAGAGTACATCATGCTAAATGCTGGCTGGTGTATCACAAGCTGGAATCAACAATATCAAGAGAAATAACAACCACCCCAGATAGGCAGATGACAACACCCTAATGGCAGTAAGAGAAGAGGAACTGAAGAGCCTCTTGACGGAAGTGAAGGAGAGTGAAAAAGCTGGCTTAAAACTCAACATTCAAAAAGCTAAGATCATGGCATCGGGTCCCATCACTTCACGGCAGATACATGGGGAAAAAATGGAAACAGTGACAGACTTAAATTTCTTGGGCTCAAAAATCACTGGGTGGTGACTGCAGCCATATAATTAAAAGATGCTTACTCTTCGAAAGGAAAGCTATGACAAACCTAGACAGCATATTGAAAAGCAGCGACATCATTTTGCTGTCAAAGGTCCGTATAGTCATAGCTATGACTTTTCCAGTAGTTATATGTGGATGTGAGGATTGGACCATAAAGAAGACTGAGCACTGAAGAATTGATGCTTTCAAACTGTGGTGCTGGAGAAGACCCTTAAGTGTCTCTTGGACAGCAAGGAGATCAAACCAGTCAATCCTAAACAAAATTAACCCTGAAAATTCATTGGAAGGACTGATGCTGAAGCTGAGGCTCCAATAATTTGGCCACCTCTTGCAAAGATGCTATTCATCAGAAAAGACCCTGATGCTGGAAAAGTTTGAGGGTATAAGATAAAGAGGATGACAGAGGATTAGATGATTGGATGGCATCAGTGACTCAAGGGACATGAGTTTGACAAAACTGTGGGAAATAGTGAAGGACAAGGATGCCTGGTGTGCTGCAGTCCATGGGGTTGCAAAGAGTCAGACACAACTGGTTTAGTCACAAAGTTGTGTCTGACTCTTGGCAACCCCATGCCAGGCTCCTCTGTCCATGGGATTCTCCAGGCAAGAATACTGGAGTGGGCTGCCTTTTCCTTTTCCAAGACAGAATTGAGGGACTGAATAACAACAACAGTCATGTTTTGTGGAACAGGGGCCTAGAATTTCATACGATGTTTGCCTGCCAAGTTACTTCCATCATGTCTGACTCTTTCTGACCCTATGGACTATAGCCCACCAGGCTTCTCTGTCCGTGGGCTTCACCAGACAAGAATACTGGAGTGGGTGGCCATTTTCTTCTCCAGGGGATCTTTCCAAACAAGGGATCAAATCTATGTCTCATGTCTCCTGTCCTGGCAGGCGAGTTCTTTACCACTGTTGCCACCTGGGAAGCTCATATAAAGTTGGAGGATACATAGTCCAGCTTATAACACTCTACTTTATAGACCTCTGAAATTCATGTTCTCATATGCAGAATACATGTGTCCACATCATAACAGCCAAACATCTTAACCATTCCGTCATCAACTCTTAAATCCCAAGTCTTATCTAAATACTATCTAAATCAGATTAGCAAGAGTCAAAGCCTGATTCACTCTGAATCAAAGTTCTTATCCAACTGTCAGCCTGTGAAATCAGAGGAGATCTGCTTCCAAAATGCAATGATGGAACAGACATAGGATAGACATTTCTATTCTAAAAAGGAGAAATCAGAAGACAGGAGTCATTGCCTCCAAATGAGATAAAAACCTAGCAAGTAACAGTCCATTAGATTTTTTTAAGACTGGAGAATAATTCTGTTTGGCTCAGTGTTCTGTCTTCCAAGCCCACTGGGGAGGTTGTCCAGTCTGAAGCCTAGATGTCAGCCTTCTTCTTACAACTCTGGGCAGCAATCTGGCCTGCTGAAACCATGGAGGTAGCTATGCCATTTGGAATCAAAGAAGAAACAATCTTGGCACCTGGACCTGTGCCTTATGATACAACAGTGGCAGTGTCAGGCAGCCCTGTACTGATCTCTGAATTATCTTCAAAGTCATTCTTCCATTTTCTTGAAGGATAACTAGTGTTTACAGATATACAACTCTTCTATCCAGTTCTGCAGTATCCCAGAACAGAAGTCTGATCACCTGCCTTCATTTTGTCCCATCTCTGTCTCCCCTTAGTCCAGGCTAGCAATAATGAGTATAATCCATCTCTATTCTTAATTTATGCTGAGACAGCTAATTACTTCCATGAATAATACTGGTGTTCTTAGTCCATTTTGGCTGCTATAAAAATACCAAAAATACTTGTCACAATTTTGGAGGCTGGGACATCCAAAATCAAAGTACCAGCATTTTGGGTATCTGGTAAGGACCTTTTTGGGCTTTCCAGGTGGCACTAGTGGTGAAGAACCCACCTGCCAGTGCAGGAGACTATGCGAGATATGGGTGTGATCCCTAGATAGGGAAGATCCTCTAGAGAAGGGCATAGCAGCCCACTCCAGTATTCTTGCCTGGAGAACCCCCTAGACAGAGGAGCCTTACGGGCTACAATCCATAGGGTCGCAAAGAGTTGGACATGACTGAAGCAACTTAGCACATACGCATGCAAGGACCCTTTTCCTGATTAATAATTGTCTTTCTGCTGTATCCTCACATGGCTTCCCTGGTAGCTCAGATAGTAAAGAATCTGCCCACAATACAGAGTTTGAACCCTGTGTGGGGAAGATCCCCTGTAGCAGGAAATGGCAACCCACTCCATTGTTGCCTTGAGAATCCTATGGACAGAGGAGTCTGGTGGGCTACAGTCCATGGACTTGCGAAGAGTTAGACATGACTGAGCAACTGACACTTTCACATGGCAGAAAACTGAAGGGGGGTTGTCTCTGGGGTATCATTTTTAGGACACCAACCCCATTATGAAGGCTCCATCCTCATCAACTAGTCACTTCTAAATGCTGTATCTCCAAATATCATGTGAAGTCACCATATGAATTGGGATGACACAAACACTTAGTCTATAACACACATGTAACCTCTTTATCAAATAATTGTTCAGCCACACTCTTACATGTTCTCTTAAAGCATGTTTGCTTTTTTTAAATTATGGATGAGCTGAGACTATTCAAAATGATCAAGTCCTGGCTGCTTTTCACTTATCAACTTCATCTTCACTTTATCTCTTTCCTCATATTTTACCATAAGCCATAAGGAGGAACCAGCCCACTTCAACACTTTGAGTAGAAATCTCAGTTAAATATCCAAGTTCATCTCTTACTCAGGGAATGCTACTCAATACTCTGTAATGGCCTTACAAAGATGTGCATATATTTATATGTATGACTGATTCACTTTGCTGTACACCTGAAACTAACAATATTGTAAATCAACTAAAATCCAATTAAAAATTTTAAAAAAGAAAAGAAGTGGAAAAATTCATAGAAACACAAAATCTACCAAGACTAAACCATGAAGAAATAATAAATCTGAATAGACCTAAAAATAATAAGTAGATTGAATCAGTAATCAAAAATCTCCCAACAAAGAAAAACCCAGACCTGATGGTGTGCTTCACTGGTGAATTCTACCAAACATTTAAAGAACTAAGAGTAATTCTCAGATTTATCAAAAAAAATTGAAGAGTACACTTTGTTATTCTGTGCCCCCATTCCCCTCATATCCAAGACAAACTCTATAAGAAAACTAGATCAATATCCATTGTGAAAACTGACACAAATCCTCAACAAAATACTAAGAAACAAAATTTGGCTACATATTTAAGGATTAGACATTGTAAGCAAGTAGAATTTACTCCTGGAAAGCAAGGATGGTTCAACATATGAAAATTGATCAATGTAATACACCATATCCAGAGAAGGCAATGGTAACCCACTCCAGTACTCTTGCCTGGAAAATCCCATGGATGGAGGAGCCTGGTAGGCTGCAGTCCATGGGGTTGCACAGAGTTGAACACTACTGAAGCGACTTAGCAGCAGCAGCATCAATATACCATGTCAATAGGCTGAAAGGGAAAAATCCCACATGAACATCTCATTTGATGCAAGAAAAGAACTTGACAAAATTCCACACCCTTTCATTATAAAACCACTCAACAGACTAGGAGTAGAAGGAAGCTGTGTGCGTGCTTGCTAAGTTGCTTTAGTCATGTCCAACTCTTTGTGACCCCCTACCCCGCCCAGGCATCTCTGTCCATGGGGATTCTTGAGGCAAAAATACTGCAGTGGATTTCCATGCCCTCCTCCAGGGGATCTTCCCAACCCAGGGATCGAACCCGAGTCTCTTATGTCTCCTGCATTGGCAAGTGGGCTCTTTACCACTGGCACCACCTGGGAAGCCCAGAAGGAAGCTGCCTTAACATAGTGAAAGCCATTTATGAAAAATTCACTGTGAACCTTATGCTCATTGGTGAAAGAAGAGAAGCATTTTCTCTAAGGTCAGGCCCAAGGCAAGGATGCCATCTTAACATATCTATTCAAGACAGTACTGGCAGTTCTAGCCAGAGTAATTAGGCAAGATTTAAAAAAACCAAAAAACATAAGAGGTATCCAAATTGGAAAGAAAAAAGCAAAATTATAGCTTTGCATATTACATGATTTAATGTATATGTAAATAACCCTAAACATTCCACAGAAACTCAAAACTAATAAATTAATTCATCAAAGGAACAGGATGCCAAGCAACACCCAAAAGCCAGTTGCATTTCTATACACTAACAATGAACAATCTGAAAAGGATATTACAAAATCAGTTTGAAATTGAATTTAAAAATACTTAGTAATTAATTTGGAAATATAATACACAGGATGGGACATATGGAAACTCGGTACAATCTGCTCAATTTTTCTATAAATCTGAAATAATTCTAAAAATTAAAGTTTACTAATAAAAAATTTAGAGAACAAAAAAATACTTAGTAATTAATGTAGCAAAAAAAGATGAAAGGCTTGCATACTGAAAACTACAAAATGTTGCTGAAAGAAATTAAAGGAAATGTAAATAAATGGAAGCACATCCTATATTGATGGATTGGAAGACTTACTACTTTGAACTGTTGATACAACTGAAAGTGATCTACAGATTCAATGTAATTCCTACCATAATGCAAGTGACTTTGTTGTTATCATGTGTGTGTGTGTTTGCAGAAATAAAAAAACCTAAAAATTATATGATATCTCAAGGGATCCTGAAGAGCCAAAACAATCATGAAAAATAAAAAAGAGTTTCCAAAACTTATTACAAAGTAGCAGTAATCCAAAAGTGTTGTGTTTGCATAAGGACAGACTTATATAGACTGATAGAGCAGAAGAGAGAGCCCAGAAATAAATCCTTATATATATGGTCAAATGATTTTTGACAAGGTGCTAAGACCATCCAAGGTAAAGGCTAGTCTTTTCACTGAATGGTTCTGGGAAAACTGGGTATCCCTATGTAAAAGAAAAAAGTTAGACCTTTAACACTATATCCAAAAATTATAAAGTATCAGGAACCTAAATGTAAGACCTAAAGGATAAAATTCTTAGAAGAAAACAGGGCAAAACCTTTAAAGCATTGGTTTTAGCAATGGTTTCCAGAATGTGATAGCAAAGGCACAGGTATCAAAGGAAAAAATAGACAAGTTGTGCTTCTTAAATTATTTTAAAAAGTGATACATTAGAAGACATTGCCAATGGAGTAAAAAGGCAACCCACATAGTATTAGAAAACACTTGGAAGTCGTATATCTGAAAGGGGTTAATATCCAGGATATATAGAAAACTCCTAAAACTCAATAACAAAAGCCCAATTTTCCATTCAAAAATGAGAAAAGGAATGAACAAACATTTCTAGAAAGAAGATATATGGTATATAAACCATGAGAAAGTGCTTAACAACACTAATCTGTTGTTGTTCAGTTGCTAAGTCATGTCTGAATCGGTGTGACCCCATGGACTTCAGCAAGCCAGGCTCCTCTGTCCTTTGCTATCTCCCAGAGTTTGCTCAAATTCATGTCTTTTGAGTTGGCCTTCCCTGGTGACTCAGACAGTAAAGAATCTGCCTGCAATGTGGGAGACCCAGGTTTGATCCTTGGGTCGGGAAGATCACCTCGAGAATGGCTAAGCACTCCAGTATTCTTGTCTGGAGAATTCCATGGACAGAGGAGCCTGACAGCTACATCTGGAACAAATAATCGTATTTCTCTTTCTCTATTTCATTAAGCATAATACCCTCCAGATCCATCCATGTTGTTGCAAATGGCAGAATTTTATTCCTTTTTGTGGGTGAATAATATTCTGTTGCATATATATAAACACATCTTCTTTAGATGTGTATCTGTTGTATACTTAGGTTGCTTCCATATTTTGTAAATAATGCTGTTATGAATATGGGGGTGCATGTATCTTTTCAAATTACTGTTTTCATCTTTTTTCAGATAAATACCCCAGAGTGGAATTTCTGGGTCATATAATGTTTTTATGTTTAGTTATCTTGAGGACATAGAGTATGCTTTATGTTTAGTATATTGAGGAACTTCTGTGCTACTTTTCATAGTGGTTTCACCAACTTACATTTCCACTAACAATGTAAAAAGTTTTCTATATTCTCCATATCATCACCAACATTTGTTATTGTCGACATAGTGATTATAGCCATCCTGACAAGTGTGAGGTGATACCTCTTTGTTGTTTTGATTCACATTTCTTTGATGAGTAGTAATGCCTTATGGCAGAAAGTGAAGAGGAACTAAAAAGCCTCTTGCTGAAAGTGAAAGAGGAGAGTGAAAAAGTTGACTTAAAGCTCAACATTCAGAAAACTAAGATCATGGCATCTGGTCCCGTCACTTCATGGGAAATCAATGGGGAAACAGTGGCAGACTTTATTTTGGGGGGCTCCAAAATCACTGCAGATGGTGATTGCAGCCATAAAATTAAAAGATGCTTACTCCTTGGAAGGAAAGTTATGACCAACCTAGACATCATATTAAAAAGCAGAGACATTACTTTGTCAACAAAGATCCGTCTAGGCAAGGCTATGGTTTTTTCCAGTAGTCATGTATATATGTGAGAGTTGGACTGTGAAGAAAGCTGAGCACCAAAGAATTGATGCTTTTGAACTGTAGTGTTGGAGAAGATTCTTGAGAGTCCCTTGGACTGCAAGGAGATTCAACTAGTCCATCCTAAAGGAGATCAGTCCTGAGTGTTCATTAGAAGGACTGATATTGAAGCTGAAACTCCAATACTTTGGCCACCTCATGCGAAGTGTTGACTCATTGGAAAAGACCCTGATGCTGGGAAGGATTGGGGGCAGGAGGAGAAGGGGACGACAGAGGCTGAGATGGCTGGATGGCATCACCGACTCTATGGACATGAGTTTGGGTAGACTCCGGGAGTTGGTGATGGACAGTGAGGCCTGGTGTGCTGCAATTCATCGGGTTGCAAAGAGTCGGACTCAACTGAGTGACTGAACTGAACTGAATGCCAGGCATGTTTTCACATTCCTGTTGTCTATCGGTATGTCTTCTTTGGAAATTGTCTACTCAACTCTTTGCCCAGTTTTATTTAATTTGATTGATTGTTTCTTTGATATTGAGTTATATGATCTAAACAGTATATTTTAGATATTAACCACTTATTGTTCATACCACTTGAAATATATTTTCCCTTTGTGTAAGTTGTCTTTTTGTTTTATTAATGGTTATTTTTGTTGTTGTTGTAAAAACCTTTCAATTTTAATTAAATCTCATTTTTGTTGTTGTTTTTGTTTTTTCTTTTGCCTAAGGAGCCAGATCCCAAAATATTGCTGCAGTTTATTTCGAATCGTATTCTGCCTATGTTTTCTTCTAAGAACTTTGTGATTTCCAGTCTTAAATTTAGGTCTTTAATCCATTTTGAGTTTACTTTTGTATATGGTATAAGAAAATGTTCTAATTTTTTTCTTTTACATGTTAGTGTCTACTTTCCCCAGAACCACTTATTAAAGAGACTGTCTTTTATCCATTGTATATTCTTGCCACTTTTGTCCTATAGTAATTGCTAATAACTGAGCAAGTTTATTTCTGAGGTCTCTATTCTGTTTTCTTGATCTATCTGTCTTTTTTGTGTGTACAATTACCATGATGTTTTAATTAGTGTAGCTTTCTAGTATAGTCTGAAGTCTGGGAGGGTGATACCTCCAGCTTTGTTCTTTTTCTCAAAATTTCTTTGGCAGACTGGGATCTTTCATGGTTCCATATAAACTTTAGAATTATTCTGGTTCTGTGAGAAATTTCATGGGTATTTTGACTGAATTTGCATTAAATCAATAGATCACTTTGAGTAGTGTGACCATTTAACAATTTTAATTCTTCCCATCTAAAAGCATGGAATATTGTTCTCCTTTTTTATGTCATTTTCAAATTTCTTCATCATTGTTTTATAGTTTTCAGAGTACAAGTCTTTCACCTCCTTGGTTAAATTTGTTCCTAGGCCTTTTATTCTTTTTGATGAGATTTTAAATGGCTAATTTTCTTGCTTTCTCCTTCTTCAGGTTCATTATTAATGTATAGAAAAACAACAGATTTCTATATATTAATCTTGTATCCTGAAACTTTATTGTTGCATTATTCGCTCTAATAGTTTGTTTGTTGGAGACTTTAGGGTTTTATATATGTAATACCATATTATCTGCAAACAGTGACAATCTTCCTTCCTTTCTGCCAATTTAGATACTTTTTATTCTTTTTCTTGTCTGAATGCTGTTGCTAGGACTGCCAAAACTATGTTGAATAGAAGTGTGAAGAGTGGGCATCCTTGTCTTGTCCCTGACTTTAGAGGAAGGTTTCCAGCTTTTCACCACTGAATATGATGTAAGCTTTGGTTTTTTCATAATGGGCCTGTATTATGCTAAGATAAATAAAGGAAAACCATAGAATGGGAAAGACTAGAGAGCTCTTCAAAAAAATTAGAGATACCAAGGGAATATTTCATACAAAAATGGGCTTGATAAAGGACAGAAATCATATGGGCCTAACAGAAGCAGAAGATATTAAGAAGAGGTGGCAAAAATACACAGAAGAACTGTACAAAAAAGATCTTTGTGACCCCGATAATCACGATGGTGTGATCACTCACACCTAGAGGCAGACATCCGGGAATGTGAAGTCAAGTGGGTCTTAGAAAGCATCACTATGAACAAAGCTAGTGGAGGTGATGGAATTCCAGTTGAGCTATTTCAAATCCTAAAAGATGATGCTGTGAAAGTGCTGCACTCAATATGCCAGCAAATTTGGAAAACTCAGCAGTGGCCTCAGGACTGGAAAAGGTCAGTTTTCATTCCAATCCCAAAGAAAGGCAATGCCAAAGAATGGTCAAACTACTGTACAATTGCACTCATCTCACACGATAGTAAAGTAATGCTCAATATTCTCCAAGCCAGGCTTCAGCAATAGGTGAACTGTGAACATCCAGATGTTCAAGCTGGTTTTAGAAAACACAGAGGAACCATAGATAAAATTGCCAACATCTGCTGGATTATCAAAAAAGTTAAGAGAGTTCAAGAAAAACATCAATTTCTGCTTTATTGACTAAGCCAAAGCCTTTGACTGTGTGGATCAAAATAAACTGTGGAAAATTCTTCAGGAGATGGGAATACCAGACCACCTGACCTGCCTCTTGAGAAATCTGTATGTGTGTCAGGAAGCAACAGTTAGAACTGGACATGGAACAACAGACTGGTTCCAAATGGGAAAAGGAGTACATCAAGGCTGTATATTGTCACCCTGCTTATTTAACTTATATGCAGAGTACATAATGAGAAACACTGGGCTGGAAGAAGCACAAGCTGGAATGAAGATTTCCAGGAGAAATATCAATAACCTCAGATATGCAGATGACACCAGCCTTATGGCACAAAGTGAAGAGGAACTAAAAGGCCTCTTGATGAAAGTGAAAGAGGAGAGTGAAAAAATTGGCTTAAAACTCAACATTCAGGAAAGTAAGATCATGACACCCAGTTGCATCACTTCCTGGAAAATAGATTGGGAAACAGTATCAGACTTTATTTTGGGGGGCTCCAAAATCACTGCAGATGGTGATTGAGGCCATGAAATCAAAAGACGCCTACTCCTTGGAAGGAAAGTTATGGTCAACTTGGACAGCATATTGAAAAGCAGAGACATTACTTTGCCAACAACGGTCCATCTAGTCTAGGCTATGGTTTTTCCAATAGTCATGTATGGAGGTGAGATTTGGATTATAAAGAAAGCTGAGTGCCAAAGAATTCATGCTTTTGAACTGTAGTGTTGGAGAAGACTCTTGAGAGTCCCTTGGACTGCAAGGAGATCCAACATGTCCATCCTAAAGGAGATCAGTCCTGGGTGTTCACTGGAAGGTCTGATGTTGAAGCTGAAACTCCAGTACTTTGGCACCTCATTTGAAGAGTTGATTTATTGGAAAAGACCCTGATGCTGGGAGGGATTGGGGGCAGAAGGAGAAGGGGACAACAGAGGATGAGATGGCTGGATGGCATTACCGACTCAATGAACATGGATTTGGGTAGACTCCACGAGTTGGTGATGGAAAAGGAGGCCTGGAGTGCTGCTATTCTTGGTGTTGCAATGAATCAGACATGACGGAGTGACTACACTGAACTGAATTGAAAGCTCAACATTCAGAAAACTAAGATCATTGCACCTGGTCCCCTCACTTCATGGGAAATCAATGGGGAAATACTGGAAACAGTGTCAGACTTTAATTTTGGGGCTCCAAAATCACTGAAGATTGTGACTGCAGCAATAAAATTAAAAGATGCTTACTCCTTGGAAGGAAATTACGACCAACCTAGATAGCATATTAAAAAGCAGAGACATTACTGTTCCAACTAGGTCCATCTAGTCAAGGCTATGGTTTTTCCAGTAGTCATGTATGGATGTGAGAGTTGGATGGTGAAGAAAGCTGAGCGCCAAAGAATTGATGCTTTTGAATTGTGGTGTTGGAGAAGACTCTTGAGAGTCCCTGGGACTGCAAGCAGATCCAACCAGTCCATCCTAAAGAAAATCAGTCCTGGGTGTTCATTAGAAGGTCTGGTGTTGAAGCTGAAACTCCAATACTTCAGCCACATCATTTGAAGAGTTGACTCATTGGAAAAGACCCTGATGCTGGGAAGGATTGAGGGCAGCAGGAGAAGAGGATGACAGAGCCTGAGATAGCCGAATGGCATCACCGACTCGATGGACATGGGTTTGGGTAGACTCTGGGAGTTGGTGATCGACAGGGAGACCTGGCATGCTGCAATTCATGGGATCACACAGAGTCGGACACAACTGAATGACTGAACTGACTAATGATGAGATATATTCCCTCTATACCAACTTTGATTAGAATTTTTATTATGAATGGATGTTGAATTTTCTGTTGTTTCTTTTGATACCTGTGCCTTTGGTATAATATATAATCATTGCCAAAGTCAATGCCATAAAGTTGTTTTCTACTAGGAATTTTATGATTTAAGCCTCTCATTTAAATCAGTCATGGATCTGTTTTGAGTTAATTTTTATATATGGTGATAGGTTAGGGTCTGGCTTCATTTGTTTGCATTGTGGATACTCAGTGTCTCAGTACTATTTGTTGAAAATATTTTCTTTTCTTGATTGAAATGTCTTGGTATCCTTGTTGAAAATCACTTGACTATTTTTTTGCTTGTCTATTTCTGGACTCTTTTCTGTGAGTCTGTATCTCCTTGTACCAATGCAACATTCTTTTAATTATTGTAAGTTTGTAGTAAGTTTTGAATTCAGGTAATGTGAGTAATCCAACGTTCTTACTTTTCAGGGTTCATTTAACTATTTGTTGTTCCTTGAGATTTCATATGAATTTTCAGATGAGTTTCTTGATTTGTGGGGGAAAAATGTCATTGGAGTTTTGATAGTGACTACTCTGAGTCTGTAGATCATTTTGGACCATATTGACATTTTAGCAATAAGTCTTCCAATTCTTGAACATAGGATAAGTTTCTGTTTATTGATGTTTTCTTTCAGCAGTATTTTGTAGTTTTCATTGTACAAGCCTTCCATCTCCTTGGCTAATTATTCTTAAGTATTTTATTAAATTAATGTCATTTCAAATGAAATGATTTTGTAATTTTCAGATTGTTCATTGTTACTAAATAGAAACCAACTTATTTTTGTGTGTGTGTTTGTATTCTGCTCCTTTGCTGAATTAATTTATCAGTTCTAAGTTGGGGTTTTTTTGGGGTATCTTTAGGATTTTCTACTTTCTATATATTAGATTATAATGTGCACAAAGATAATTTTCATTTTTCCTTTTCAATATAGATACTTTACATTTATTTATTGCTCTGGCTAGAACATCCAGTATGGTGTTAAATAGAAGTGGTAAAATTGGGTATCCTTGATTTGTTTCAATCTTAAATGAAAAGATTTTAGTGTTTCAACATTTAGTATATTTTTTGTGAGTTTATTATTTATGGCTTTTATTATGTTAAGGTAGTTTACTTCTATTCCTAGTTTGTTGAGTGTTTCAGTATGAATATGTGTGTTCAATTCTGTCAGATTGTTTTTTGCATCAATAAGGTGATCCTGCTTTCCCCCTTCATTCTGTTAATGTATTGCATTACTTCCATTGATATTTGTGTATTGAACTATCCTTATGTCCTAGGAATAAGCTTAATTTTCTTGTGCCATGTAATTTTTTAAATATGTAGCTGAATTTGCTTTGTGAGTATTTTGTTAAGAATTTTTGCATCAGTGTTTACAATGGCCATTGGTGAGTAGTTTTCTGATAGTGCTTTTCTCTGACTTTAGTATCACTGTAATGATGATCTTGTAAAATTAAATATTCTTACCAAATTTTTGGAATCACTGTGATTATTGTTAAGTCTTTAAATGTTTGGTGGATATCACCTGTGAAGCCATTAAGTCTAGGATTTTTCTTGGTAAGGAGATTTTTGATTACTGACTTAATCTCCTAACTAGTTATCAATGTGTTTAAATTTTCTATTTCTTCATGACTCAGTTTGGGTAGATTTTATGTTTTTAGAAATTTGAACATTTCGTTTAGGTTATCATATTTACTGCCATGTGATTGCCCATAATCTTCTATTATGATTCTTCTTGTTTCTGGAGAGTCCGTAATAATGTCCCCATTTCTGACTTTAGTAATTTGAATTTCTTTTCAGTCCGTCTACCTTAATATTTGTCTTTTCTTTGTTGTTGTTGTAATTTTCAAAGAACCAATTTGGGTTTTGTTTATTATCTCTTATTTTTCTACTCTCTCTTATGTTTATCTCTGACCTAATCTTTATTATTTCTTTTTTTTCTGCAGCTTTGCCTCATTTGTTCTTCTTCTTCTATTTCCTTAAATTGTGATCTTAGGTTGTTGTTTTGAGATATTCATCACTAGTATAATTATTTATGGCTATAAAATTTCCCCTTAGGACTGCTTTTACTATGTCACACAAATTTGGGTAGCTTGTGTTTTGTTTTCATTCATCTCTAATTCTTTTTAATTACTCTTGTGATTATGTCTTTGATCCATCTTTTTTAGAAGAGTGTGTTGTTAAATTACAACAAATTTGTGAATCAATATAAACAATTTATGGCCTAACATTTGGTCTGTACTTGGTTGAAATGTACCATATACTTGAGAAGAATATATATTCCATTGTTATTGCATTAAATGTGTCGTACATGTCTCTTAGATCTAGCTGGTTTGTTGTATTGCTCAAGTCCTCTATGTTTTGTTTTGTAACTTATCTTCTGTCTGGATTTTCTAATATACATGAGATATTGAAATTTCCAAGTATGATTGTACAGCTTTCTATTTTCCATTCTGCTCTGCCTTTTTGCTTCATATATTTTTGATAGTCTGTTACTAGATATGTAAATACTTATAATTGTCTATTTTATTGATATATTGAAACTTTCACTAATATATAATATACTTCTTTATCTCGGGTTACCTCTTTAATTTGAATTCTATTTGTCTGATATTAATATATACACCCCAACTCCTTTGGTTACTATTTAAATACATGGGATATCATTTTCTGCCCTTTCGCTTTTAACCTATTTATATATTTTTAAAATCTATCCATCAATCTCTGTTTTTTGATTGGAAAGCTATTCATTTATACCTAAATTAATTAGGTATAAATTAAAATTAAGGATGTACTTACTTCTGTCATTTTCCTATTTGTTTTCTATAGTCCTTGTGGCTCTTTTATCCCTTATTTCCTGCACTACTCTTCAGTTTCAGTGGTGAGTTGATTTTTTATAGTGAAGTTGCCAAATTCTTTTATAATATCCTCTTATGTATATTCTTTGGTTATTGTCTTTGTAATTACCATGGGGAGTACATTTAACATCCTAAAGTTATAACATCCTAATTTGAATTTATACCAGTGTAACTTTAATAACATACAAAAACTCTGCTTCTTTAACAGCTTTGTCCCCGTGTCTTTTGGTTAGTGTCACAAAATTACAACTTCATACATGTGCAACCAAAACAAAATAGTTTTTAAATACATTAGTCCCTCTAACTATGTAGAAAAGAAAATGTGGAGTTACAATCCAAATTAATGACAAAGCTAGCTTTGAAACAATAATTTTTAATTAATTTCTTGATCATGTTTAACATAAAAAGTGGAGTTATATACCACTGTTGCAGTAATACTAGTATTTATTTATTTAACTTATTTTTATTTTTTATTTTTGTCTACACTGGATCCTGGTGGCACAAAGGCTTTCTCTAGATGCAGAGTGTGAGGGTTTCTCTCCAGTTGCAGTGTGTGCACTTCACTTGCTGCGGCACAAAGTGTCTCGTCGAAGTGCACACGTTCTCTAGTTGCAGTACACAGGCTTGGTTGCTCCATATCATCTTAGTTCCCCAACTTGTGGCATCTCAGTTCCTCAACCAGGGATCAAACCCATATCCCCTGAATTGGAAATAGATTCTTAACCACTCGACCAACAGGGAAGTCCCAATACTGTTTTTTTTATAATTGCCTTTTAGTTTTACTGAAATCTTTCTTTCTTAATACAACTTTAAGTTAAATGTCTTTCCTTTTGTTTCAGCCTTCTAACTGAGCTTGTTCAACGTTTTTTATTTGGGAATTTATCCTTACTTTTGAAAGAGTTTTGCCAGATCCAGAATTTATGTTTGGCAGGATTTTTTTTTTCTTTTAGTGCTTTAGATATATCAGGCTATAGTCTCCAAAGTTTTGTTGAGAAATTTGCTGCAATCTTATTGAAGATCTCTTACATGTAAAGAGTTGCATTTCCTGAGTTCTCTGTGTCTTTGGCTTTTGACAGTTTGATTATATTTTGTTTTGGTGTCAATCTCTTTGAATTGATACCTCTTTTCTCTTTTGGGACTCCTGCAATACATACTTTGGTCTTCTTGATGGTGTTGCACTGGTTCCTTTGGTTTTCTTCACTTTTTTTCAATCTCTTTTTTTTTCTTGCCTCCTCATACATGATAATTTCCATTGTTTTGCATTCAAGTTCACCTTTCTTCTGACTAATCCAGTTGACCTTCAGGTTCCCCTGCGATTTTTTAAAATTTTGTTATTTTACTTTTCAACTCTTGCATTTCTGTTTAGTTTTTGCTTAAGTTTTTTTCTCTATTGATACTTTATTTTGCTCTTACATTGTTTCTTGACTTTATTCACATCTTCTTTTAGCTCTTTTAGCATTTGTATGATAATTGTTTTAAATCTTTGTCTAGTAGGTCCACCATGAGATCATTTTCAGGGACAGTTTCTGTTTCTGTTTTTACTTTGAATTTTTCTGCTTCTTTGTATGATGATGATTTTCTTGTTGAAAAGCAGACATTTATTTTTGTCCTCCCTTCCAAGTTAACTAAAATAATGTTTTGTGTTCATTTATTTTATTATGTTCTGAACCATCAAATTAATAAAAGTTTAAAATGTTTTATCTGAAAAGCAGACATTTAAATCTAAAAATATGATAACTCCAGAAACCAAACTTTCCCTCTCCCCCAGTTTTTTAGCTTTTGTTTTTATTGTTTTAGTCTGTGTTGCAAAGTTAAGGTCTTTTCTGAGCCTGTGCCTTCCTTTGAACATACATCGTGACTTTCTAATTTCCTCACATATATGCTTGCTTTTGATGTTTTTAATGTCTGGCAAAATGGGAAGATAGAAAAAGAAAGGAATAGGAATACCCTGACCTTTAATTCCCCTCTAGTTCAATTCAGCCAGAAGAGGAGGGGTTTACAACAATAGAAGGAGTTGACAACTATGACTACAAACTTTTTCTTCACATTTCTGTGATTAGAAGCAACAATCAGTAAACAAAGCACAGATGCCCAGTGTTTGGAGGACATGTTTCTTTTTGCTGACCTTGGTTCCTGCAAGCTTTGTGCAAGTTCCTCCAGGAACACTTTCACAGCTGCCTTTCACTGGCTGATGGTTGAGTGATGGATAAATTCAGCTGTGTTATAAATGAAATTGATTGAATCTTCAACAGACTTCAGAGTACCAATATAATTAAACCTATAGTTAAACAGAGTACCAATATAGTTATAGTCACAAAGAGTTGGACATGACTGAGAAACTTCCATCACTCACTCATAGTTGAACCAAATACATTCTGCCAAGCAGTTGGCTAAATGAAGACACAGTTTTCTGGCTTTCTGCTCTGTCATCTTCCTGGAAGACTCTATATTTCTCTCATGATGAAGGATAATTTTTCAGAATACAAAATACTCTACTCATTTCTTGCTTGTAAGGTTTCTGAGGAAAAGTAGGTTGTGGTTTTTTCTATGTTTTCTTTCAAGCTTTTTTTCTTTATCCATGTTTCTACACTTTGAACATGAGCTGCCTGCCTGTAGGGTTTTGTGTTTAGTTAGGCATTAATTCTATTTTGTGTTTTCTAATCTTGCTGGACCTGTGATGTACTGTCTAACATTAATTTGGGAAAATTGTCTTGTATTATTGCTCCTAATATTTTTTTCTTTTCTCTTCTTCATTTCCTTCCGGTACCCTTATCATGTGTACCTTTCAGTTTTTGTGGTTTTCCAAAAGTTCTTGGATATTCTGTTATTTTCCCCAGTGTTTTCTTTTGCTTTTTTAGTTTTTGGAAGTTTCTATTGATACATTCTAAATATCAGATATTCTTACTTCAGCCATGTCTCATCTACTAAGAAACCTATCAAAGTTATTTTAAATTACCATTAATTTAAATGGTAATTAATCTTGACCCCTAGCATTTCTCATTGGTTATTTCTTTGTACATCACTTTCTATGCTTATGTTACCCACCTGTTCTTACCTATTGTAAATTGTCCCACTAGAGTTCCTAATGTCATTGTTTCCTTAAATTCTTGGACTAACTATTCCAATATTTGTGCCATATCTAAGTCTGGTTTGATCATCTGTTGCTTCACCTATTTTTTTCTTTTAGAATGTTTTGTAATATTTGTCCAAAAAATGGACATAGTAGGTAGAAGAAACCAGAAATAAAGTTTCTATAGTCCTATGATTAGATCTCAGGCTTTTAGTGAGCCTGTGCCAATAAGCTGTGAATTTCACAAGTGCATCATAGTTGTTCCACCATTTAACACGATGGTAGGACAAGATTTCTAGAGCAGGCTGGAGTTTCATATTTCTCTTCCCCCATACTGGTTTGTGTATTAACCAGGGTTCTTCAGATAAACAGAGCCAGTTGGAGATACACACACATTTACATATAGTGAATTATTATTAGGAATTGACTCATCAAATATGATTATGGAGGCTGAGAAGTCTTCCATCTGTATGCTGTGTATTTGGGAAATCCAGTGGTTTTTCCAGTAATAGTCAGAAGACCTGAGAAATAGGAACACTAATGGTATAGGTTCTACTCCGAAGGCAGCAAGAAGCTGATATCCCAGCTCTTTTAGTCAGGCTGAAATAGACCAATTCCTTCCTTCCTCTATATTTTTGTTTTTTTTCACCAAAGAATTGGATGGGGTCCATTCACATCACATTAAGAATGATTATCTGCTTTACTCTGTCTACTGACTTAAATGCTACTCTAAACCATAAATACCCTCACAGAAAAAAATTTTTTTAAAGTTATATCTTAGCATCCTGGGATGTAGTCAAGTTGACGCATGAACTTAATCATCACAGTTGGGCTCTGACAAAACCCTGATAAGTTAGGTTCTGGTGGAATAGAGAACCTTTCTTTTGAGGACAGTCCTTCTTAAGAAGAACAGAATTCTCTAGCATATTTCAAAATGCTTACTTTCCCCCAACTGCTGCTGGAAACACAGGGAAATTTTCTCTAATATTCAAAATGTGAACCTGGTAGAGCTCCTGGTGTTAAAATTGTCACAAGCATGAGAGGTTACCCTATGACTGCCCTCGACTGAGAGGACTTTTAACTCGCACACTTGTCCACACTAAGTATCTAGCAATTCATCAAAGTTGAGGTTTTACTATTCCAGTGCTGTCAGGCTTCCCTCATAGCTCAGTTGGTAAAGAATCCACCTGAAATGCAGGAGACCCCAGTTCGATTCATGGGCTGGGAAGATCCGCCAGAGAAGGGATAGGCTACCCACTCCAGGATTCTTGGGCTTCCCTGGTGGCTCAGGTGGTAAAGAATCTGCCTGCAATGCAGAAGACCTGGGTTCAATCCATGAGTTGGGAAGATCCCCTGGAGAAAGGATAGGCTACCCACTTGAGTAATCTGGCCTGAAGAATTCCATGGACTTTATAGTTCACAGTCAAATTTGGCCTTGGAATACAAAATGAAGCAGGGCAAAGGCTAACAGTGTTTTGCCAAGAGAACACACTGGTCATAGCAAACACCCTCATCCAACAACACAAGGGAAGACTACACATGGACAACACCAGATGGTCAATACCAAAATCAGATTGATTATAGTCTTTACAACCAAAGATGGAGAAGCTCTATAGACTCCGCAAAAAACAAGACTGGGAGCTGACTGTGCCTCAGATCATGAACTTATTGCAAAATTCAGACTGAAATTGAAGAAAGTAGGGAAAACCACTAGACCATTCAGGTATGACCTAAATCAAATCCCTTATGATTATACAGTGGAAGTAACAAATAGATTCAAGGGATTAGATCTGATAGAGTGCCTGAAGAACTATGGACAGAGGTTCATGACACTGTACAGGAGGCAGTAATCAAGACCATTCCCAAGAGAAAAAGAAATGCAAAAAGGCAAAATGGTTGTCTGAGGAGGCCATACAAACAGCTGTAAAAAGAAGTGAAAGGCAAAGGAGAAAAGGAAAGATATACCCATCTGAATGCAGAGTTCCAAAGAATAGCAAGGAAAAATAAGAAAGCCTTTCTCAGTGATCAGTGCAAAGAAATGGAGGAAAACAATAGAATGGGAAAGACTAGAGACTTCTTCAAGAAATTTAGAGATACCGAGGGAACATTTCATGCAAAAATAGGAACAATAAAGGACAGAAATGGTATGGAGCTAACAGAAGCAGAAGATATTAAGAAGAGGTGGAAAAAATACACAGAACTATGCAAAAAAGATCTTCATGACCCAGATAACCACGATAATGTGATCACTCACCTAGAGGCAGACATCCTGGAATGCAAAGTCACATGGGCCTTAGGAAGCATCACTACAAACAAAGCTAGTGAAGGTGACGGAGTTCCAGTTGAGCTATTTCAAAAAAGCTGTGATAAAAGATGATGCTGTGAAAGTGCCGCACTCAATATGCCAGCAAATTTGAAAACAGCAGTGGCCACAGGACTGGAAAAGTCAGTTTTCATTCCAAACCCAGAGAAAGGCAATGCCAAAGAATATTCAAATTCCTGCACAATTACACTCATCTCACACACTGGCAAAGTAATGCTCAAATTTCTCCAAGCCAGGCTTCAACAGTACATGAAGGATGAACTTGAAAATGTTCAAGTTGGATTTAGAAAAAGTAGAGGAACCAGTGATCAAATTGCCAGCATCTTTTGGATCACTGAAAAAGCGAGAGAGTTCCTGAAAAATGTCTGTTTTCTATTTATTTATTTATTTTTGGTTCCAAAATCACTGCAGATGATGACTGCAGCCGTGAAATTAAAAGACACTCGATCCTTGAAAGAAAAGCTATGATGAACCTAGACAGCATATTAAAAAGCAGAGACATTACTTTGCCAACAAAGGTCCATCTAGTCAAAGCTATGGTTTTTCTAGTAGTCATGTATGGATGTGAGAGTTGGACTATAAAGAAAGCTGAGTGCTGAAGAATTGATGCTTTTGAACTGTAGTGTTGGAGAAGACTCTTAAGAGTCTCTTGGACAGCAACAAGATCCAACCTGTCGATCCTAAAGGAAATGAGTCCTGAATATTCATTGAAAGGACTGATGTTGAAGCTGAAACTCCAATTCTTTGTCCATTTGATGCAAAGAACTGACTCATTGGAAAAGACCCTGATGCTGGGGAAGATTGAAGGCAGGAGGAGAAGGGGACAACAGAGGATGAGATCGTTGAACAGCATCACCAACTTGATGGAAATGAGCTTGAGTAGGCTCTGGAAGTTGCTGACGGACAGGGAAGCCTGGTGTGCTGCAGTCCATGGGGTCACAGAGTCAGATACGACTGAGTGACTGAACTGATTCCAGTGCTAGTTCCCATAGTGATTTCTACTTGTGGATTTTTTGGTCTAGTAAGCTGCAATTCTCTTTATGTGTCTATCTCTCAGTTTTGGAGGTGGTAGTTTTCCCTGTGACCCACTTCTCTGATAACTCTAAGGAGAGTTATTTAATTTTATGTTTCAGCTTTTTGCTTATTTAAATGGAATAAAGTCTTTCAGTCACCTTACAAACCTAGTTGAAATTTAACTGACTTTTAAATTCTAGCTATTCTTCTGAATGTATATGGTCTCTCATTTTTATTGTAGTTTAGATTTGCATTTCCCTTGTGATTATTAATGTTGACCATCTCCTCATGTGCATATTGGCCATAAATATATCTTTCATATGAGAGTTGCCTGTTTAAATTATTTTTCCATTATCAACATTCTGTTGTCTTTTTATTACTGAGCTGGAAAAGTATTTGGTATACTAAGTCGTTTCAGTCGTCTCCAACTCTTTGCAACCACATGGACTGTAGCCTGCCAGGCCCTTCTGTCCATGGGATTCTCCAGGCAAGAATACTGGAATTGATTTCCATGCCCTTCTCAGGAAGAGTACTTAATATGCTCTAAATATAAATTTACTCTGATATATATGATTTGCAAATTTTTTTTCATTTTATAAATTGTCTTTTTTACTTCCTTGATGATACTCTTTTATGTACAAAGTTTTTAATTTTAATGAGTACAAATTTATCTTATATTGTTGGTGTTGATTGTGCTTCTGGTGGCATATGTAATAATCTTCCACCATTCCAAGGTATTAAATGCTTACTCCTTTATTTTCCTCTGAAGAGTTTTATAGTTTTTAGGTATTTGCCCATTTTGAGTTAATTTTTGTATGTGATATTAGGAAATAATTCCACTTTATTCTTTTGCATGTGGCTATCCAGTTGCCTACTACAATTTATTTACAAAAGCATTATTTCCACCAGTGAATGATCTTGGTATCTTTGTTAAAATCTGTTGTCTTTAGATGTGTGGGGTTATTTCAGAACTCTCACTTAAGTTACATTTTAATCTAGATATGTCCTTATTCTACTACAACATTTTCTTGATTACTGTTGCTTTGTAGTAAGCTCTGAAATGAGCAAAAGCAATTCTCCTATTTTATTCTTCTTTTTCAGGATTGTTTCAACTATCCTTGGCCTGAAATTCCTTGTGAATTTTAGAACTGGCTTATCAGTTAGTAAAAAGAACTCAGCTGCATTTCTATAGGAATTATGATGAATCTGCCAATCTGTTTGAATGGAATTTCCATCTTCAAAATATTAAGTCTCAATCCATGAAAATGGGAATGTTAATTCATTTATTTAGTTTTTAAATTCTTTGTACAATAGTTTGAAGTTTTCAGAGTCTAAATTTTGTACTTCTTTTATTAAATTTATTCCTAAGTATTATATTCATCTTGGTGCTATTATAAATTGAAATGTTCTTCTAATTTTATTTTCAGATTGATTATTACAAGCGTTTAGAAGTCCAGTTGAAGAGAGATCAAAACCTAGATGCAAATAGAAGGGCTTTGGTCTCACTTCCTCTCATAAGCACACAGAACCATTAACTGTTGAACCATCATCAACAGAAAGAATAGAACCTACCAAAAAATTGAATATAAAGAAGAACCACAAGATGTTAGGAGGGGCACACTCATGATACAGTCAAAATCCCATATCCCCTGTGTGGCTGATCTACAAACGGGAGAATAATTAAATCATGAAAGTTCTCCCATAGGAGTAAGAGTTCTGAGCCCCATCAGACATCTTAGCTCCAGAGTCTGACATCAGGGGAAGAAGCCCCTAAGAATTTGGCTCTGAAGGCCAACAGGGCTTGACTGCAGGAGCTCCACCTGACTGCGGGAGTGGAGGGGGGAGGCATAAACTTCATTCTTGGAGGACACACACAAGGGTTCACATGTACCAGGACTCAGAGCAAAGGCAGTGACTTCATAGGAGCCTGGGTCAAATCTACAAGCTGATCTTGGAGAGTTTCCTGGGGATGTATCATATGGCTGTGGCTCGCCCTTATGACGTGGACACTGATGGTAGAGATTTCAAGTAGTCAGCTACTTGAACTCTCATGGAGACAAATATCTTGCTTTCATCAACATCAACACCTGGTCCTACCCAAAAACCTGCAGGCTCCAACAGTGGGATGCCTCAGGCCAAACAATCAACAGGCTGGGAACACATCCCCACCCATCAGCAGACATTCTGAGGGACTTCTCTGGTGGTTGATTTGTTAACACTCCGCATTTCACTGCATGGGACACAGTTTCAATCCCTGGTTGAGGAAATAAAACCCTGAATGCTGCATGGCACAGCCAAAAAAAAAAAAAAAAATTTCCTGAGCTCACACCCACCTCTAAACACACACCTTTGCATATCCTTGCCCAACTGGGCCAAGACTCAGCTCTACCAACTAGTGGGTAGGCACCGGCTGTTCCAAATAGGAGGCCTGCACAGGCTTCTAGACCAGACTCATCCACCAGGAGGGCAGACACCATTAGCAGGAAAACTACAGCCCAGTAGCCCGAAGAACCAAATCCACAAACACAGAAATTAAACAGAATGAGAGTGTGGAAGAATATGGTCTGGATGAAGAAGCAAGATAAAATCCTAGAAGAACAACTAAGTGAAGTGGAGCTAGGCAATCTACCAGGGAAGGTCTTCAGAGTCAGAATCATAAAAATGATCCAAGATCTTGGAAAAAGAATGGGTGCACAGTGCAAGAAGTTGCAAGGAATTTTAACCAAAAATTAGAAAACATAAGGAATAACCAAACAGGGTTGAAGAATAAATAACTAAAATTAAAAATACACTGGAAGGAATCAATGGTAGAATAACTGAGGCAGAAAAACAGGTAAGTAAACTGAAAGCCAGAATCGGGAAATCACTGCCATGGAACAGAAGAAAGAAAAAAGAATGAAAATAAACGAGGAGAGTTTAAGAGACCTCTGGGCCAAGTTTAAATACAACAACATTTGAATTATAGAGGTCCCAGAAGGAAGAGCAAGGGAGTATTTGAAGAAATAAGAGCTAAAAACTTCCCTAACATGGGAAAGAAAGTAGTAAGCCAAGTCCAGAAAGCATAGAGTACCAGGCAAAATCAACCCAAGGAATAACATGCCAAGACACATACTAATCAAATTGACAAAAATTAAAGACAGATAGTATTAAAAGCAACAAGGGAAAGGCAACAAATAACATGCAAAGGAATACCCATAAAGTTATCAGCTGATTTTTCAGCAAAAGCTATACAGGTAAGAAGGGAGTGGCATGATATATTCAAAGTTATGAAAGCAAGACATCTATGACCAAAAATACTCTATCCAGCAAAGTTGTCACTCGTGTTTTACAGAAAGATAAACATATTTATGGATAAGCAAAAGCTAAGAGAATTCTGCACCACCAAACCAAAGGTAAAGGAACTTCTTTAGGCAGAAAAGAAAAGGCTACAACTAGAAACAAGAAGACTATGAAATGACAAAGGGAAACATAAAGTAAAGTTAGGAAGTCATCCGTACACAAATATGATATCAAAACTAGTATGCATGAGAGGTGGAGAGTACAAATGCAGGATATTTGAAAAAATATACATTTGAAAGTAAGAGATCATCAACTTGAAACAATCATGTATTTATTTAGACTGCTATATCAAAACCTGATGGTAACTTCAAACCAAAAATCTATCATAGATGTATACACAACAAAGAAAAAGGAATCCAAATATAACACTAAAAATATTTATCAAATCAGTAGAGGGAACAAAGAAAAAGACTTTCTAAAGCAAATCCAAAACAATGAACAAAATGGTGGTAAGATTATACATATTGAGAATTCATTATGTAAATGGATTAAATGCATTAACCAAAAGACATATTCTGGCTAAGTGTATACAAAAACAAAACTCGAATATTAGCTGTTTACAAAACACTCATTTCAGATCTGGAGATACATGCAGGTTGAAGGCAAAGGAATGGAAAAAGTTATTCTATGAAAATGAAAATCAAATCTGGAGTACAATACTCATATCAGACAAAATAGACTTTAAAGACTGTTGCAAGAGACAAAGGACTCTACATAATGATCAAGGAATCAATCCAAGAAGAAAATATAATAGTTGTAAATATATATACAACCAACACAGGAGTACCTCAATATATAAGGGAAATGCTATCAAATGAGAAATTGATAGTAACTGAATAATAGTGGGGGACCTTAACACCTCATTTATATCAGTCAATAGATCATCAAGGCAAAATCAATAAGGAAACATGGCTTTAAATATCACATCAGTCCAGATGGAAAATATGAACAGACCAATCACAAGTACCGAAACTGAAACTGTGATATTAAAATTCCCAACAAACAGAAGTCCATAACCATATGGCTTCACAGGCAAATCCTGTCAACCATTTAGAGAAGAGTTAACATCTATCCTTTCTGAAATGCTTCCAAAAAATCACAGATGATGGACCATCACCCTGATACCAGAAACAGACAAAGATAGCACAAAAAAGGAAATTGTAGGTCATATCACTGGTGAACATAGATGCAAAAACCCTCAACAAACATTTGATTCCATCAAACGTTAAAAGAATTATACCTCATGATCAAGTGGGATTTAGCTCAGGGATGCAAGGATTTTTCTATCTCCACAAATCAATCATCACATTAACAAACTGAAGGATAAAAATCATGATAAACTCATTAGATGCAGAAAAAGCCTTTGAGAAATCCCAACACCCATTTATGATAAAAACATTCCAGAAAATGGGAATAGAGGGAACTTGCCTCAATATAATAAAGGCCATATAAGAAAACTCACAGCTAACTTCATACTCAATGATGAAACTTGAAAGCATTTCCCTTAAGATCATTAACAATACAAGAATGTCCACGTTTACCAATTTAATTCAACATAGTTTTGGAAGTCCTAGCCATGACAATCAGGGAAGACAAAGAAAAAGAATCCAAATTGGAAATGAAGAAATATTGTCAATGTTTGCAGATGATACAACTCTATACATAGAAAATCCTAGAGACACCAACAGAAAACTAATACAGCTCTTCAATGAAATTGGTAAAGTTGTTGGATACAATATTAATATACAGCAACCTGTTACATTTCTAAACACTAGCAATGAATGATCAGAAAGAGAAATTAAGGAAATTATCCCATTACCAGTTCATAAAAGAAAACCCTAGGAATAAACCTACCTGAGGAAACAAAAGACTTGTATTCCAAAAACTAATGAAAGAAAAAATTACACAAGGAGATGTAAAGAAATACCATGTTCTTGGATTGGAAGAATCAGTACTGTTAAAATGACTATACTACCCAAAGTGATCTACAGATTCAATGCAATCCTTACCAAATTATCAACAGCATTTTTTACAGAACTGAAAAAAGATTTTTTTTTAAGTTATATGGAAGTGCCACAGATTCCACATAGCCAAACCAATTATAAGAAAGAAAACAGCTGGAGGAATCAGTTTTCCTGTCTTCAGGCTGTCCTACAAAGCTGAAGTTATCAAAACAGTATGTTACTGGCACAAAAACATAAATATACATCAGTGGAACAGGAGAGAAAGCCTAGAAATAAACCCACACATCTATGGTTAATTAATCTACAACAAAAGAGGCAAGACCATACAATATAAAAACGATAGTCTCTTCAATAAGTGGTACTGGAAAAACTGAACAGTTACATGTAAAATAATGAGATAAGAACATTTTCAAACACCACACCAAAAAATCAACTCAAAATTGATCAAATACCTAAATGTAAGACAGGAAACTATAAAACTCCTAGAGGAGAACATACACAGGACACTCTTTCACATAAATTTCAGCAACATCTTTTTTGGAACTGTCCCCTCCCAGAGAGATGGAAACAAAAAAAAATTTAGGATAAGGAAACAATAGACAGTGAAAAACAACCTGCAGAGTAGGAGAAAATATTTTCAAGCAGTGTAACTGACAAAGATTAATCTTCCAAACATACAAAGAGCTCATACAACTCAATATCAAAAGGCAACCAATCCAAAAATGGGCTTTAGCTATAAATAGACATTTCTTCAAAGACATACAAATGGCCAAGAGGCAAATGAACAGGTGCTCAACATCACTAATTATTAGAGAAGTGCAAATCAAAACTGCAATGAAGTATCACCATTGCAGATGTCAGAATAGCCATCATTAAAAAGTCTACAAGCAGTAACTGTTGGAGAGGGTGTGGAGAAAAGGGAACACTCCTACATTGTTGGTGAGAATTTAAATTGGTGTAGTCACTATGGAAAGCAGTATGGTGGTTCATAGACACTAAAAATAGAGCTACCATATGATCCTGCAATCCCATTTGACAACATATATCCAGTTAGTTCAGTTCAGTCACTCAGTCGTGTCTGACTCTTTGCAACCCCATCAATCGCAGCATGCCAGGCCTCCCTGTCCATCACCAACTCCTGGAGTCCACCCAAACCCATGTCCATTGAGTCGGTGATGCCATCCAGCCATCTCATCCTCTGTCTTCTCCTTCTCCTCCTGCCCTCAGTCTTTCCAAGCATCAGGATCTTTTCAAATGAGTCAGTTCTTCACATTAGGTGGCCAAAATACAGGAGTTTCAGCTTCAACATCAGTCCTACCAATGAACACCCAGGACTGATTTCCTTTAGGATGGACTGGTTGGATCTCCTTGCAGTCCAAGGGACTCTCAAGAGTTTTCTCAAACACCACAGTTCAAAAGCATCAATTCTTTGGCGCTCAGCTTTCTTTATAATCCAACTCTCACATCCATACATGACTACTGGAAAAACCATAGCCTTGACTAGACGGACCTAGTTGGAACAGTAAAGTCTCTGCTTTTTAATATGCTGTCTAGGTTGGTCGTAATTTCCTTCCAAGGAGTAAGCATCTTTTAATTTCACGGCTGCAATCACCATCTGCAGTGATTTTGGAGCCCCCCAAAATAAAGTCTGCCACTGTTTCCATTGTTTCCCAATCTATTTGCCATGAAGTGATGGGACCGGATGCCATAATCTTACTTTTCTGAATGTTGAGTTTTAAGCCAATTTTTTCACTCTCCTCTTTCACTTTTATCAAGAGGCCTTTTAGTTCCTCTTCACTTTGTGCCATAAGGCTGGTGTCATCTGCATATCTGAGGTTATTGATATTTCTCCCAGCAGTCTTGATTCCAGCTTGTGCTTCTTCCAGCCCAGCGTTTCTCATGATGTAGTCTGCATATATGTTAAATAAGCAGGGTGACAATATACAGCCTTGACGTACTCCTTTTCCCATTTGGAACCAGTCTGTTGTTCCATGTCCAGTTCTAACTGTTGCTTCCTGACCTGCATACAGGTTTCTCAAGCGACAGATCAGGGGGTCTGGTATTCCCATCTCTTGAAGAATTTTCCACAGTTTATTTTGATCCACACAGGCAAAGGCTTTGGCATAGTCAATAAAGCAGAAATAGATGTTTTTCTGGAACTCTCTTGCTTTTTTAATGATCCAACGGATGTTGGCAATTTTACCTCTGGTTCCTCTGCCTTTTCTAGAACCAGCTTGAACATCTGGTAGTTCATTGTTCACATATTGCTGAAGACTGGCTTAGAGAATTTTGAACATTACTTTACTAGCATGTGAGATGCTTGTTTACTTGTAGATATTTTCTTCTTTTTCATGTAAATGAAATTGTTTCCTTAATTTCTTTTTCTGATCGTTTGTTGTTCGTGTACAGAAATTGAACAGATTTCTAAGTATTAGTTGGGTATCCTGTAACTTATTCAAATTCCAGTAATAGTTTTTTGGTGACATCTTTAAGGCTTTTCTATCTATAATATCATGTTGTCTATAAGCAAGAATAGTCTTACTTCTTCCTTTTCAGCTTGGATTTCTTTTATTTCTTTTTGTTTAATTACTATGGCTATGACTTGGACCACTGTGTTGAATAAATATGGCAATAGTAGGCATCCTTGTCTTTTGTTTTTTATCTTAACTGCACCACTGTGGATGATTCTAACAGTGAGCTTTCATTAAATGAATTTCATATATTGAGTAATATCCCCTCCATATCAACTTTGATGAGAGGAGTTTTTTTCTGTTTTTTTCTTTCATGAATGAGTGTTGATTTTTTAATTAATTAATTAATTTTAATTGGAGGCTTATTATTTTACAATATTGTGGTGGTTTTTGCCATACATTGGCATGGATCAGCCACAGTATATATGTGTCCCCCCATCCTGAACCTCCCTCCGACCTCTCACCTACCCCATCCCTCTGAGTTGTCCCAGAGAACTGGCTTTGAGTGCCCTGCTTCACGCAATGAGCTTACACTGGTCATCTGTTTTACATATGGTAAGATACATGTTTCAACACTATTCTCTCAAATTGTCCCACCCTCACCTTCTCCCACATAGTTGAAAAAAATGTTCTTTACATTTGTGTCTCTTTTACTGTCTTGCATATAAGACCATCATTACCATCTTTCTAAATTTCATATATATGCATTAATATACTGTATTGGTATTTCTCTCTTTATGGCTTACTTCACTCTGTATGGGGGCTTCCCTTGTGGCTCAGCAGGTAAAGAAACCACATGCAATACAGGAGACCTGGATTCAATCCCTGGGTTGGGAATATCCCCTGGAGAAGGAAAGGCTATCCATTCCAGTATTCTGGCCTAGAGAATTCCACGGACTGTATAGTCCATACGGTCGCAAAGAGTTGGACATGACTGAGCAACTTTCACTTCATTTCGCTTCACTTCATTCTGCATAATAGGCTTTAGTTTATCAATCTCATTAAAACGGACTCAAATGCATTCATTTTTATAGCTGAGTAATATTCCATTGTGTTAACATACCATAACTTCCTTATCCATTCATCTGTTGATGGACATCTAGGTTGCTTCCATATTCTAGCTATTGTAAATAGTGCTACAATGAACATTGCGCTATATGTGTCTCTTTCAGTTCTGGTTTCCTCAGTGTGTATGCCCAGCAGTGAGATTGCTGGGTCCTATGACAGTTCAATTTCCATTTTTTTTAAAGGAATCTCTACATTGTTCTCCATAGTGGCTGTACTAGTTTGCATTCCCCCCAACATTGTAAGAGGGTTCCCTTTTCTCCACACCCTCTCCAGCATTTATTGTTTGTAGACTTTTTGATAGCAACCATTCTGACTGGCATGAAATGGTAACTCATTGTGGTTTTAATTCTCATTTCTCTAATAATGAGTGATGTTGAACATCTTTTCATGTGTTTGTTAGCCATCTGTATGTCTTCTTTGGAGAAATGTCTGTTTAGTTCTTTGGCCCATTTTTTGATTCAGTCATTTATTTTTCTGGTATTGAGATGCATGAGCTGCTTGTGTATTTTGGAGATTAATTCTATGTCAGTTGTTTCATTTGCTATTATTTTCTCCATTCTGAAGGCTGCCTTTTCACCTTGCTTATAACTTTCTTTGTTGTACCAAAGCTTTTAAGTTTAATTAGGTCCTACTTGTTTATTTTTGTTTTTATTTCCATTACTCTGGGAGATGGATCATAGAGGATCTTGCTGTGATTTATGTTGGAGAGGGTTCTCCCTATGTTTTCCTCTAAGACTTTTCTACTTTCTGGAAACTTACATTTATATCTTTAACCCATTTTGAGTTTTTGTGTGTGTGTGTGTGTGTATTTTGTTAGAAAGTGTTCTAGTTTCATCCTTTCACATGTGGTTGACCAGTTATTCCAGCACCAGTTGTTAAAGAGATTGTCTTTTACCACTGTATATTTTTGCCTCCTTTGTCAAAGATAAGGTGTCCATAGGTGCAAGGATTTATCTCTGGGCTTTCTATTTTGTTCCATTGATCGATATTTCTGTCTTTGTGCCAGTATCATACTCTCTGGATGACTGTAGCTTTGTAGTATAGTCTGAAGTCAGGCAGGTTGATTCCCCATGTTCCATTCTTCTTTCTCAAGACTTCTTTGGCTATTTGAGGTTCTTTGTGTTTCCATACAACTTGTGAAATTATTTGTTCTAGTTCTTGAAAAATACTGTTGGTAGCTTGATGGGATTGGGTTGAATCTATAGATTACTTTGGGTAGTATACTCATTTTCATTATATTTATTCTTCCAGTCCACAAACATGGTATGTTTCGCCATCTATTTGTGTCATCATTGATTTCTTTCATCAGTATTTTATAGTTTTCCATATATAGATCTTTCGTTTTATTCCTAAATTTTATTCCTTTTGTTTTATTCTTTTCATTGTAATGGTGAATGAGATTGTTTCCTTTCTGTTTCTCTTTCTGTTTTCTCATTGTTAGTGTATAGGAATGCAAGGGGTTTCTGTGTGTTAATTTTATTATATCCTGCAACTTCACTATATACATTAATTAGCTCTGCAAATTTTCTGGTTGTGTCTTTAGGGTTTTCTATGTAGAGGATAGTATCATCTGCAAACAATGAGAGTTTTATTTTTTCTTTTCCAATCTGAATCCCCTTTATTTTTTTTCTCTGCTGTGGATAAGACTTCCAAAACTATGTTGAATAGTGGTGGTGAAAGTGGGCACCTTTGTCTTGTTCCTGATTTTAGAGGAAATACTTTTAATTTTTTGCCACTGAAGATAATGTTGCTGTGGGTTTGTTGTATATGGCTTTTTATGTTGAGGTGTGTTCCTTATATGCCTGCTTTCTGGAGAGTTTTGATCATAAATGGGTGTTGAATTTTGTCAAAAGCTTTCTCTGCGTCTATTGAAATAATCATATGGTTTTTATCTTTCAGTTTGTTAATATGGTGTATCACATTGATTGATTTGTGAATATTGAAGAATCCTTGCATCCCTGGGATAAAGTCTACTTGGTCATGATGTATGAGCTTTTTAAAATGTTGTTGGATTCTGTTTGCTAGAATTTTGTTGAGGATTTTTGTGTCTATATTCATCAGTGATATTGGCCGGTAGTTTTCTTTTTTTTTTTGTGGCTTCTTTGTCTGGTTTTGGTGTCAAGGTGATGGTGGCCTCATATAGTGAGTTTGGGAATTTACTTTCCTCTGCAATTTTCTGAAAGAGTTTGAGTAGCATAGGTGTTAGCTCTTGCCTAAATTTTTAGTAGAATTCACCAGTGAAGCCGTCTGGTCTTGGGCTTTTGTTTGTTGGAAGATTTTTTTATTTTTATTTTTTATTTTTTTAAAAAAATGTAATACTGTTTATTTAACTTCAAAAACATTTCAATATTCTAAACATACAAAAAAAAGTAACAGAACATTGCAGATCGTGTCTAGTACAGAAAATTCTTAAACTTTCACTGGTGCAGTGGCTCTTGGCTTTGTTGACAATGAACACTTTTACAGTTTGTTTAAAAAAAGTTTAAAACTACCGCACTTCAACTAAAAAGGGTCCAAAACACTTCTCATGCCTGCTAACTGCCCCCTCCCCCTTTCCCACAGCTAAGAATGGCAGCGGGATGCTATGTTGATATATACAAAAACAAGACAACCTGAAGCTAAGTGGATGCCCACTGCAGTGTCCACAGGTCCAGCCTCACAGTGCACGCCCTGAGCTACGGCCCCTCCGGAAGGGATTGCCCCCACAGCCTCCACACCAAGCAAGGAGCATCAAGAGTGTGTCTCGGTTGCTTTGTTCTTTTTTTTTTTTTTTTTTTTTTTTTACAAACTATAGACATGTACAGTTGAGAACTCGGGATTTCTAGCCAATGACCATAGAATTAACACAACACCTTACAAACTAAAAAAAAATGCCAGAAACATCTTTAAATGCCTTGTCACACCAACAGCAAAGTGCACAGAGTGAGGAGAATATGAGAGCCTTTTCATTTTAAAAATGTTTGGAAATATGTACAACTTTGATACAGTTTCCAGGTGCTCCAGACACCCATGGCCACTTAATGTAAACCACTGACAACTGCTAGAGCACTTTGAGACTAAGATATGATCATGATCCAATTGGGTAATTAAACCTAATGAGGGCAATAGACACGTCTTGGGTGAGAGGTGTGTCAATCAAGGTGCTCCCTACTCTAAGGTATTCACAAAGAGATAGATCAACAGTTTTTTTTTTTATTCATCCTCTTCCTCCTCCTCCTCTTCCTCCTCCTCCTCATCTTCCTCTTCCACCTTTTTCTGGGCAACTTTAGCAAGACCCTTGGCGCCATCAAACTTCCCTTTAGACTTATAGTCTGCGACATCCTTCTTATACTTCTCCTTCAGTTTCGCTGCTTTGTTGATGTATGGCTGCTTCTCACTGTCACTTAAGTTATTCCACATCTCGCACAGCTTCTTTGCCACATCTCCAATAGAGATGCCAGGGTTTGTAGACTTGATCTTGGGGCGGAATTCAGAGCAGAATAGGAAAAATCCAGACGGTGGTCTCTTGGGGGCATTAGGGTCCTTCTTCTTCTTGCCTCCCTTAGCTGGTCCGTAATCCTTCATTTCCCAATCATAGCGCACTTTATCCGCCTTTGCCATTTCATCAAATTTTGACTTCTCTTTCCCGGACATGGTCTTCCACCTCTCAGAGCATTTCTTGGAAAATTCAGCAAAAAAAACCTCTGGGTTTTTCTTCTTATGTTCGTCTCTGCATGTCTGCATAAGAAGGCATAAGAAGATATCTTGCCGTTTGGTTTCTTGGGATCACCTTTAGCCATCTTGACTGTATTGTTCACTAGTCTGGGCAGCGCAGGGCACGATGCGCGGCTCAGCGCTCCACAGCCTCCCGCTAGCTGCCTCCAGTAGAGCCGCCTCGGAAGATGTTTTTAAATTACAGTTTTGATTTCTATGTTTGCAACGGGTCTGTTAAGATTTTTTTTCTTGGTTCAGTTTTGGAAAGTTATACTTTTCTAAGAATTTGTCCATTTCTTCCACATTGTCCATTTTATTGGCATATAATTGCTCATAGTAATCTCTTATGAGCTTTTGTACTTCTGTGTTGTCTGCTGTGATTTCTCCATTTTCATTTCTAATTTTATTAGTTTGATATTTCAACTTTTTTTTTATGAGTCTGGCTAATGGTTTGTTTACTTTATTTATCTTCTCAAAAAACCAGCTTTTAGTTTTGTTGATTTTTGCTATAGTCTCCTTAGTTTCTTTTTCATTTATTTCTACTCAGATTTTTATTATTTGTTTCCTTCTACTAACTTTTAGATTCTTCTTTTCTTCTTTTTCTAGTTGCTTTAGGTATAAAGTTAGGTTGTTTATTTGATGTTTCTCTTGTTTCTTGAGCTCGGCTTGTATTGCTATGAACCTTCCTCTTAGCACTGGTTTTACTGAATCCCATAGGTGTTGGGTTGTCATATTTTCATTTTCGTTTGTTTCCATGCATATTTTGATTTCCTTTTTTATTTCTCCTGTGACCTATTGGTTATTCAGCAGCTTGCCATTTAGTCTTCATATGTTTGTATTTTTAATAGTTATTTTATCCTGTAGTTGACATCTAATCTTACCACACTGTGATCAGAAAAGATGCTTGAAATAATTTCAAAATTTTAAAAATTTACCAGTGCTCTATTTATGGCCCAGGATGTGATCTACCCTGGAAAATGTTTCATGTGCACTTGAGAAAAAGGTGAATTCCATTGTTTTGGGGTGAAATGTCCTATAGATACGAATTAGGTCTAACTGGTACATTGTGTCATTTAGAGCTTGTGTTTCCTTGCTAATTTTCTATTTGGTTGATCTATCCATAGGTGTGAGTGGGGTATTAAAGTCTCCCACTATTATTGTGTTGCTGTTAAATTTCTCTTTCACACTTGTTAGCATTTGCCCTACATATTGAGTTGCTACTATATTGGGTGCATATATATTTATAGTTGTTATTTCTTCTTTTCGGGCTAATCTTTTGATTATGTAGTATCCTTCTTTGTCTCTTATGATGGTCTTTATTTCCAAGTCTATTTTGTTTAATATGACTATTGCTAATCCTGCTTTCTTTTGGTCTCCATTTTCATGAAATATCTTTTTTCAGCCTTTCACTTTCAGTCTGTATGTGTCCCTAGGTTTGAGGTGGGTTTCTTATAGACAGTATATATAGGAGTCTTGTTTTTGTAATCCATTTGGCCAGCCTTTGTCTTTTGGTTGGAGCATTTAACCCATTTACATTTAAGGTAATTGCTGATAAGTATGGTCCCATTACCATTTATCTTGTTGTTTTGGGTTCATTTTTATAAACTTTGTCTGTGTTTCCTGTCTTGAGAAGATCCTTTAGCATTTGTTAAAGAGCTGGTTTGGTGGTGCTGAATTCTCTCAGCTTTTGCTTGTCTGCTAAGCTTTTGGTTTCTCCTTTGAATCTCAATAAGATCCTTGCTGGGTAGAGTAAACTTGGTTGTAGGTTTTTCTTTTCCATCACTTTGAGTATACCCTGTCAGTCCCTTCTGGCCTGCATAGTTTCTATTGAAAGATTAGCTTTTATCCTTATAGGGATCCCCTTGTGTGCTATTTGTTGCTTTTTTGTTGCTGCTTTTAATATTTTCTCTTTGTGTTTGATCTTTGTTAGTTTGATTAATATATGTCTTTGGGTGTTCTGCCTTGGGTTTATTCTGTTTGGGACTCTCTGAGTTTCTTAGATATGGGTGACTATTTACTTCCCCATTGGGGGAGTTTTTGACTATTAACTCCTTGAGTATTTTCTCATGACCTTTCTTTTTGTCCTCTTCTTCTGGGACACCTATAATTCGAATGTTGGGGTGTTTAACATTGTCCCAGTGGTCTCTGAGGTTGTCCTCATTTCTTTTAAGTCTTTTTCCTTTTTTCCTCTCTGCTTTATTTATTTCCACCATTCTATCTTCCTCCACTCTTATCCTCTCTTCTTCCTCAGTTATTCTACTGTTGGTTGCCTCCAGAGTGCTTTCTATCTGAGTTATTGTCTTGCTCATTATCAGTTGACTCTTCTTTATTTCCATCATCAGCTCCTGGAGTTTACTCAAACTCATGTCCATTGAGTCAGTGATGCCATTGAACCATCTCATCCTCTGTCGTCCCCTTCCCCCACCTTCAATCTTTCCCAACATCAAAGTCTTTTCCAGTGAGTCAGTTATTTGCATCAGGTGGCCAAAGAATCCAAGTTTCAGCTTCAGCATCAGTCCTTCCACTGAATATTCAGGACTGATTTCCTTTAGGATGAATTGGTTAGATCTCCTTGCAGTCCAAGGGACTCTCAACAGTCTTCTGCAACACCACAGTCCAAAAGCATCAATTCTTTGGTGCTCAGCTTTCTTTATAGTCCAACTCTCACATCCATTCATGACTACTGGAGAAAAAAAAAACAGCTTTGGCTAGACAGACCTTTGTTGGCAAAATAATTTCTCTGTTTTTTAACATGCTGTCATAATGAGTGATGTCGAGCATCTTTTCATGTGCTTCTTAGCCATCTGTATATCTTCTTTGGAGAAATGTCTGTTCAGTTCTTTGGCCCATTTTTTGATTGGGTCATTTATTTTTCTGGTATGGAGCTCTATGAGCTGCTTGTATATTTTTGAGATTAATTCTTTGTCAGTTGCTTCATTTGCTGTTATTTTCTCCCATTTTGAAGGCTGTTTTTTCACCTAGCTTATAGTTCCTTCATTGTGCAAAAGCTTTGAAGTTTAATTAAGTCCCATTTGTTTATTTTTGCTTTTATTTCAACTACTCTTGGAGGTGGGTCAAATGATGCAATTCTGCTGTTTACAAGAAATTCACTTCAGAGCTGATGGCACAAATAGTTTAAAGTAAAAGTATAGAAAAATTTATTCCATGCAAATAGTAACCAAAAAAGTGCTGTGTGGCTATAATATTAGACAAAATAGATTTGAAATGCCAAAAAAAAATGGTTCCAAGAGATGAAGGACAGTCTATATTGATAAAGGCTCAGTAAAGCAAGAAGATATAATAATTATAAACATTTATGCACCTAATGACAGACCTCCAAAATATTTGAAGCAAAGATTGACATAATTGAAAGAGAAAATAGATAGTTCTACAATAATAGTTAAAATTTTCAATAGTTAAAATTTTGGTGTTTTTCTTTTTTTTTTCAGTTGTTTTAGTTGTAAAGTTAGGTTGTCTATTCGATGTTTTTCTAGTTTCTTGACGTAGGATTGTATTGCTATAAACTTCCTTCTTAGAACTACTCTTGCTGCATCCTGTAAGTTTTGAGTTGTTATGTTTTAATTGTCATCTGTTTCTAGAATTTTTTTTACCTTTTGATTTCTTCAGTAACCTGTTGGTTATTTAGAAATGTATTGTTTAATCTCCATGTGTTTGTGCTTTTTACAGTTTTTTTCCCCTTGTAATTAATGTCTAGTCTCATAGCGTTGTGGTCGGAGAAGATGCTTGATACGATTTCAATTTTCTTAAATTTACTGAGGTTTGATTTGTGACCCAAGATATGGTCTCTCCTGGAGGATGTTCCATGTGGATTTGAGAAGAAGGTCTATTCTTCTGCATTTGGATGCAATTTCCTGAAGATACCAATGAGATCCATCTCATCTAGTGTACCACTTAAGACTTACGTTTCCTTATTAATTTTCTGTTTTGATGATCTGTCCATTGGTGTGAGTGGGGTGTTAAAATCTCCTACTATTATTGTGTTACTGTCAGTTTCTCCTTTTATGTCTGTTAGTGTTTGTCTTATGTAATGATGAGCTCCTATGTTGAGTGCATCAGTTCAGTTGCTCAGTCGTATCTGACTCTTTGTGACCCCATGGACTGCAGTACACCAGGCTTCCCTGTCCATCACAACTCTTAGAGTTTACCCAAAATCATGTCCATTGAGTTGGTGATGCCATCCAACCATCTCATCCTCTGTCATCCCCATCTCCTCCCACCTTCAGTCTTTCCTAGCATCAGGGTCTGGGTGTATAGATATTTACAATTGCTATGCTTTCCTCTTGGATTGACCCCTTTATCATTATGTAGTATCCTTCCTTATCTTTTGTAATATTCTTTATTTTAAGGTCTATTTTGTCTGATATGAGGATTGCTACTCCAGCTTTCTTTTGCTTCCCATTTGTATGGAATATATTTTCTAGTCCTCTCAATTTCAGTCTATATGTTTCTTGAGGTCTGAAGTGGGTCTTGAAGACAGCACATATATGGGTCTTGTTTTTGTATCCATTCAGCCAGTCTGTGTCTTTGGGTTGGAGTATTTAATCCATTTACATATAAAGTAATTATTGATATATATGTTCCTATTGCCGTTTTCTAAATTGCTTGGGGTTTGATTTTGTATATCTTTATCTTCTCTTGTATTTCTTGACTATATAAATCCCTTTAACATTTATTGTAAAGCTGGTTTGGTGGTATTCAATTCTCTTAACTTTTGCTTGTCTGAAAACCTTTTGATTTCTCCATCAATCTTGAAAGAGATCTTTACCAGGTACAGTAATCTTGGCTGTAGATTTTTCCCTTTCAGTACTTTAAATATATTCTTCCATTCCTTTCTGGCCTTCAGTTTCTGCTTATAGATCAGCTGTTAAATGGATGGGGTTTCCCTTGTATAGTACTTGTTGCTTTTCCCATGCTGCTTTTAATATTCTTTCTTTGTGTTTACTCTTTGTTAGTTTGATTGTTTGATTAGTATGTGTCTTGGCATGTTTCTCCTTGGCTTTATCCTGTATGGGACTCTTTCAGTTCAGTTCAGTCACTCAGTCGTGTCTGACTCTTTGCAACCCCATGAACCGCAGCACGCCAGGCCTTCCTGTCCATCACCAACTCCCGGAGTCCACCCAAACCCATGTCCATTGAGTCGGTGATGCCATCCAACCATCTCATCCTTTGTCGTCCCCTTCTGCTCCTGCCCTCAATCTTTCCCAGAATCAGGGTCTTTTCAAATGAGTCAGCTCTTTGCATTAGGTGGCCAAAGTATTGGAGTTTCAGTTTCAGCATCAGTCCTACCAGTGAATATTCAGAACTGATTTCCTTTAGGATGGACTGGTTGGATCTCCTTGCAGTCCAAGGGACTCTCAAGAGTCTTCTCCAACACCACAGCTCAAAAACATCAATTCTTATGCGCTCAGCTTTCTTTATAGTCCAACTCTCACATTCATACATGACTGCTGGAAAAACCATAGCCTTGACTAGACAGACCTTTGTTGAGAAAGTAATGTCTCTGCTTTTCAATATGGGACTCTTTGCACCTCTTGAAATGATTGACTATTTTCTTTTTCATGTTGGGGAAACTTTCAACTCTAATCTCTTCGAAAACTTTCTCATACCTTTTCTTCCTCTCTTCTTCTAGTGGGACCCCAATAATTTGAATGTTTGTGTATTTACTTCCCTGGTGGCTCAGATGGTAAAGTAACTGCCTACAATGCCGGAGACCTGGGTTCAATCCCTGGGTTGGGAAGATCTCCTGGAGAAGGAAATGACAACCCACTCCAATATTCTTGCCTGGAAAATCCCATGGATGGAGGAGCCTGTTAGGCTACAGGACAAAGGGTCGAAAAGAATTGGACACGACTGAGCGACTTCACTTTCACTTTCTTTCAGAGGTCTCTGGGACTATCCTCAGTTCTTTTCATTTCTTTTTACTTCATTCTGCTCTTTGGAAGTTATTTCCATCATTTTATCTTCCAGCTCACTGACTCGTTCTTCTGCTTCAGATATTCTGCTATTAATTCCTTCTAGAGCATTTTTAATTTCAGTAATTGTGTTGTTTGTCTCTGTATGTTTATTCTTTAATTCTTCTAGGTCTTTGTTAATTGATTCTCATATTTTCTCCATTCTGTTTTCAAGGTTTTTGATAATCTTTTACTATCATTATTCTGAATTCTTTTTCATGTAGTTTGCCTATTTCTTCTTCATTTATTTAGACTTCTGTATTTCTAGTTTGTTTCTTCATTTGTGTACTATTTCTCTGCCTTTTCATCATTTTTTAAAACTTATTGTGTTTGAGTAGAATTGCTTCAAATGAATTTTTTTTTAATGCTGAGTAATATTCCATTGTGTATATATACCACAGCTTTCTTATCCATTCGTCAGTTGATGGGCATCTAGGTTGCTTCCATGTCCTGGCTATTGTAAACAATGCAGCGATGAACATTGGGGTGCACGTGGCTCTTTCAATTCTGGTTTCCTCGGTGTATATGCCCAGCAGTGGGATTGCCGGGTCATATGGCAGGTCTATTTGCAGCTTTTTAAGGAACCTCCACACTGTTTTCCATAGTGGCTGTATTATCCAGAGTGAAGTAAGCCAGAAGCAAAAACAACAATACAGTATATTAACACATATATATGGAATTTAGAAAGACAGTAATGAGAACCCAACATGGGAGACAACAAAAGGAACGCAGATGTATAGAATAGACTTGTGGACTTTGTGGATGAGGGTAAGGGTGGGATGAGATGGGAGAAGGGCATTGAAGCATGTTAATTGTCATGTGTCTAATCAATCGCCAGCCCAGGATTGATGCTCGGGACTGGTGCAGCGAGATTTCCCGGGGGGGAGGGAGGAGGGAGGGGGGACCCGGAGGGGAAGCATATGTAAACCCATGGTGATATCATGACAATGTATGGCAAAAACAATAATAAAAAAAAAAAAACTTATTGTGTTTGAGGTCTCCTTTTCCCAGGCTTCAAGGTTGAATTCATTCTTCCTTTTGGTTTCTGCCCCTCTAATGTTGGTCCAGTGGTTTATGTAAGCTTTGAGTAGGGTGAGATTTGTGCTAATTTCTTTTGTTGTTATTGTTATTGTTTCTCCTCTGATTGTTGAGGCTGAGTGATGTGGTATTCCTGTCTTCTGATGATTGGGTTTGTATTTTTGTTTTGTTTGTTGTTTAGATGCGGTGTCCTGAACAGGGTGCAACTGGTGGTTTAGGTGATGCTGGGTCTTGTATTCAAGTGGTTTCCTTTGTGTGAGTTCTCACTGTTTGATACTCCTAAGGTTAGTTCTGTGGTAGTCTAGGTCTTGGAGTCAGTGCTTCCAGTCCAAAGGCTAAGGGCTTGATCTCTTTTCAAGAACAAAGATTCCACAAGTGGTTGTTATGCCATTAAATGAGATTAAAACATATACCCCCAAACAAGAAACTGAAGATGAACCCCAGAGAAATGGCAGTTACAAATCAGACAAATATTAATTAAGATAATGGAATATAAATATACATGTACACCTATAAGCAAAGTCAAAACAGTCAAACAAAAATAAAGTACAATAGACTGACCTGGTGAACAAAGGAAACCAAAAATTCTATCTACCAGTTAAGATAAAAACAAAGTAAAGCACAAACTAGAAAACAAAACTAAAGCAAGGTGTCAAGTGTGGAATAAAGAAATTAAAACAAATCTAACAAATATGTTGAGAGGAAAGGAAAGAAAGAATAGAAAGAAAGAATCGATATGCAAAGCTAAATAGAGTTAGATAAAGAAGACCTATATACATTAAAGATTAACTTCAAGGGGAAAAGAACAGTAGGAAAAGCAAACAAAGGAGTAAGTTTAGAAAAAATAATAATAGGTTTAAAAAGTTAAAATTAAAAAAAAGAAAAAAAAGGAAAATTTCACAGAACTGGGAAAGATTGAAGACAGGAGAAGAGGATGAGACAGGATGAGATGGTTGGACGGCATCAACAACTCAAAGATTCTTTCCAGAGAGATGAGAAGGGAGAAAAGTGGTTATCAAGAATGTTTAAAGGGGCCCTGCCTGGAGCCACAAAGATTAGGCACCATCATTACTAAAGATCCTAAAATGTGTAATTCATTTGGAGATTCTTTGACCCTTGAAGCTCAGTTTTTACAGGATATTTAGGTCTGAAGGTACCTAGGGAGGATTGAGAGCATTTATCATATTTCTCTCAAAGCCAAGGAAGATATGATAATAGGCCAAAACTTTTGAGGAGGTTATAGAAACTTCAGATAAGGAATTCAAAATTTCTAGCATCCTTCAGCATTTCAAAGCCCTTCCATTGTTGACTTGGACTTTCATTGTTTGAAGGTGAAAAACTATGGTGGAGGCTGGCATGCTATTCTGCAAAACTAGTTGGGTTCAATGGGTCTATCATTTCTTTGAACATTCAGAAAGGAAGATCCTCAGCACATTCCTAAACTGAAAGAAACCCCCTTTGATATAGAGTCCATGAAATTGGGGGACACCATGAATGGAACTGATCTTCTGACTCTCTAGGAGGGCTCTGCCCACCCTGACTTGCAAATTTTGAGCTGTTGAACACCACCTTCTGGAGCATAGAAACCCTGCCCCTTACCCTCAATCCCCACCTAAACCAATATCCCTGCCATTTTTTTAAAAACTGACTCCCCCTACCACCTCTCAGCGATCAAATTCTCTCTCTTCATTGGCAATTGAATAGGGGTAGCCTCATGAAATAATTACTAGACAGGTCACCTCCAAATCACGGACTAAGGGAGATTGCACTGAAAGAATATCATCCTTTGCCCACACATCTGATGGCCAAGGGAACCACTGGCCCACCCAAGATGTGTGCAGCCAATACCCAAATCTCTGAGATTGGGAATTGCTGCAAACTCTTCCAGAGGGATTTGGCCATTCCTGGGCCTTGTCACATCACCTTGGGGCAATTGCTCATATATAACTCTGGTGGTTAATCAATAAAAATAATATTTTCTAGCCTTATTAGATATGGAAATGCAAGTTACCATCATTACAGGCAACCATCCAAATTTAAAAGGGGTACCTCTTTTAAACTGCAGAGTAAAAGTTAAAGTGTTAGTCACTCAGTTGCGTCCAACTCTTTATGACCCCGTGCACTGTAGCCCACCAGGCTCCTCTGTCCATGGAATTCTCCAGGTAAGAATACAGGAGTGAGTAGCCATTCCCTTCTCCAGGGATGTTCCTGACCCAGGATCAAACCCAGATCTCTTCCATCACAGGCAGAGTCTTATAGTCTGAGCCACCAGGCAGGGCAAACGTGGGTAAAACTATCCATGGCAAACAGATTCCACTAGATGTCACTATTGGAACAATTATTTCTTAAATAGCTGCCCATCTTGGCGGCTCCTCTGGCTTTGGGTTTTCTTACTGTAGGCATAAAGGCTATTTCATGCCAGGTGCAACACTGGGAACAAATCAAAGTCCCTGGCTCTACTAGTCTTATATGCAAAGTGAGACCCCATGGGACTGCCCCTGCCTGTAAAGGTGGTGAACATGACACAAAATCCCGTGACAAGACACTGTTGGCTTTCTACCTGTTTGTCAAGATTTACTAAAAGAAGGAAGTGAATATTTCCACTATTTCTCCTTTCAGTAGTCCTATTTGGTCTATTTGGTGACATCATCAAGGATACACTGTACTCTAAATAATGGCACCTTCCAGTTACATTGTGGTCCAAACTCACAGGCACAGCACCTTATGTAGTTTTATTTTGCGAATTTCCCCACAGGTTTTCCCTAATAAAATCATACCCCAGTGAGCAATGGTTACATAGGAGATTCCCTTATTCCTTTATACACTAGGTAACTCCTTGTTTCTATAAACCAAGAACACCAAGCAAAATGGGCAGTAGTTATCCCTATTTAATAGCACTTGCCATAGCTATAAGAGTTGGCAGAATTGGCAGAACAGCAGTCTTTGTCAAATAAAATCAGATCGTAACTGCCAACCATCACGTTTCAGTTGACTTTTCAGATCATATTTAAAGGCAAGTCAAAACACTGTTTTACAGCTAGTCCATTGGTGGCTCAGACAGTAAAGAATTTGACTGGAATGCAGGAGATCTGGGTTCAATCCCTGGGTTGGGAAGAGCCCCGGGAGAAGGGAATGGCTTCCCACTCCAGTATTCTTATCTGGAGAATCCCATGGACAGAGGAGGCTGGTGGGCTACACTTCATGAGGTCACAAAGAGTCAGACACGACTGAGCGACAGGGCACACCTGCCATTGGTCTCTAGGCCAAATATTAATGAATAGCAGCAGACTGGCTCTTGTCTTTTTGCTAGCCAGGGAAGGAGGGGTTTGCACTATTCAGGATACCTTCTGCTGTATGTGCATAAATAACTCTGAACAGGTACAGACAGACCAAGTTTTGAGGAATGACAAGAGGTAAAGATCTTTCATAATATAACCAACATCTTTCAACAGATTTCTTTAATTCAGATATGACGGGTTTTGTCCCACAAGGTAGGGTGCCCTGTGAACTGAATGCATGCCAAACCCTCATACTATCCCTAATAGGACTCTTACTAGTTGTCACCTTTGTCAACATTTACTTTTGGTGGCTAAGTCAAGCTGTTCCATTCACCTTTAACATCTCCAAAACCTAGGGGGCAAGCATTATCCATTCTGACTCCCCATTAGAATTGTCAGTAATGTTGAACCACAGGGTCAACTGTACTGTAAATTTTAAAACAATTTTTTCCTGCTTCCTCAACATCCCCATCAGTAGGCTGTGAGCATCCTGCCCAGGTGAGCAGATATGATAGGGTCAGCCCTTGCCATAAGTTCCTTCTTGTCACCCTTTGGCTGTGACCTACTGACATTGAAACACACCAGTGAAATCCCCTGGCAGTTTTTGCTTGTATAGGCCACCCTGACCCCTAATAAAAGCACTTGCTCACAGGTTCCCTCTCTCTCATGCAGCTTGTTGAATCTGCTCCCTCAGTGCTCCTCACCTGTGAGGAGCTGAATGAATGTAGCCAACTGTCCGTGCTCCCCCTTGTGGCCGCACCTGATTCACCATCACTTAAAAGAATACAGAAGAGGAAACTGGTTTAAGATAGCAACAGAGGAAGACCCTGAACACACTTTTTACACAGACAGAACAAATTTACAGCTGCATGTGGAATAATTATCCTCTGAAAAGGACCTGAGAACTAGAGGAACAGCGTATTCACAACAAAAGATTTTAAAAAATGCTTCAAAATACGTAGGAGAGGCAGGGACTTTGTCTTGCTTGAGACTCAACATCAGGCATGGCATTACAAAACTGGGAAGAATTCCCAAGGGAATATTCCCAAGGGCAGTCAAGGGACTGTGACCTACCACAGACATTAACCTCAACTCTTGGATCTTGCGCCAGCAAGACAAATCCCCCAAATATCTGGCTTTGAAAATTAACAGTATTCAAGCTAGGAACTATAGGAAATCAAGAACTTGCTCTTAAAGGGTTCATATGCAGATCCACTCACCCTGATGTCCGGTGCAAAAAAACAACAGTTTAAAAAGTACCTAGACCATAAGTAAGGGGTACCTACTCACTAATCCTAAAGCAGTTGCCAGAGAGGCAGGAACATATAGTGACTCTAGGGGCAGAAGCACTGCTGAGGACCACTTCTGGTGCACTTTCTATAGCCTACAAGCACCAGTAGGCATGCTCTGCACATCACCGACCCTACACAACAGTTACCCAACAAGCAGAACAGGCAAGCACATGGTGCGCCACCATGTCTGAGCAGCAGCTGCATGTAAGCAGGCTGGGCAAGTGTCCTGAGCCCCACCATCCTATCCGGCAGCCACACCACAGTCAGGTGAGTGCCCCAAGCCCTGCCCTTCTCATGCACCAGCCATACCACAACCAAGCCAAGGGAACGCCTTGAGCCCCATTTACCTCATGCTGTACTTATGCCATAGCTGTGTCAGGTGACCACATCACACCCTGCCCTCCCTGTGCAGTAGCTGAAGCCCTGCCATAGCTGGTAGGGGGACACAGTCTGCACAAGAAATGCCTCTTGACCACCTGGCTCTGGAGGCCAGAGGAGATTGTGCTTCTGGGCCTCAGGGATCATCTCCTACACAAAACAAAACCTCTCCTTTAAGACTGAGAGAAGTAGCTGTTTTTCCTAATACATATAGATAAACATAGAGAGTTGGACAAAATAAGAAGACAGAGGAATATGTTCCTAACCAAAGAACAAGACAGAGCCCCAGAAAAAGACCATAAATAAAAAGAGATTTAAAGAAGGGATTAGTAGGGGCCTGGGAGTAAAGGGAAGGAATAAATTGAGAGAATTGGGTTGACATATATACCCTGCTATATACAGAAAATAGGCAACTAATGAGGACCTGCTGTATAGCACAGGGACCTCTACTCAATACTCGTAATGACATATATGAAAAGAGAACCTAAAAAAGAAAAAGAATGGAATTATGTATATGGATAACATTCACTTTGCTGTACATCAGAAAGTAAAAAACATTGTAAATTAACTATACTTCAATAAAAATTTTAAATAAAAATTTTTATAAAAGAGATAAGAAGCCTGTCTGATAAAGAGTTCAAAGTAATGGTCATAAAGATGCTCTCTGATCTCAGGAGACAAGGAGATAAAAAATGAGAACTTAAAGAAATTAGATCTATAAGAAAGTATCAAACATAGCTTATAACAATTGAAAAATATACTGGGGGTTTCAAGAGCAGAATGGATGAAGTAGAAGCACAAATAAGTTAGCTGGATTGCAAAGCAATAGGTCTCACCTAGATGGAGCAGCAAAATTAAAGAATTTTTTTTAAGGTGAGGATAATGTAGGGGATCCCTAAGACAACATCAAGCAGAGAAGCATTTGCACCATGGCGGCCTCAGGAGGATGAGAATGAAAGAGAGAGAGAAATGAGCAGAATTATTTGAAGAAATTATGCATGAAATGTTCCTTAATCTGAGAAAGGAGACAGGCATTCATATTCAAGAAGCCCAGAGAATTCCAAATAAGGTGACCCAAAGAGAACCTCACCATAGCACATCATAATTAACATGATAAAAGTTAAGGATAAAGACAGAATTTTAAAAACATCTAGAGAGAGAGGGGGTCCCAAGATGGCAGAGGAATAGGATGGGGAGACCACTTTCTCCCCAACAAATATATCAAAAGATGATCTGCATGTGGAGCAACTTCCACAGAACAACTTATGGACACTGGCAGAGGACACGAGATACCCGGAAAGGCAAACCAATATCTTGGAAATGAGATAGAACAAAGGATAAAGATGAAAAACAAGACAGAGGATTTCAGGACAGACACCCCTCCTGGGAGGGAGTCATGAAAGAGAAGTTTCCACACAACTGGAAACCCACTCACAGGCAGGAGCTTTGGAATCTCAGAGGGCCGCCTACCTGGGTAACTGGTATGTGTGTGTATGTGGGGGTGGGTAGTGAGGGGGAATGGGATGGGAATTACCACAGAAATCATGCCCAATGGCAATTACCTGTGGCAATTACTGCAGGTCACATCCGCCTGCAGCGAGTTGGGGCTCGATGCAGAGGTACTGGCTGCATCCTCAGTCCTTAGAAAAAGGAGCAGGGTTGAATGCCCTAAGGACACTCTGAGGGGCCTAATGTGACATAGCACAGACATAATGGAGAAAACCTAAACTGTGGGAAAGCTAGAGAGACAAAAACAAAAGACCTTACCCACAGAAAGGCTATAATGCTGCTCTGTAGCCCCCAGTGCACTCATAGAACAAAGGGTCCCACCCTAGCGAATACCAAAGGACAGCAAGCCGGCTGCTATTTGTGGCCCTCCTTGGAGGCAGAGAGAGGGCTTCCCTCATAGCTCAGTCTGTAAAGAATCTGCCTGCAATGCAGGAGACCTGGGTTCAATTCCTGGGTCAGGAACATCCCCTGAAGAAGGAAATGGAAACCCACTCCAGTACTCTTGCTTAGAGAATCCCATGGACAGAGGAGCCTGGCAGGCTATAGCCCATGGTGTCGCAAGTCAGACATGACTTAGTAACTAAACCACCACCACTGGAGGCAGGGAGGTAGGTGCATTATAGCCAGAGGCGGAAGGCAAGGGGCCTCTGCAATCTCAGCCCCAGAGACCGTTTCTCCCACCAAGCTGTGAGTGGGAACCCAGTTGCTAACCACATCTTCCTGGGATCCTGCACAGTTCGTATCTGCCAAGAGTGTGACAGCCTGAGATAAGCTCCCCTGAGGAGATACATGGTCCACCTGGGACTGTGCCCTTGTGGCACATCCAGGAGCCTGAGTGGCTTGGACCTGGGAAGGGCATGACATGGGATTGTGGCAACCCCTGTGTGGCCCATCCACTGTGAGCACCGGCAGACACATGCCAGTGGGATTTGTTTGCAGTGTCCCTCCTTCTCCATAGCTCAACTGAGCAAGTCAGCCCAAATAAGTGGCCACTTTCTACCCCCTCATGTCAGGGCAGAGATCAGACAGTGAAGAGAGACTTGCAAGCAGAGGAGGCCAACCTACGCAAAGAAAAGAAGGGGAACCAGCCCAGAAATGGTAGATGCAACAGATTAAAATCCTGCAGTTAAATTGAGACTATGCATTTGAGAGGCAACTGTAGACTTTGAGAACAGGTACAAGCTGGAACAAGGGATTATCTGACACTGAACTGACTCCACACTGCCCACAATGGCTACAGAGAAATTCCTAGATATATTCTACTTTATTATTGTTATTTTTTAATTTTTAAAATTTCTTTTAATTTTTTATTCTTATTTTTTCTTTTTTTCCACTCTTATTTCCCCTTTCTTCACCTTCTCTTTTTCTTTTTTCCTCTCATTCTGTCCTAATATAGTTCTTTATTTTTCCTATACATTTTATTTTTTAGACCCTACTTTTACCTTTCTTCCAAAAAACCCTTATTTTGAAAATAAATTCCATTTAAAAATATTTGTTTTCCATTTTGTATTTTGTTGTACATTTGAGAGTCTATTTTTTTTTAAATTTTCTTTACTTTACTGTGTTGGTTTTGCCATATATTGACATGAAACCACCATGGGTTTACATATGCTCCCCCTCCAGAACCCCCCTCCCTCCTCCCTCCTGATTCCCTCCCCCTGGGTCATCTCTGTGCACCAGCCCCGAGCATCAATCCTTGGCTGGCGATTGATTTCACATATGATAATTAACATGTTTCAATGCCATTCTCCCATATCATCCCACCCTTGCCCTCTTCCACAGAGTCCACGAGTCTGTTCTATACATCTGCATTTCTTTTGCTGTCTCGCATGCAGGGTCCTCTTACCATCTTTCTAAATTCCATATATATGCGTTAGTATACTGTATTGTTGTTTTTCCTTCTGGCTTACTTCACTCTGGATAATAGGCTCCAGTTCCATCCACCTGAGTAGAACTGCTTCAAATGAATTTTTTTTTTAATGCTGAGTAATATTCCATTGTGTATATGTACCACAGCTTTCTTATCCATTTGTCAGTTGATGGGCATCTAGGTCGCTTCCATATCCTGGCTATTGTAAACAATGTGGTGATGAACATTGGGGTACACGTGTCTCTTTCAATTCTGGTTTCCTCGGTGTGTATGCCCAGCAGTGGGATTGCTGGGTCATATGGCAGGTCTATTTGCAGTTTTTTAAGGAATCTCCACACTGTTCTCCATAGTGGCTGTACTAGTTTGCATTCCCACCAACAGTGTAAGAGAGTTCCCTTTTCTCCACATCCTCTCCAGCATTTATTGCTTGTAGACTTTTGGATGGCAGCCATTCTGACTGATGTAAAGTGGTACCTCACTGTGGTTTTGATTTGCATTTCTCTGATAATGAGTGATGTTGAGCATCTTTTCATGTGTTTGTTAGCCATCTGTATGTCTTCTTTGGAGAAATGTCTGTTAAGTTCTTTGGCCCACTTTTTGATTGGGTCGTTTATTTTTTTAGAATGGAGCTGCAGGAGTTGCTTGTATATTTTTGAGATTAATTGTTTGCCCGTTGCTTCATTGGTTATTATTTTCTCCCATTCTGAAGGCTGTCTTTTCACCTTGCTTATAGTTTCCTTTGCTGTGCAGAAGCTTTTAATTTTAATTAGGTCCCATTTGTTTATTTGTGCTTTTATTTCCAATATTCTGGGAGGTAGGTCATAGAGGATCCTGCTTTGGTTTATGTCGGACAACACACTGCTGAATAACCAACAAATCACAGAAGAAATAAAAAAAGAAATCAAAATATGCATAGAAATGAATGAAAATGAAAACACAACAACCCAAAATCTATGGGACACAGTAAAAGCAGTGCTGAGAGTCTAATTTTTATTCTAGGCTTTTAATTTTTGCTTTTTGATATTTTGTTATTAATTTTGTGTCTGTAAGAGTCTAATTTTTAGTATCCATTTTTCACTTAGGGATTTGATTACTGTCTTCATTGCTCTTTTCCCTTTTGACTCTCCCTTTTCTCTTCCTGGTCACTTCTGTCTCCTTCTTCCCTTCAGTTTCCTCTACATAACTCTGTGAATCTCTGGGTGCTGTTGTCTGTGGGTAGTTGTTTCACCATTAACCTAGGGGCTTTGTTTTCTGTGCTGTGTGGATGGAAAAGTCTTGATGCTATTGTAAGAGATCAGGACCAAAACCCAGAGGCAGTAGGCTCAACTCCAGAAGTTTAGACCATTGTAGAACTTCTGATTCTGGGGAACATTAAAAGACAAGAGCCCACCCAAAAGCCTCCATACATATACTGACACTGAACTCTATCAAAGAGCCAGCAAACGTCAGTGCGATATACTGCCTAAAGCCATACCAAACCCATAGACACCCCTACACTCACTACTAGACACTCTACTACCCTCCAGAGAGATGATATCCAGCTCTGTCCACCAGAACACAGACACAGGCTCCCCCAACCAGAAAACCTTCACAAACCACTGGTCCAACTCCACCCACAAGGAACAGACTCCATAATTAAGAGGAACTATGACACTCCAGATTGCAGAAAGGAGACCCAAAATAAAGCAAAATAAACAAAATGAAAATGCAGAGAAATATGCAGCTGGTGAAGGGACATGATAAAACCCCACCGAACCAAACAAAAGAGGAGGAGATAGGGAGCCTACCTAAGAAAGAATTCAGAATAATGATAGTAAAGATGATCCAAAAGCTTGAAAACAAAATAGAGATACAGATAAATAGACTAGAGACATGGATCAAGAAGGTGCAAGATATGTTTAACAAGGACCCAGAAGAAATAAAGAATATTCAGTCAGAAATGAACAATTCAATAACAGATTAAAAACACTCTGGAGGGAATCAACAGTAGAGTAATTGAAGCAGAAGGAAGGATAAGTGAGCTGGAAGATAGAATGGTGGTAATAAACGAAGGAGAGTGGGAAAAAAATTAAAAAGAAACGAGGACAGCTTCAGAGACCTCTGGGACAATGCTAAGCACCCAAACATTCAAATCATAGGCATCTCAGAAAAAGAAGACGAAAGGGCATGAGAAAATATTTGAGGAGATAATAGTCAAAAACTTCCCTAAATTGAAGAAGGATATAGCCACCCAAGTCCAAGAAGCCCAGAGAGCCCCATACAGGATAAATCCAAAGAGAAACATGCCAAGACACATATAAATCAAACTAACAAAAATTAAACACAAAAAACAAATATTGAAAGCATCAAGGGAAAAGGAACAGACAATGTATAAGTGGATCCCATTAAGGATAAGAGCTGATCTTTCAACAGAAACTCTGCTAGCCAGAAGGGAATGGCAGGCCTATCTAAAGTGGTGAAAGAGAAAAACCTACAATCAAGATTACTCTTCTCAGCAAGGATCTCATTCAGATTCAAAGGAGAAATTAAAAGCTTTACAGACAAACAAAAGTTGAGAGAATTCAGCACCACCAATCCAGCTCTTCAACAAATGCTAAAGGATGTTCTCTAGACAGGAAACAGAAAAGGTTTATAAAAACGAACTCCAAACAATGAAGTAAATGGTAATGGGATCATACCTTTCAATAATTACCTTAAAAGTAAATGGATTAAATGCTTCAACCAAAAGACAAAGACTGGTTGAATGGATACAAAGACAAGACCCCTATCTATGCTGTCTATGAGAGACCCACCTCAAACCTAGGGACACATACAGACTGAAAGTGAGGGGATGGAAAAAGATATTTCATGCAAATAGAGACCAAGAGAAAGAGAGATTAGCAATACTTGTATCAGATAAAATAGACTTTAAAATAAAGACTGTTATAAGAGACAAAGAAGGACACTACATAATGATCAAAGGATCAATCCAAGAAGAAGATATAACAATTATAAATATATATATGCACCCAACATGGGAACATCTCAATACCTAAGGCAAATACTAACAACTATTAGGGGAATTGACACAATAATTGTGGGGGACTTTAATACCCCATTCATACCAATGGACAGATCATCCAGACAGGAAATTAAAAGAAAAAATAATCTTTAAATGATACACTGGACCAATTAGACCTACAGGACATTTCACCCAAAACCAACGGATTTCACCTTTTCTCAAGTGTACATGGAGCATTCTACAGAATAGATCACATCAAGCCTTGGTAAATTTTTAAAAATTGAAATCTCTTCGAGTATCTTTTCTTATCACAAAGGTATAAGATTACATATCACCTACAGGAAAAAAAAACTATGAAAAACAAACATATGAAGGCTAAATGACATGCTTTTGAGTAACCAACATATCACTGAAGAAATAAAAAAGGATATCAAAAGTCCTCAATGGTGAAAAATTGAAAGCATTTCCTCTGAAATCAGGAACATTTCAGGAGTGAACCTCACCACTACTATTCAATGAATTTTGGAAGTCCTAGTCACACTAATCAGAGAAGAAAAAGAAACAAAACGCTGCAAAAGAAGAAGTAAAACTCACATTGTTTGCAAATGGTATGATCCTCTACATAGAAAACCCTAAAGACACTACCAGAAAAGGACTAGAGCTAATCAATAAATACAATAAAATTTCAGGATAAAATTAACACAGAGAAATCACTTTTATTTCTATACACTAACAATGAAAAATCAGGAAGAGAAATTAAGGAAATAATCCCATTCACCATTGCAATGAAAAGAATAAAATACTTAGGAATAAATTTACCTAAAGAAACAAAAGACCTGTATACAGAAAACTATAAAACACTGATGAAAAAAATCAAAGATGACACAACTAGATGGAGAAATATACCGTGTTCTTGGATTGGAAGAATCAATATAGTGAAAATGAGTATACTACCCAAAGCAGTCTATAGGTTCAGTGCAATCCCTATCAAACTACCAATGGTATTTTTCACAGAACTAGAAAAAGCAATTTCACAATTTGTATAAACACAAGAATGAAACTGGAAGAATCAACTTTCCTCACTTCAGACTATTGCAAAGCTACTGTCAACAAGACAGTATGGTACTGGCACAAAGACAGAAATATAGATCAATGAAACAAAATAGAAAGTCCAGAGATAAATCCACACACCTATGGATACCTTATCTTTGACAAAGGAGGCAAAAATATACAATGGAGAAAAGACAGTCTCTTCAGCAAGTGGTGTTGGGAAAATTGCTCAACCACGTGTTAAAGAATGAAACTAGACCACTTTCTAACAGCATATGCAAAAATAAATTCAAAATGGATTAAAGATATTAATGTAAGACCAGAAAACTATAAAACTCTTAGAGGAAAGCATAGGCAGAACACCCTCTGAAGTAAATCACAGCAAGATCCTCTATGACCCACTTCCTAGAGTAATGGAAATAAAAATAGAAGTAAACGGGACCTGGTTAAACTTGAAAGCTTTTGCAAAGCAAAGGAAACTATAAGCAAGGTGAAAAGACAACCCTCAGAATGGGAGAAAATAATAGGAAATGAAACAACTGACCAAGAATTAATCTCCAAAATAAACAAGCAGCTCATGCAGCTCAATACCAGAAAAACAAACAACACAATCAAAAAGTGGGCAAAAGACTTAAGCAGATATTTCTGCAAAGAAGAAATACACATGGCTAATAAAAACATAAAAAGATGCTCAACATCACTCATTATCAAAGAAATACAAATCAAAACCACAATGAGGTACCATCTCACACTGGTCAGAATGCCTGTCATCAACAAGTCTACAAACAATAAATGCCAGAGAGGGTGTGGAGAAAAGGAAACCCTCTTACAGTTGGTGGGAATGCAAACTGGTACAGCCACTGTGGAGAATAGTGTGGAGATTCCTTTAAACACTGGGGCTAAAACTGCCATACAACCCAGCAATCCCACTGCTGGGCATATACCCTGAGGAAACCAGAACTGAAAGAAACAAATGTACCCAAATGTTCATTGCAGCACTGTTTACAATAACTAGGACCTGGAAGCAACCTAGATAAGGGAGTTGTGGTACATATACACAATGGAATATTACTCAGTAAAAAGGAACACATTTGAATCAGTTCTAATGAGGTAGATGAACCTGGAGCCTATTATACAGAGTGAAGTAAATCAGAAAGAGAAAGATAAATACTGTATATTAATGCATATATATGTAATTTAGAAAGATGGTACCAATGATCCTATGTGCAGGGAAGCAAAGGAGACACAGACATAAAGAACAGGCTTTTGGACTCAATGGAAGAAGGCAAGAGTGGGATAATTTGAGAGAATAGCATTGAAGCATATACATTACCATATTTAAAATAGATGACCAGTGTGAGGTCGATGAATGAAGCAGAGCACTCAAAGCTGGTGCTCTGGGACAACCTAGAAGGTGGGGTGGGGAGGGAGGCTGGAGGGGAGTTCACGATTGGGAGGACACATGTATACCTATGTCTGATTCATATTAATGTATGGAAAAGGCCATCACAACATTGTAAAGTAATTATCGTCCAATTAAAATAAGTAAATTAATAAAAAATAAAAGCAGCTAGAGAAAAAGACAATGTATTGCATATAAGGGAAACCCTATGAAACTATCAGTAGAATTCTCAGGCCAGAGGTAGAATGATATATTCACGGTGCAGAAAGAAAAGACTTCCAATTCAGAATTCCCTGCCCAGAAAGGTTATTGTTCAGACATGAAGAAGAGACCAAGAATTTTCCACACAAACAAAACTTAAAGAGTTCATCATAAGCCTTACAAGAAATGTTGAAAAGAATTCTATAAGTTGAAAAAATATACTAATTAATAACAAGAAAACATACAAAAGCAATCATCTCACTGGAAAAGATCAACAAAAATTAAAGGTAGAAAAGTAGCAGATCAATCACTTATAAAGCAAGTATGAAGGTCAAAAAATAAAAGTAGAATTTAAGTTGTAACAACTAATTTAAGGGATGCATAAAATAAAAATATGTAAAATCAGCCTAAAATATGAAGACTGACTGGAAGAGTAAAAATGCAAAGCTTTTGGAATGTGTTCAAATATAAGTTGCCATCAAAAAATTTTTAAATATATTCACAGGATGTTATTTATGAAACTCTTGGCAACCACAAAGAAATAAATTACAGTAAATACACAAAAGAAAATGAGAAAGGAATCTAAATGTAACACCAAAGAGAACCATCAAACCAGAAGAGGGAAAGAGAAGAAAGGAAAAGAGAGGAACTATAGAAACAGCCAGAAATCAGTGAACAAGATGGTAATATGTACATGCCTATCAATAATTACTTTAAATGTAAATGGGCTAAATTTACTAGTCAAAAGAGGTAAAATGGCTGAATGGATTTAAAAAATAAGACTCATCTATAGCCATAAAGAGACACACAGGGTGTGTGTGAAGGGATGGAAAAAGATATTCCATGCAAACAAAAATGAAAAGAAACCTGCAATAGTTACATCAGATAAAAATAGACTTTAAAACAAAGATTATAATAAAAGACAAAGAAAGGTACTAAGCAATAATAAAGAAGCCAATAAAGCAAGAAGATAACTATTCATTAGTATATATGCACCCAATGTAGGTGCAGTGCTACAGTCCATCAGGTTGTGAAGAATTGGATGTGACTTGGCAGCTGAACAACAACCCAATGTAGAAGCATCAGAGTATATAAAGCCAATAGTAATGTACCAAAAAGGTGAAACTGAAAGCAATACAATAATAGTAGGGGACTGTAACCACCCCACTAACAGTGAAAGATGGGACTTCCCTGGTGGTTCTGCAGTAAAGAATCCACCTGCTAACATAGTGATGTGGATTTGATCCGTGGGTTGGGAAGATCCCTTGGAGAAGAAAATAGCTATTACAGTATTCTTGCCTGGGAAATCCCATAGACTGAGGAGCCTGGTGGTCTACAGTACATGGGATCGCAAAGCATCAAACATGACTTAGCAGCTGAAAACAACAACGCACATTCTCCTCAAGAACACATAGAACATTCTTCAGAATAGATCGTATGTTAGGATACAAAACAAGTTTCAATAAATTCAATAAAACTGAAATCATATCAGTGTTTTCTCTGACCACAATGATAAAAAAATAGAAGTCAGTTACAATGAGAAATATAGATGGATGTTAAATGACATGCTACTGAATAACCAACATTAAAAAAATCAAAGGAGGAATTTAAAAATACCTTAAGACAAATGAAAACAGAAATACTACATACCACAACAAAAGAAATTTCTAGAGAGAAATTCATAGCAACAAGCTTAAGAAACAAGAAAGATCTCAAAGGAACAATAATTTAACACCTTATAGGAACTAGAAGAAGAAGAATAAATGAAGTTCAAAGTTAGCAGAAAAAAAGGAAATAATAAAGATAAGAGTAGAAATAAATAAGATACTAAAAAGACAATTGAAAAAAATGAGAGTTGGTTATTTGAAAAGATAAACAAAATCAGCTTTATTGTTGTTCTTCAGTCACTAAGTCATATTTGACTCTTTGTAACTCCATGAACTGCAGTACATCAGGCTTTCCTGTCCTTTACTGTCTCCCAAGTTTACTCAAACTCATTGAATCTGTGATGATATATAACCATCTCATCCTCTGCTGCCCTCCTCTCCTTTTGCCTTCAATTTTTCCAAGCATCAGGGTCTTTTCCAATGAGTTGGCTCTTCACATCATGTGGGCAATGTATTGGAGCTTCAGCTTCAACATCAGTCCTCCAATGAATATTCAGGGTAGATTTCTTTAGGATTGGCTGATTTGAGCTCTGTCGTCCAAGGGACTCTCAAGAGTCTTCTCCAGAACCACATTTCAAAAGCATCAATTCTTTGGTGCTCAGCCTTCTTTATGGTTCAGCTCTCACATCTATACATGACTATTGGAAAAGCCGTAGCTTTGACTATACAGAACTTTGTAGCAAAGTGATGTCTTTGATTTTTAATTTGCTGTCTAAGTTGTTATAACTTTCTTTCCAAGGGGCAAGTATCCTTATTTTTTATTAATTAATTTATTTTAACTGGATGCTAATTACTTTACAATATTGTGGTGGTTTTTGCCATACATTGACATGAATCTGCCATGACTGCAGCCACCATCCACAGTGATTTTGGAGCCCAAGAAAATATTTGTCACTGTTTCTACTTTTTCCCCTTTTATTTTCCATGAAGTAATGGTAGCAGATGCCGTGTCTTCATTTTTCACATGTTGAGTTTAAAGCCAGCGTTTTCACTCTCCTCTTTCACTCTCATTAAGCCATATGACCCAGCAACCCCACTGCTGGGCATATACACTGAGAAAACCAGAATTGAAAGAGCCACGTGTACCCCAATGTTCATCGCTGCATTGTTTGCAGTAGCCAGGACATGGAAGCAACCCAGATGCCCATCAACTGACGAATGGATAAGAAAGCTGTGGTACATATACACAATGGAATATTACTCAGCATTAAAAAAAATTCATTTGAAGCAATTCTACTCAGATGGACAAAACTGGAGCCCATTATCCAGAGTGAAGTAAGCCAGAAGCAAGAACAACCATACAGTATATTAACGCATATATATGGAATTTAGAAAGACGGTAATGAGAACCCAACATGCGAGACAGCAAAAGGAACGCAGATGTATAGAATAGACTCGTGGACTTTGTGGATGAGGGTAAGGGTGGGATGATATGGGAGAAGGGCATTGAAGCATGTTAATTTTCATATGTCTAATCAATCGCCAGCCCAGGATTGATGCTCGGGGCTGGTGCAGCGAGATTTCCCGGGGGGGGGGGGAGGGAGGAGGGAGGGGGGTTCCGGAGGGGAAGCATATGTAAACCCATGGTGATATCATGACACTGTATGGCAAAAACAATAAAAAAAAAAGAAAAAAAAAAGAGGCTCTCTGGTTCCTCTTCACTCTCTGCTATTACAGTGATATGTCTGCATATCTGAGGTTGTTGATATTATTCCCCGGCAATCTTGATTCCAACTTTTAATTCATCCAGCCCAGCACTTCGCATGATGTACTCTGCATAGAATCTAAATAAACAGAGTGACAATATATTAGCCTTGTCCTACTCCTTTCCCAATTTTGAACCAGTCAGTTGGTCCATGTCTGGTTCTAATTGTTGCTTCTTGACTGGCATACGGTTTCTCAGGAGACAGGTAAGGTGGTCTGGTATTCCCATCTCTTTAAGAATTTTCCACAGTTTGCTGTGATCCACACAGTCAAAGCTTTTAGCATAGTCAATGAAGCAGAAATAGATGTTGTTCTGGAATTGTCTTGCTTTCTTCATGATCCAATGACTGTTTGCAATTTTATCTCTGGTTCCTCTGCCTTTTCTAAACCCAGCTTGTACATCTGAAAGCTCCCAGTTCATGTACTGCTGAAGCCTAGCTTGAAAGATTTTTAGCATAAATTTGCCAGCATGTGAAGTGAGCACAATTGTATGGTAGTTTGAACATTCTTTGGCATTGCCTTTTTCGGGGATTGGAATGAAAACTGACCTTTTCCAGTCCTGTGGCCACTGCTGAGTTTTATAAGTTTGCTGGCATATCGAGTGCAGCAATTTCACAGCATCATCTTTTAGGATTTGAAATAGCTCAGCTAGAAGTCCATCTAGCTTTGTTCATAATAATGCTTCCTAAGGCCCACTTGACTTCATTCAGACTGACTCCAGGATGTCTGGCTCTGGGTGAGTGGCCACACCATCGTGGCTATCTAAGACCTTTTTTGTATAATTTTCCCTTGTTTTCTTGCCACCTCTTCTTATTGTCTTCTACCTCTGGGAGGTGATCATTTCTATCCTCCATTGCACCCATCCTTGCATAAAATTTTCCCTTTATATCTCCAGTTTTCTTAAAGAGATCTCTAGTCTTTCCCATTCTATTGTTTTCCTCTACTTTGCATTGTTCATTGAAAAAGGACTTCTTATCGCTCTTGGCTATTCTCTGGAACTCTACATCTAGTTGGGTCTGTCTTTCTTCTCCCTTGCTTTTCACTCCTTTTCTTTCCTCAGCTATTTGTAAAGTCTCCTCAAACAACCATGTTGCCTTTCTGCATTTCTTTTTCTTTGGGGTGGTTTTGGTCACTGCTGCCTGTACAGGGTTATGAACCTCTGTTCATAGTTCTTCAAGCTCTCTGTCTACAAGATAAAATTCCTTGAATCTATTTGCATCTTCACTGTAAAATCGTAAGGGATTTGATTTAAGTCATACCTGAATGGTCTAGTTGTTTTCCATATTTAAACCTGAATTTTGCAATAAGGAGCTCATGATCTGAGCCACAGTCAGCTCCAGGTCTTTTTTTGCTCACCGTATAGAGCTTCTCCATTTTTGGCTGCAAAGAATATAATCGGTCTGATATTGGTATTGACCATTTGGTGTTGTCCATGTGTAGAATCATCTCTTGTGATGTTGGAAAAGGGTATTTGCTATGACCAGTGTTCTCTTGACAAAACTCTGTTAGCCTTTGCCCTGTTTCTTGTAGTAATCCAAGGCCAAACTTGCCTGTTACTCTAGGTATCTCTTGACTTCCTACTTTCACTTTCCAATCTCCTATGATGAAAATGATATCTTTTTTTTGGTGTTAGTTCTAGAAGATCTTGTAGGTATACATAGAACTGGTCAACTTCAGCTTCTTTGGCATCAGTGGTTGGGACACAGACTTGGATTACTGTGATGTGCAATGGTTTGCCTTGGAAACAAACCAAGACCATTCCGTCATTTTTGAGACTGCACCCAAGTACTGCATTTGGATTCTTTTGTTTACTATGCAGGCTACTCCATTTCTTCTAAGGGATTCTTGTCCATAGTAGTAGATATAATGGTCATCTGAACTAAATTCAGCCATTCCTGTCCATTTTAATTTGCTAATTCCTAAGATGTTGATGTTCACTCCTGCTTGACGACATTCAATTTACCTTGATTCATGGACCTAACATGCAATAATGTTCTTTGCAATATTGTCCTATGCAATATTGTTCTTTACATCATTGGACTTTACTTCAACCCCTAACACATCCACATCATTTCCACTTTGGCCCAGCTGCTTCCTTCTTTCTGAAAACTTTAGTAATTTCCCTTCACTCTTCCCCAGTAGCCTATTGGGCACTTTCTGACCTGGGGGGGCTCATATTTAGGTGTCATATCTTTTTTCCTTTTCATGGGATTCTCCTGGCAAGAATACTGGAGTGGTTTGTCACCCTCCTCCATTGTAGGATTTTTTTTTTTTTTGGTCAGAATTTTCCAACAGCTTCATTTCCAACAAGCCCCTCCTCTATGACAAGACTGTTCCATGAAAAGTATTTTACACCATGCACACCAATTAACTTGAAGTGGATTAAAGGTGTAAATCTAAGGGCAAAACACATATAATTTCAAGAAGAAAATACAGGCAGTAACCTCAGTAGCATCAGTCTTAGCAATGTTTTTGTGAGGCTGACTCCAAAGGCAAGGGAAACAAAAACAAACAAATGGAACCACATACAAACTAAAAAAGTTATGCACAATGAAGGAAATGGTAAACAAAATGACAGGGTATCGATTTTTAAGATTCCACACATGAGTGATAGCATATGGTATTTGTCCCACTTTTTCTGATTTACTTCACTTCGTATGATCATCCCTAGGTCCATCCATGTTTCTGTAAATGGCATTATTTCATTCATTTTTATGGCTGAGTATTATTCCATTGTCTGTGTACATTTATACGTCTATGTATACATTATGAAAATATGTAATTATTTTTATATTCTTCTCCATCATGGCTTTGGAGAAAGCAATGGCACCCCACTCCAGTACTCTTGCCTGGAAAATCCCATGGACAGAGGAGCCTGGTAGGCTGCAGTCCATGGGGTCGCTAAGATTCGGACACGACTGAGCTACTTCACTTTCACTTTTTCACTTTCATGCATTGGAGAAGGAAATGGCAATCCACTCCAGTAGTCTTGCCTGGAGAACCCCAGGGACAGGGAAGCCTGGTGGGCTGCCATCTATGGGGTCGCACAGAATCAGACACGACTGAAGCGACTTAACAGCAGCAGCAGCCGCCATTATGGCTTATTACAGTATTGAATATTATTCCCTGTGCTATAAATAGGACTTTATTTTCTAATCTGTTTAATATATAGTAGTTTGTATTTGTTAATTCCAAACTCTTAAATTATCCCTACCCAACTTTGCCTTTTGTAACCAACTTTTCAATGTTTGTGAGTCTATTTCTGTTTTGTAAATAAGTACATTTGCATCATATTTTAGATTCCATTTATTAGTGATACCATGTGGTATTTGTCTTTTTATTACTTCATTTACTATGATAATCTCTAATTCTATCTGTGTTATTGCAAATGCCATTATTTCATATTTGTTTATGGTTCAGTAGTATTCTATTTGAGCAAACTCCAGGAGATAGTAATGGACAGGGAAATCTGGTATGCTGCAGTTCATGGGGTTGCAAAGAGTTGGACATGATTTAGTGACTGAATGACAAGCATTCCATTGTATATATACCACATCTTTATCCATTCATCTATTGGTGGACATTTAGGTTGCTTTCATGTCCCAGCTACTGTCAATAATGCTGAGGTGAACACTAATTTTTTCAGATTGGAGTTTTCTTTGTTTCTGTGCCCAGGAGTGGGATTGCTGGATCATATGGCAAATCTATTTTAGTTTTTAAAGGAGTCTCCATCCTGGTTTCCATCATGGCTACACCAATTTACATTACCAACAGCAATGTGAGAGCATTCCCCTTTCTCTACATCCTCTCCAGCACTTGTTTGTAACCATTTTGATGACAGCTATTCTGATTGGTGTGAGGTAATATCTTATTGTAGTTTTGCTTTGTGTTTCTCTAACAATTAGTGATATTGAGAATCTTTTCATGTGCTTGTTGTCCATCTGTATGTCTTCTTTGGAGAAATGTCTACTTAGGTCTTTTGCCAATTTTTTGATTGGGTTGTTTGGCTTTGGGGATATTAATCTGTAGAGCTGTTTGTATATTTTAGAAAATAATCCCTAGTTTGTAGCATTGTCTGATAATATTTTCTCTGGATTTGTAGGCTTTATTTTCATTTTGTTTATTGTCTCCTTTTCTGTGCAAAAGATTTTAAGTTTAATTAGGTCTCATTTGTTTATTTTTTCTTTATTTCCACTACTCTAGGAGATAAATTAAAAAAAAATATTGCTGCATTTTATGGAAAAGAGTGTTCTGACTTTATTTTCCTCTAGGAATTTTAGAGTATCCAGTCTTCAGTTCAGTTCAGTTCAGTTGCTCAGTCATGTCCGACTCTTTGCGATTCCATGGACTTCAGCACGCCAGGCCTCCCTGTCCATCACCAACTGCCAGAGTCTACCCAAACCCATGTCCATTGAGTCAGTGATGCCATCCAGCCATCTCATCCTCTGTCATCCCCTTCTTCTCCTGCCCTCAATCTTTTTCACCATCAGGGTCTTTTCAAATAAATCAGCTCTTTGCATCAGGTGGCCAAAGTATTGGACTTTCAGCTTCAATGTCAGTCCTTCCAATGAACACCCAGGACTGATCTCCTTTAGGGTGGACTGGTTGGATCTCCTTGCAGTCCAAGGAACTCTCAAGAGTCTTCTCCAACACTACAGTTCAAAAGCATCAATTCTTCAGTGCTCAGCTTTCTTTATAGTCCAACTCTCACATCCATACATGGCTACTGGGAAAACCATAGCCTTGACTAGACAGAATTTTTGAGTATCCAGTCTTACATTTAGATATTTAATCTGTTTTCAGTTTATTTTTGTATATGGTGTTAGAAAATATTCTCATTTCATTGTTTTACATGTAGATGTCCAGTTTTCCCAGCACCACTTATTGGAGAGACTTTTTCTTCACTGAATATTTTTCCCCCTTTGTCATAGATCAATTAATCATAAGTATGTGGGTTTATATCTGATTTTTCTATCCTGTTCCATTTATTTACATGTCTGTTCTGTGCCAGTACCATACTCTTTTTTTTAATTTTTTAAATTAATTTTTATTAGAATATGATTGATTCACTATATATTGTTAGTTTCTACTTACAGCAAAGTGAATCAGTTATACATATACATATATCCACTTTTTTTCAAGGTTATTTAAAAAAATGTACTTTTGTAGTATACTCTGAAGTCAGAGAGACTGATTCCTTCAGCTTTGTTCTTCTTTTTTTCAGCTATTCAGGGTTGTTTCTGTTTCCATACAAATTTTGAAATGTTTTGTTCTAATTCTGTGAAGAATGACATTGGAATTTTGATAGGGATTGCATTGGATCTATAGAATTCTTTGGGTAGATTGGGCATTTTAAAAATATTGATTCTTCTAATCCAAGAACATGGTATATCTCTCCATCTGTTTGTATCGTCATCAATTTCTTTCATCAGCATTTTATATTTTTCTGAGTACTGGTCTTTTGCTCCTTAGGTAGGTTTATTCTTAGGTATTTTTTGATGCAATGGCAATTGAGATTGTTTAATTTCTCTTTCTGATAATTCATTATCAGTGTATAGAAATGTAACAGGTTTCTGTGTACTAATTTTGTATCCAACAATTATCCAAATTCATTGATGAGTTTTAGTCATTTTCTGGTGACATCTTTAGGATTTTCTAGTATGGCATCATATCATCAGAACACAGTGACAGTTTTACTTCTTCTTGTCCAATTTGTATTCCTTTTTATTACTTTTTCTTGCCTGTTTGTTGTGGCAAGGGCTTCCAAAGCTATGTTGAATAAAACTTGTGAGAGTGGGCATCCTTGCCTTGTCCCTGATCTTGGAGGGAATGTTTTCCAGCTTTTCACTGTTAAGTATAATGTTAGCTGTTAGGGTTTGTCATATATTGTCTTTATTATATTGAAGTATGTCTCCTCTATGCCCATTTTCTGGAGATTTTTTAAAAAGTCATTCCTGGATATTGAATTTTATCAAAAGATTTTTCTGCATATTTGAGATGATCATGTGATTTTTATTCTTCAGTTTGTTTATGTGATGTATCACAGGGTTTTTCCCGTACTCATGTATGGATGTGAGAGCTGGACAATATAAAAGGGTGAGTGATGAAGAACTAATACCTTCAAATTGTGATGCTGGAGAAGACTCTTAAGAGTCTCTTGCACAGCAAGGAAGTCAAAGCAGTCAGTCCTAAAAGAAATCAGCCTTGAATATTCATTGGATGGATTGATGCTGAAGTTCCAATACTTTGGCCACTTGCTGCAAAGGGCAAACTCATTGGAAAAGACCCTGATTCTGGGAAAGATTGAAGGCAGGAGGAGAAGGGGACGACAGAGGATGAGATGGTTGGATGGCATCACTGACTCAATGGACATGAGTTTGAGCAAACTTCAGGAGATGGTGAAGCACATGAAAGCCTGGCATGCTGCAGTCCGAGGAGTCACAGAGTTGGAGACAACTGAGAAACAACAAAGTCACACTGATTGATTTGTAGCTATTAAAAAATCTTTGCATCCTTGGGATAAATCCCACTTGGTCATGGTGTATCATCCTTTTAATGTATTGGAGGAATCAGCTTGCTAGTTATTTTTTAGGATCTTACATTTAAGTTCATCAGTGATACTGGCCAGAAAATTTCTTTTTGTGGTATCTTTGTCTGGTTTTGGTATCAGGATGATGGTGGCCTCATAGAGGAGTTGAGAAGTATTCCTTCCTCTGCAATTTTTTGGAATAATTTCAGAAGGATCGGTATTAACTCTTCTCTAAATGTTTGGTAGAGTTCATTTGTGAGGCCATTTTGTCCTGGACTTTGTTTTGGGGGGAGTTTTTAAATTACTGGTTCAATTTCAGTACTTGTAATTGGTCTGTTAATATTTTCTATTTCTTCCTGGTTCAGTCTTATAATACTTTACCTTCTAAAAGAATTTGTCTGTATTTTCTAAGTTGTCCATTTTATTGGCATATAGTTGCTTATAATAGTCTCTTATGACCCTTTGTATTTCTGTGATGTTGGTAGTAACTACAACATTTTAATTTCTAATTTCATCAACTTGGAACTGCCTCTTCTTTTTCTTGATACATATGGTTAAAGGTTATCAGCTTAAAAAAACTTTTCAAAGGACCAGGTTTTAGTTTTATTGATTTTTTAATTTTTAGTCTGTATTTCATTTATTTCTTCTTTCATCTTTATGATTTCTTTCCTTCTTCTGAATTTTATTTGTTCTTTCTCTAGTTGTTTTAGATGTAAGTTAGTTTGCTTATTTGAAATTTTTCTTCTTTCCTGATGTAAACTTGTATCACTGTAAAATTCCCTCAAAGAACTGCTTTTGCTTTGTCCCATAGGTTTCAAATTATTTTTTTATTTTCATTTGTCTCCAGCTAATTTTTTTTTACTCCTTCTTTGGCTCATTTGGTGATCCATTGGTTGTTTAGTAGCAGAATGTTTAGCCTCCATGTGTCTGTGTTTTTTTTTTTGAAGCTTTTATCCCTTGTGGCTGAATTCTAATATCATAGCATTGTTGTTGGAAAAGATGATTGATAAGATTTCAATTTTTTTGAGTTTCCCAAGACTTGCTTTGTGGTTCCACATGTGATCTATCCTGGAGACTGTTCCATGTGCACTTAAAAAGAATGTTTATTATGCTACTTTCAGACAGAAAGCTCTATAAATTTTAGTTAAGTCCATTTGGTCAAATGTGTCACTTACTACCTATTTTTATTTATTGATTTTCTGTCTTCATGATCTGTCTATTAGTGTAAGTGGGAGGTTAAAGCTCCCCCAGTATTACTGTACTAATCTTAATTTCTCCTTTTTTTTATCTGTTAACATTTGCCTTACACATGAAGGTGCTCTTATATTGGGTGCATATATACTTAAAATGGTTATTTCATCTTTGGTTGATCATTTGATAATCATGTATTGTTCTTCTTGTGTCTTATAACAGTCCTTATATTAAACCTCATTTTATCTGATGTAAGCATTGCTACTCTGGCTTTCTTTTATAAAGATTTTTTTTTTACTGAGAAAAATGATGCTTGCTCCTTAGAAGAAAAGCTATGACAAACCTAAGCAGTGTATTAAAAAGCAGAGGCATTACTTTGCTGACAAAGGTCCATATAGTCAAAGCTACCGTTTTCCCAGTAGTCATGTACAGATGTGAGAGCTGGACCATAAAGAAGGCTGAGCAATGGAGACTTGATGCTTTCGAACTGTGGTGTTGGGGAAGACTCTTGAGAGTCCCTTGGACTGCAAGGAGATCAAATCAGTCAATCCTAAAGGAAATCAACCCTGAATATTAATAGGAAAGACTGATACTGAGGCTGAAGCTCCAATACTTTGGCTACCTGATGCGAAGAGTCGACTCATTGGAAACGACCCTGATGTTGGGAAAGATTAAGGGCAGGAGAAGAAAGGGACGACAGAGGTTGAGAAGATTGGATGGCATCACCGACTCAATGGGCGTGAGTTTGAGCAAACTCTGGGAGATGGTGAAAGACAGGAAGCCTGGCATGCTGCCGTCCATGGGGTCACAAACAGTCGGACAATACTGAGTGACTGAACAGCAACAAAATGCTCAGCATATAAAAATTAACGTGATACTTTTAGAAGATGATGTAAATATAAGTGACCATGGATTTGTTGATGCCTTCTTAGGTACAACACTAAAAGCATGATCCATAAAAGAAAAAACTGATATGATGGACTTCATTAAAATTAAAAACATCTGCTCTACAAAAGACATTGTTAATTGAATGAAAGGACAAGCCACAGACTGGGAGATAATTTTGCAAAACACATGTTAGATGGAGGACAAGGATCCAAAGTATACAAAGAACTCTTAAAATTCAACAAAAAGAATATAAACAATGCCAAAATGGGCAAAGGATACAAAAAGAAAACTCCCTAAAGATGTACAGATGGTAAATAGCATATGAAAAATGCTTAGCATCATATGGCATTAGGGAGTTGCAAATTAAAACAACAGTGAGATAGCACTACACACCTATTACCACGACCAAAACCTAAACAACTGAGAACACTAAATGCTGGTGAGGATTTGGAGCAATGGGAGATATCATTCATTGCTGGTTGGAATGCAAAATGGTACAGCCACTTTGGAAGACAGTTTGGAAATATTTTACAAAATTAAACATGATCTACCATGTTTCAGCAGTCATGATCCTGAGTGTTTAACCAAATGAGTTGAAAATTTTTATCCACAAAAGAGCCCGCACATAAATGTTTATAGCAAGTTTATTCAGGGAATTCCCCAAGTTAGTGTTTTTATAGTTTTTGAATAAACACCTAGGAGTGAAATTCCTGAGTCACATGGTAGTTCTAGTTTCATTTCTTTTGGGAATAATCTCCACACTGTTTTCCAAAGTTATTTTACATTCCTGCCAGCAGCATATGAGTTACCTGTTCTCCACAACCTCTCTAACACTTGTTATTTGTAGTCATTTTGATAGTTGCCATTCTAATGAGTTTGAGATGATCTCATTGTGGTTTTTATTTATAGTTTCCTGATGATTAGTGATGTTCAGCATATTTTCATCTGACTGTTGGCAATCAGTATGTTTTCTTAGGAAAACATAGGAAAAATATCTATTTCCTGTTTTCATAGGGAAAAATACCTATTCAGGTCATCTGCCCATTTTATAAACAGGTTGCTGTTTTGATGTTGAGCTGCATGAGTTCTTCATACTTTTTAGAATATTAAGCCTTTATCATATATATTATTTGCAAATATGGTCTCCCCAGTAGTGACCTTTTCATTTTGTTGACCGTTTCCTTCACTGTGCATAAGTTTTTTAGTCTGATATAGTCCCATTTGTTTATTTTTGTTTTTATTTTATCTTAGTAAAAAATTACTAAGACAGATGTCAAAGAGATTGCCTATGTTTTCTTCTATATTTGGTTTGTTTTCCATCTTACATTTAGGTGTTTAATCCATTTTGAGCTTATTTTTGTATATCGTATGAGGAAATTTCTAATTTAATTTTTTCACATGTAGCAGCCCAGTTTTCCTAGCCCCATTTATCAAAATATACAGTCTGTGGACTATACAGTCCTTGGAATCACCAGGCCAGAATACAGGAGTGGGTAGCCATTCCCTTCTCCAGGGGATCTTCCCAACCCAGGAATTGAACCCAGGTCTCCTGCACTGCAGGCAGATTCTTTACCAGCTGAGCCACCAAAGATGGCCAATAATACTGGAGTGGGTAAACTATCCCTTCTCCAGGGGAACTTCCTGACCCAGGAATCAAACTGTGATCTCCTACATTGCAGGTGGATTCTTTACCTTATCGACTTTAGCTGCCTTGTATCCTAGGCCATCAGCTCCATCTTCACAACTCAGCTAGTCTGACATGTTCTTCCTCACTTTCCCCTCTCTGACCTATAGAGTGGAAACCCTCAAAGCAGTCATCTGAGGCATTTGTAAACTTTAACTCAGTTGTTTCCCATCTTTCAGGGATCACTGTCTGATGGGGATGTTTGTGTCTCCCTAAATTTGTATGTTGAAATCCTACCCACCCCCTCCACATGATGATATTTGAATATGGGGCCTTGGGGAAGTAACTAGAATTAGAAGAAGGCATGATAAGGAGTCCTCACGAATGAGATTATTGCCCTTATAAGAGTTAGAACTTATGTCCTCTTTCTGTTCTCTTTCATGTGGGAATACAAGAAGTTGATAGTCTGCTCTCAACAGAATCTAAACATGCTGGCACCATGATTTTGGCCTCTATAACTGTGAGAAATAAATGCCTGCTGTTTATTAGCCACCAATTTTATGGTATTTTTTATGGCAGCCCAAGCTGACTTCAACATTATTCATTATCTGATTGTCTTGGAAACAGTTGTTTCATGCATTCTTTTTTTGTTTGTTTGTTTCATGCATTCTTGTCTGATTGTTGTTGTTGTCATTGCTTCAAGTAGGAGGTTAAATCCAGTCCTTGTTTCTCTGTCTTGTCCAGAAGTGGTTTTGCTAGAGTTTTTTAAATTATCTTTTCAGTCATTTTTAATATAGCATGATATACACATTCCTAAAAATCACCACACCATGCAAAATTATGCAATAAAAACCCATCTTGCTCATAGAAAAATTAGGTTATGAACACAACACCAGGGAATTCTGACACATTAAATAAAAAGATAAGTACTAAATAAAAATGGAAGTACAGTTTTTAACTGGTTAAATGACTAATAAATACACAAATACCTATAACAAACATGGCACTTTACCTTGTGAAAAATCTGAAATTTATTTGTGGGAGGGCATGCCCATTCTCCTGCCAGCCTGCCCACCTCACCTTCACCATGTTGTATGTATGAGGAAGGAAACAAAAGAGGTTTTAAAAACATTCAGAGAAATGGTAGATTAAAAAGAAAAACAACAAAGAACATGGGGGGAAAAGTGTAAATAGTTTGACAAGACTGACAGGAAATTAAAGCTAGAATGTTCTAGGCTGAGCAGCCAAGATGACCATTTGAAGGGATATAACTTGAATTATTTTCAGGTGATGAAAGGAAGGTTGTCCAAGATAAGATGGAGAATTTCAACACCAGATATGTGGGGCTCATTGTCCTTGAGGCATGTGGGAACATGTGTTTTATGACCTACATTTCTCAGTTCATCTGAGTGCAGTCTTTTGTAGTTACCTACTGTTTTTTAGGTACAAAATTGTACTTCAGTCAGTTCAGTCACTCAGTCTTGTCCAACTCTTTGTGATCCCATGGACTGCAGCATGCCAGGCCTCCCTGTCCATTACCAACTCCCGGAGTTTACTCAAACTCATGTCCATTGAGTCTGTGATGCCATCCAGCCATCTCATCCTCTGTCATCCCCTTCTGCCCCAGCCTTCAACCTTTCCCAGCATCAGGGTCTTTTCAAATGAGTTGGTTCTTAACATCAGGTGGCCAAAGTATTGGACTTTCAGCTTCAGCATCAGTCCTTCCAATGAACACCCAGGACTGATCTCCTTTAGGATGGACTGGTTGGATCTCCTTGCAGTCCAAGGGACTCTTAAGAGTCTTCTCCAACACCACAGTTCAAAAGCATCAATTCTTCAGAACTCACCTTTCTTTATAGTCCAACTGTCACATCCATACATGACTACTGGAAAAACCATAGCTTTGACTAGATGGACATTTGTTGGCAAAGTAATGTTTCTGCTTTTTAATATGTTGTCTAGGCTGGTCATGGCTTTTCTTCCAAGAAGCAAGCATCTTTTAATTTCATAGCTGCACTGACCATTTGCAGTGATTTTGGAGCACAAGAAAAAAAAGTCTCTCACTATTTCCATTGTTTCCCCATCTATTTGACATGAAGTGATGGGACCAGATGTCATGACCTTAGTTTTCTGAATGTTGTGTTTTAAGCCAACTTGTTCACTCTTCTCTTTCACTTTCATCAAGAGGCTCTTTAGTTCTTCACTTTCTGCCATAAGGGGTGGTGTCATTTGCGTATCTGATGTTTCTCCTGGAACTCTTGACTCCAGCTTGTGCTTCATCCAGCCTGGCATTTTGCATGATATATTCTGCATATAAGTTAAATAAGCAAGGTGACAATATACAGCCTTGATGTATTCCTTTCCCAGTTTGGAATCAGTCTGTTGTTCCATGTCTGGTTCTAACTGTTCCTTCTTGACCTGCATACAGATTTCTCAGGAGGCAGGTAAGGTAAGATAAACTTCCCATGTCAGTAGGTGCCTAATATGCTACTGGAGAACAGTGGAAAAATAACTCCAGAAAGAATGAAGAGATGTAGCCAAAGTGAAAACATTCAGTTCTGGATGTGACTTATGATGGAAGCAAAGTCTAATGCTGTAAAGAACAATATTGCATAGGAACTTGGAATGTTAGGTCCCTGAATCAAGGTAAATTGGAAATAGTCAAACAGGAGATGGTAAGAATGAATATTGAAACATGTTAATTATCATGTGTGTAATCAACCACCAGCCCAGGATTGATGCTCGGGGCTGGTGCATCGAGATTTCCCAGGGGGAGGGAGGAGGAAGGGGGGAGGGAGGGGGGGTCTGGAGGGGGAGCATATGTAAACCCATGGCGATATCATGTCATTGTATGGCAAAACTAATAAAAAAAAAAAGAGTTTGCATGCCACAACTAGAGATTCCGCATGATGTGATTAAAAGCTCCCACGTGGCCATGACTGGGAAATGCAGCCCCTGGCCCTGTGAGTGACAATATGCCAGGCCACAATTAGCGGCTTCAACAACAAAGTTTTATTTCTTATGCATTTTCTAGGTCCTACAGGGCTCAGCTGGTAGCTTTGCTCAGTACCTCCTCTTTGTCCTTAATCTGAGATTCTCCCTGGATCTATGCCAGATACTGTGTTGAGAGGGAAAAAATCTTAAGAGTCTTTCACTGACATTTATAAGGTCTGGCTCAGCACTGGCATTTATATGGCCTGGCCCAATAGTGATACATGTCACTTCCATTAAAAATTCACTGAAAAAAAATATATATGTAGGCCAGACCTAGTCACAGGGTCTCATCCAACTACAGGGGGCCACAAAGGTCAAGCCTACTCTGAACCCCCCCCCCCCGAAAAAGAATGAATATCAACATTTTAGGTATCAATGAACTAAAATGGAGTGGAATGGGTGAATTTAATTCAGATGACCATTACATATACCACTGTGGGCAAGAATCCCTTAGAAGAAATGGAGTAGCCATCATAGTCAACAAAAGAGTCTGAAATTCCGTACTTTGATGCAGTCTCAAAAATGACAGAATGATCTCTGTTCATTTACAAGCAAACCATTCAATATCACAGTAATCCAAATCTAAGCCTCAGCCAGTAATGCTGAAGAAGCTGAAGCTGAATGGTTCTCTGAAGACCTATAAGGCCTTCTAGAACTAACACCCAAAAAGATGTCTTTTTCATCATAGGGAACCGGAATGCAAAAGTAGGAACTCAAGAGATATCTGGAATAACAGGAAAATTTGGCATTGGAGTACAGAATGAAGCAGGGCAAAGGCTAATAGAGTATTGCCAAGAGAACGCACTGGTCATAGCAAACACCCTCTTCCAACAACACAAGAGAAGACTCTATACATGGGCATCACCAGATGGTCAATACCAAAATCAGACTGTTATATTCTTTGCAGTCAAAGAGGGAGAAGCTCTATACAGTCAGCAAAAACAAGACAGGGAGCTGACTGTGGCTCAGATCATGAACTCCTTATTGCCAAATTCAGACTTAAATTGAATCAAGTAGGGAAAGTCCCTATACATTCAGGTATGACCAAAATCAAATCCCTTATGATTATACAGTGGATGTGAGAAATAGATTCAAGGGATTAGATCTGATAGACAGAGTGCCTAAAGAACAGAGGTTTGTGACATTGTACAGGAGACAGGGATCGAGACCATCCCTAAGAGAAAGAAATGCAAAAAGGCAAAATGGCTGTCTGAGGAGGCCTTACAATAGCTGTGAAAGGAAGAGCAGCAAAAAAGCAAAGAAGAAAAAGAAAAATATATCCATTTGAATGCAAAATTCCAAGGAATAGCAAGGAGAGATAAGAAAGTCTTCCTCAGTGATCAGTGCAAAGAAATAGAGGGAGATGATGGAATGGGAAAGACTAGAGATCTCTTTAAGAAAATTAGAGATACCAATGGAATATTTCATACAAAGATAGGCACAATAAGGGACAGAAATGGTATGGACCTAATAGAAGCAGAAGATATTAAGAAGAGGTGGCAAAAATACACAGGAGAAGTATACAAAAAAGATCTTCATGACCCAGATAACCATGATGGTGTGATCACTTACCTAGAGTCAGACATCTTGGAATGCTAAGGATGACCCCACTAAAATGCCTGCCTGAGAAAGCTAAACACTGCCAAGAGAATGTACTGTTTATCCTACCCAGTACCTAATGATAAGCCACTGCTATCTTAATGCTCCCTAATACGAGCATTTACTATAAAAGGACTTACAATCATGAATTCTTTCTCTGTTCTTTTGAGATGTATATCTACGTCCTACAACTAGATATGTCTTTCTCAAAGACCAGAACATTGCTTCAAAATGTAATCATAAGGAAGGATAGCGCACTCCCAGTCTCTGAGGGAAGATAGAATCTTAACCTTGATAATTGCCAGCTGGCAGACACTGGCCCAACTGTGTTTACACTGACCAACCCTTCATGATTTTTCACTTATTTTACTCTTCTTGAGTCCCCATTCACCTTTCTTTGATTTTCCCTTTAAAATATCAGAACACTTCTTCGTAAGTTGGTATGAGGCTCAGTTCTTTCTCTTACTGGCATCAGAAATGTTTTCACTACTTTAACTACTGCCCAGTTGTGATTATCTCTTACAGTTCACATAGCAAAGAAGTGAAAGCAAACTCTGAAGAAACAACCAGCAAGAAAGTGAGGCCTTCAGTTTAACAGTTGCAAATAACTGAATTCTGCTAACCACAAGAGCTTGAATGTAGATCTTGCCCAGTTGAATCTTCAAATAAGACTGCAGCCCTGGACAACACCTTGCTGCAGCCTTATGAGAGACCTTAAAGCAGATGACTCAGCTAAGCTGTGCCTGGACTTCTGACCCAGAAGAACCATGCGATAATAAAGTGTGGGGTTTTTTTTCACTTGCCAAACTTGTGGTAATTTGTAATGCAGCATTATATAACTATTAGAGTCTTCCTCTCTAGAATCTTTAAATATTCTTTCTCTTTTGTAGTCTCTATTTTCTCTATTTTTAGGCAGGGTTTTTGTTTCTTTTTTTTTTCCCTTTTCTTCCCTACTCATTTCTTTATGGCTCTTTTCATCTGACATCTTTCTACCTTATTTAATCCTGGAAAAATAGTTCATAGATTTAAAAAATTGTTTTCATTTTTCTCTTTCTGGAACTCTTGTTATCTAGATATTGGCACATAGCTTCTATCTAACACAATTTTATTATTTATTATTTAATTGCAAAGATTGCTATTAAATAATTAATAAATATTAATTTTTATATTTTCCAGCTGCTGTCCAACATTTTTCTTGATGTGTTCTCTCAGTTCCCTAAGTTTTCCTTCAGCTGTATGATTCTACTAATTGTCACATCTAGTGTATTTTTAATTCATATATTATAGATAGACCTAATAAGTTAATTTTTGGTGGTTTTCCAATTACAATTTCCTTTAATTTTCCTTATAATCTTAACTTGATTGACAATGCATATTTAAAATTTTGGTGTGTCTGTTTTAGTAACTCTTCTTCATATTGTATTGTTTCAATAATTCCATTTGCCTTTTGAAATAATATATTCCTTTTTACTTATTTTGGTTTGTGATGCTATATTCTCTTGTTGACTGTAGTTGCTTTACCTGGTAATGCGTTTTAAGCAAGGGTCAAAGGCCTTACCCATATTTATGTCATTTTCCAGTAAAAGGAAGGAGACTGAGTAGGTTGAGGTCTAGAACAGAGAACTCCAGGTATCCCGAAACAGTAAAATATGCCTGCTTTCTTTCTCCCCACAAACCAGGTCCCCAAGTGAGGGTTTCACTTGACTGAAATAATTCACTGGAATTTTGGGAGAAAGCTGCATCCTAGAATGTGATCTGTAAGTCTTAGGATGTTTTAGAGTGACAGAGATGCCTGCATCTCAAACTATTATCTATTAATATGCTATTTAACTGTTCACCTTAGCAGTACTCATTGTGTGCTTAGTCACTCAGTTGTGTCTGACTCATTGCAACCCCACACTCTAGCCCGCCAGGCTCCTTTGTCCTTGGGGATTCTCCAATCTAGAACACTAGAGTAGGTTGCCATGCCCTCCTCCAGAAGATCTTCCCAACCCAGGGATCGAACTCAGGTTTCCCACATTGCCGGAAGATTCTTTACCATCTGGGCCACGAGAGGAGCCTGAAGTGCTCTTTGCTGACCTGATATTATCATGAACACTTGCACCAGGAATCTTGACTATTTCTTTAACTTTCTTCTGAGTGGATGGACAGACATTGATAATCCCAGGCAATGTGGGAGAGAGGCAACAGAAACAACTTAAAACTGCCTTTTTCCAACCTATTATTTCAGTTTTCCGTGCTCAGACTGCAGCTACTTTCTTCCATACACATTCATTTTAAGACAGCCTTCAGTTCCCTCTGGAGTTTTCAAAATGTTCTTCAGTTCAGTTCAGTCGCTCAGTTATGTCTGACTCTTTGCAACCCCATGGACTGCAGCACACCAGGCCTCCCTGTCACCAACTCCCAGAGTTTACTCAAACTCATGTCCATTGAGTCAGTGATGCCATTCAACCATCTCATCCTCTGTCCTCCCCTTCTGCTCCTACCTTCAATCTTTCCCAGCATCAGTGTCTTCAAATGAGTTGGTTTTTTGCATCAGGTGGCCAAAGTATTGGAGTTTCTCACCTTCAACATCAGTCCTTCCAATGAATATTCAGGACTGATTTCCTTTAGGATGGACTGGATGGATCTCCTTGCAGTCCAAGGGGCTCTCAAGAGTCTTCTTCAACACCACAGTTCAAAAGCATCAATTCTTCAGAACTAGCCTTTCTTTCTAGTTCAACTCTCACATTCATACATGACTACTGGAAAAACCATAGCTTTGACTAGATGGATCTTTGTTGCTAAGATAATGTCTCTGCTTTTTAACATTCTGTCTAGGTTGGTCATAACTTTTCTTCCAAGGAGCAAGCATCTTTTAATTTCATGGCTGCAGTCACCATCTGCAGTGATTTTGGAGCCCCCCAAAATAAAGGCTGTCACCGTTTCCACTCTTTCCCCATCTATTTGCCATGAAGTGATGGGACCAGATGCCATGATCTTAGTTTCTGTAAATTGAGTTTTAAGCCAACAATGTTCTTAGTTCTTAGAATAGGTTTCCCTTTTATAATTTAGGGGAAGGAAACAGCAGCTCTTAGTAGTTCATCACTGTAGCAGGATTCAACAAATGTTGTTACAATTGTAATTTATTAGTACTTTCAAAGAAAAATATCTGCTGTACTTATAGTTATTTCCCCTTTTATTCTGTATTTTTGCTCTTTTTTTTGCTTAATTAATCTCTCTTAAGAGAGATTACACATCTATCTCTAGTGTTGATTTTGTCAAAGAATCAGCTGGTGGCTTTGTTAATTCACTTCATTATTACTAGTATTTACTTCACTTGCTTATTCTTGTTTCCTTTGGTATTCTGTTGCTTCTAAAATCATGTCTAAATTGGATTCTTAACATTTTAAAAATTAATTAATTGGACTGTGTTGTCTTAGTTTTTGTATGCAAGATCTTCCTTATGGTATGTGGGATCTTTTTTAAATTTTTTTAGTTGCAGCATACAGAATCTTTAGTTACAGCATACGTAACTCATGTGTTTAAATATTGTTATTTTACGACAAACATTTAAATCACTTAATTTCCACTATAATTTCATCTTTAATTCAGGTATAATTTAGTAATAGGTTACTCAGTTTCCAAATATGTCTTAAAGCTATTCTTAATCATCTGAATAGCTAATTTTAACCAACTTATAGTTGCTAAACATAGTATGCATCGTATTAATCCTTATCCAGTACATTATTTTATATATGGTCTATATGGTCTCAAAATAATGTGAATTATCCAATGAGTGTAGAGTTATTTACACACCCAATGTCCCGATTTGGTTTATCGCATTGTTTGGAAATTTGAAATCTATGCCTAGATTTTGTGTGTTTTACCTATTAATTTCTCAGAGATATATGTCTATAAAACCATCCTCTACGTTTGTTTATTTGTTAATCTACTCATTTCTGTCAGTTGTTGCTTAAATTTGTCACTCTTTTAGCTAACAAGATCTTTATCTTAATATGCTCTTGTTTTGCTTTGGTGTCTCATTCCTTTATTCATTCTGTTATATTATTCTCTGTGCATCAGTTTCTCCATCGAATGTACCATTTTTCACTAGCTATTAAGAATAAGCAAGTTAATATTTGTAAAGTACTTAGGATAGTTCTTGGCATGTAATATTATGTAGGTGTTTAGTTAGGATAAAAATGGCTAGAAGTGGTCATTTGAACAACAAGCATGTTTAAAGTCCCTTAAGGCAACAAGATAGTTTGAGAAAATAAAAGGATCAATGACCAAATTCAAGGAAATCTGCTTAATGGGCATGTGAGGGAATCAAGCTTCAAAAGAAATTGAAAAGGAGTACACAAAAGAGTAGGAGGGAATCCAAGAATATACATTACCAATGGCACCAAGTAGAAGGATTACTGTGCTGCTGAATAAAGATATAAATAAATGTGATAAACAGCATCAACTGAAACAGCTGAATGAGTGGTTTAATGAGTACACTTGACACTCTGATGGATTTCTCAGAACTTCTTTGGGAAAGGAAGGTTTTATTCTGCCAACATTCCAACCAGGAATGTTGCCAGCAGACATGCCTTAGCTACGTCTCCTTCAGTAATTACCTTGGCTAAAGAGATTCTCCTCACCTAAGCTCATGCACCCTTCCCTGGCAAAGCCTGAATCCCACTTGGGAAAGCTTCAAAAATTCATCTTAATTTTAGAGCTCTATGTAGGATCCTCTAAGGCTTTTGTTAAGACTGGGCATCACACCTAATTTCTCCATCTGCCCAACTTTGCTCCCTTTTTTTCCTTTCTAGGCTTCCCTGGTGACTCAATGGTAAGGAATCTGCCAGCCAGTGCAGGAGACATGGGTTCGAATTTCCAGGCAGGGAAGATCCTCTGAAGAAGGAAATGGCAACCCATTCCAGTATTCCTGCTTGGGAAATCCCATGGACAGAGGAGACAGGTTGGGCTACAGTCCATGAGGGTTACAAAGTATCCAACAGAACTTACAGCTAAACAACATGGCTTCCTTCCACAGACACTGATCCCCAATAAACTTCCTGTCCACCAAAGTCTATCTGAAGACTTTGCCTCCTAGGGAACCCAAACTGTGACAATGAGCTTCACTGATGGGAAGTGCTGATGGATATGAGAAAAAGTTAAGAAATGAGTGGTGAGAAAAATGAAACAAGCCAAGAATGGGCAACTCATTTAAGTAATTTTGCTTTCATAGACAGGCAAGATAGCAGAATGGGCTCAACACTCTGCCTCCTCTTTAGTATGCAAATATTTGACTGAAAGATAGATACCACTTACACAGGATTCGATATCACCAAAATTAATCTTTAACAGAGTGAACAGTAGTTAAAAAGTATTAGTCTATGATAATCGAGACATCAAGATCTTTCATCATTTCATTTAGGAGTTAGGAGAATGACTAACCATTTTTAAAAAACCAAAATAAATCTTTAACTTGGCTACCATACATCAGTCTCCTAAATTTGAACAGTATGAGCCTGTTTACATTTTTACTGCTGGTAGCTGATAAAACTAGATTTTTCCCCCCTCATTTATTTATTTATATTATCGTGTTGATTTTGCCATACATTGACACGTGAAATGAATCGCCAGCGCGGTTTGATGCATGATACAGGGTGCTCAGGACTGGTGCACCGGGAAAACTAGATTTTTTAAAGCACTCCTTCAACAACTTCCTCCTAGTCCCAGCTGAAGCCAAAGACTCATTCCGTTTCTCAGATAAGAGACTTAACAACAGTAATCAAGAGACATCTGCAAAATATTTCTCTGGAGAGTCACATAAAGATGCCAAAAAGGAAGGCAATATAAGAAATGAAACTTTTAGGGAATGAAGAAACTATCTGATCGTGTATTAAGGGGTGGGGGAAGAGCGTAGGTTAAGTCTCGAGGCAAAGCTTTAAGAGAATAAAACCCGAGAAACCCTCAGGAAGTAGCAATAAAACAGGCGCTTGCCATAGGCAGGTGTCTTAAAATTTTCTCACTCCAGGAGTGCATACGGCTCCGAAAGAGCCCGCCAACGTCTTTTAAAGCACCGGCGGAAAAGAAAACTTAGACCACCGGCAAATACAAATAGAGGAAATTTGCGATTGCCCCGGAAACATTTTATTTTGCGTAGGCACCTGGAGAATTTTCTTTTGCGATTCGTTACTTGATCCGGAAGAAGAGATAGCAAACATCACCTTTGATTGGATTGCAGTATTAGGGCGGGGCGCTAGCGAGCCAGTCGTCTTGGCGACCGGATGTGACGATACAGAAGCTGGCAGGCTGAGGTTTGTTAGCTGGCCGCTTTGGTGGGCGGGGTCGGCCAAACCCTGCGGGCTGGGTCTTCACGGCTGACCCGGCACCGGTAGGGGCGGCGCCATTAAGGCCACGCCTCCAGCGCTGACTCCGGGCGGCTCTGGAGCGAAGTGGGTGGAGACTCGAGAGGCTTCTCTGAGAGGCCAGGGACGGACCCGCCCCGTCAGTCTCTTCTATTCTTCCGGGTTTTGGTGGCTGCGCCGCCTCCGAAGCCTGAGGATACACCCTCTCGAGAGCCTGCCATCTTTCTCCTTTCAGCTTCGAACCCCCCCCTGAATTGCTCCAGGACAACTCCAGCCCAATACTCTCTCGCTCTCGTTCTCGTCCCTTGGAGGACCTCGGCCCCGAAACTGCCCCCTTTCCTGGATGTACTAGCCCCTCCCAACCCTATAAAATGTCCAATAACCTACAGAGGGTCTTCTTGAAACCTACAGAGGAAAAGTCAGGCAACGCCTCGCGTTGGTAAGTACCGGTTTCGAATCTCCCTCGACCTGGCGGCCCCTCTCCAGTCTCTTAGCAGGATGTCGAGTCGGCCGTCGTTTCCTGACGTTCTGCAATTCAGACGGCTTTGATCCCTCTGGGTGAGCACTCCAGGGAAAGTGCGCGGCAGTTTGGCGCTTAGATCCCTTAGAGCACGTCCCCTTTCAGAGTCTGACGCAGTCAGCCTGTGCTCTGGCGCCGCAGGACTCCAGCGTCTGAATTTCATAGGCTGGCAGAGTAGATCTCCATGGGAGAGGAAAATCAACATGGCCGGCGCGCCTGTATGACCATAATCTTCTGGAAGATTCTCGCGCACTCGCAGAAAAACACGCAGCAATCAGAGCGGATTAGCAAGCGCAGCACAGGTGGCGCTGGACCTTCAGGGAAAATAGCTGTAATGTAAGAGTTTGTGAGAAGGGAAGGTTTTTTTTTTTTTTTTTTTTTTGGTACTTGATAAAAATATAGAAACTGAAAAGTTATTTTAGAATAAGGGAATCCATTTAAAAATTTTTTTTCAAATGATAGCTTTATTTGAAGATATAGAAAAATGAAAATAGAGGAATTATGTAAAACCCTTTGGAACACTGTATTTGAAGCAGGTGTAATGAGAATGCCTTCTCGAATTGGATGTATATGTAGAGGAACTACATTTGTCAGAAGGAGATTACTATATTTCTGACACTTATTTGTAAATTTAGACAACAGTGTATCATTGATTTTTTAAAAAACTCATATTAAGATGAAATAAACAAAATTGTAAGCTAAGGTAGACTATTTTAAGTTAAACTATCTATGGTTTGTGAGTATGTAAGTGGTGAGAAGAAAGTTTGAGTCCCTGCAGAAGAAAATGTGAAGAACAAACCAGAAAAATGGAGATGTAAAAATCATGGAAGAGCATTTATGCCTAAAGAAAACCAGTATCACTAGGTTTAATTCTTGCATTGCTAGTTACTATTTGTGAGCCCAAGTGACTTGTTTTTCAGTCCGTAAGTAAGAGCACCCAGAGGTATTTTAAGGATTAAAAGAAAGAATATACTAAAATACTTAGTGCAGTAAAAATAGAAAAGCATTGTTTAAATGTTAGCTATTATTATAATTTTAAGGATACAGTTTTACTTCTGTAAAAATTTTAGCCCAAGAAGTAGGTAGTTATGAGTGGATATGGAACCTAATTGTCATAAACACTTTAAAAAGGCATGCATAATAATCTAAAAGGAAATGGTCATCAAAAGTGGTTAGCTAAAACTGCATTGAAAGCTGCCAAGAAAGAGCCATTGTATTTCAGATTGTAACAAGAGCTGGCTTTTGTGCATGTATGTTTTTTGTTGGCTTACTTTTGGTGGAAGTTGAGGGGAAAGGCAGAGATAAGTGCCTTGTATGGGTATGCAAAAATGGAAGTAGTCTTTAATACTTGCTTATTTCTTCTGTCTTGTTTTAATGCATGCATATTTGATAACATTTGATTTAGCCTAGTTTAATACAATTTGTTTCAGGGTTTCATTCTTTTTAAATATCAGAAATTAAGAGTAAGAACCTTACTCTGTTTATTGTGTACTTTATTATGCTGTTTCTACTTTTGGCTATATTTAAAAACATTGCAAATTGAATTATGTTTTCTACATTTATCAGTTATTTGGGGTTCATTAACTCATTGGTTTATGCGTTATTTTTATCATCTTTGAATGCATTTTTCTTCAAGTCTTTGAGTGAGATTTTAAATCACATATTTGGGACATTTGCCAGATGCCTTTCTGAAGCTCTTTGACATTTATTTTGGTTACTGATTGCATATTTCATTCTGTTATAAGTAACAATCTGCAGGACATCCAAAGATACTTTTGTAAATAGGTGGATTAATGTCAGCTCTTTAGTTTTATGGAAGCTTCATGGTCTTATATATCTGATAATATTTTTATTGTACAAAATCATTTTTTATAAGCTTAAAATTATTATATGATTTCATTTCCTGTGGATACTTGGATTTTTTTTGAGTTACTTTTTTCCTGCTGTAAAAGCTTTCAGTAATGTAATACAGAATGTTGATTGCTTTAGAAGTGTCTCTTTAATTCATCAGGGCATAAAATGTAGAACCCAGATTTAATCTTATAGTACAAAGGAGAAATCTGGAAGATATTTGTGATAGTAGGCATTAAGTTTATTTAGATTTGGGCTTTATATGTAAAGAGTAAAGCGGGAGTCAGAATGGTACAATTGAGGTACAAAGACCTCGGTAGAGTTAGAGAAAGAAGATAGTTACAGAGACCTAGGTTCATATTCTAGTTCATCACTTAGTATAGTTAAAACATTTGGTTAAAATCTGTTCACTGAGTGCCTACTGTGTGACAGACTACTAAATGGAGAGACTGATTAAAGAATAGGCTGTGGACCATGCCCATGAAAAACATTAACATCTGGGGGAAATATAATACACTTGTTAATAATAATATGCACAGATTGATCCTGTGAGGGCATAGAGAAATGAAATTGTGGGAAAGATTTCTGGCCAAGTTGGGGAATTTTAAGTATTAGCTGTCCAATTAAAAAATGAATGAAGGCTATACCCAGGCAGAGGAAATTGATTTAAAAAAAAAAAGCAGTGTAATGTATTACTAGTAATTGGTATTTATTGTTTGAGTCTATACTACAAGCAAATAAATTGATAGCTCATAAGGATTTGCTAAAGAGATTAGACTTCTCTCCATTGGAGACCTTTCTGAGGATTTTAAGAAAAGAACTGTTAGGTCACGTGTCATTTTAGGTAACTGATGACAGTGTTGATTTGAGGTGCTGAGTCAGACAAATAAAGATTCTATTTCAGTTGTCCTTTCAGAGATTCTGAAAGCCTATGCTAGACTGTAGAGCAAGGGTTGTATTCAAAGAAATACAGAAGGACAAATGGGCAGATCTCTGGGCAGATGTTGGCAAATTAATTGAGGTGAGGAATACACCAAGAAAGCAGTCAGTGAGAGATTTGAATCTGAAATTCAGGCAGAGTCAAAGCTGGAAATTTGAGAGTCAGAGTTCACAAAGAGACTTGTGAGTCATCAGCTTAGAAGAATTATAACAAAAGCCTATGATAATAATATATCCCACAATAATAGGAATTAGGATGCCATGTGATTGGCAGTTGGCTTCTATCCACCTTTGACCCTTTGTTCTTAAAGAGGGAGCTAAATGGGTGTCCTCAGCAGGGGACTTGGTTATAAAATGTTTCATTGTCAGTTTGGTGTGCATGTAGTTTTGTACAGTGTGTTATTATCTTTGTTTATGTAATTTGAGTGTGTGTGTGTGTGTGTGTACGAGAGAGAGACACATACTCTACCGGTTAAATGAAATCTATTTCTCATTAATATCTCAGTTTATGCATGAATTTTGAGGACCATGTTATATTATGCTAAAGTAAATACAAGAAAGTGAATGGGATTGCCCAAGTAAGCATGTCACTCTGAATAAATTCTTTAATATTACTAAACTTCCATTTTCTCTACTGTAAAATGGAAATGGCAGTGCCCACCTTGTTGGACTATTAGGATTAGAGTTAATGACAGCTATTTATAACTGCATCTGTTATGCATATGATGTCATGTGAAATATATTGTCATATATATTATTATGTATTTGTATATGTTATGTATCTGCGTGATGTTGAATCATAGAGAGTTAAGTTGAAAAAAATCTCTTAGCGGTTGAAAATTTTGTGAAATTATCTACAAAATGTTTATTAACCTACAAATTTTTTTTTTAAATAATTTATTTTTGGTTGCACTGGGTCTTTGTTGCTGAGCACGGGCTTTCTCTAGTTGCAGTGATCAGGGGCTACTCTTTGTCATGGTGCACAGGCTTCCCATTGTGCTGACTTCTGTTGTTGCCAAGCACAGGCTCTAGGCACATCTTTTTCAGTAGTTGCACAACAGAGGCTTGTTAGATGTGGCTCACAGGCTCTGGAGTGTGAACTCAGTAGTTGTGGCACATGGGCTTTAGCTACCTGTTATGTGGGGAATCTTCCCGGACCACAAATCAAACCTGCATCCCCTGCATTGTCAGGAGGACTCCTATCCACTGTACCATCAGAGAAGTCCTAATCTGCAAAACTTTTATGATTCCATATCAAATCTGTAAATGCTTCACTCAAAACAAAAACAGTCAAAAATGTCAAAAGTTATATAATAAGTTTATCTAATATCTTTTATTAAAGTTTTCACATTTTCAAAAGGTTACCTGATTCATTTACTTGATCTTGGACAGTAATTATGATATTTTAGTGGAAGATGATGTCTAACATGTATTGGGACCTTATCAGGATCCCAACCAGTTATAGCAAAACTTACAAATAAAGCAAAAGATTCAAAGAAATTAAGTAAATTTACTGAAGTCAGTTAATAATTGGGAGAGCTAGGATTAGAAGCTGGCAGTCTTCGTAATGCATTTCTCTGTTCTCTTTTAAAGTCTTAAACTGTATAATTTTCCAGTGTAATTTCTCAGTTCAAATCCTAGTTGATTTAAAGTAAATAGCATGTTCATTATTCTGTAAGTTACCTAACCAGAGCATGGGATGCAAAATCTGGCCCTAGTTTTAGTTCTAACCTTGGCTAGAAGAATATAATCTTTAGTATCTTAAATGGAAGGTCTCTTCTGTATCTGAAAAAAATGTATAGTGATTGAAGAAGTATGAATTTCATCCTGGCTTATCACTTCTTTCCTTAGCATTCTGCATTTTAGTTTAATCTTTAGAACCCATTCCATTTATTACTAGGAAATTATGGATTTTTAAAATTACAGCTTGTAGGATTCAGTTTAGCTAATACTGTTAACAATGTGCCAGTTGCTTTATTAGGTATAGAGAACATAGATATGACTAGGTCTGGTAGAGTATATGAATCTCTACTGATATACTGACATAGAAGAGACTGTATTTTCCATCCCTTTTTCGAGGGGAAATGGAAAAGAGGAAAAAACTCTGGATTAGATTTAAAAAGAGTTTGTGTAGTATAAATATTTTTTATAAAACGAATACAGGGGTCATATAATAAAGTATGTGAATGGCCTATTGGAAGCCTGTGTGATTTGCTTAACTACTGTGCTAGTTAAAATGTGTTTACGTGTGTGCTAAGTCACTTCAGCGGTATCTGACTCTTTGTGACCCTATGGGCTGTAGTTGGCCAGATTTTTCTGTCCGTGGGATTCACCAGGCAAAAATACTGGAGTTGGTTGCCATTTCCTCCTCCAGGGGATCTTCCTGACCCAGGGATTGAACCCTCAACTCTTGCGTTTCCTGCATTGGCAAGCAGGTTCTTACCACTAGTGCTATCTTGGAAGCCCTTAAAAGACTATGTGTTAGTTGCTCAGTAGTGTTCCACTCTTTGTGACCCCTTGGACTGTAGCCTGCCAGGCTCCTCTGTCCATGGAATTCTCCAGGCAAGAATACTGGAGCGGGTTGCCATTTTCTTTTCCAGTGGCTCTTCCTGACACAGGGATAAAACCCAGGTCTTCCACATTGCAGGCAGATTCCATACCATCAGAGCCACCAGGGAAGTCCAAAATGTGTTTTCCACTATGCAAATAATTAATTATAAAAGCATGGATTCTGTTCTGTTGAAACTTCTAATCTGTTAGCCAGATATTACTGACAGTGAAATACATTAACTAGATAATACAGGTACTGAGGCATTTTAATATGTTTGAAATATTTCAAAGAGTTGCATTATTTTTTATATAATTTTGTTAGGGCCTTCTCTGCTTTGTATTGGAAGAACAATTACAAAATAAATAATATGGTCTCTGACAGTAAGGAGTTTTAGCCTTACTGAGGAAAACAATAGTTTACTCATTTTTTAAAAAATTAACTAATAAAGACAATACAGAAGACATTATATATAACTCCTAGCATTAATGGTACGAACAAGAGTGCTTTATGGATTCCAGTTTGGGAGAAATCAAAGTGAGTTTGAGTGTCTAGGAGATATTTCATGGAGAAAATGGATTGGTCTTCAATTTATAACTGTTTTAAATTGTTAGAAGAGAAAAAAAACACAAAAAACAGAATAAATATTATATTGGGGACAATCCAGAATAGTAAAGATCTTTATGATAAGACCAGAGATTTTATGTTGAGATGTTACAGGGGATTGGTTGGGACTAGGTTGTAGATGATTTTAACATCAGACTGAATTGGCAGTGATGAATTATTGTAACTTTGAGCAAGAAGGTACCCTGATGAAAATAATGATTCAGTCTGCCAGAGATACATCATAATAATGGCTGCAGCCAGAAATCTGCTTTAAAAGTCAGAGCCAAAAATATAGGGGTGCAAGAATGAGGACAGGACATAAGGTGATACAGGTCTGATCTAGGAAGTAGAAGTGGCAAAGACAAAGAAAGAGAATATGAGAAAGAGCTGTAAAAAAGGGAAAAAAATACAGACTTGGTGATTCATTCAGTATACATTTATCCTTTGTAGGTATCTAGGTATCTATACAAGGGACTCTGAGTGAATTAAAGGTGAATAAGGAGGGTGGTAAAGATAGAGATGACAAGGTATTTAAACTGTCTTGAGTGACTTGGAAAATAGTATGCTGACACATGACTGGATGGTAAGAAAGAGTATTAGTTTTCAGTACAGAGTAATTTTGACTTTAAAGTAATGGTTTTATAAGTGAAAATATTTGATCAGACATTACAAATATGGAATTGAGATAAATATTAAAGAATAGGAATAAATAGAGATAAATAATAAATAGAGTCACTAATGCAAAGGAGATAATTGAAGATAATAGATGAAGCTTTGAACTGTTAGCTTGATACAGTCTTTATGGAAGAATGCCTTTAAAAAGTTTTGTTTTTTTTTAATTGAAGTATGGTTGATTTACAAAGGAATGTCTTGAAAGAAAAATAGTCAAGAACTGTACTTTCAGGAGTAGTCATAGTTGGATGCTTAAAATGCAGAAAATTAATAAAAAATGGAACAGTAAGAAAGACAAAAGAAATACTGCGCACAATGGAAACCATGTTAGTAAGAGGTTCAAGATAGGGAGATAGTTAGCTACCAGTGTTAGCTTCAGCAGAGAGCACCTGGGAAATGAAAACAGAGAGTAAGCCAAATTTAACTGTGAGGATATATGTGGTAATCTTTGAAAATAAGGTGTAGTAGAATATGGGGGAAAAACAGATTGCAGAAGACAGTGATCTTCAAGTAAATTTCTAGCATATCAGCAACAGAAAGTTGGTAGATGGTCTTAATTGTGGTTCATTCACACCATGTATGGAGAAGGCAATGGCAACCCACTCCAGTACCCTTGCCTAGAAAATTCCATGGACGGAGGAGCCTGGTGGGCTGTAGCCCAAGGGGGTCGTGAAAAGTCAGACACGACTGAGTGACTTCACTTTCACTTTTCACTTTTATGCACTGGAGAAGGAAGTGGCAACCCACTCCAGTGTTCTTGCCTGGAGAACCCAGGGATGGAGGAGCTTGGTGGGCTACTGTCTGTGAGGTCACACAGAGTTGGACATGACTCACGCAACTTAGCAGCAGCAGCAGCAACACCATGTACCAACTTCCTGTCACTGAATGTAAGCACCCACATCCTAATCATCTCTCTAATCCAAATGACTTCAGCATCTATATGGGTAATCTCTTTTGTCACCTGGTCTTTCAGTACAGAGATCTTTTTCTTCAATGTTTTCTCCATTCTATCACCATCAATCCACTTCTGTAGTTGTTGTTATCAGATAAAATTGCTGCATTTACAAAATTCTTGGTTTTAGGCATCCTGCTTTCCGAACACCAGTTCCTATATTTTAGCTTAGTTGTTTAAGTACTCCCACCCTGACTTTTTTATCTGGCCCTTCAATCCATTCCCTTTATTTTCTCCCTATGAAAGTGAAAATGTTAGTCACTCAGTGACATCCAACCTCATGGACTGTAGCCTTCCAGGCTCCTCTGTCCGTGGAATTCGCCAGGCAAGAATACTGGAGTGAGTATCCATTGCCTTCTCTAGGTCTTCTCAACCCAGGGATCAAACCCAGCTCCCTTGCATTGTAGGCAGATTCTTTACTGTCTGAGCCACCAGGGAAGCCCCTTTCTCTGTAAATGTTAGCCTTTTATGTTCTCATTTTCTTCCCATCTAGTATAGATTCTGCATTTCATTATTTTAAAAAAATTTTCAATACCCTAAAATCATTTGCTCCTCTTTGATTTTTGTTACACCCTTCTGAAGCCACTGCAACCTTGGTTGAAACTTAGTGATAACACTTTCTCTTTGTCTATACCTGGTAAAACAAGGAGACTCACCAGCACAGTTGGTATCGCTATAAGTTAATGATCGTTACCTACTTCCCTGGGCCATTAACACTGTCTGATGACTCTGATATTTTCTAAAGTCAGCTTATTCTTGCTGAAAGACTGTTTCTGCATCTTTTTGATTTCTTGAAATCTCTCCCTATTTTTGCTCTTAGCAAATGATGTTATATTCTTAATTCACAGTGCAAATAAAAGTCACTAGATCAGATTACCTCAACCTTGTAATGCCAAAGCTTTAAACTTACCTCCAAATGTACCTAACCTCTCTTCCAATGAAAAGAGACACTTTTCCAGGTCTCTTTAAGGTTTAGTCCCTTCACCTGACATGTGGTCTCAATTTCCTACCTCCTTTTCAAACTTTACATTATTAATTACCCCTCTTTCTCCTTTATTTCCAGTCTTTTCCTTTTGGTGACTCACATGAGTACTTATGTTCAAGTTCAGGGATCCTCAACTTCCGGATCTGATGCCTGATAATCTGCAGTGGAGCTGATGTAATAATAATAGAAATAAAATGCATGATAAATGTAATGTGATTGAATCATCCTCAAACCATCCCCCCACCCCTGGTTCATGGAAAAAACTGTCTTCCATGAAACCAGTCCTTGGTGCCAAAAAGATTAGGGACTGCTGCTCTACTTCACCTAACATTAAAAAAAAAAAAATCTCCTCTTTGACCCCATTTAGTTTCCAGCTACTTGCCAGTTTTTCTCTTTCCCTTTACATCCAAAGTTCGTAAGTGTTATCTATCCTTGCTGTCTTCATATTCTTTCTTCGTATTCACTCCTACCAACTTCTTTCCACACAAAACTGCCCTTTAGTGGCGTCAGTGATCCTCATGTCATTAATTCCTGTATCCATTTTTACCCTGCCTTCTGTTTGGTCTCTCAGAAACTTTCACTGGAATTACCCAATTTTCTTGAAACCCTCTCTTCCTTTGTCTTCAACTGCATCAGAATCTCTTGGTTTCTTTCTTACCACTCAGAGAAAGTGGGAAGCTGATGAAACATTTTAACTAGGGGAGGGACAGCCAGCTTTAAGAGTGCTAAGTAGTTTGAAGAGAAGACAGTAGACTGAAGAAAAGATTGCTTGTTAAGCTACTATAACAGACCAAGCCAGAGTTAGACCTTAGGAGGAACAATTGATTTGGAAACAGTTGACTAGATCAAGAGAAATTTAGAAAATAATACCAATAGGATTTTGAGATAGGTTGAATACATACGGCTAGAAAGCTGGAATTACTTTTTTAGATTTAGGCATCTAAGATAGTTGGGATACCATTTACTGAAGGAAGAACACTGGAAAAGACTGTGTTTAGTTTTAGGTGCATTTGAGATTCTGAATGGAAATGTCAAGAGGGAAGTTGGACACAAGCCTGACTGAAAAGAGCTAAGATATAACTATTTGAATTGTTGATATACAAATGGTAATTTAAGTCATGTATGTAAATCATCTGGGGCAAAGCTTATTGAGTAGGAAGAGTTCACTTTAAACTTTATTGAATTCCAACATTTTAAGGCTCATTCAAGGATGGAGTTGGCAAAGAAGACTGAGGAACCACTACAAAGATAGAAGAATATGGTATCTAGGAAGCCTTGGGAAGAAAATGTTTTAAGAAAGGAGTAAGCATGTTTGTGGTCATCCAAATAGATCATTATCTCAGTGATAATTGCCTATTAACATGTTCATGTACCCAACAGTTTAAGTTCTTTTAGGGATTGTGGGTTGAACTACATTGGAAGCTAGCATTTTCTGTAAAGGGCTAGATAGTAAATATTTAGGCTATATAGGCCATATAATCTCTGCTGCAACTACTGAACTCTTGTTTCAGCATGAGAGCAGCCATGTACAGTACATTAGAAGTAGGGGTGACTGTACTAATAAAACTTTATTTATGGATAGTGAGTTTGAAATTCATAATTTTTACATATCATAAAATATTTGTGATTTCTAAAAGATTTATAAAAAGCATTCTTAGCTTGTGTACTGCATAGAATTTTTTACTTTGATTTGTATTAATACCCGAGGCTTAAAAAACACCTTTAGGCAGTAAAACATGCCTTTACACTTCGGAGAATTCTAATTATTATTTCATTATTTTTCATTATTAATTTTTTTTCATCTGATCTTAGTCATATAAGGCCGTGTTAACTGTATAGGACATGAACTCTGTACCCATATTGATAGAATTTAGCATGTGAGACAGTACATAAACTGGTGAAAAAAAAATTAAGATATGGTAAAAACTTGTGATATATATATACCATGAAGAAAATTAACAGATGTAATGTTATTAATTATGAAGGAGGAGCAAGGGTAGTTAGAAGTGGCCAGAGGATGTATCTTCTGGGAAATATCATTTATGTGGAGACTTAAGTTACATGGGTGGATGAAGAATAACTGATTAACAGCTAATTAGCATGTGTGGTGACCCTGATTCCCATACTAAGGGTTTAGTATTTTCCAAGAGCTGAAGGTTGGTTTTAGGTATATAGCTTTAGGTGTCTGCATTTAACTAATCTACAGATAACTAATTATACAATCTGATACTGGTATGTATTGATATTTTTTTTAAATCAGACAACCTGTGCTAAGTAATAGCTAATAAGTATCAGGATCAAAATAGGCTGTTAAAAAGAAACACTGACTTCCAGTGTATTTGATAGCTTACAGTGAATGATGTCATTCATATTTCATATTCATTGAAAGCCATTCAGCCGAAATGATGTTGCTATTAAAATATAGATTGACAGACAGTTAGAACTAACATGAATAATTGCCATACCAAGAGCTATTTAGTACTAAATGTCAAGCATACTGAAATCAGAGAAGAATCTGCTTCCTACATGAGTAACTCAGTTTAGTCTCCAGACTTGATGCATGAAGGCGGTGTCTTAAGAGATGCATTGAGCAAAAGAATAGCTGACAATAGAACTTGTCATTATCAGTGGGAAGAACACAGAACAGATTAGCTAGGGAAAGAAAAGAGTGAGGGAAATAGAATGACATAAATGGAGGTAAAATGAGAATCATGGTCAGTAATAGTAAAGAAGAAAGACTAGAAGAAAGAATTTAAGGAAAAGAAAAAGGGAGAATACGTGGTTTAAGAGGAGCATATTCTAGTAGGTGAAATTTTATACAAGATAAAACCTTAGGAAAGTCTGCTTTTAGGAATAAATGCTAATATCTCATACTCATTGCCTAATCATATGAGAAGATCTAAATCAAAGCTCACCATATCTTTGATTATCTCTTCTACTTCAAAGTCTTTCTTTTGCAGTATTTCACTTTGAAAACTCAGTGTCAAATTACATACTTATATTTATAAATTTTTACTTTTTAAAAATAATATTTACAAATACTTGTTTTTAAATAAAATGTATATACCATGTAGTATGTTGTATTTATTTACTCAATCTTTTTTTAAGTGTTTCAGGCTGCATGTACCAAGTAGTTCAGACGATTGGCTCGGATGGAAAAAATCTTCTGCAATTACTTCCAATTCCTAATTCCTCTGGAAATCTTATGCCACTAGTTCAATCTTCAATCATGTCTGATGCTTTGAAAGGGAATACAGGAAGTCCAGTTCAAGTTACTTTTCAGACTCAGATTTCCAGCTCTTCCACAAGTGCATCAGTTCAATTGCCCATTTTTCAGCCAGCCAGTTCTTCAAACTATTTTCTTACAAGAACAGTAGATACAGCAGAAAAAGTTAGAGTTACTTCTGTGGGAACTGAAAATTTTACCTCATCAGTTTCTAAAGTTCAGAGTCATGGTGTGAAAATTGATGGACTCACCATGCAAACATTTGCTGTTTCTCCCTCTTCAACACAAAATGATTCATCTTACATTTTAGTAAATACCCAGAGTCTCCCAATGACTGTGAAGTCTCCGGTTTTGCCTTCTGGGCATCATTTACAGATTCCAGCCCATGCTGAAGTGAAATCTGTACCAGCGTCATCATTGCCTCCTTCAGTTCAGCAAAAGATACTTGCAACTGCCACCACAAGTACCTCAGGAACAGTTGAGCCCTCCCAAATACCTACTGTTATTTATGTATCTCCTGTAAATACAGTGAAAAGTGTAGTTACCAAGAACTTTCAAAACATTTACCCAAAACCTGTTACAGAAATAGCAAAGCCAATGATACTAAACACCACACAGATTCCAATGAATGTTGCTAAAGAGACACAGTTAAAAGGTTGTCAGCATTCTCAAGCTGCTCCAGTGAAATGGATTTTTCAAGAAAATCTACAGCCTTGCACTCCATCTCTTGTTCCTGTTAAATCTTCAAATAATGTGGCTTCAAAGATTTTAAAAACTTTTGTAGCTAGAAAAAGTTTGGGAGATAATACTGTAAATATGCCACCATTGAGTACCATCAGTCCTAGTGGGACACAATCCAAAAGTATGCCTATTAAAGATAATGCTTTGGTTATGTTTAATGGGAAAGTCTATCTCTTGGCTAAAAAGGGGACAGATGTTTTGCCATCACTAACTGACAAACAGAATTCAGTTTCTCCTGATATTCCACCAAGAAAAGATGCATCACAGATAGTGAGTTCAAGTCCAGTCACAGAAATATCCAGAGAGGTTGTAAATATTGTTTTGGCTAAAAGTAAATCTTCCCAGATGGAGACAAAATCTGTTTCAAATACTCAGCTTGCTTCCATGGCCAATTTGAGGGAAGAGAAGAATAAGAAAGTGGAGAAACCATCCCTTTCTGCCCCAGACCCACATAGTATGAACCAATCTATTAACTACTTAAAGCAGAGTAAGACTTTATTCTCAAATCCAGGCTTACCAGATGGATTTAGTACAGGACAAAATGCCCCCAGAAAAGGAAATATCATCCAGAGCATAGAGAAAATAAGTTCCTCTGTTGATGCAACAACTGTTACTTCACAACAGTGTGTTTTCAGAGACCAAGAACCAAAGGTAATTTTCCCATGTCAGGGTGTTCTTTTTATCTTATGTATATAGAAAATTTTTCTTTCTTGATTCTTAAAGTTATCTTTGATACCGCTTTTCCCCTCCTCTCCCATCCTCCTTTTCATCATATACATACCATACACACATGAATGCTTAAACCAAAGCTTTCTTCTGAGGAAAATGTTTGAGAAGTATAATAGGGCTCAATGAGTATTTTTCTCTTGAATCATTTGGCATGCCAAATCTTCAAAGCAAAATTAAACAAACAAATCACAGAGCAACAAGATTCAGAACAGTTGGAGAAGGATAATGTGAATTCAGAGCTTCATAAAATTGTGTGTGTAAATATATATATATGCATGCTTATATTTGTACACATAAGTATGTATACATACATATGTTTAAGAGCTTTTAGTATATGAAGAGATTAATGTTATGCATAGAGAAGAGCTGGGATTTGTTTGTTTGTTTTGTGGTAGGGAGCTATCTGGCAGTTTTTTAGGTAGATGGTGGAAGGGTAGGACTTGACTAATTAACACCTTTCATTCATATGTGGAAAAAATTTATCAACATCTTGATTGGGTTTTTTTTAATATGCAAGTTTCCTTTTCCTTTTTCTAGCCCTTCTTTCTGACTCCTCATTCAGTTACCCAACATATCCACATAGTTATTTCTGTTCTACTTAAGATATGTGTATGTGTGACCTCTAAATATTTGTACTTAGAGGTCTACTTAATAATGTCAGTATTTTCCCCTTTTGTATAGAATTCATTGAACTCCAGGGATATAAGGAGATAAATTCTGATTAAGTGCAAGATTGATTAAAGGTATAAGTGTTTTTCAAAAAATGACAATTTCCAACATAATGTCATATAGATTATTTTCAACTTGTTATTAGTCTGTATTTTCATTTGTTTGAGAATTTACTACCTGTTACTTTCCTAGCACAAGAAAGTAAAATTGTAGGGGAGCATTTTGGTTTTGCCCAGTAAAGTTCAGCTTTTGAAGTGTGGGTGGTAAGGTAAGAGTAACGCAATCCAACCATTTAGGACTTTAAAGCATGGCATTTTAAGTAAGATGAGATAATTACTTAGTTGCTAGTGTGATAAAATAGCTTAAGTAATTGGCAGTATTGTTTGTGTGTTTTCTTTTCCTATGTCCAGATCCAGAATGAGATGGCATCAACATTAGAAAAAGTTACTCAAGAAAGAAATGACAAGAACAGTTCTCAAAGAAGAAGCAGTAAGGCGTCATATCTGAAGAGTGATGCTGAACTTAAAAAGATATTTGGTATCACTAAAGATTTGAGAGTGTGTCTTACTCGGATTCCTCAGCAGTTGGGCTCTGGAGAAGGTTTTGATTCCTTTAGCCCTTTGGTGAAGAATGAAACTTACAAAGAGGCAGAGTTTGTAGTGAAGGAGGAAGGGAGAAAACAGGTAATAGATTTTAAAGTGTCCTTTGTAGGTTCTCCAAAGATACATGAATGTATTAATTTTCTTGATTTTTATTTTTTAGTCTTATGTATTAATATGAATGATAGTTGTTACCAAATTTGTGTCTATATGTATTATACCTAAACATACAAGAAAATAAGATATGCATAGGTAAAAAGATATCCCCAGTTAATTAAAATGTTGTTTAGGGAATTCCCTGGCAGTCCAGTTGTTAGGACTCCATGTTCTCACTGTCAAAGGCCCAAATTCAATCCCTAGTCAAGGAACTAAGATCCCTCAAGCTGCACAGTGTGGCCAAAAAAATTAAAAAAGAAAAATAAATGACAGAAATGTAGGGAAATATAAGCATGTAGATATTCACTGCAGTACTGCTTTTAATATAAATCGTAAGAGAAATCTACACAATAATGATGAAAAACAAAATCCCTGTATCTTTGCCTACTGTCATTCTACTTATAAATGTTTCTTTATTGTTTAATATCCTGAACTTCAGATCCGAAACCAGTCAGCCTTTCCCAGCGATAATCTTCCATACGTGCCTACTGTGCAGATGAGAAAAAAATGTTAAATTCTGTTTCTTAGGCTGTTCACAAATGATTGTTAATGCTTTTCTAGTAGATCTGTATAGCTACTAATAGTTGACTTAAGCAGGAAAATGTAAATTAGGCAGTTTATTGTCAGTGAATATCATTGGGACATTGCCATTCACTTTGATACCATACAGTGACAAACATTACTTTCTTCCTGTAGTTCTCAGTAGATTTTGTTGAGTTGAATTTATAGCTAAATATTTGTAACTGGAAACATTTTTAAATTCAAGAGCACAATATATATTCAGCAATAATATTTTATTTTTCTTTTGAAATCTTACTCAAAATTGCAGCAGCGTATTGATAAGAAAAGACAAGCAAAAACTACTAAGAAGATGGATCACTCAAAGAAGAGGAGAACCAATAATGTTAATAACACAACTATAAATGGAGGAGCTAATGTCCCCAGTTCCCAGCTCATTAGCAGTATTTTACCAACTTCAGATGTGTCACACCATAACATCCTCACAAGCTGCAACAAAACCAGAGAAGAAAAGAGAACTGAGGTAGAGCATTGTACTCATGGAAACCAAGAAAAAGGCACACTGAGTTCAAGTACAGCTTTTGAACAAAGCCATTCTTTCAGTAAAAATTATACTGAAGATATTTTCCCAATGACACCACCAGAGTTAGAAGAAACCATTAGAGATGAAAAGATAAGAAGACTTAAGCAAATGCTGAGAGAGAAAGAAGCAGCTCTTGAGGAAATGCGTAAGAAGATGCATCAAAAATAATAAACTGGCTGTTCTTAAAGGCATCAGTGAAATAGCCATGTTTTTTCATATACTTTTGCATTAAGTTAGTTATAGGTACGTTCTGAAAGTGTTTTTGAATATGAAAGTTGTCTTTTCATCAGCTGATTGTAAAGTTTTATGTAAGAAATTCAGAAAAGGTTTAACTCACATTTGACTTTTATGAATAACTCATGGGATATCTGAATCTTTGTCTTGTTACCTTTTTTGGGAAAGAAAAATTTTCTATTTTTCTATTACTTCAACTAGAATTCCTCAAGTTTGAATATTTGTTATTGTTTGTATGTGTAGCTAAATTGCTCAGATGTTATTCCAACAATAGTTTATTACTGTGTACTTTTAAAATTACATAATCCAAGATAGGAAATCAGCTCAAAACTTAGCTTTACCAATGGGCTTGTATCTTTATATGTCTCTACCCATAAAATGATAATACCTTCTACTCACCATTGTTGTTTTTCTTAAATTTCATGAAAGAAAATGTATTATAGCAGCATTATTAAAAAATTTAAACATTTCTCAAGAGGGAGGGATGTTTGGTTTGTAACTTTTACAAAGTAGTTTCATATGATACAAAATGGGCTTTAGAATTCAGGCTATATAATGTATTGTTTGCTTAAAGTGGTATGTTATCTCTAAGCAAATGCTTCCCTTTTTTGAAATATGTAAATATATGACTAAGATTGTGTGAAAAGTAAATCTGAACATGGCTACATTTAATACTTTTTAAAATTGTAAAGTGTTTTTCTTAATAGAGCCAGACATTTTTATCTCTGGTTATCTTTTGATTTGGAGAGTTGGAGAGTGGCGTAGGGAAAGGGTTATTTTTAAGAAATAGTAAATTCCTGGAAGTAAGGTCAAATAAAACCTGGACATTGGCAACAAAATAGAAAACAGAAAATCAGAAAATACTGAGAAGGAATAAAACAAATGCAAATTGAGTATCAACTAGATTCTCCTGCCCTCCCCCCACCTTTTTTTGGTAACACCTTTATTAAGGTAATTTGCACATTGTAAGTTTCACCCTTTTGAAGTGTACAGTTGTTATTCACAGAGTTGTGTAACCATCAACATGATCTAATTTTAGATCATTTTCATTACCACCTAGAAAACTTCATACTCATTAGCAGTCACTCCCCAGACCCTTCTTTCCCCATCCCTTGGCAATCCACCAGTACACTTTCTGTCTCTCTAAATTTGCCTAGTTTAGACAGTCATATGCATGGAATGAGCCATTCAGTATATTTTCCTTTGTGACTGATTTCTTTGAGTTAGTTTAATATTTTCAAGGTTCGTCTGTGCTGTCACATGTGTTCATACTTAATTTTTTAAATTGCTAATATTCCATTGTATGGATATACCATTCTTTGTTTATCCATTCATTTGCTTATGGACATTTGGGTTGTGTACACTTTGGCTACTAGGATGTTATATTGCTGTGTTTTTCTGAATGTTTGAGTATATGTTTTTGAGGAGACATAATGTTTTCAAGTCTCTTGGGTATATACCTAGGAGTGTAATTGCTGGGCCATACCCTAACTCTTTGAGGAACCGCAAGATTATTCCAGGCAGAAATTTCTCCCCCTTCTCCACCACATTAGATCTTGTTAAGGACACCAGCGACTACCATGTTGCTAGATCCAGTGGTCAGTTGTCAGTCTTCTTAACTTATCTATCTGTGGGGAGATTAGTTCATGAATTAATCACCTCCTTTGAAAAAAAAAAGTAAGCTTTAAAAAAAGAAGCAGTACATGTCCTTTGTGGGAAGATTGCAAATACAATCATACAAAATATTAAAAATTCACTTTCCTATCAAGCTAAAATATTAAATGTTGGGGCTTGGGATACATAGTTAAAGGCTATCAGTAAATAGATAACTATTTGAAGCCATAGGTCTGAGTAACTTCACTTAGGGAAACAGTATAAACAGAGAAGAAGGTGAAATTGTGGGCTTATGTCTTAGTACAGTTAAAGATTGGGAAAAGGGCAGTCTCAAATGAATTTTGAGAATCAGGAGCTTCTTGAATGAATTGTATTTATAAATCCTTGGATAGTGCCTGACAGTGATGTATCAGTATTTGTTAAATAAATTCATCTAAAATCATCCCAATAGACATATTGCATCCATTTTCATTTCATTTTCTTTACCTCTTCCTTTTGATGTTTTCTCCTTATAATATTAAGGCTCTGCTGCTCATGGAATTATCAAGCACCCATTTCTTCCGATAATAAATTCCTTAATATGGAAATGTAGCTTGAATTCTTTAGAGCAAAATTCTCAAAATTTATCTATACTGATGGTCTCAAACTCTTTTTCTCATTCTGAAATTCACTCAAATTAGGGTATTATCTTTATCACCCCATTAAAGCTATTTTTCTCAAAGTCTTCAAATATCAACATATTGCTAAATCTAATGGTCAGTGCTTAGTCTTTATCTTACTTGACCTGTCAGCAGCATTTGACAGTTTTTATAAGTCTGTCATGGAAATTTGACACTATTTTCTTGGGGTCCAAAATCACTGCAGGTGGTGACTGCAGTCATTAAGTGAAGACTCTTACTCCTTGGAAGAGAAGCTATGACAAACCTAGACAGCATATTAAAAAGCAGAGACATTACTTTGCCAACAAAGGACTATCTAGTCAAAGCTGTGGTTTTTACAGTAGTCATGTATGGTGTGAGAGCTGGATGGTAAAGAAAGCTGAGCACAAAAGAATTGATGCTTTTGAACTGTGGTGTTGGAGAAGACTCTTGAGAGTCCCTTGGACTGTATGGAGATCCAACCAGTCCATCCTGAAGGAAATCAGTCCTGAATATTCTTTGGAAGGACTGATGCTCAAGCTGAAGCTCCAATACTTTTGGCCACCTGATGCAAAGAACTGACTCATTTGAAAAGACCCTGATGCTGGGAAAAATTGAAGGCCAGAGCAGAAGGGGACGACAGAGGATGAAATGGTTGGATGGCATCACCAACTCGATAGACATGAGTTTGAGCAAGCTCTGGGAGTTGGTGATGGACAGGGAAGCCTGGTTTGCTGCAGTCCATGGGGTCACAAAGACACAACTGAGCGACTGAACTGACACACCTATGTAAATATCAAGCAAGATGTGTTTCTATTTCTCCAAAGAGTTCCCATTTTCTGTCTCTAGTCAGTTTCTCATTTCTCCATCCAGTCTGGAACAACTGAGTGACTAAACAACAACAACATTGAAATTTGTTCTTCACTCTTGCTACCAAGACATCATATTGATTTCATACTACCTTATTGGTTGCTCCTTCTTAGTCTCTCGTTTTTTCCCTCCTCCATGATCTTTTAATGTTGAAGCTCAGTCTTGCTGTGTCTTTGCTTTTACACCTATATTCACTTGTGAAATTCTCATCTAGTTCTCATGAATTGAAATACCATCTATATACAGGAACTTTTCTCTGACCTTCAACGTTGTGTATCCAACCGCCTTCTTGATACTTCTATTTAGAAGTCCAGTGGGCATCTCAAAATTAACACAGACCAAACCCAAGTTCTAATCCACCCCACGATTTTACTCAACCAAGATCTTTATCTCAGTTAATGACAAATCCAGGCTTCCACTTGTTCAAGTGTACACACTTGGAGTACACCTTGAGTTTCCTTTTTCTTACTCCCTAGTCTAAGCTTCTCTGGAGAAGGGGTAGGCTACCCACTCCAGTGTTCTTGGGCTTCCCTGGTGGCTCAGATAGTAAAGAATCCAACTACAATGTAGAAACCTGGGTTTGACCCCTGGGTTGGGAAGATTCCCTGGGGGAGGGCATGGCAACCCACTCCAGTATTCTTGCCTGGAGAATCCCATGGACAGAGGTCCCTGGAGAGCTGCAGTCTATGGGATTGCAAAGAGTCAGACATGACTGAGTGACTAAGTACACCACAGTCGAACGTTGGAGTACACCTTGATTTTTCTTTTTCTCTTACCCTAGTGTGTTAGGAAATTGTCTTCATTTACCTGGAATCTGACTGTTGTTTACCACCTGTATGGTGACAACCTTGCATTACCTGTCATTTGGATTATTGAAACAACCGTCTCCCTGCTTCTACCAGTGACCTCCTACAAACTTTACTTAGCAAATAGCCAAATAATTTTGCTAAAAGTATAATTATGTGCATGCTTAGTCATGTCCAGCTCTTTGTGATCCTGTGGAGTGGATCTGCCAAGCTCCTCTGTCCATGGGATTTTCCAGGCAAGAATACTGGAATGGACTGGCATTTCCTACTACAGGGGATCTTCCAGACCCAGGGATTGAATTTGCATCTCTTGTGTCTACTACATTGGTAGGCAGATTGGTTCCTTCTGCACCACCTGGGAAGCCCCAAAAGTATAGGTAATGAGGGGAAAAAGAACCAAAAGCAGAATGGGAATGGGCAAAATATATGAACAGATAATTCATGATGAAAGATACAACCTTCAAATGAAAAATATTCAAATTCATTTGAGATTAGATAAATGCAAATTAAAACTACTCAACATTTTTCATTGGTCAGAATGGAAAATACTTTTTTTTTTACTCTGTAATGGCTTTTATTAATATTTCACTTAACATTGTTAGATTTCTCAGCAGTTATGTATGTAAAATTGGACCAAAACCTGTTTCAAGGTGACCTTTGTCCAGAGAATTTTTTTTAATTTAAAATAGCTCTTTATTTTTTGTTTTTCATTATTTTTAAAAAATTTTTTAAATATAAATTTATTTCAATTGGAGGTAATTACTTTACAATATTATAGTGGTTTTTGCCATACATTGACATGAATCTGCCATGAGTGTACATGTGTTCCCCATCCTGAAACCCCCTCCCACCTCCCTCCCCATCCCATCCCTCTGGGTCATCCCAGTGCACCAGCCCTGAGCACCCTGTCTCATGCATCGAACCTGGACTGGCGATCGGTTTCACATATGATAATATATATGTTTCAATGCTGTTCTCCGAAATCATCCCACCCTCTCCCTCTCCCACAGAGTCCAAAAGACTGTTCTATACATCTGTGTCTCTTTTGCTGTCTCGCATATAGGGTTGTTACCATCTTTCTAAATTCCATACATATACGTTAGTATACTGTATTGGTGTTTTTCTTTCTGGCTTACTTCACTTTGTATAATAGGGTCCAGTTTCATCCACCTCATTAGAACTGATTCAAATGTATTCTTTTTAATGGCTGAGTAATATTCCATTGTGTATACGTATGAATATGGCAACACATGTTGGCAAGACTGTAAAATAGTCATGTTCACATGTTGCTGATGGGACTACAAATTGATACAGCTTTTCTGGAGGGAAATTGGATGGCATGCAACAAAATTATTCATTTACGTTTCTAGCAGTGGGGCCAGCTCCTCTGTTTTCAGGAATCTATCCTGAAGATAGCCCTCCAACAGTATTAAAGTATATACAAAACTATATTGATTATAATAGTTTTTAATTGCAGTGTATTGGAAACAATTTAAATGCCCATTCATAGGAGAATAGTTGAAAAAACCATGATATGTCTACATAGTGGAATGAGCTATGAACTGATAAGTGATTTCTAAGACATGGAGTGATTTCTAAGACATGCTTTAAAATGAGACAAAAGCGAAACACAGAAGAGTATAGCATGTTACCCTTCATGTATCTACCCTTCCTAATATCTCCACCCTGTTGCTCAGCAGTAAAGAATTTGTCTGTAATGCAGGAGACACAGGTTGGATCTCTGGATGGGGAAGACCCCCTGGAGTGGGGTGTGGCAACCCACTCTAGTATTATTGCCAGGAAAATCCTATGGACAGAGAAGCCTGGCAGACTACAGTCCTTGGAGTCACAAAGAGTCAGACACGACTGAAGTGACTGAGCAGGCACAAGAGCTATAAGAAAATAAACATCTGCTCATTTGTACAAAATTAAAAATATGAGAAGTATAAACCAAAAGCTAACAAGACAGACTACCTAAAGGAAAGGGATAGAAAAAAGAGAATGGCAATAGGTTAGCAAGAATGAAGTAGAGTAACATTTCTCTGATTATATCTTTTTGTATGATTCTTAGAATCTTGCATACTCTTCACATATCCTTAAATAAACAAATGCCTAAAACCAAGCAGGAAATGACAAAAGAAAATTGGAATGCCAATACTAACAAATGAAAGTAAATGTATTGTGAAAGAATAACATGACCATACTTAAGGAGATGGGAATATAAATCAACCTAAGCAACTTAGAAGCAGTATCTTCACTAGGCACAAAGCTAAAGTCTTAAGCACTGTGCCCTAGTTAGTAAATGTTTTTCTCACAGGTATATGAGTTAGCAACCCTGAAACTGGATTTTCCTACTATATACTAGAATTGAACAAGTTAGTACATATCTTGTGGATAATGAGAGCCAAGCTTCTTACTGTTGAAGGAAGACTTTGTAAAGAAAGGAAGAAGGATAAAGTCAAAGCCTGTGGTATTGGATTAGAATAAGAGGCATCCACATAGATTCATGATTTTTAATATATAATCCAGACACTAAATATATATATATATATATGGACATATGTATGGGTTAGTATACATTCATATTTCCTAACTCAGTCACTGAGAAGGCCTAGAAGCAGTTGACACTCCAGAACAATGAGCACACCTACTACCAGATCTTGGTTTCTAAATGCCATACTCCAACATAAGGAACCAGAGTTCCTTGGATAATTTGATTTCAGGGCAGCCTGGAGCAAAGAAAATACAAGATAAACTTAGGACATTTTGTGATGTCAGAAGGTAAGGAAATGCTCCTCTGAAAGATGGAGGCTTATTAAAAACAGAAGCCAATCTGAAGGAGCATCTAATGGCCAAAACTGGAATAATGTGAATAACAATATAATAGTGTTTGACTTTAACCCCTAGATAATATACTCAGGGAGTCCATGCAGATATAAAAATCAAAGGCATAAATGAAGGAAAAGAGACGGCTCTTCCTTACAGTTGAATTTTGATTAAATGTAGATGGAAAGGGGAAATAGAGAATCATCATTGTAAGTGCCCTAGTAATACTGTTGCAGACAAGATTCACCAATGAATGCTAAAATTAGGGGGCAAAAGTTTGAGAAGGATTTGCAATCTCAAAATATCTCCCCAAAGATACTTATTAACTATAAGGGGAAATAAAGTAACTATAATTTAGGGGAGAAACCTAGCAGACACCAACCTATCCAAATGATCAAGATAAATAACACCAGTAATTAGACATCAATATCATGAATCCTTTCATATGATACATAAAGACATTTTTGTATGTGGTAGTCTTTCCAAAAATACAAAACCTTTATAAGCTGAATGTTTGTGTCCTTTCTAAAATTCATACACTAAGGCCCTAACCCCCAGTGTGGAGATGGGGCCTCGAAGTAAATGAGCTTAAATGAGGTCATAGGAATGGGACTGTGATTTAATAAGATTAGTGTCCTTAACGGACTTTAGAAGTATCCCCCACAATCACCCCTCCCAGCAAGAATGTACTGAACCAGCATGCTCGCTCTGAAGAAGATCAAGTGAGGACATAGTGAGAATGCAGCCATCTGCAAACTGGGAAGAGAGTTCACATTGGAGTTCACACTAGAGACTGAATTGACTGAAAAAGATCTATAGCTTAGTTAATAGCATTACACTAGTATTAATTTCCTGTTTTTGATGGTAACATAGGGAAAGTGGGATAAGGGATATAAAGGAACTCTTCGTACCATTTTTGCAAATTTTGTGTTATTCTAAAATTAGATCAAAGAGTTTATAAACAAAACAAAATCTTTAAAAAATGCAGATCAGAATATTCCCTCCCCTGTTCAAAATCTTCTTAGTGGCTTTCTATCTCACTCAAATTAGATGCCAAATTCTGTACAATGTGAAAGCCCTATACTAATTTCCTATAGGAAAAGCCATATACGCACTGTTCTCTTGCTTCCTCTCTAACTTCATCTCCTATTAGTCTCCCCCTTCACACTGAACTTCAGCCAAACTAAGTTCTTATTTTTCCTTAGTATAACAGGCACATTTCTGGCTTATGTCTTTGCATTACTCATTGGAAAAGACCCTGATGCTGGGAAGAATTGGGGGCAGGAGGAGAAGGGGATGACAGAGGATGAGATGGCTGGATGGCATCACCGACTTGATGGACATGGGTTTGGTTAGACTCCAGGAGTTGGTGATGGACAGGGAGGCTGGGCGTGCTGCAATTCATGGGGTGGCAAAGAGTCGGACACAACTGAGCAACTGAGCTGAGCTGAGCTGATTCTCAACACCACTGGCTGTTCTTCCTCTGACTGACTGCATGATCTGCTCTCACATTTTTTTGTCTTTACTCAAATATCATTTTATCAGTGAAACATTTATCACTACCCTATTTTATTTTATACCCACCAGCTCCCTGGAATTCCATATTCTGATATTACTTTTTCCATTACCCTTGTTATCATTATCAATATACTGAATATTTTATTAATACTAAATTAAATTATTGTATCTTGATAATACAGCCGAGTTTAAGCTGCACCTAAGTTAAAGTTAGAGAGAGGTCTATTTTTTTCACTGATGTATCCCCAGTGAACATGAAGAGATAATGAATAGTCACGTGGAGGTTGCTTCATCTCCAGTGTCTTATTCTAGATTCAAGAGCAAGAAGAAAGGCACACACACACATAAACACACACTCAAAGAAGTATATTAGGAAAGCAAAACCTCTCATCATATGGATTATTGGCCAAACTATTTTACATGACCATCTGTAACGAAGCCTGGGGATTTATTTTTGACCTGGGAATATTACTATTCAAACAAAATTTAGTTTCTATTGAATAAAGAAGAAAGGAAGTGGTTACTACATAGGCTATTGATAATGTCTGCCACAAAAAATATCTACCACATTTTGACAAAAATTTAGGTTTAGAGAGATAAAGAATGAATATTCTAAACTATTTAGACAAAAATATAATATTACTTAAGAGGTAGCCAAAAGCTTTCATAAATTTATACGTTTTCAATAATATTAAGAAGAAGGGAGAGCACAGCTTTTACCGTTCTGAGGGATACAGTGTAAAGAATTTCCCCAATCTCCCTATTTATTCCTCCCCATCTTCCCCCTTATCTCCTGGTAACCATAATTTTGTTTTCTACTTCTGTATTTTGAATAAGTTTATTGGTATCCCTTTTTTATATTCCACTTATTAGAAATACCATATGATATTTGTCTTTCTGTGTCTGACTTCACTCAGGGAACTCTACTCAATACTTTGTATTGACCTATATGGGAAAAGAATCTTTTTTAAAAAGTGCAGGACTTTCCTGGCAACCTACTGGTTAATAATTCCACTGCAGGGGTCATGAGTTTAGTCCCTGGTCAGGGAACCAAGATTCCACATGCTTCAAGGTATGGCCAAAAAAAAACCCAGAATGGATATATGTATAACTGACTGACCTTGCTGTGCACCTGAAACCACACACTGTATATCAATGATTCTTCAAAAAATTTGTTTTTAAAAAGAATTTTCTGCATGCCTAAGTTCTGAGTGAAAAATGATATCTAGAACAAGATATTCTCAAATATGCAAGAGCCCAGAAAATATGCTTCTCAGGTTTCCTTATTGAATAAAACTACTTTAACATGTGCTATTACAGCTCATTGTAGGGCTTTTGTTTTGGCCCCACAGCTCACTCCACCAGGGGTTGAACCCAGGTCCCCTCCATTGGAAGCATGGAGTCCTAACTCTGGACCACCAGGGTATTCCTTGCATATTGTGTTTTAAAAAATATATTAACCCTGAATATTCATTGGAAGGACTGCTTCTGAGGCTCCAATACTTTGGCCACCTCATGCGAAGAGCTGACATTGGAAAAGACCCTGATGCTGAAAAAGATTGAAGGCAGAAGGAGAAGGGAACAACAGAGGATGAGATGGTTGGATGGCATCACCAATTCAATGGACATGAGTTTGGACAAACTCTGGGAGATAGAGGACAAGGAAGCCTGGCATCCTGCAGTCCATAGGATCACAAAGAGTCAGACATGATTGAGCGACTGAACAATAGTGGCTTTGTACTAAGTCAGCTTGGCTAGGCTAAACTACATTTCCTAGAAATTCCTTTTGTATATTGTATTTCTAGTTAGGGTGGACTACAAGAGAGACTTCTGTGGGAAACTTGGGAGGCAAAAACAAAGCAGTAGCCACTTTATTGCTTACACAGATTGTCTGATCTACTGGCACATCTCTTTGTCATGAGGTGTGGCCAGATATGGAACTACTTCATCTTCCCTGTATCTTTCTTCAGCTTCTCTTATTTGTTGGCCAAGTTACTAAGTTTAGTTCTGTGACAAAGAGGATATGCATACCATCAAGGTCAGAGACAACAGGAATTGACACAAATTTCAATCTGTCCTGTGGCCTCATCTTGTCCTTGTGTATTCCGATTTGTTCTTCCTCTCCCTCAGAATTTCTTGCCAATTTCCTGCCCTGTGGACTTGAAGTTTCAGGATCAGATAGGGAGACAATAGCTCTTCACAAGGAGGCAAGAAGATTAGATTCCTAGAATGAAACCTTTTGCACATACACAAACATACATACTCCACAGTCTAGTGGTTCTGCTTCTCTGATTGAACTCTGACTTATACACTACCCTGAATTTATTTTAAAATTCTCCAACAATTTCTGCTAAGAGTTTAGAAATTTTTCCTTTCAAAGACTGGTCTTTAACTTGCTTCATATTGATTTTCATGTATGTACAGTGTGAATGAGTTCAGTTCCATTTCTTTGTAAATGATTAACCCATTGTTTCAAGATTCTTAATTGAAAAGTCCATCTTTTCTCTTTTGACAGGTAATATCAAGTTTATCATATAGCAAGTGTCCATACATGTATGGGTTTGTTTTCTGGTCTTTCTCTTAGTATATCTATGTATGTGTGTGTGTGTGTGTGTGTGTATATTAATATATATATATATATATTAGTATAGCTGTACTTAAGTTAAGGGATATCTTAACTTAATGAATACTTGTGTCTTAATTATAGTAGCTCTAATATAAATCTTGGCATGTACCCTATCTTACTTTTCTTGATCAACAGTATCTTGGTGTTTTGATTGTTATCATCTTTATATAAATTTTAGAAATATCTTCTCAAATTCCATGATGTAATCTGTTGGTATGTATTCAAGCTGAATTAAATCAATAGATTAAATTGGAGATGATTAACATGTATTATCTTGTATAATGTTAACAGATACAATCTTTAAGCATGGTTGCTGCTGCTGCTAAGTCACTTCAGTTCTGTCTGACTCTGTGCGACTCCATAGATGGCAGCCCACCAGGCTCCCCCATCCTTGGGATTCTCCAGGCAAGAACACTGGAGTGGGTTGCCATTTCCTTCTCCAATGCATGAAAGTGAAAAGTGAAAGTGAAGTCGCTCAGTTGTGTCCGACTTTTTGCAACCGCATGAACTCCAGCCTACCAGGCTCTTCCGTCCATGGGATTTTCCAGGCAAGAGTACTGGAGTGGGGTGCCATTGCCTTCTCAGTTAATCAGCTATACCTCAATGCAAAACAAAAAGTTTTAAAAATAAAATGGGTAACCAACAAGGACCTACTATACAGCACATGGAACTCTGCTTAATGTCATGTGGCAGCCTGGATGGGAGGGGAGTTTGGGGGTAAAATGGATACATTTGTATGTATGGCTGAGACCTTTTGCTGTCCTCCTGAAACTAACACAACATCGTTAACTGGCTATACCCCAATACAAAATAAAAAGTTAAAAAAAGAAAAAGACAGGTTTCCCCCCAGGGACAGTGTCTGTGAATGTGACGAGGAAGAATACTGAAGAATACAGGAAGAAACACTTTCAATCCCTGATTTCCAACCACAAACCAGTACTTGAAGCTTCCTGACAACCCTACTGTCTGTCCACAGTTCATACACTCGCTCTCCCACCCACTGGGCCATACTAGCTAGTTCTCAAAGGGTCATTCCTAGATCCGCAGCCTCAGCATCACCCAGAAACTTCTTAGAAACTCAGATTCTCAGGCCCACCCAGCCCTCCAGAACCAGAAACTCTGAACGGGGCTTGAACAGACTCTCTAGGTGATTCTGATATACACTCAAGGTTAAGGGCCCCCAAGATGAACAGTGCATCAACTCCCCCTGACCTCTCTAAATGTCCAACCCTTCCTCCATCCTCTCTCTCAGCTGACCTTGCTGCTTAATTCACTTGAGGAAAAGAGGCCATCCGAGAGAATCTCCACCAGATTCCACCACATCCGTCCATCTCTCTGCCTTGGTGCCCATACTGTGCTTCTCATTTCTCTCTCGTTTCTCTTAGTGCCCTGACCAAAGCCAAGCTCTCATTCTGTACGAGATCCCATCCACTCTTACCTCATCAACAAGGTTGCTCCATTAATCTCTGTCCCGCATCATCTGACTCTACTGGCTTTTTCCCATAAACATATAAGCATATAAATATTTTCGCACTTTAAAAATTGTCTTTGTAACTGAACAGGACCCTATGGGGCTCTCCCAGCACAGAGCTGCCTATATCTGCCTTTCTCTTATTTATAGAAAATCCCTAGCCTCCTAGGTCTTCCCAAAGAACAAATTTAATCAGAGAAGTGAGGAAATGCAGAATGAAAGGAAAACAGTCAAGCAAAACAATGAGTTTATCTGTTAAACCAAGTCAAGAGGGACTTCCTTGGTCGATCAGTGGTTAAGACTCTGTGCTCCCAATGCAGGGGGCCCTGGTTCGGTTCCTGGTCAGGGAATAGATCCCACACATGGCCACAAAGACCCCCACATGCCAAAACTAAGACCTGGCACAGCCAAATACATTTTTCAAAAATAAATAAAGTGAGACCTAGAAGGACATGTCAGATGGTAAACTGCTTGTGATTATGAATGACTTTGTTTTTTGCTTCTTGTGCTTTTTGGTTTCCTATTATGCACATGTTAACCTTTAAGAAATAAATGTTATTTTAAAAACCTTAAAAATAAATAAATAAATAAATAAACCAGGTCACAAACTTTAGTTCCTCCTCAAGGGCCATGGATAATATTCTGAGCCATATCGTTTGAGCTCTTCTGCAGATACTGAAACCCTCACCAGGTAGAAGAAGTTAACTACATGTTGACTACAAACACTTAGACCCCAGACAGTTGGAACTGAAACTATGCAACTCAGACTGGGACTTGAGTCCACAGTCTTTTAACTGAGATCGCACACCTGGTCTCAGGACTTAATGAAATTCAGGTTATTGATGTCTCATCACAAAAAGAATTCAGTGAGAGACAAAGTGATAGGTAAAAAGTGGACTTAGAGCACACTCCACAGATAGAGGGTAGGCCTTCTCAGAAGGTGAGAGCGGCATGGTGAATTTCTCTATTTAAGTTTTCTATAGTGCTTTTCAACTGAGTGTTAAAATATTCTCTAAGAAGCTCTTGCATAACCTTTTAGAAATTTATTGCTAGATGCTTAGATGCTTATATTTTTGCTCTATTAAAAATGATAATTAAATTTTTTGATGGAAAATATAACTCTAGAGGTTTCCAATAGAAATATATTGTATATATTTACCAGAGTGTTGTTTTTTTAATTCAGTATTATGTTTTAAAACATCATCATTTAGTTAATTTATTTTCATTGACATCTAATATTTCATCACATGAATATGTCACAATTTATCTACTCTACTGTTGATAGACATTAGGAATTTCGCCAGTGTTCAGCTGCTATAGACAATGCTTCTATAAAACAAATTTATACTATGTCCCTGGGCATTAAACTATGCATTTCTGTAAGATGCTTATTTAAGAGTGGAATTACTGCATCAAAGAACACGTCACACTGTTGTAAAAAGGATTGTATTAATTTATGTACTCATCAGCAATATATAAGATTTCCCAATATTTCATATTTTAATACAGGAACTAGTCATCTCTGTTATTTATTTATTTACTTAGCCAAAGTAATATGTATACAATGATATCTTATTTCGCTGATTGCTCATGAGTCTAAGTAATTTATTATGTTTACCAGCTGTTTGAATTTCCTCTTTTGTGAAGTGCCACCTCAGTCTCTGGTGGAGGCGTGGGTCAGCGGTGGCCTGCTGCAGGGTTGGGGTCACTGAGTGCGGCAGTGCATGCCATGAGACCTTTTGAAGGAGGTTGCCATTATCTTTTTTACCTTCACCATAGTTTGGCCTCAGATCAAATAACAGGGAGGGAACACAGCTCCACCCATAAACAGATTTTGGATTAAAGATTTACTGAACCTGGCCCCACCCACCAGAACAAGACCCAGTTTCCCCCTTACTCAGTCTCTCCCATCAGGAAGCTTCCATAAACCTCTTATCCTTCTCCATCAGAAGGCAGACAGAATGAAAACCACAATCCCAGAAAACTAACCAATCTAATCACATGGACCACAGCCTTGTCTAACTCAATGAAACTATGAGACATGCCATATAGGACCACCCAAGACGGTCAGACCATGGTGGAGAGTACTGACAAAATGTGGTCCGCTGGAGAAGGGAATGGAAAACCAATTCAGTATTCTTGCCTTGAGAACCCCAGGAACAGCATGAAAAGGCAAAAAGATAGGACACTGAAAGATGATCAGTCTGGGTCAGTAGGTGCCGAAAATGCTACTGGAGATCAGTGGAGAAATAACTCCAGAAAGAATGAAGAGATGGAGTCAAAGCAAAAACAATACCCAGTTGTGGATGTGCCTGGAGATGGCAGTTAAGGCTGATGCTGTGAAAAACAATATTGCGTAGGAACCTGGAATGTTGGGTCCAGGTTAAACAGGAGATGGCAAGAGTGAATGTTGACATTTAAGGAATCAGTAAACTAAAATGGAATGGAATTGATAAGCTAAACTCAGATGACCATTATATCTACTACTGTGGGCAAGAAATCCTTAGAAGAAATGGAATAGACTTCCTAGTCAACAAAAGAGTCTGAAATGCCGTACTTGGGTGCAATCTCAAAAATGACAAAATGATTTCTGTTCGTTTCCAAGGCAAACCATTCAATATCAGAGTAATCAAAATCTATGCTCCAACCAGTAATGCTGAAGAAGCTGAAGCTGAACAGTTCTATGAAGACCTACAAGACCCTTTAGAACTAACACACAAAAAAAGATGGCCTTTTCATTACAGGGGACTGGAATGCAATAGTAGGAATTCAAGAGATACCTGGAGTAACAGGCAAATTTGGCCATGGAGTACAGAATGAAACAGGGCAAATTCTAACAGAGTTTTGCCAAAAGAACACACTGGTCATAGCAAACCATCTTCCAAAGACAGAAGAGAAGACTCAACACATGGACATCACCAGATAGTCAATACTAAAACCCGATTGATTATATTCTTTGCACCCAAAGATGGAGAAGCTCTATACAGTCAGCAAAAACAAGAGTGGGAGCTGTCTTTGGCTCAGATCATGAGCTCCTTATTGCCAAATTCAGACTTAAATTGAAGAAAGTAGGGAAACCACTAGACCATTCAGGTATGACCTAAATCAAATCCCTTATGATTATACAGTGGAAGTGACAAATAGATTCAAGGGGTTAGATCTGATAGAGTGCCTGAAGAACTATCAATAGAGGTTTATGACATTGCAGGAGGCAGTGATCAAGACGATCCCCAAGAAAAAGAAATGGAAAAGGGAAAAATGGCTGTCTGAGGAGGCCTTACAAATAGCTGTGAAAGGAAGAGAAGCGAAACGCAAAGGAGAAAAAGAAAGATATACCCATTTGAATGCAGAGTTCCAAAGAATAGCAATGAGACATAAGAAACTCTTCTTTAGCAATCAGTGCAAAGAAATAGAGGAAAATAATAGAATGGGAAATACTAGAGATCTCTTCAAGAAAATTAGAGATACCAAGCGAATATTTCATGCAAAGACGTGCACAGTAAAGGACAGAAATGGTATGGATGAAATAAACAGAAGATGTAAAGAAGAGGTGGCAAGAATACAGAGAAGGGCTATACAAAAAAGATCTTCATGACCCAGATAACCACGATGGTGTGGTGACTCACCTAGAGCCAGACATCCTGAAGTGTGAAGTCAAGTGGGCCTTAGGAAGCATCACTATGAACAAAGCTAGTGGAGGTGATGGAATTCCAGTTGAGCTATTTCAAATCCTAAAAGATGATTCTGTGAAAGTGCTGCACTCAATATGCCAGCAAATTTGGAAAACTCATCAGTGACCACAGGATTGGAAAAGGTCAGTTTTCATTCCAACCCCCAAGAAAGGTAATGGCAAAGAATGTTCAAACTGTTGCACAATCTCATTCATCTCACATGCTAGCAAAGTAATGCTCAAAATTCTCCAAGCCAGGCTTCAATAACATGTAAACTGTAAACTTTCAGATGTTCAAGCTGAATTTAGAAAAGTCAGGGGAATTAGAGATCAAATTGCCAACATCTGCTGGATCATCGAAAAAGCAAAAAGGTTCCAGAAAAACATCTACTTATGCTTTATTAACTAAGCCAAAGCCTTTGACTGTGTGGACCACAGCAAACCATGGAAAATTCTTAAAGAAATGGGAATACCAGACCACCTTAGCTGCCTCCTGAGAAATCTGTATGCAAGTCAAGAAGCAACAATTAGAACTGGACAAGGAGCAACAGACTGGTTCCAAATTGGGAAAGGAGTATGTCAAGGCTGTATATTGTCACCCTGCTTATTTAACTTATAATGCAGAATACATCATGAGAAATGCTGGACTGGATGAAGCACAAGCTGGAATCAGCATTGCCGGGAGAAATATCAATAACCTCAGATATGCCGATGACACCACTCTTATGGCAGAAAGCAAAGAACTAAAGAGCCTCTTGATGAAAGTGAAAGAGGAGAGTGACAATGTTGGCTTAAAGCTCAAAATTCAGAAAACTAAGATCATGGCATCCAGTCCCATCACTTCATGGCAAATAGATGGGGAAACAATGGAAACAGTGAGACACTTTATTTCATTCTGCTCCAAAAGTACTGCAGATGGTGAGTGCAGCCATGAAATTAAAAGATGCTTGCTCCTTGAAAGAAAAGATATAATCAACTTAGACAGAATGCTAAAAAAACAAAGACATTACTTTGCCAACAATGGTCCATTTAGTCAAAGCTATCGTTTTTCCAGTAACCATGTATGGATATGAGAGTTTGAGTATAGAGAAAGCTGAGTGCCGAAGAATTAATGCTTTTAAATTGTAGTGTTGGAGAAGACTCTTGAGAGTCCCTTGGACTGCAAGGAGATCAAACTAGTCAATCCTAAAGGAAATCAGTCTTGAATATTCTCCAAAGAAATGATGCTCACGCTGAAGCTCCAATACTTTGGCCATATGATGTGAAGAACTGACTTATTGGAAAAGACCCTGATGCTGGGAAAGATTGAAGGTGGGAGGAGAAGGAGATGACAGAAGATGAGATGATTGGATGACATCACCAACTTAATGGACATGAGTTTCAGTAAGCTCTGGAAGATGGTGATGGACAAGAAAGCCTGACTTGCTGCAGTCCATGGGGTCACAAAGGGTGGGACACAACTGAGTGCTTAACTGAACTTATATAAAATCTTTTGCCCATTTTCTCTGTACTATATTTTTCTTATCCAGTTGCAGGAATTCTTTATCAATTTTGAATATAAGCCTTTTTTGATTCTCCATGATGCAGATATTTTCTCCTCCTCTATAGTGTGTTCCGATTTGGCAACTTTTTTTGATATGATGAATGTAATCAACCCTTTCATGGATCACAGCCATGTCGTGGGAACAGGACTTGTGTAAATCAGTGAAGCTGTGAGCCCTGCCATGCAGGGCCAATGAAGATGGATGGGTCACATTGAAGGTTTCTGAGAAAATATGGTGCATTGGAGGAGGGAAAGGCAAACCACTCCAGGATTCTTGCTGGGAAACCCCAAGAAGAGTTTCAAAGGACAAAAAATATGACACCAGAAAATAAGCGACCAAATAATGGTCGGAAGATGTCCATTATGCTATGGGGGGAAAGTGGAGGGCAAATACAAATAGCTCCAGAAAGAATAAAGTGGCTGGCCAAAGAAAAAACAGTGCTCAGTTGTGGATTTGTCTAGTGGTAAAAACAAAGTCTGAGGCTATTAAGAACAATATGGCATAGGAACCTGGAATGTTAGGTCCATGAATCAAGGTAAATTGGATGTCACCAAGCAGGAGATGACAGAGAACAATTGATATCTTAGAAATCAGTTCAGTTCAGTCGCTCAGTTGTGTGCGACTCTTTGTGATCCCATGAATCACAACATGCCAGACCTCCCTGTCCATCACCAACTCCTGGAGTTCACCCAAATTCATCTCCATCAAGTTGGTGATGCCATCCAGCCATCTCATCCTCTGTCGTTCCCTTCTCCTCCTGCCCTCAATCTTTCCTAGGATCAGGGGCTTTTCCAATGAGTCAACTCTTCGCATGAGGTGGCCAAATTATTGGAGTTTCAGCTTCAACATCAGTCCTTCCAATGAACACCCAGGACTGATTTCTTTTAAGATGGACTGGTTGGATCTTCTTGTAGTCCAAGAGACTACCAAGAATCTTCTCCAACACCACAGTTCAAAATCATCAATTCTTCAGCACTCAGCCTTCTTTACAGTCCAACTCTGACATCCATACATGACTACTGGAAAAACCATAGCCTTGACTAGACGGACCTTCGTTGGCAAAGTAATGTCTCTGTTTTTTAATACACTATCTAGGTTGGTTATAACTTACCTTTCAAGGAGTAGGCGTCTTTTAATTTCATGGCTGCAGTCATGATCTGCAGTGATTTTGGAGCCACTGTTTCCCCATCTGTTTGCCATGAAGTGATGGGACTAGATGCCATGATCTTTGTTTTCTGAGTGTTGAGCTTTCAGCCCAATTTTTCACTCTCCTCTTTCACTTTCATCAAGAGGCTTTTTAGTTCCTCTTCACTTTCTGTCATAAGAGTGGTGTCGTCTGCATATCTGAGATTATTGATATTTCTCCCGGCAATGTTGATTCCAGCTTGTGCTTCTTCCAGCCCGGCGTTTCTTATAAAGTACTCTTCATATAAGTTAAATAAGCATGGTGACAATATACAGCCTTGATGTACTTCTTTTGCTATTTGGAACCAGTCTGTTGTTCCATGTCCAGTTCTTACTGTTGCTTCCTGACCTCCATACAGGATTCTCTAGAGGCAAATCAGGCAGTCTGGTATTCCCATCTCTTTAAGAATTTTCCACAATTTATTGTGATCTACACAGTCAAAGGCTTTGGCTTAGTCAATAAAGCAGAAATAGGTGTTTTTCTGGAACTCTCTTGCTTTTTTGATGATCCAGCAGGTGTTGGCAATTTTATCTCTGGTTCCTCTGCCTTTTCTAGAACCAGCTTGAACATCTGAAAGTTCACAGCTCACGTATTGCTGAAGCCTGGCTTGGAGAATTTTGAGCATTTTATTAGTGTGTGAGATGAGTGCAATTGTGTGGTAGTTTGAGCATTCTTTGGCATTGCCTTTCTTTGGGACTGGAATGAAAACTGACGTTTTCCAGTCCTGTGGCCACCGCTGAGTTTTCCAAATTTGCTGCCATATTGAGTGCAGCACTTTCACAGCATCATCTTTTAGGATTTGAAATAGCTCAACTGGATTCCATCACCTCCACTAGCTTTGTTCGTAGTGATGCTTTCTAAGGCCCTCTTGACTTCACATTACAGGATGTCTGCCTCTAGGTGAGTGATTACACCATGGTGATTATCTGGGTCATGAAGATCTTTTTTGTTTAGTTCTTCCGTGTATTCTTGCCACCTCTTCTTAATATCTTCTGCTTCTGTTAGGTCTGTACCATTTCTGTCCTTTATTGAGCCCATCTTTGCATAAAATGTTCCCTTAGTATCTCTAATTTTCTTAAAGAGATCTCTAGTCTTTCCCATTCTGTTGTTTTCCTCTATTTCTTTGCACTGATTGCTGAGGAAGTCTTTCTTATCTCCTTGTTATTCTTTGGAACTCTGCATTCAAATGGGAATATCTTTCCTTTTCTCCCTTGCTTTTCATTTCTCTTCTTTTCACAGCTATTTGTAAGGCCTCCTCAGACAGCCATTTTGCTTTCTTGCATTTCTATTTCTTGTGAAAGGTCTTGATCACTGCCCCCATACAATGTCAGGAACTTCCGTCCATAGTTCATCAGGCACTCTGTCTATCAGATCTAGTACCTTAAATCTATTTCTCACTTCCACTGTATAATCATAAGGGATTTGATTTAGGTCATACCTGAATGGTCTAGTGGTTTCCCTACTTTCTTCAATTTAAGTCTGAATTTGGCAATAAGGAGTTCATGATCTGAGCCACAGTCAGCCCCAGCTCTTGTTTTTGCTGAGTGTATAGAGCTTCTCCATCTTTGTCTACAAAGAATATAATCAATCTGATTTTGATTTTGACCATCTGATGATGTCCATGCATAGAGTCTCCTCTTGTTTTGTTGGAAGAGGGTGTTTGTTATGACCAGTGTGTTCTCTTGGCAAAACTCTATTAGCCTTTGCCCTGCTTCAGTCTGTACTCCAAGGCCAAATTTGCCTGTTACTCCAGGTGTTTGCTGACTTCCTACTTTTGCATTGCAGTCCGCTGTAATGAAAAGGACACTTTTTTTGGGTGTTAGTTCTAAAAGGTCTTGTAGGTCTTCATAGAACTGTTCAGCTTCAGCTTCTTCAGCATTACTTCCATGCGCATAGGCTTGGATTACCATGATACTGAATGGCTTGCCTTGGAAATGAACAGAGATCATTTTGTCATTTTTGAGATTGCATCCAAGTACTGCATTTCGGACTCTTTTGTTGACCATGATGGTTACTCCATTTCTTATCAGGGATTCCTGCCCACAGTAATAGATATAGTGGTCATCTGAGTTAAATTCACCCATTCCAGTCCATCTTAGTTTGCTGATTCCTAGAATGTTGACATTCACTTTTGCCATCTCCTGTTTGATCACTTCCAGTTTGCCTTGATTCATGGACCTAACATTCCAGGTTCCTATGCAATGTTGCTCTTTACAGCATCGGACCTTGCTTCTATCACCAGTCACATCCACAACTGGATGTTGTTTTTGCTTTGCTCCATCTCTTCATTCTTTCTGGAGTTATTTCTCCAGTGATCTCCAGTAGCGTATTGGGTACCTACCAACCTGGGGAGTTCCTCTTTCAGTATCCTATCATTTTGCTTTTTCATGCTTTTCATGGGGTTCTCAAGGCAAGAATACTGAAGTGGTTTACCATTCTCTTCCCCATTGGACCACATTTTGTCAGACCTCTCCACCAATGGCCCATCCATCTTGGATGGCCCCATACAGCATGGCTTAGTTTCATTGAGTTAGACAAGGCTGTGGTCCGTGTGATCAGATTGACTAGTTTTCTGTGTTTGTGGTTTCAGTGTGTCTGCCCTCTTATGCCCTCTCCCAACACCTACCATCTTACTTGGGTTTCTCTTACCTTGTACGTGGGGTTTCTCTTCACAACTGTTCCAGCAAAGCACAGCCGCTGCTCCTTATCTCAGACGAGGGCTATCTCCTCACTGCCGCCCCTCCTGACCTTGAATGTGGAGTAGGTCCTCTAGGCCCTCCTGTGCCCGTGCAGCCGCGGCTCCTTGGACGTGGGGTAGCTCCTCTCGGTCGCGCTTCTGTGCCGTGCATTGCAGCCACCTCGCTTCTGTGCAGTCCGAGGCAGCCACCACACTTCTTAGAAATCATTGAGCTAAAATGTACAGGAATGGGTGAACTTAACTCAGATGACCATCACATTTACTACTGTGGGCGAGAATCTCTTAGAAGAAATGGAATAGCCCTCAAAGTCAAGAAAAGAGTCTAAAATGCAGTAATTGAGTGCAACCTCAAAAGCAACAGAATGATTTCAGTTCATTTCCAAAGCAAACCATTCAACATCAGAGGGATCCAAGGCTATGCCCAAGTTAGTAAAGCTAAGTAAACCTAAGTAAAGTAAACCTAAGTAAACCAAGTCTATGCCCAAACCAAAGATGCTGAGGAAGCTGAAGCTGAACAGTCCTATGAAGACCTTCTAGAACTGACACCAAAGAAGATGTCTTTTTCATCACAGGGAATTGGAATGCGAAAGGATGAAGTCAAAACTGGAGCCTGCTATACAGAGTGAAGGAAGCCAGAAAGAAAAACACCAATACAGTATACTAAGACAGATATATGAAATTTAGAAAGATGGTAATGATAACCCTATATGCAAGACAGCAAAAGAGACACATATATATAGACCAGTCTTTTGCACTCTGTGGGAGAAGGTGAGGGTGGGACGATCTGAGAGAATAGCATTGATACATGTATATTATCATATATGAAGCAGATCACCAGTCCAGGTTCGATTCATGAGACAGAGTGCTTAGGGCTGATGCACTGGGATGACCCAAAGGAATGAGATGGGGAGGGAGGTGGGAAGGGAGTTCAGGATGGGGAACACATGTACACCCATGGCTGACTCATGTCAATGTATGGCAAAAACCACTACAATATTGTAAAATAATTAGCCTTCAATTAAAATAAATAATTTTTACAAAAAATTAAAATCAGTCATAATTCTAAAAAAAAATAAAAAGAGATACATGGAGTAACAGGAAAGTTTGGCCTCAGAGTACAAAATGAAACAGGGCAACGGTTAACCGAGTTTTGTCAAGAGAACACACTGCTCATAGCAAGCACCATTTTCCAACATACATGAGATGTCTCTATAAATGGAAATCACCAAATAGTCAATACCAAAATCAGATTGATTCTATTCTTTGCAATCAAAGATGGAGAATCTCTATACAATAAACAAAAACAAGACCTGGAGCTGACTATGGCTCAGACTGTGAGTTCCTTATTGTAAAATTCAGGCATAAATTGAAGAAAGTAGGGGAAATCACTAGGCCATTTCTCTATGACCTAAATCAAATCCCTTCTGATTATACAGTTGAGGTGACAAATAGATTCAAGGAATTATATCTAGTAGATAGAGTGCCTGAAAAGCTATGGACAGAGGTTTGTAACACTGCATAGGAGGGAATGACCAAAAATATCCCAAAGAAAAAGAAACACAAGAAGGCAAAGTGGTTGTCTGAGGAGGCTTTACAAATAGCTGATGAAAGGAAAGAAGTGAAAAGCAGGGAAGAAAGGGAAAAATATATACAACTGAGTGCACAGTTCCAGAGAATAGCAAGGAGAGATAAAAAGGCCTTCTTCAATGAACAACACAAAAAACAATAGAGGAAAATAGTATAGTGGGAAAGACTAGACACCTCTTCAAGAATATCAATGAACCATCTCATGCAAGGATGGGTATGATAAAGGAGAGAAAGAGTAACGACCTACCTAACAGAAGCAGAAGAGATTAAGAAGTGGCAAGAATACACAGAAGCATACAAAAAAGGTCTTAATGACTTGGATAACCACATGGTGTATTCATTCACCTAGAGCCAGACATCCTGGAGTGTGAAGTCAAGTGGGCCTTAAGAAGTAATACTACAAACAAAACTGGTGGAGGTGATGGAATTCCAGCTCAGTTATTTAAATCCTAAGGATAATACTTTAAATTGCTTCACTCAATATGCCAGCAAATTTGAAAAACTCAGCAGTGGCCACGGAACTGGAAGAGGTGAGTTTTCATCCCAGTCTCCAAAAAGGGCAATGTCAAAGAATTTTTAAACTACCATACAATTTTGCTCATTTTACATGCTAGTAAGGTTATGCTCAAAATCCTTCAAGCCAGGCTTCAGCAGTACTTCAACTGAGAACTTCTAGATGTATAGACTGGGTTTAGAAAAGGCAGAGAAACCAGAAATCAAATTGCCAACATTCATTGGATCATAGAGAAAGTAAGGGAATTCCAGGAAAACATCCACTTCTGCTTCATTGACTATGCTAAAGCCTTTGAGTGTGTGGATCATAACAAACTGTGGAAAATTCTTAAGGAGATGGGAATACCAGACCATCTTACTTGTCTCACGAGAAACCTATATGCAGGTCAAAAAGCTAGAACAGCACATGGAACAACTGACTGGTTCAAAATTGGGAAAGGAATACAAAAGGCTGTATATTGTCACCTTACTTATTTAATGTCTATGCAGGGTACATTATGAAAAATGCTAGGCTGGATGAATCACAAATTAGAGTCAAGATTGCCAGGAAAAATGTCAGTAACCTCAGATATGCAGATGATATCGTTCTAATGGCAGATATTTGAGGAGGAACTAAAGAGCCTCTTGATGAGGGTGAAAGAGGAGACTGAAAAAGCTGGCTTGAACTCAACATGCAAAAAAAACTAAGATCATGGCATCTGGTCCCATCACTTCATGGCAGATAGAAGGGGGAAAAGTGGAAACAGATTTTATTTTGGGGGGCTCCAAAATCATTGCAGATGGTGACTGTAGCCATGACATTAAAAGACACTTGCTCCTTGGTAGGAAAGCTATGACAAACCTAGACAGTATATGAAAAAGTAGAGACATCATTTTGCTGAAAAATTTCCATATAGTTAAAGCTATGTCTTTTTTTTTTTTCCAGTAGTCATGTACAGATGTGAGAGTTGGACCATAAAGAAGGCTGAGAGCTGAACCATTGACTCCTTTGAATTGTGGTGCCGGATAAGACTCTTGTGAGTCCCTTGGACAGCAAGGAAATCGAACCAGTCAATCCTAAAGGAAATCAGCGCTGAGTATCCATTGGAAGGACTGATGCTAAAGCTCTAATACTTTGGTTGCTTGATGTGAAGTGCTGACTCACTGGGAAAGACCCTGATGAAGGCAAAAGGAGAAGGCAGCAGAGCATGAGATGGTTAGATAGTATCACTGACTCAATGGACTTGAATTTGAGCAAACTCTGAGAGATAGTGAAGTACAGGCAAGCCTGGCATGCTTCAGTTCATGGGTTCACAAAGAGTGGGACACAACTTATCAACTGAACAACAACAACAAAATGTAATCAAATTTATCAGCCTCTTCTTTCTGTGATTATTTTCATGTTCTTTAAAAATTCCTTATCTACCCCAAGATTAAGAAGAGAATTTCCTATATTATCCTCTAAAAGCTTTATGTTTCTTTTTCTTTCATAGTTAGGTATTTATTTCACTTGGAATTGATTTTGTAAAAAAGATTTTTAAAAATAGTGTACTTATTATTATGTGTGTTCATTTATTTTTAAACCATTTTTATTGAGATGCAATCTACAGTGTTATATTGATTCCAAATGTACAACAAAGCGATGCAGTTATATATATATTTTTTCTTCAGATTCTTTTCCTTTATTGGTAATTGCAAGATATTGAATATATTTCCCTGTGCTATACAGTAGGTCTTTGTTTATCTATTTTAGCAGTGTGTATATGTTAATCCCATATTCCTAGTTTATCTACCTCTCATCCCCAGTATCCTCTTTGGCAACCATAAGTTTGTTTTCCAGTTCTAAGAGTCTTTTTCTCTGTTGTAAGTTCATTTACATAATTTTTACATCTCACATATAAGTGATATTGTATGATGATTGTTTTTATCTGATTTGTTTCACTTAGTATTATAATCTCCAGGTCCATGCATGTTGCTGCAAAAGGCATTATTTCATTCTTTTTTATGACTGAGTAATATTCCACTGTGTATATATACACCACATATTCTTTACCCATTTATCTGTCAATGGACATTTAATCGTCTGTCTTGACTATTGTAAACAGTGCTGCTATGAATATTGGAGTGCATGTGTCTTTTCAAATTAAAGTTTTCCTTGGATATATGCCCAGGAGTGGGATTGCAGCATCATATGGTAGCTCTATTTTTAGTTTTTTAAGGAACCTCCATACTGTTCTCCACAGTGGCTGTATCAATTTACATTCCTGCCAATATTGTCGGAGAGTTCATTTCTCTCCACGCCTTCTCCAGCACTTACTATTTGTAGACTTTTTAATGATGGCCATTCTGATTAGTGTGAGGTGACAGTTCTTTAGGGTTTTGATTTGCATTTCTCTAATAATTAGCGATTTGAGTGTCTTTTCAAGTGTTTGTTGGCAACCTGTATGTCTTCTCTGGAGAAATTTCTGTCTAGGTCTTCTGCCCATTTTTTGACTTTGTTTTTTCATTTTAAGCTATATGAGTTGTTTGTATATTTTGAAAATTTATCCTTGTTGATAGCATTGTTTGCTAATATTTTATCCCAGTTTGTAGATTGTATTTTTGTTTTGTTTATGGTTTCCTTTGCTGTGTGAAAGGTTTTAAGTTTAATTAGGTCCCATTTGCTTATATTTGTGTTTATTTCTGTTACTCAAAGGGACAGACCCAAAGAAAAATATTGCTGCAGTTTATGTCAAAGAGTGTTATGCTTATGTTTTCCTCTAGGAGTTTTAGAGTATCTGGTTCTACATTTGAGTTTACATAGTTTCTGCTCAGAGTCTCCAGGAAGAATCAAATCTGATGGAGTCTTGACTTTAGCCCTTAAGATTCATTTTAGACATTGAATATCCAGATCTACAGGATAATAAATTTATGTTATTTTAAGCCAGTAAATTTGTGACTCAGTAATAGGAAACTAATAGTATGTGTATTTGAAAACAATCTACGTTGTTCAGATTGGATGGGTAGCATTCTATTGGGCTAGCCAAAACATTTGTTTCCCATAAGATGTCTCTAGTAGCATTTGGTTAGATTGTATTGTGGGAGCTGTCATATCAACATGCATTAAAAAAATCTTATCAAAATTGGTGAATTTTTATGTAGCAATTTTAATATTAAAGATGGAATAAAGAGCAATATTTTCAGTTTATTATACTATATTATTTCAAGAAAGGTAAAAACACAACAAATGTAAAGAAATGATTTGTGCTGTGCATAGAGAAGGTACTGCGACTGATGACATGTGTCAAAAGTTGTTTGTGGACAGAGAAGAAGTATCCTATGGCATCTCTTATATGTGGAATCTGAAAATAATGATACAAAAATTTTTTAAAATGTTTTGCGAAGTTTTATGCTGGAGATTTCTTGCTGGATGATACTCCATGGTCAGCTAGACCAGTTAAAGTTGATAATGACAAACCTAGACATTATTTGAGAACAATCAATGTTAAACCATGCAGGAGATAGCTGACATACTCCAAATATCCAAATCAATCATTGAGAGTCATTTGCACCAGCGTGGTTATGTTATTTGCTTTGATGTTTGTAAGTTAAGCAAAACAAAAAACGAAGTTTACCATATTTCCACATGTCATTGTCTACTTAAATGTAAAATAATGGTCCGTTTTAAAAGTAAATTGTTATGGGCAATGAAATGTGAATACTGTGAAACAAAAGGTATCATGGGGCAAGTAAAATGAACCACTACCAACCATACCAAAGACTGGTCTTCATCCAAAGAAGGTGATGGGTGCATATGGTGGGATTAGAAGGAAGTCCTCTATTATGAGGTCCTTTCAGAACACCAACTGGTTAATTCCTACAAGTATTACTCCCAGTTAGACCAACTAAAAGCTGCACTTCATGAAAAGTGTCTGGAGTCAACAGAATAATGCATAATCTTCCATCAGGATAACTTACAGCTTGGCTTATAAGTTCTGATTTATACACCATATTCACCAGACACTACACCTTCAGATGTCCATTTATTTCAATCTTTTACAAAGTTGTCTTAATGGAAAAGTAATTTAATTCCCTGGAAGACTATAAAAGGCACCTGGCACAGTTCATTGCTCAAAAAAAAAAAAAAAAACTTTGGAAAGATGGAATTATGAAGTTGCCTGGAAAATGGCAGAAGGTAGTGGAACAAAATGGTGAATACATTTTTCAACAAAATTCTTGATGAAAATGAAAAATGTGTCTTATTTTTACTTAAAAACTGCAAGAACTTTTTGGCTAACCCAATATATGGGTATGTTAGGGCAACTTTATTTATCATATTTACTAAATCTTCACTGATTTTTTATTTTTTTTTATTAGTTTTGCCATACAATGACATGATATCACCATGGGTTTACATATGCTCCCCCTCCAGAACCCCCCTCCCTCCTCCCTCCCCCTGGGAAATCTCGTTGCACCAGCCCCGAGCATCAATCCTGGGCTGGCGATTGATTAGACATGTGGTAATTAACATGTTTCAATGCCATTCTCCCATATCATCCCACCCTTTCCCTCATCCACAGAGTCCACGAGTCTGTTCTATACATCTGCGTTCCTTTTGCTGTCTCGCATGCTGGGTTCTCGTTACCGTCTTTCTAAATTCCATATATATGCGTTAATATACTGTATTGTTGTTTTTGCTTCTGGCTTACTTCACTCTGAATAATGGGCTCCAGTTTCGTCCATCTGAGTAGAACTGATTCAAATGAATTTTTTTTTAATGCTGAGTAATATTCCATTGTGTATATATATCACAGCTTTCTTATCCATTCATCAATTGATGGGCATCTAGGTTGCTTCCATGTCCTGGCTATTGTAAGCAAAGCAGCGATAAACATTGGGGTACACGTGGCTCTTTCAATTCTGGTTTCCTCGGTGTATATGCCCAGCAGTGGGATTGCTGGGTCATATGGCAGGTCTATTTGCAGTTTTTTAAGGAACCTCCACACTGTTTTCCATAGTGGCTGTACTAGTTTGCAATCCCACCAACAGTGTGAGAGAGATCTCTTTTCTCCACATCCTCTCCAGCATTTATTACTTGTAGATTTTTGGATTGCAGCCATTCTGAGTGGTGTCAAGTGATATCTCATTGTGGTTTTGATTTGCATTTCTCTGATAATGAGTGATGTTGAGCATCTTTTCATGTGTTTGTTAGCCATTTTTATGTCTTCTTTGGAGAAATGTCTGTTAAGTTCTTTGGCCCACTTTTTGATTGGGTCGTTTATTTTTTTAGAATGGAGATGCAGGAGTTGCTTGTATATTTTTGAGATTAATTGTTTGCCTGTTGCTTCATTGGCTATTATTTTCTCCCATTCTGAAGGCTGTCTTTTCACCTTGCTCACAGCCTCCTTTGTTGTGCAGAAGCTTTTAGTTTTAATTAGGTCCCATTTGTTTATTCGTGCTTTTATTTCTAATAATCTTGGAGGTGGGTCACTGATTTTTTAAAAATGTTTTTTCTGTCTACCACTGAAAGAAATTTTCTAGAAATTTTTAACTTTACTTGTCTATTTCTCCCTGTGGTTTTGTCAATTTTTGCTTTTATATATTTAAAAATTATGTAATTAGATACATAAAATTTTTTAAATACATTTTTTTTCTGGTGAAGTGATTTTTCACCTAAAATAATACTATTTTACCTAAAGTACTTTTTGCCTAATTTAATGACAGGTTTTGTTGTTATTATTGTTAAACTTTGTTTTTATCCAATTTAATAATTTTTTAAACTGGACCTTTAAAAATTTTACATTTGGCTTTTCTATTGAAATAGTTGGATTTATATTTGCTTTTTTATTTTGTGCTTTCTGTTAGTTCCACTAATAGAAAATTTCTTTCTTGGTATTTTGGGGTTCAATAAGTATTCTTTTTAAATTATCTTACCTTTTACCTCTGCTAGTTTGGAAGCTAGTTGTGGTATTTGTACTTTCAGTGGTGACAGCTTGCAAACTTAATAAAGTCTTAATTTAATTAAAACCTCTACTCATCTCAAATTGTGGTCCTGGAGGAGACTCTTGAGAGCTCCGTGGACAGCAATATGGTCAAACTAGTCAATCCTGAAGGAAACCAACCCTGAATACTCATTGGAAGTACTGATGCTAAAGCTGAAGCGCCAATGATTTGGCCACCTTATGTGAACAGCCCTGGGAAAGACCAGGGCTAATGGTCTTTTGGAAAAGACCTTGATGCTGAAAAAGATTGAAGGCCAAAGGAGAAGAGAGTGGCAGAGGATGAGATGGCTGGATAGCATCACCAACTCAATGGACACGAACTTGGGCAAACTCTTGCAGATAGTGAGGGACAGGGAGGCCTGGCGTTCTTCAATCCACAGGGTTGCAAGGTGTCAGATATTACTTGGCAACTGAACAACAGCACTCATCTCCCAGATTATACAAAGACTTTAAAACACTTTAACTTCATATATACCTCTCTGTAAATGCTATTGTTATATGACAATTGAGTATATCTTTTAAGTAAATTTTTAAAATTCCAGTAAACACTAGTATTATTGTTTCATACACTCATGTTTACGTACATTTTCCCACTTTGTTTTCTTGTTATTAATTTGTACATCCCAGATCTTCTGTCTAAGATCACTGTATGTGCTTTAAAGTACAAATCTCCCCAACTCCCCAGCCTCTTACCCTCTGGCAACCACTTTATACTCTTGGTTGCAATGATTTCAGTGATTTATAAGAAAATATTTCACATATAAGTGACATCATACAGTATTTATCTTTTTCTTTCTGTCTTATTATGGTTAGCATAATGCCCTCCAGGTTCAACCATCTTTCTATAAACAATAGGATTTCCTTCTTTTTAGACTTCAATAATATTCCAATCGGTATGTGTATATTACATTTTCTTCATCCATTCGTTCATAATGAACACTTAGGATCTAGGTTATTTACATACTTTTGCTATTGTAAGTAATGCTGCAATGAATATGGGATGACAGATATTTTTCCAAGATAGTGGATTTGTTCCCTTTGCACATAGACTCAGAAGAGGTATCACCGAGTCATATGATATTTCTATTTTTAATTTCCTGAAGACCCTCCATACTGTCTTCCACCATGGCTTTACCTGTTTATATTCTCAGCAGCAGTCAGTGTGCAAAGTTCCTCTTGTTTCTACAGCCTCATCAATATTTTTCTTTCTTGTCTTATGATAATACACATCTTAATAGACACGAGAGGATATATCATTGTGGTTTTGATTCACGTTTCCCTGATGATAACTGATGTTAGGCACTTCTTTCATGTACCTGTTGTATTTGTGTTTCTTTTTATTTAACTTATTTTAATTGGAGGCTAATTACTTTACAATATGTAGTGGGTTTTGCCATACATTGACATGAATCAGCCATGGGTTTACATGTGTTTCTCCTTCCCACCTCCCTCCCCATCCCATCCCTCTGGGTCATCCCAGTGCACCAGCCCTGACCACCCTGTCTCATGCATCAAACCTGGACTGGTGATCTGTTTCACATATGGTAATATACATGTTTCAATGCTCTTCTCTCAGATCTTCCCACTCTCGCCTTCTCCCATGGAGTCCAAAAGTCTTTTCTTTACATCTGTGTCTCTTTTGCTGTCTCTCACATAAAGGGCCACCGTTACCATCTTCCTAAATTCCATATATATGCATTGATATGCCATATTGGTGTTTTTCTTTCTGACTTACTTCTCTCTGTATAATAGCTCCAGTTTCATCCACCTCGTTAGAACTGATTCAAATGCATTCCTTTTAATAGCTGAGTAATATTCCATTGTGTATATGTACCACAGCTTTCTTATCCATTCATCTGCCAATGACATCTAGGTTGCTTCCATGTCCTGGCTATTGTAAACACTGCTGTGATGAACATTGGGGTACACGTGTCTCTTTCAATTATGGTTTCCTCAGTGTGTATGCCCAGTGGTGGGATTGCTGGGTCATATGGCAGTTCTATTTCCAGTTTTTTCAAGGAATCTCCACACTATTCTCCATAGTGGCTGTACTAGTTTGCATTCCCACCAACAGTGTAAGAGGGTACATTTTTCTCCTCACCCTCTCCAGCATTTACTGTTTGTAGACTTTTAGCTAGCAGCCATTCTGACCAGTGTGAGATGGTACCTCATTGTTGTTTTGATTTGCATTTCTCTGATAATGAGTGATGATGGGCATCTTTTCATGTTTGTTAGCACTCTTCGCATCAGGTAGCCAAAGAATTGAAGTTTCACTTTCAACATCAGTCCTTCCAATGTAGGACTGATCTCCTTTAAGATGCACTGGTTAGACCTCCTTGCAGTCCAAGGGACTCTCAAGAGTCTTCTCCAACACTACAGTTCAAAAGCATCAATTCTTTGGTGCTCAGCTTTCTTTATTGTCCAACTCTCACATCCATACATAACTACTGGAAAAACCAAGGCCTTAACTAGATGGACCTTTGTTGGCAAAGTAATGTCTCTACTTTTTAATATGCTGTCTAGGTTGGTCATAGATTTCCTTCCAAGGAGTATGTGTCTTTTAACTCCATGACTGCGTTCACCATCTGCAGTGATTTGAAGCCCTAAAAATAAAGTCAGCCACTGTTTCCACTGTTTCCCCACCTATTTGCCATGAAGTGATGGGACTGGATGCCATGATCTTAGTTTTCTGAATGTTGAGCTATAAGCCAACTTTTTCACTCTCCTCTTTCACTTTCATCAAGAGGCTCTTCAGTTCCTCTTCGCTTTCTGCCATAAGGGTGGTGTCATCTGCATATCTGAGGTTATTGATATTTCTCCTGGCAATCTTGATTCCAGCTCGTGCTTCATCCAGCCCAGCGTTTCTCATGATGTACTCTGCATATAAGTTAAATAAGCAAGGTGACAATATACAGCCTTGACATAGTCCTTTTCCTATTTGGAACCAGTGTATTGTTCCATGTCCAGTTCTAACTGTTGCTTCCTGACCTGCATACAGATTTCTCAAGAGGCAGGTGAGGTGGTCTGGTATTTCAATCTCTTTCAGAATTTTCCACAGTTTATTATGATCCACATAGTCAAAGGCTTTGGCTTAGTCAATAAAGCAGAAATGGATGTTTTTCTGGAACTCTCTTGCTTTTTTGATGATCCAACAGATGTTGGAAATTTGATTGATCTCTGGTAAAACCAGCTTGAATATCTAGAAGTTCCTGGTTCATTTATTATTGAAGCCTGGCTTGGAGAATTTTGAGCATTACTTTACTAGCGTGTGAGATGAGTGAAATTGTGTGGTAGTTTGAGCATTCTTTGGCATTGCCTTTCTTTGGGATTGGAATGAAAACTGACATTTTCGTTTTCCAAATTTGCTGGCATATTGAGTGCAGCACTTTCACAGCATCATATTTTAGGATTTGAAGTAGCTCAACTGGAATTCCATCAGCTCCACTGGCTTTATTTGTAGTGATGTTTCCTAAGGCCCACTTAACTTCACATTCTAGGAAGTCTGATTCTAGGTGAGTGATCACACCATGGTGATTATCTGGATCACAAAGATCTTTTTCATTTAGTTCTTCTGTATATTCTTGCCACCTCTTCTTAATATCTTCTGCTTCTGTTAGGTTCATACCATTTCTGTCCTTTATTGAGTCCATCTTTGCATGAAATGTTCCTTGGTATCTCTAATTTTCTTGAAGAGATCTCTAGTCTTTCCCATTCTATTGTTTTCCTCTGTATTCTTTGCACTGATCACTGAGGGAGGCTTTATCTCTCCTTGCTATTCTTTGGAACTCTGCATTCAAATGGGTTTATCTTTACTTCTCTCCTTTGCTTTTCACTTCTCTCCTTTTCACAGCTATTTGTAAGACCTCCTCAGACAGCCATTCAATTTAATTACTGATAAATCAGGATTTCTTCCTAACCTCTTATTTTTGTTCTTTACATTTATTATATGTGTTCACTGTGTTTTCTTGACTTTGCTTTAATTGACTAAATATTATTATCATTATGATATTCATTTATTCAACATAATTATTGAATAATTATATTCAATTATTATCATTATTATACTCTCTTGGAAGCTTAAAAATGTTCTTTCTCCTCTTATGGTGCCTACCCTGGAAATTATAACCTACACAGTTTACTTTTCAAAGTATGAATTTAAAAAATATTTACCCAAATGCTGGAGAAGGCATTGGCAACCCACTCCAGTACTCTCGCCTGGAAAATCCCATGGACGGAGGAGCCTGCTAGGCTGCAGTCCACTGGGTCTCGAAGAGTCGGACATGAATGAGCGACTTCACTTTCCCTTTTTACTTTCATGCATTGGAGAAGGGAATGGCAGCCCACTCCAGTGTTCTTGCCTGAAGAATCCCAGGGATGGGAGAGCCTGGTGGGCTGCCATCTATGGGGTTGCACAAAATCGGACAGGGCTGAAGCGACTTAGCAGCAGCAGATATAAAATGAAAATTTAACTACATTTATCCTCTTCTTGATTTGTTGTATAGTGTTTTAAAACTGTATTTTTCCATCCCAACAATACATTATTATAATTATTTTATGCAATCAATGGTTATTTATATTTGCTCACGTATTTACTAAGCTTTTTCTCCTTGATTCTTTTTCTATTTCAGATCCTCCATCTAGGATCACTTACCTTATGCCTAAAATTTATCCTTTGGAATTTTCGTTAGTGAATATCTGCTGATGACAAATTCTTTTGACTATTATTTTCCTAAAAATATTCTTATCTTAGACTCAGCACTTTGAAATCCACTCTCTTCTGGAGAGAGTTACTACTGATATGTCAATGGTCAATCTGTCATTTCTTCAGAAATAAACTTTCTTTGACTGCTGTTAAGATTTTTCTCCATCTTTGGTTTTCTTCAGTTTTCCTATGATACTCATGACTGTAGATTTATTTTTACTTATCCTTTAGATTAAATGAATCTTTTCAATCTATGCATTGGAGTCTTTCATTAATTCTCAGATACGTTCTCTTCAATTATTTCCTTTGGTTCATTTCTCTCTATTCTTTTCAGGACTCAAATCAAACAGACTCAAACTATTTTTACATATATTTTATTTTCTTTACATTTTCTCCATTTTTATATATCTATGCTGCATTGTTAATGTATTTTTCTGTTTTATATTCCTGGTCACGAATTCTTTTGTTTCTATTCAATCTATTGCCACACATATCTGTTGAAGTTTTTAATTTTGATTAGTGCTTTTTTCATTCTAGATGTCATTTGCTTCTTTTTAAAGTCTATGATTTTTTATGTTTTTTTATTTCCAGTGAAAATTTTTAAGTTTATGACTTACTTTTTATTACACATTAAGCATAGTTGCTTTAAGGCTGCATCTGAAAAGTTCAACATCTGAACTCTGTCTCTGCTGACGCTCATTGATGTTGGTTCTTGCTCATGTTATAGTGTCATTTTCTTTTATGGCTCAGAAATTTGGATTGTTTCCTGGCCATTGTCCTTTAAAAATTATTTGGGGGCATTTCCTGAGGCATAAGACAGATTTCCTTTCCTCTACAGAGGTTTTTGGTTCACCTCTGTTAGGTCTCTGGGCATGTTCAGTTGGGACAACTCAAATCAAAATTCTGAGTCCACCTAGACCTTGTATACACAGCGTGCAAAGACATGTGAGACTTGATTAGCTGTTATAACCACTCAAGTAGATCTCTTTGCTTTTCCTGCTCTTTTTCTCCTCCTACTTGCTTCAAAACCACAGCAACCCATTCCATAACTAATCAGAGTTTGTAAGAAGTTTCTGGTTTGTTATGACTGAGGATGTGGTTCAATATAGAGGTCTCTCACCTTTTCCCCACTCCCTTATCTATAATGGTGGGTCTTATCAGAGAATCAAAATGCAAGTACTTGTGGCATTAGTTCATATCTTCTGGACAAGGGCAATTTTGGTGCTCTAAATTACACTTCTGTTTGCCCATTGCTAGAACTGCAACTTCTATGGCTATTTTCAAGTTTTTTTCTTTGTTCTTACTTAGGGTCACCATGATATGTCTAAGTATGATTTTGTATTTTCCTTCAGAAAATAATTCATTGGTCTTTATTTAGTAATTGTATTTTTCATTGCTTCTGGAATATTCTCAGCCATTATCACTTCAAGTATCTTGTCTACCAATCTTTGTATCTCCTCTCTCTGGAACTCCAGTTACACTTATGTTAGACTCTCTAACTTAATCCTCACCATTTCTTAACTCCACCTTCATATTTTTCACTCTTTCTGTGTGCTACTGTGTTCATTTACTAGAGCTGCTGGAACAAATAACCACTAATTCTGTGTTTTCAACCACGGACGTTTTATTCTCTCATAGTTCTGAAGACAGAAGTTCAAAATCAAGGTGTCTTCAGGGTTTATTCCTTCTGGATGCTCAGGGGAAGAATCTATTCCATGTCACTCTCTTATTTTCTTTAGGTTGTTGGCAAGTCTTGGTGTTCTTTGGCTTGTAGACTCATCACTCCATTCCCTACCTCTGACTTCACATGGCCTTCACCTATGGGGCTTCCTCTCTGAATCTGTGTTTCCAATGTTCCTCCCCATTCTCTTATAAGGATGACAGACCTAATCTAGGATGATCTCATCTCAGGATCATTAATTTAATCCTATCTGCAAAACCCTATTTCTGAATAAGATCATATTCATAATACCAAAGGTTAGAATTTGAACATATCTTTTATGGGGACAAAGTACAGTATATTAACACATATATATGGAATTTAGAAAGACAGTAACAAGAACCCAACATGCGAGACAGCAAAAGGAACGCAGATGTATAGAATAGACTCGTGGACTCTGTGGATGAGGGAAAGGGTGGGATGATATGGGAGAATGGCATTGAAACATGTTAATTATCATATGTTTAATCAATCGCCAGCCCAGGATTGATTCTCGGGGCTGGTGCATCGAGATTTCCCGGGGGGAAGGGAGGGGTTTCTGGAGGGGGAGCATATGTAAACCCATGGTGATATCATGACATTGTATGGCAAAAACAATAAAAGGGAGAAAAAAAAAAAACACTGCAGCTACAT